>JALMGJ010000007.1:33627500-34827500 GCA_023362775.1 Charina bottae
TGTTGTTGAAAGTTGGAAGTCATCTTGTAATTTCTTTTAAAATCTTTTTTCATTTTCTGTTTTTTCACTTTTTTCTTTTTTGTAGTTTTTATCTTTGCTTCAAACTTAATAAAATTCTTATTAAAAAAAGAGTCATATGAACGCAAATTAATTCTACAAAGCATAATTAAATTAATCATTGATGTTGCAAAAATACAGTCCCAAAAGTACATATAAACATATCCATAAACTTTTATCCATTTTTACATTAGGAAGATATTCAAGTCTCACAGATGAAATTGCATATAGAATGATAAGTGATTATAGATCAGAAATATGAATGATTCCTCCCCCCCCCCATGTTTTCCTTTCATCTTCTGCTCCTCTGGGTATTCCTAGAGACAGATTTTCAAGTTTTACAGATATATCTTTTGCTATTCTTATATAATTCATATCCTACAGTTTGTAAAGTACAGGCTATCTCTTTTGCTGGCTAGAAGTGAGCCATTTCTTGGCATAGCATTAAAAAAGTTCAGCATGTTCTCTTAGATTTAGCATGACTCATCATTTTCAGTTCAGAATAAGTTTCTAATCCCAGAAGATATACAGTATAAACATATTAGTAAGGCCAACAGCACTCAGTCAAATATTACAGTAATCAGTGAGACTAACAAAGCAACTCTGAATCAGAGTTCTTTAGATCATTCCTGGCTAGGGAGAGAGGACAAAATAATCCCACGGAGATTACTGTAAATTAAGAACAAGCTTTTCTGAAAGCAACTCAGAAAACAGAGAGAGGTTGAATGGATAACAGAGTAGCATGAAATACCCTAAGAAAAGAGAACAGTGACCCTAAGAAATGAGGACATGATGAAAGAAAGGAAGGTAGCAATGATTTTTTTTACAGCTAATTGCACCTCCAATTAAAAAAAACCCTATAACATTAAAGAGCAATGTTAGATGTGAACTCATCAAACCTATACAACATTTATACTATAGTCTACACTTCTATAGGATTGATAATGCTTGACAACATGGAAATCTTTGTGAAGTTCAGCAGCAGTTTGTTTGTTTGTTTGTTTGTTTGTTTATTTATTTATTTATATTTTTATCCCATCTTTATCATCTTAGAGTGTCATAAAGGATTTGGAAAAAGATGATAAAGATGATACACGTTCACTTTGAGTGTCCAGTTTGTACTTCTCAGACACAATGTGTCCTTTAAGGATGTCCTTTCCCTAGCTCAGAGCTTTCCAAACTTTTCACGTTTTTTAGACATGCATCATTTCGCGACACACTCTTACAGCAAGGCATCATTTCGCGACACACTCTTACAGCAGGGCACAAGGCAGGCACTAGGACCTGTGTGGAATCACAGCAGGTTTGGAGGCAGCCAGGCACAAGGCAGGCACTAGGACCTGCGTGGAATCCTGGCAGGGCTCAGAGGCAGCAGCAGCCACAACACACCCAGACACTGCAGCTGATACACTAAAGTGTCCCGACACACAGTTTGGAAAGCTCTTCCCTAGCTGTTAATGTTCCTATTAGTCACACAAGGAGTAGAAAGCATTATTTATTATCTTCCTTTCTACTCCGTTAAAAGTGTGCAGGTTTTTTTAACCATTCTGAATTAAATGAAAGCAAATACGAATGCATTTTGGATAAGCTAGCTAATTAGTGCTGTTTCTATCAAAAAATTTCCGGTGGGTCTATGGGCAAAATTACTTATATTCAATATAAGTAAACAGCATACTTTTCTCAGACATAACACAACTTTCTCTATTTCTTTTCTCCCCTACACTCAGATATGCACATTTTCCTCTCACATACATACATACATAATTTTCTCTTTTTCTTCCTCCTCCCCTTAATTCATGCACATAGTTGTAGGATTTGGAGCAATTTTACTAGAAGGCCAAGACAGTAACAGCTATTTTGGCTTGAAAGAAAATTGAAGATAATCTCAGGAGTTTGCTTCGGGGCTCAGCTGTCTGCTTTTTCCTTCTCGCTCAGACTGGTCTGCCTCATCACTCAGAGATAGGCTGAACATACGTCCCGTTTTGAACGGGACTGTCCCGTTTTGTTAGCATTTTTCAACCGTCCCGTCGTTTTGATAAAAACCTCAATTTTGTCCCGTTTTTTAAACCCGGCAGGAATGGTGCGGAAGGAGGATCCGAGCCAGAGCTGCCGATTGGAGGCAGCCCAGAAGAGGAAGCCCTCCCGCCTATCAGCGTGCAGCAAAGGAGGGACTGGGGGGCAGGGTTTGCAGGCAGGATCCAACTGCGTGGACCGGGGGCGGGGACCCCTGTCTTTTTCATGCATACGGAATATTACATAAGACCCGTCCCATTTTGCCATCCCAATGTCCCATTTTTGTCTCAAGGAAATATGGCCAGCCTACTCAGAGACCAGACAAACTGGCCTCATGACTTCATAGTTCCACCCCATAAAATGTTGGGTGAGGAGGCAGAGACAGAACACATAGAAAAACAGAGTTACTGTATTTGGGCTGCAAACTCCGGAAGACTGCTGGATGGCAGAATATAGATTCAGAAAACTCAGAAAATTCTTTGCTCCCATCTAGTCTTCATCCTAGGAATAAAACAATGGCAAGCACAAAAATGTTGCTTAGAAAAAAATGCATGGACTTGCCAGGAGTCAAAACTCACTTGAAGGGAAAAAAATGATTCAGTTTTTTGCAGCCTAGATATAGTAGTAGCTCTTTTGACAGAAAGTGTAGAGAGCAGGGTAAATGGAGGGCAAGCTTTTAAAAATTTGGACTACCTGACATAATTCTAGACATCTGGCTACCCTAGTTGATGTATAGATCAATTAGAACAAGTATCCAACAAAACCACAATATTGGTATTGTGTAAGAATATGTGAAGGAATGTAGACCTGGTCTTGGGAATGAGGAAGGAATGAACAAACTGTTGCAGTTGGGCTGGGGGGGGGGGAACTTTCAGAAAAGATTACACAGTCATCAGAAAGAGGAAAGTGTGAGAAAGAAACTTAAAATAATCACACCTTTATTCTGTTGGTATAAGCCAAGGCAAAGAGAAACTCTGACAGGCTTTCAAGATTCTGCTGTAGAAGAATAAAGAGCATTCCTGGAATACCCGCCAAGCCTGTTTCTTGACCCTGCCTACCTCAAAGGGCTGACAGAATAAAATGAAAAGGCATTAGTGAGAAAGGTAGTCACATACGTAGAAAACAATGTCAAGGATGAAATGTTCCATCTCTTTCTCCTGCTGGTGCATCCTAACAAACTCATTGCTTGTTACTTTACTTTACTTTACTTTACTTTACTTTACTTTACTTTACTTTACTTTACTTTACTTTACTTTACTTTACTTTACTTTACATTACATTACATTACATTACATTACATTACATTACATTACATTACATTACATTACTTTGCTCAGACTGAAGAAGCTCCTTGGATAAGGAGCGAAACGTTTCCACTGAGAAAATAGAAATCCAGTTGACATGATTCAAGCTACAGACAATTCCACCTGGATGACTGAGAACCTTCATAGACTCATTGCTTGTAGTTTCTCTGTGGGAGGAGTGGCTGACATCAGTTACTGTAGCAAATCTATCTGGTCCTGTTTCTGACCTTGTCCCTCCACTTCCTTCTATATTACAGCTGAAATTTCTCCCTACCCTCTTTCCAACCAGGGGAAGTGGAGGGGAAGAGATTTTCATGTTCTCCAAGGAGATGACAATAGATGACGGAGAGACTTTCAACAGCCCAACTGCCCTCCTCAAAAATTCCAGCTTCTCTTCAAAAAAATCTCCCACACATAATGACCCCTTCTTTTTCATGGCATTCCACCAGAAAGTCAATTTTACTTATAGCTTAAAGATCTCTCTCTCCCTTAAATTTCTTCAACTCCACTATCCGATCTTCATCCAACATCTCAATAGAAATCCCAAACTCACTCTTAGAAGAAACATTTCTACCACTGTTGAATTCCTCAATTTCATCCACCACATCCCCAACCTGATGGCACATTTTAGACCTCATATTTTCCACGATGTCCTGAATATCTTGTATAAAAGCTTGGTAGAAGTCAGAAGAAATGTTTAAAATCTTGGTGGAAGTCAGAAAAAATCTGTTTAAAATCTTCCATGTCTCACGCAGTAGATTATGGCGCCCCCTAGGAGCTTAACCAGCGAAAGTTGAAGATATGGAACAGTTCCAGAATGTATTTACACAAGCAAGAGTGTAAATCAGCCGATTCAACATGTAGGAAAATGCTAATATCTTCAAATTTAATACAAAAATAATAACAGGAAGACAGTTGATTACTCTCAATCCTCCTTTATATTTGGAAGGAAAACGAAGTCCAAAACTTAAAAAAGAATTTTTAAAAAAATAATCCCAAAAATAATGATAAGCACCAAGAGAACCAGCTTCTCCTTGCTGTAGAAAGCCTCTCTTAGGGTACACATACTTAAAAAAAAACATAAATTTAGTGATTTAGAAATGTGGTGGCCGGTCTTAGTGTCCCTTGACTACAGCGCAGCTTGGAAAATGATGACAGCCCAAAAAAAAAAAAACAGCTCAAAGTTCATCTTTCAACAGCAGTAAAAGCTTAAAATGATGGGATACAATCTTATCATTTCCAGACAAGGAGGCCTATAGCAATGAGTGATACTAAACTTGATGCTAGGCTTCCTGTTGATGTCAAGGGAGGTTCCAAAACAGTAGTAAAAAAAATTAATAAGCTAAGATTTCCCCACTCTCTTTTTGATAGTAAAGGTAAAGGTTCCCCCCGCACAGTTGTGCAGTCGTGTCCAACTCTAGGGGCCGGTGCTCATCTCCATTTGTTAGCTGAAGAGCCAGCGTTGTCCGAAGACGCTTCCACTGTCATGTGGCCGGCATGACGCGCGTGGAACGCTGTTACCTACCCACCGAAGTGGTACCTATTCATCTACTTGCATTTGCATGCTTTCGAATTGCTAGGTTGGCAAGAGCTGGGGCGAGTGCAGGAGCTCACTCCATCACGCGGGACTAGGGATTCGAACCTCCGAACTTGTGATCTTCCGATCGACAAGCCTGGCGTCTTACCCGCTGAGCCACCATGCCCCCGCCTGTAGTGTATTAGGGCAGTGGAATTCTTGGAGTTGAAGTCCACACATTTTAAAGTTGCTGAGGTTGAGAAACACTTATAAGGCTATGATTGTTAGAGTTAAATAAGCATGCCTGCGATCCATCTTGTTACTTATTACCTTGAGCTGCCTGTATATTTTGTGAATATTGTAGATGCACTGGAGGTAGTTCTTCTGGAGGTTTCAGTAAAGCAACTGGCAGAAAAACCTACTCCTGACCTAATGTTTTTTTCAAGGAAAAAACCTCTCAAAGGAATGGAAAAGAGAACAGAAAACAACACCAACCAACCGAGGAAGAATAATACTGAACCTAAAAACATGTCCTAAGCATCATTGCAGTTTCTGTGGTCCTTATGGCTCCAATTTATTATTCCTTTTGTACTGCCCTTGAGAAGATGGGTGGGAAATGCAGAAAAAGCTTGAAGTTTAGCTCCTTGGCAGTATGCCCAAAAGTATAATATTTACAACTTGGGAGTTAATGGTGTGTAAATAATGTTTGATTCTGAAGAAAAACATTAATATAGATGGACGGTTGATGAATCAATGCAGCCTTAGTTTCCCCTGAAATAAAGATTTTAAAGACAAAGCTATTAATTCTGAAACAAACAGTAGTTATACTCCTAAATCCCAGGACTATTCCTGTATATACCCATTCCAATATAAGAAAAACTATACTGGGATAAAAGAAATTCATAGCCCAGTTCAGTGTATCAACAGCAGTATTTAAAATAACAATTAGTCACATCTATGCAGCAAACTATTCCTCTCACGATTCTTGACAAACTTTATACCACAATTTTTATGCCTGATTCATAATAAACAGTATGATTCCCACTTAGTCTCTCATTTGTTCTTTGTTCAAAACTGTGGTGGATTATTCAAAGTACAGGACTGAGGTGAAATATTTATAGAAGAACTGTGTCACTGCTAGTGAACTGCAGCCACCTTCTGGGAGAATCCATGGCAGCCATTTTTAAAATAAATTGATGAAGCCGAAATTGAACAGTCTTAGCAGGGCCTTTAAACCCAAGGCAAGACTTCCCTGGGTCAAACTGAACGGCTAGAGATTTTGCTAATACTGTACACCCTTGTCCGCTTTTTGGTAGCAAAACAGAAGTATTTTTATCTTCTCACTCTGTATTACAGCCCTGGACTTTCCTGGTGATCTCCCATCCAAATATTAAATAGGTCCAGTCATGCTTGGTTCTTTGGGATTTAGTCAAGGTCAGCTGGGTGCTGCTATCTACTACAGAGTTAAACCTTCTATGGTCATTAAGTGCGCCTGAACACAAATCAGTAGGAAGAACTTTCTGACAGGAATGGCAGAGATCTCTGTAAGTTGCTTCTTGTTAAAGGAAAAGAAGCCTTGTCAATACCGTAACTATTGCACATCACTGATTATGCTGTATGTGATGTAATATAAATACATGTCTATGTATGTCTCTGGGTGTAAACATTTTTCTGAATTACATCATCTAATCTTTGAGGAAAAAAGTCAAATTTCTATAAAAATGTCAGAGAGGTGCATTTTACCTTATTCAAGGTATCCCTGTTGGAGGAGACTGAGCTATCTGAGGTCAAGAGTAATAGGCCCTTTTGCCTCCTTGGGCTACAAATCTCCAGAAAGAGTAGCATCTTATTTTTCCACATAGGAATGTATGACTCCACTGAGGCCAGGTCAGTAAACAGTAAAGTCCAAGATACTACTGAGGTGAGACAAAATCCTTCTCTGGGTCCAGATGGCCTCCAACATCTGTGTAAAGCAGTGTTTCTCAATCTTGGCAACTTTAAGACGTGTGGACTTCAACTCCCAGAATTCCCCAGCCAGCATGGCTGGCTGGGGAATTATGGGAGTCGAAGTCCACACGTCTTAAAGTTGCCAAGATTGAGAAACACTGGTGTAAAGGGACAAATTCCCCTCAAATCTGTGATCTAAGTAACACAGATTTGAAGAAAGCCAATCCATATTCCAGACACCCACTTCAGATCTTAGTCATAAAATATTGGAACAATGGAACCACTCGGCAACCCTTTAGTGGATGAAAACATAACTTAAATGGGAAAGGGGGCATGCAGGAAGAGCTGTCCAAGCAGACTATACTCTTGTCTGTCTATTCACAGCCAAAGAGCATGAGAAATCCAACAGATTTGGATGGCATCAGCCTGGGAAAGCCTGCTTCATACAAAACAGAAGGCATTATGGAAGTTGTGACTAATACAGTTCGGTAATTCCCAGAATGAATTTCTTGGCAATTCAATGTTCAAGGATGCACAAACACTGCATTAGGGGGATTGCTCTGGGAAATCTCTGACACCCTGGCACATATTATAATTCTATTCATGCTTTTCAGTGGTTGGAATGAACACCTTTGTTTTTGCATTGGTATGGTAAAAGGAAAGGCAGTTTTTAAAAGTGAAACTATATCTTGATAAGATTTCTCTGAAGCCATGAGTAGGAAATCCATTAAAAAAAAATCCTACATTTATTTTTAATTTTAAAAGGAGGTATACGATAATATATAATTATATTATATTATATATATTATATAATATATTATATATATTATGTAATATATTATATATAAATATATTATATATTATATAGGATAATACTGTATATAATATATAATAATTTGGGGCTCGATGGCTCAGTGGTTAAGACGCCAGGCTTGTCAATCGGAAGGTCGGCGGTTCAAGACCCAGGTGCCGCATGATGGAGTGAGCTCCCACACTCGCCCCAGCTCTTGCCAACCTAGCAATTCGAAAGCATGCAAATGCAAGTAGATAAATAGGTACCACTTCGGTGGGATGGTAACAGCGTTCCGCGTGCATCATGCCGGCCACATGACCATGGAAGCGTCTTCGGACAACACTGGCTCTTCGGCTAACAAACAGAGATGAGCACCGCCCCCTAGAGTCGGACACGACTGTGCAGGGGAAAACCTTTACCTATAGAATAATGATTGCAGGGTTGGGAAATCTACTTTGGTCACAATATGGGGGAAAGTGAATTTAATCCTTCTGCATGTCCATGATTTAACCCCCTTACCCTCCTTCAAAGCTGCTATTTGCTACAAGAGAGAAATATTGCAAATATAATAATCTGATTCATTACATTAAGTATACCTTCTCTAAGGGAAGAAGGAAGAAGTAGGTGGGGATGTCTTTTTAATTTTTTTAACTAATTTTTATTAAAAGATTTTACATAGATAATAAGAAATACATTCAAAGAAGGAAAAATATATAGTAAAGTAAATGTGAAAAAGAAAAGAAATATATATACAGTATGTATGTACGTGGCTTCCGATCTTCCTCTTGGCAGTTGTACATACAATTCTAATCAAACCCTTCTCTCTAAGATTATATCATAATTCCCTTCTTTCTATAACCTATTCTTTCTAATCATCAAAACCATAAGTCACAAAATCATTTTCTTCCTTACACAAAAAGTCCATAAGGGGTTTCCAGTCATTGATGAATGTCAATAATGACCTTTTTCTAATCAAAGAAGTTGTTTTGGCCAGCAAGTTCTGTCAATTTCACCAACCATTACTCCATGGTGGGTAATGCCGACATTTTCCATTTTCTTTGTGCTTATTTATTTATTTATTTATTTATTTATTTATTTATTTTTCATTCAAATTTATTCCCCGCCCATCTCCCATGCAAGGGACTCTGGGCGGGTTACAATAAATAAAAAATTAAAAACTATACAAAATATCTAAAAACACAAACAAAACATAATAAAATAAAATCCAGGATGGGCTTGGACCCACAGAATAGATAGTGGAGCTATGGGGCCAGCCAACCCCAGGAGGCACTACCACCTCCGTCATCCCAGGCCAGGTGGCATATAGTAATCTCCCGGCAGCAATCATATATTGAAATAATCTTCCATGGCTCTTTTCTAACAGTTTATCCATCAGTCCTAAAAGGAAAAGTTCTGGCTTCAATTGAATATTAATTTTTAAAATCCTCTGTATCAATGTATGTATTTGAATCCAAATTTTTAAAGCTATTTTACATGTCCACCAAGTATGATAAATTGTCCCTTCATGTTGTTCACATTTCCAACATACACTTGAAATGCCTTTATAAATTCTAGATAATTTCTCTGGCGTCATATACCAACAATACATCATTTTATAAAAATTCTCTTTAAGATTATAACATAATGTAAATTTCAATCTTTTTAACCACATATTGTCCCATTGATCCATCTGTATATTATAACCAAAATTCTTAGCACACTTTATCATACATTCTTTAACCTGTTCTTCCTCCATTTAAAATTTCAACAAAAGTTTATACATTTTAGCAATTACATGTTCATCATTGGTACACAATTGCACTTCAAATTCTGTCTTACTTTGCTCCATACCATATGGTCTTTTTATCCACTTTAAATCTTCCTGATAACTGTAAATGGGAAAACTATTGACAACTATAGCTTTCCGTCATTAGTTGCTCTCTTGATTTAATTTTATATTCCCCTTGGTGATTCTCCAGTAATTCCTGGTAAATTAACCATTTATCTTTGCCTGTTGTTTCTGTTCTATAAAATGCTTCTTGTGTTAATATCCACAAAGATGTTTTTGGGCACAGCCTGGGTTTACATACATTCTATATTCTCAATATGGCATGTCTAATAAAATGGTTTTTAAAATCCACATTAACTTTAACTTTATTGTACCATAAATATCCATGCCATCCAAACCTTAAGTGATGCTCTTCTAACTCTAAAAGTCTTTTGTTTCTCAACAACACCCATTCTTTCATCCAAACCAAACAACAAGCTGCAAAATACAATTTCAAATCCAGTACACCCAATCTTTCTCTTTCCTTTGCATCTTGTAACACTTTATACCAGGGCTTTCCAAAGTGCCGGCGGCGGCGCACGCACGGCAGTGGCGCGGGGGCGCACGTGCATGGCGGCGGCGCGGGGTGTGTGCGGAGGCACGTGCGTGCATGGTGGCGGTGGCAGAGGCTGCCGCTGCCGCCATGCACGCGTGCGCTGCCGCTTCCGGGTGGTGTGGCGACACACTTTTGTGTCGCGACACACAGTTTGGAAAGCTCTGCTTTATACAGTATTTAACGTGTGGTTTTCTTCCCTTGCCGTACAAATTTAGATATATCTTTTTGCCGTTGCTTAAATGGTACATCAGTTGTCAAAACACGTATTGTCTGGAACAAAAACATCATTCTAGGCAAAACATTCATTTTTATCACAGAAATTCTCCCCAACAGTGACAATTTTAATTTCCCCCATCTTAACATGCCCTTCTTAATTTAATTCCATATCTTAACCTAATTGTTTTGAAATACATACAATTAATATTTGTTATAATAATACCCAAATATTTTACTTTTTTCTCAATCTTAAAACCAGTTTTCTCCATCAGTCCTATTTGATCTTCTATTTTTTGTTGACATCTTCATCTTCTGATTATTAATCTTAAAACCTGCTAGCATACCAAAGTCCTTTAATTTTCCCATTAATGTTTCTACTCCCTCTAACAGATCCTCCAAAAATACCACCAAGTCATCAGCAAATGTCCTTAACTTATAAATTTCTTTTTTAATCTTAACTCCCATGATCCTCTCATCTTGTCTTATGTCTCTATTCAGTACCTCAAGAACTAAAATGAAAAAGAGTGGAGACAGCGGGAATCCTTGTCTTGTTCCTTTTTGAATCTCACAAAGTTTTAATAGTTCTTCTTTAACAATTATTTGTGCTTTCTATGAGGTATAAATTGATCTTACCCATTTAATAAAATTATCTCCAAGGTTCATATGTTCCAGAACTCTAAACAAGAAAATCCAGTTCAAGTTATCAAAGGCCTTTTCTGCATCTAAGAAGATCAATGCAGCTTGTTTTTCATTATGTTACTCCAAATACTCCAGAATATCCAACACATTTCTAATGTTACCTTGTAATTGTCTTTTAGATAAAAACCCACATTGATCTTCATGAATAAAGTCCTGTAAAATTATTTTCAAGCCAAAATCATGGTAAACAATTTGTAGTCATTATTCAATAAAGATATTGGTCGATAATTTCTTATTACAGTCAGGTCCTGGGCCTCTTTAGGTATTAATGCTATATTGGCCTCTTTCCAGCTGTCAGGAATCTTTCCATTCTGTAAAATAATATTCATTGTTTGTTGTAAAGGTTGTAAAAGTTCATCCTCAAAACATTTATAGTAAGAAGATGGCAGACCATCTGGACCAGGTGCTTTTCCTGTTTTAGTCTTTTTAATAGCTTCACAAACTTCCCTTATTACTATAGGTCCATTCAAAATTTGTCTCTGATTCTCTGTGATCTTCAGTAAATTCTGGTTAGGTAAAAATTCATCCACTTTTTCCAAGGAAATTTCTTGACCTTTACATAAAGTAAAATAATACTGGTGAAATACTTTTCACATATTTGCATTATTTGTTATTAGAGTATTTCCTTCTTGTAACATTAGCATCATGTTCTTTTCTTTTTGCAACTTAATCTACCAATCATTTTCCCGGTTTATTTGCAAATTCTAAATTTCTTTGTTTTGCATAATTCATCTTTATTTCCATCTCTCTCAACAGTGAGAGGCTTAACAGAATCTTAATTTGGTGGGTAATAGTTGTCCTCTCTGGGGATTATTTAAGTCTTCTTCCTTTTTTTATCTCATCCAAAATCACTTGTATTTTCTCTTGCCTTTTCTTTTTAAATTCACTGTTACGTTGCATAAAATATCCTCTTACAAAAGCTTTGCTTGCATCCCAAACCATTCTTACTTCTGTACCTTTATTAAGATTATTTTCAAAAAATTATTTTAACTTCTTTTTGCAACCCTCCACTACCATTTCCTTTTGCAACAACATCTCATTCGATTTCCATCTAACAGAGCCATTTTTCCTTTTAAAAGTTATAGTCACTGGGTTGTGGTCTGAGAAAGTATTTGGTAATATCTCCATTTTATGAACATTAGTAGCCAAAGTCTTAGAGATCCAAATCATATCTATTCTTGAAAAAGATCTATGTCTTTCAGAAAAATAAGTATATTCTTTTGAGCCACCATTGTTATATCTCCATATATCAACAAGCTCTAAATTGTCAATTAAATCAAAGAAAACCTTTGGTAGTTTGCCTTGTGTATTTTAAATATTTTTCTCAGAAGTTTTATCTTTTTGTGGGGAAGCCACCCCATTCCAGTCTCCCAGGAGACACCAATTTTCATGCGGAAAGTCCAATAGTTTATCCATAAGTCCTTTATAAAATGCTGTTTTTCCTTCATTTGGGGTATAAATTCCCAATATCAAAGTCTTAGCCCCCTGAGGATTAACTTCCACCCCAACATATCTGCCATAATCGTCAGTCAATATAAGTTTTGCATATAGTTGAGAATTTACAGTATATACAAAACAACTCGATTTCTTTTTTTTCATTCCTGCTGAAATGAATTCTTCGCCCAAATTTTTGCAACTCAAATATTTTATATCTTTTTTTCCTAATATGCATATCTTGTAAGCAAATCACATCTTGTTTTAACTTTTTCAAACAATGAAACATTTTTTTCTCTTTTATGAGCAGTTGCTCCATTTATATTGCACATTAAACATATATAATCCATAGTTAACTAAGATTTCTATGTTTTCTAAGATTTTAGAAAAATCAATACCTGTAGCGCCCAACGTGGTATCATCTTCAGTGTCCAGAAGATGTAGGTGGGCATGTTGAGGTTAGGGCAACTGAAAAATAATATTTAACCTAAGAGATCAATATTCAACCCTACTGATCTCTTTTTCTTTCTTTTTGCTTCTGAGTAGAAGGGACTTTCAAATTAAGCTTTACTGTGTAGCCTCTTGTCTCCTTCATGGAATGTAATGGAAGGGAATGGGATTCATACAATAAAAGGGTTCCAAACCTGTGTTTGAAAGCAGCCAACAGGAGCTGACTGGTGTAGGGGATTGTGTGGTGAAGCCTCAAAGAGGGAATCAGCTTGCCAACCCCTCCTCATATCTGCTAGCCATTGTTCAGGCTGTTAACTATTTGGGCTGATTGAGATCTCCAAGCCAAGGACCGGCTTGAAGACATAGCAGGTCTACTCTCCCGCTTCACCTGTCACCTCTTTTACCCCAGGCAGCTGGTCCCTGGCCTGAGGGAGATGACAGGTAATGAGGAAAGGACAAGTTCTGACTGATGGTTGCAACATCTGGTTCTCCTGTTGGCTGGTAAAATTGAGAAGGTACGGTGAAGGCAGCCTTTCTTGCATGAGAAATGAGGACTGTCCTCCAGCTGCAGCCCAAAACAGAGGCAATTGTGTTGGTGGTGGGATAAGAAAAATCTGTGCTGGTTTCAGTTTCTGTTGGCTAGCAGATGGGAGGAGAGCATTTTAACTAAGCCATGGGGAAGAACCCTTGTTAAATCACTAAGACTAATCATGTACCAGAGAACAAAACCACAAGAGTCATTTACATGCCTATTTTTAACATCTGGAATGTTTATAAAAAAAAACCAAACAGAAGTGATGGTGTCTCAAGAGCAACCTGGGTAAGCTGTGGAAAAGGATTTGGAAATGCCCAGACCTGCTTTAAGCAGATTTCAGGTTCTTTCCCATCTGGCTTCAACTTCAGCACTAATTCAAATGGGATAATGTTAAACTTTGCACACATTTCAATACCCTTCTAAACATTTTCTGAGCTAGATAAATGACAACTAGAACTCTCTTCACATACATTATATACAGTGGATGTTTTTTATGTATTTATTTATTTGTCACATTTATATCCCGCCCATCTCCCCCACAAGGAGGGACCCTGGGCGGTTCACAATAAGTTTAAAATCAATAAAAACCATAAATAACAATAATAATCAATAAAAATATCTAATACAGTTCGATCCAAGCAATGGTAGATCTTACTTATCCCATGGGCCTGGTCAAGGCAGAACTAAGAGACCAGCCAACCCCAAGACTGGCTGTTCCCCTCCCCTCCCCAAACATGGTGGCATAACCAGGTCTTTAGGTCTTTTCTAAAGTCCAGGAGAGAGGAGAGTTTTGCCCACCTTTTGGGTTTTATCAGATAATTATGGGGAGAGATTTTAATCAGGTTTCATATCCTTTTATTGACCATGGTACAGTTTCAAATAAGTTGAATATGGAAAGTGCTGCAAGTCTTTTTAATTTGATATATAGATATGGCAACTCCAGAATCCGTCTCAACATAAATATTATGCAATCTCACCTCATCATGCAATCACACCTACAGTGTGTTGTGGGAACTCAGCCACTGGGTTTTCATACTTGTGAACAAGGTCATCATGATAAGCCATAACAAGGTTGATTTTGTGGCGCAAAGCATGTTATGTGAGTATAACAGTTATGTTTTATTAATACAAGTTCAGTTTGTCATGTGAACCCAGCCAATCAATTATTTAATTCTAAACAAGCAAGGCCTGCAAGTAATATCGGGTCATGTAGATTCGGTGACCCACTTACAGGGCCGGTCGGAAGAGTTCTCTGAGCATCTGCAGGATAAAATCGCTCGGATCCATTCCAAGTTGGACTCTAAGCATGAGGCACAATCTGGGGAGATGCCAGAGGAGCATAATTACCCTGTTATCTGGGAACGGTTTGATCCTGTTGGGCCTGATGAAGTAGATAGGATCCTCTGGATTGTAAATGCCACCACATGCCACCTAGACCCGTGTCCCTCCTGGCTGGTAAAGTCAGCCTGGGAGGTGACGTGTGGTTGGGTCCAGGCAATGATTAATACATCCTTGAGGGAGGGGGTGTTCCCGGCTGCCTTTAAGGAGACACTGGTGCACCCCCTCCTCAAGAAACTATCCCTGGACCTCACTGTCTTGGACAATTTTTGTCCTGTCACCCACCTTCTCTTTTTGGGAAAGGTGGTTGAGAAGGTGGTGGCGTTGCAACTCCAGAGGATTCTGGAGGAAACGGATTATTTAGACCCCTTTCAGTCAGGTTTCAGGCCAGGATATGGGACGGAGACTGCATTGGTCACACTTATGGATGATCTCTGGCAGGAGCGGGATGGAGGGAGTGCGTCCATCCTGGCTCTCTTGGACCTCTCAGTGGCTTTTGATACTGTCAACCATGGTATCCTTTTGGGACGGCTCAGGGAGTTGGGGGTGGGCAGTGTAGTCTTACGCTGGTTCACCTCCCTCCAGGGCCATTCCCAATCGGTGGTGATAGGGGAGGAGAGATCCAACCCGCGACCCCTCATGTGTGGAGTGCCGCAGGGTTCGGTTTTCTCTCCTCTCCTATTTAACATCTACATGAAACCACTGGGTGAGATCATCTGTCACCATGGGATGAGGTATCATCAATATGCTGATGATACTCAACTATACATCTCCATCCCGGGAGAAATAAGTGATGTGGTTGCTGCCCTCTCTCAGTGCCTGGGGGCTGTGTGGGTCTGGATGGGGAACAACAGGCTTCAGCTAAACCCTGGTAAGAAAGAGTGGCTGTGGATTGATGGCCCCTCTGTATCCAGAGAGTTATCATCTTTGGCTCTGGATGGGGTAGCATTGCCCCATTCAGATCCAGTGCGGAACCTGGGGGTCCTCCTGGACTCATGACTCCTGCTTGAAGAGCAGGTGGTAGTCGTGGCCAGGAGGGCCTTTACGCAGCTTCGGGTTGTGTGCCAGCTACGCCCCTTCCTGGATTGGGATGCCCTCCGAACAGTCACTCATGCCCTTGTCGTCTCCCATATAGATTATTGCAATGCGCTCTACATGGGGCTACCCTTGAAGAGTATCCAGAAGCTTCAGCTGGTCCAGAATGCGGCCGCACGAGCAGTTATGGGTGCTATAAGATTAGCACACGTGACACCACTGCTGCACGAGCTGCATTGGGTACCAGTTTGCTTCCGGGTCCAATTCAAGGTGTTGGTTATCACCTTTAAAGCCCTACATGGCATGGGGCCAGGTTACCTGAGGGACCGCCTCATCCCAATAACATCGACCCACCCCACTCGGTCATGCAGAGAGGGCATGCTTCGGACCCCATCAACAAGAGAATTTCATCTATCGGGTTCCAGGAGGGGAGCCTGCTCTGCGATAGCGCCTGCCCTTTGGAATATCTTGCCCCTGGAGGTGAGGCAGGCTCCCTCGCTCCTGGCCTTCTGGAAGACTCTAAAGACCTGGTTCTGCCACCTTGCCTGGTACGGGGGAGGAAATAGTTCCTTCTGGGGGTGGCTGGCGCCATAGTGTCCTCCCTTTTATATGAGATTTTACCATCCTTGGATTTTTATCTATTTATTTTATTATACTAGTTTGGATTGTAATTTTATGCTTATAGGCTTTTAACTGTTGATTTTGTAAACCGCCCGGAGTCCCCTATTGGGGGAGATGGGCGGTGATACATTTCAATAATAAATAAATAAATATTGAAGAGTCGTGAAGACTTGGAATTTTTTGGTATTTTTTAAAAAGAGTATTATCATCATATATACTAATAGTGATCTTCATGTTATAATCCATTTTTTTAGATTTATTTATTATTTATTCTTTTTATCTCAAAATGTTTTTATCAGACCAATCTGATTTTACTTCATTGACCATAGCTAAATACTGCTCTATAATCTGTACAGCACGCCACAATATCTCTTCTAATTTTTCTTAGATTTTTTTAGAATTTTAAGTGTTTTTTCTGTAATTTTACCTTAATAATTTTTATCTTTATCTTATTTTATGCTATCAATATGACTTTTTATATTTATTTTATTTCTATTTTAGCGTAACTGTTATGTTAGGGTTATGTTACTAGTTGTATGCTGGTCTATGACCGAAATAAAAATTGATTGATTTCAATTTTAAAATTCTGTAAGACAAGAAGACACAAGAATACAAGGTAACAGTCCAAAATTATATATCGCAACATTCAATCATAGGTTACATATAACAATGTATCAATAGGAGAGGTTATTATTAGCATAACATATATAATCTTGCCAGATCTGATAAAAAAGTGACTTATCCCTTTGATAAGTCAGTACTTCAATTTTATCAGTAACTTTTTCTATAATAACAATTGACCATACTTTTGCACGCCAATTATTCAATGATAGGTTATCTAGAAATGTCTTGTTTTGAGCAATTCTTAATTTTGCAGCTAGGAGTAAGAATACAATAAGCTCTTTTTTTCTTTAGTTTAGAATTACTTCCCTCAAAAATATGTATTAATACCAACTCTGGAACACATTCTACTTCTTGTTTAGTTACTATTCTAAAGTCTTTGAACAGTCTCTTTCGATAAGGCACCATCGTTTCACAAGTCAACTACATATGAAAAAGTGTTCCCTTCTGATTGCACCCCCTCCAATATTTTGATCAATAACTATGGGCAATTTGTGCTTGTCTAGCTGGAGTTAAATGCCAGTGACATACAGTAATATCTTCCACTGTATCTCTTGTATAATACCATTTCATTCCTAAAATGGAATCTTACATTCCCTCTGTCTCCAAAACCAACTTTCTAAGCTTAACCTTTCTGATTCTACAGCCAAGCCAGCTTAGTGCCAGGTATTGGATAATAATGCTGGCAGGAATGATAGGAAATAGCTGCAGCAGGATTATTGTATGCAAAAAGTTGGAAAAGTAATGAAATACATACAGTAGAAGATTGGATCAAAAATTAATTGAATTTGCAGAAATGGTGAAGTAGATCAGTCTGGTCAGAGAAAAAACAACAAAGATTTTTTTGAAAGACTGGAAATCTTACAAGGACTTTTTGTTGAAAGAAGAAAAGATTGAATTGATGATTTCTGGATTTGGGGATTAAAAAGGACTAAACAGGATGGGAAAAATAAGATGATAATTACTTGATAGAAAGAAGGGCGGAAGGCATAATTGTATCTTTTCTTTTCTTTTCTTTTCTTTTCTTTTCTTTTCTTTTCTTTTCTTTTCTTTTCTTTTCTTTTCTTTTCTTTTCTTTTCCTTACTTTCTTTTTTTGTTTTGTATACTTTTGTATTGAAAAATTCTAATTATATGAATGAATGAATGAATGAATGAATGGTAATAGAGCTGACACCTTCTGAAGGGCAGCAGGATGAGGAACGATGTTTAGTTTAAGCATAACCCTTCTGCAAAAAAAGGGGAAATTATGAAATTATGAATGAATTCCCTTTCCTACTGTCTGAGTCAAGTGTCTGAATAACATATTTTCCCAATTCATTCATATTTCTGTTCATTGGCAAATGTTCTTTCTCTGCCCCACCCTGCCCCTCTCTCTTTTCAGTTTACAGGCACAATGTTACATGTTCCTGTTAGGCAATTGGGTTTCATGCCTTGGGCAAGGCATGACTCAGCATAAATTACGCTACTGTTGCTGCCACTATGAAAGGGTAAAAAAAATACTAACCAGCAACCAGGAAATGCAATAGCCATTCTAGGAATATAGGATGTTGCGTCTACCAGCGTAGAATGCTTGTCTTCCGGGCTGGCTCTAGGCTAAGGCGGAGCAGGCACTGGCCTAGGGGCACCAAATTTTAGGGGTGCCAGAATTGAAAAGACCTCTGAAAAAACAACAACAACGCAAAAGGCAGTAACAGAACACTCTCCGAGCCAGCACACCCACTCGAGGGTTAAATATAATTTCGGAGAATGGTTGCCATATGACAACAATGGGTGCTGATGTAATTAAAATTACTTACTGTGTAAATAGGGTGAAAATGTCCAAGAAAAGAAAAAGAAATTGCCCGGGTCTGAAAATCTTAAGTGTAAAGCTCAAAAACTCAAAGGAAAAAAGAAACAAGAGGGCACCTTTTTGAAATTCCTAACAAAATCAGAAGATGAGCCAAACCAGAGGGGGCACCAGAATATGACTTTGCCTAGGGTGCCAAAATGTCTAGAGCCGGCCCTGCTTGTCCTTGCCCAGAATTATCTTCGTTCACCAAAAACAGTGAAAGGTCTTTTCCATCAGATCTGATCTGATCCTTTTAAAATTCAGACTTGGGCAACATGTGGCCTTCCAAGTGCCATTATGTTGCAGCTTCCATCATCTTTCACCACTGGACATGCTGGCTACTTGGAGCCATAACATTTGGAGGGCCACATGTTACCCATCTTTGTTAAATTTAATGAATTTGGATGTATGTCCTCTGTTGTCCTATATCTAGAGCAGAGCTTTCCAAACTTTTCATGTTGGTGACACACTTTTTAGACATGCATCATTTCGCGACACACTCTTACAGCAGGGCATCATTTCACGACACACTCCTTACAGCAGGGCACAAGGCAGGCACTAGGACCTGCAAGGAATCCTGGCAGGGCTCGGAGGCAGCAGCCGCCGCGACACACCCAGACACTGCAGCCGACACACTAACATGTCACGACACACAATTTGGAAAGCTCTGATCTAGAGATTTGTTTTTCCCTTTGCTGATAATAGAGTTTGCTCCACAGCCTTCAGAAACTGGTCATTTCTTCAATTCTTCTTCCCCCTTTCCTTAGAGAAGATGGCTATGTAACTTCTTGGGTTACCACCCTGTACTGTGTTTGGATGTTTATTGTTCCTTAGTGGCCCTAGGGTGTTTTTTTTTGTAATTTTATTTGTTGTTTATAGTTGTTCTTTTGTTAAATCCTTTTGTTCATACTGAAAAGAAAGGGGATGTAATTCCAATAGAAGAGAATATATGTAGCTCAGGGTTGAACTGCAGAGTCCTTGGTGCTCTCTGAGTTTGGTTGTTTGCTTGCAGATGTTTCATTACCCGACTAGGGTAGTTCCTTGATTAGGTATTGTTTTCTGCTTGATTGTTTGTCTGGTGTTAATCACTGCTTATCTGGGTTTAGGTTGCTGGAAGGATGTGTTCTGGTCTTTTTGTTTCCTTCTTAGCTTTTTTATTGTCTCTTGAATGGTGTGTAAATGTGATTTATCTCTATGTGTCTATTGATGGCTGATTTGTCTGAATCAAAAGGTGTCTGACCACTCAACCCACTACAGCACAACCAACACAAGGTCTGAAAAAGTTAACACTACCATATACATATAGTCCTTGCTTAACGACCACAATTAAGACCAGAATTTTGGTTGCTAAGCAAAGTGGTCATTAAGCGAATCTGACCTTTTGACTACTTTTGCGGTGGTCATTAAGCAAATCACTGCAGGCGTTAAGCGAACCACGGGGTCATTAAGCAAATCATGTGGTTCCCCATTGATTTTGCTTGCCAGAAGCCAGCTGGGAAGGTCGAAAATGGCGATCACGTGACCACGGGATGCTGAGATGATCATAAATATGAACCGGTTGCCAAGCGCCCAAATTGTGATCATGTGCCCGTGGGGAGGCTGCAATGGTTGTAAGTGTGAGGACTGGCTGTAAGTCAGTTTTTTTAGCACCGTCATAAGTCCGAACTGTCAATAAACAAATGCTTGTTAAGCAAGGACTACCTGTATCAAAAACATCTCAGAAACAACCAACAAACTATTACAACCACATGGCATCACCATAGCACACAAACCAACTAAAACCCTCCAAAATATCTTAAGTAAACCAGAAGACCCAGTAGCCCAAAAAACAGGAGTCTACAACATACCGTGTAAGGACTGTAACAGCCACTATGTAGGACAGACAGGCAGAAGACTAGCAGAGCGCATCCATGAACACCAACTAGCAGTCAGAAGACACAATGAAAACTCCTTAATCTCACAACACATGGCCAGACTCAACCATAGTTTCAACTGGGAAGCTGTGAGCATCCTAGACCAAGCCAAATCCAAAAACACTAGGGAATTCCTGGAACTTGGCATTCAGACAAATCAACCATCCTCTCCAGCAGCCTATACCCAGATAAGCAGGGATTAACACCAGGCAAACAATCAAGCAGAAAACAATACCCTAATCAAGGAACTCCCAAGGAGAAAACCACACCCCCACCAACACAGCTGGGCATGACGTTACCTAGTAGGGTAATTAATTGCGGGGAGATTACTATATGCACAAAGATGGAAAGAGTTGGCATTACCCACCATGGAGGAATGGTTGGTGAAATTGACAGAACTCGCTGAGATGGCCAGACCAACTGCTTTGATTAGAGAAAGGTCATTATTCACATTCATCAATGACTGGAAACCCCTTATGGATTTTTTGCGTAAAAAAGAAAATGATTTTGTGACTTATGGTTTTGATGATTAGAAAGAATAGATTATAGAAAGAAGGGAATTACGATGTAATCTTAGAGAGAGAGGTTTGATTAGAATTGTATGTATAACTGCCAAGAGGAAGCCACTTCTCTCTCTCTCTCTCTTTTCTGTTTTTTAATTTCTCTCTTTTTTCTGTCTCATCTTTTCCTTTCTTTTTTTCTTTTTCACATTTACTTTACTGTATTCTTTCTTTGAATGTATTTCTTATTATGTATATATAATCTTTTAGTAAAACTATTAAAAAACAAATCAAGAAATTCAAAGGCATCAACACTAAAATAAAAGTAACATACAATCAATTTAAAAGAAATATTACTGTAGCAATCTTATAGACTTGTAACAAAAAACAATTCTTTAAGTCCTTCCACTAGGTGGTGCTAGTTTACCCATTATTATTTCTTTCAAAGGCTGAGAAGCTAAACAAAGCCCTAAGATTTTTCTAAATACTGTAAAAGACAATCCTACATTTATAGCCATTGTGTTCTGTCTACATGTTATATAATTTACATCATTAAGATGTGCAGGATCCAGGTTAATTTCACCATTTTTGCGATCTATACACTAATCCAAGGGTCGGAAATGGCGGCTCGCGAGCCAAATGCGGCTCTTTGGCCCCTTGAGTGTGGCAGGCAGGCGTGGCGGGCTTGGCGCGGCAGCGAGTGTGGCGGGGCAGGCGCGGCAGCGGGCATGGTGTGCGTTGCTGTGGGCATACCCCTGGCAACCTGGCAGCCGTCTCCGGCAGCCATCTTGACGACGGGCAGGGCTTTCCAAACTGTGTGTCGCGTGACAAGCCGGAAGCGCTGAAGGGAGTGGAAATTCTCCGCGCCAATCAGCTGTGCGTCGGGAAGCCCGGCAGCCTGCCCGCGCGATTTTTGCCTCCCTGCCGGAACCGGGGGCATTTTCGGGGTCCCCGGAGCCTGCCCTTTCGAAGGGGCACTGCTGCCCGAGCTGCAGTGCTGCCCCTTCGAAAGGGCAGGCTCCGGGGACCCCGAAAATGCCCTCAGTTTAGGCAGGGAGGCTGCGCGCAAGCTGCCTCAGCTGTTCTGCGGGGAGAATTTCCACCCCAGGGCAGCGTGTGCATGTGGAGAGGGGAGGTTTCTGCCTCCCTGCCGGAACCGAGGGCATTTTCGGGGTCCCCGGAGCCTGCCCTTTCGAAGGGGCAGCGGCAGCAGCAGCTGCAGTGCTGCCCCTTCGAAAGGGCAGGCTCCGGGGACCCCGAAAATGCCCTCGGTTCCGGCAGGGAGGCTGGCGCAAGCTGCCTCAGCTGTTCTGCGGGGAGAATTGCCACCCCAGGGCAGCGTGTGCATGTGGAGAGGGGAGGTTTCTGCCTCCCTGCCGGAACCGAGGGCATTTTCGGGGTCCCCGGAGCCTGCCCTTTCGAAACCTCCCCTCTCCACATGCACACGCTGCCCTGGGGTGGCAATTCTTCCCGCAGAACAGCTGAGGCAGCTTGCGCGCAGCCTCCCTGCCGGAACCGAGGGCATTTTCGGGGTCCCCGGAGCCTGCCCTTTCGAAGGGGCAGCACTGCAGCTCGGGCAGCAGTGCCCCTTCGAAAGGGCAGGCTCCGGGGACCCCGAAAATGCCCTCGGTTCCGGCAGGGAGGCAGAAACCTCCCCTCTCCACATGCACACGCTGCCCTGGGGTGGCAATTCTCCCCGCAGAACAGCTGAGGCAGCTTGCGCGCAGCCTCCCTGCCGGAACCGAGGGCATTTTCGGGGTCCCCGGAGCCTGCCCTTTCGAAGGGGCAGCACTGCAGCTCGGGCAGCAGTGCCCCTTCGAAAGGGCAGGCTCCGGGGACCCCGAAAATGCCCTCAGTTCCGGCAGGGAGGCAGAAACCTCCCCTCTCCACAAGCACACGCTGCCCTGGGGTGGCAATTCTCCCCGCAGAACAGCTGAGGCAGCTTGCACGCAGCCTCCCTGCCTAAACTGAGGGCATTTTCGGGGTCCCCGGAGCCTGCCCTTTCGAAGGGGCAGCACTGCAGCTCGGGCAGCAGTGCCCCTTCGAAAGGGCAGGCTCCGGGGACCCCGAAAATGCCCTCGGTTCCGGCAGGGAGGCAGAAACCTCCCCTCTCCACATGCACACGCTGCCCTGGGGTGGAAATTCTCCCCGCAGAACAGCTGAGGCAGCTTGCGCGCAGCCTCCCTGCCGGAACCGAGGGCATTTTCGGGGTCCCCGGAGCCTGCCCTTTCGAAGGGGCAGCACTGCAGCTCGGGCAGCAGTGCCCCTTCGAAAGGGCAGGCTCCGGGGACCCCGAAAATGCCCTCAGTTCCGGCAGGGAGGCAGAAACCTCCCCTCTCCACAAGCACACGCTGCCCTGGGGTGGCAATTCTCCCCGCAGAACAGCTGAGGCAGCTTGCACGCAGCCTCCCTGCCTAAACTGAGGGCATTTTCGGGGTCCCCGGAGCCTGCCCTTTCGAAGGGGCAGCACTGCAGCTCAGGCAGCAGTGCCCCTTCGAAAGGGCAGGCTCCGGGGACCCCGAAAATGCCCTCGGTTCCGGCAGGGAGGCAGAAACCTCCCCTCTCCACATGCACACGCTGCCCTGGGGTGGAAATTCTCCCCGCAGAACAGCTGAGGCAGCTTGCGCGCAGCCTCCCTGCCTAAACTGAGGGCATTTTCGGGGTCCCCGGAGCCTGCCCTTTCGAAGGGGCAGCACTGCAGCTCGGGCAGCAGTGCCCCTTCGAAAGGGCAGGCTCTGGGGACCCCGAAAATGCCCTCGGTTCCGGCAGGGAGGCAGAAACCTCCCCTCTCCACATGCACACGCTGCCCTGGGGTGGAAATTCTCCCCGCAGAACAGCTGAGGCAGCTTGGCGCAGCCTCCCTGCCTAAACTGAGGGCATTTTCGGGGTCCCCGGAGCCTGCCCTTTCGAAGGGGCAGCCGTTGCCGCCGCAGCGACAACCTGGAAGCGCCGCCGCCGAAGCAGTCGAGCCTCTCTTTCCCTTCTTCTTCCAAACCTCCCCCGCCCCCTTCCACGCGATTGGCTCCCGCCCGCAAAACCCGCCCCCTTCCACGCGATTGGCTCCCGCCCGCAAACCCCGCCCCCTTCCACGCGATTGGCCCGCGCCTGCAAACCCCGCCCCCTGGCTCTCAAGCACTTCAAAATGTGCACGAGCATGTCAAAATGGCTCCCGGCAAAAAAAGTTTGCCGACCCCTGAGCTAATGGATCTGATAGTACAAAGGTGTAATATGCAGAGAAAGTAGAGAATGGTGTCTTGTGCAAATTCAATTTAATATTCCAATTTCGAGGCCACCTGACTCTGCAACAACTCTGGGTGGCTTACAATGAAGGAAAATTTTAAAATAACATATGTCAAAGAAAAGAAGGTATGGCTGAATGGAAGATCAACCCAGAACATAAAAAAAAACAAAAAATACCTAACCAAAAAGGCAAAGAGGCTCTACCAGTCATCCTACCCCAAGGTCTAGGGGAACAACCAAGTTTTCAACTATATGTGAAAAATCAGTGGGGTGGGAGCAGTATGGATCTCTGGGGGGATATCATTCCAGAAGGCAGGAGCCATTACCGAGAAGGCATGCTATGCTACCATGGTAATTTTCTTTAGGCAGTGTTAGTTTCTACAAGGTGTCACCAAGTTTACAATATATAATGCCTACAAGGTAATATTTCTGGTCAGGTTTTAAGTGATAACCTTAGTGGCAAAATTTGGAAAATTGTGAAACCGTCCCAGACATGCCACCCTAGCATCCCCTCTGCAATTGCAGGCAGGATGTGGATCCCACCCCATTGTAATGGTATGTGGGAAAGACCCTGGGAGAATGGGCCAAGAAATGCTGCCTAGGGAACAATCAGATAAGAGACAGTATAGCCCGCAGCTGGATAGTGGGTGGGGCAAGAGGCCCGGAAGAGACCCTCCCTAGTTTCTCGGGCTGTAAAGGAGACGGCGGGAGGATTGTACTTTCAGACTTGCAAGATTCTGTTAATGTAGTTCTACAATAAAGTAGAATTAGCTCATCCGGTCATGTTTCCTGTCTGGTCTACCTAGTAAGGCTGACACCCATTGACAGATTAGCCTTGTCGTTGACTTCTGTTCATAGATGAGACTCCCTTTTCGCACTGAAGATGTTGCCTAGCCTGGCAATGAAACGTCTGCAAGAAAACAACAAGGTTCAGAGAGCACCAAGGACTCCACAGTTCAACCCTGAGCTACAAATATTCTCTTCGATTGGTACATCACAATAAGCTATAAACTATGGTTAACAGTTGAATCCAATGTTTTTCTTTGAAAAAAAGAAAGCCAACCCCTTCTTTCCTTTTTCTTGAATAATTAATATTGTTTACATTATAGCCTATGTCAAGAAACCTCACAAATTAGGTATATGAAAAGTACCACAGGACAGAGACAGACACATTTCTATCTCTGCCCAACATGACTTCCTGTTTTCTAAACCCTTCCATTGTCTTAATATTATTTCCATCCTTAGATAATATTTCCAACAGTCCTGGAAGAAATGAAGGTACTAGTTTATCACAATTACAAGAACATCTCTTGTCAGTAAAAGCTGAACTCCTTGGCCAGTTCAGACATCCTTGTTTGTTTCAGTTCATAGATTTTTCACTTTTCAGTTTAAAATGAGTATCTGTAGGGATTTCTTCCAGGCAATGTCAAATTTCCTTCAATTGTTGTTCCAATGCTCAGACTGATCTTAAGCCTCTCTCCATGTAGTAACTTTAGAATATCAAATTGGATTAATAAATAAATAAATAAATATTAAAAAAAACTGAATAGAAAATACTTTTCTATGTTTTAAGCCCACTTTTGAAATGAGAGCTTCCTTTATGGAACTGCATCAAAACTGAAATGGAAGTACTAATTCTTAGCTAATTAGGATTTGTTTAATGGGCTGTTTTCAGAATCACTTCAAGGGTTTATTTATTTTTAACATTGTTTGCACTTCAATTCATAGGTCTTTCAGGATGCTAAGAGCTACAGAGCAGTGATGAGACCAATCACTAGATAATTCAGGTTAGCTAGACTATATCAAAAAGACATAACTTTTAAATCACTAATCCGGGCAATTAACCAACAGTGGCAGGATCCAAAGAAATATTAAGATGATGGAAAACTATGCAGATATCCAAATCTTTACTAGTGCTATTCCAGAAGTTCCTACTGGCAAACTGAAAATCTTCTGTTTAGTTTCTGAAAACTTGCCTTGTTCCACCAGAAATGGCAGAATTTTGATTACAGACACTTTTCTGGACCGCTGACTTCAGCTTTAAATGCAGGACTCATCTACTGGAGAAAACTGAAGAGTAGGCACTGCTTGATAAATCTCCTCCTTCTCCTCTTTTGAAAGTGAATAGAGCAACTTAATTGATCAGTAATTCAGCACTCTTGCTTGACAAACCATTCCTTGCTCTCAAAATAGTGCCTACGGCTCCTTAAATCAAATTCAACTTTTAAATGTATGCTCACGTTCTCACAAGGTTACCAAATTTTGCAAGAGTTCAGGTGAATTTGAGATCAGATGCCATGAAAAGTGCAACACTGCAGAAAACATAAGAGAATGTATAAATGTAGATAGAAAAGGGAGTTTGACCAACTTTAGGTGCCATTTGTGGATAGATGCTGTTCAGTGGATGCTTAAGAGTATTCTTGCTATGACAAAATTTGGCAGACATTTATGCTAATGAAAACACCCCAGTGTCTTTATGGCATCTGTAGATGGTATAATGTCATTTAACCCAAAGGCATTTTAAAGTGTAAAAAACATTAACACCAATGATCTGGAACTGTATGTTAAAATAGGTAGAAGCCCAATCTGTAATTCCTCTATCCAATTTTTCCTCCCACTCACTGGAGCCATATTTCCTCAACTTATCATTTCTTGTCAAATGAAACTTGGACTTAATAAATACAGCCTATTTACTGCAACCGTAATTGCCTTTTCCTTTTTCTAGGAATTTGAATTAGAATGTTGGGAATTAATAATTTGTCATTGCTTTTATTGAAAGTTATGTGCATTTCTGCAGCCTTGAAATCTAGCTAGCTTTCTTTTAAAAATATTTTTCATGTTTAATGTATACAGTAAACATGCTATCTAGACATAAGCTTAAAAATACAAAAATAAGCCACATGACACAACACGACACGACACGACACGACACGACACGACACAACACAACACAACATTACACACACACACACACACACACACACACTGCAGTGCCTGCCCATTGGAACACCATATCCCCGAGATCTGGCTGGAGTGATGCTACTGGCATTTCAGAAAGCCTTAAAAACATGGCTGTTTTTTTTGGCATGGAGTTTGGGAGGTTAGCTGCCAGCCCTTCGAGTAGTCCAGACAAGAAGCACCAACCGTGAGTATTAATAGTACCTTTATTGTTAGGTTACAGCAGAGCTTTCCAAACTTTTCACGTTGGCGACACACACCAACAGCGGCGCGGCCTGCGGTGTCCTGGTCTGTCACGCAAAAAACCCAGAAGCACTGATGGGGGAACCAAAAGAAGCGGCACCCCCGCCAATCAGCACTGCTGATTGGCAGGGGTGCCGCTTCTTTGGGTTCCCCCCCATCAGCGCTTCCAGGTTTTTGCATGACACACCAGGACACCGCAGGCGACACAGTAGTGTGTCGTGATACACACTTTGGAAAGCTATGGGTTACAGTAACAGAATCTTGCAAGTCTGAAAGTACATATCTCTCCCCTCACCTTCATAGTCCAAGAAACTAGGGAGGGTCCCTTCTGAGACGTTTGCCAGGCCCCCATTCCATCTGCAGGCTCAGCTGCCTCTTATCTGACCATTGCCTTGTCTGTGGCTCTTCTTCCCCCTGCTCTCAAGGACATTCTCAAAGACCTCACATTAGTGGGGCCCATGAGATGGATACTACTGTTGTGATCGTTGTTATTCTCGGTTGCCACTATATGTATATTTATTGCTATTATTATTGGTTGTTTTCAACTGATTTTTAATTGATGTCAGAGTCACTACTGTGAGATGGACAGCCAGTTTTAATGCCATATTTTTTAAATACAGTAAGTTGTAGAAGATATAGACAGTAATCCTACTGTGGGATTCATTTTAACATACCGTGGTTAAATTTTCTCAAATTCATCAAATCTTTCAACTGAAATTTTGCTAATAAGCATTGCCAACAAAGATGAAAATATGTGCCTATTTGTAACACCTTTGCTAACATAATGTAGGAAGCTTGTGATTAATGTAAAGTAGTTATAATGTAGTATCACATTACTAATTATCTTTATTGTCATTCTTATGATTCATTGAAATGGAGTTAAATAAAGAATTTAACAGATTCATCAAGTTCCTGTCCCAAAGTGTTTAAAGGCTCTGCAAAACAAACAAACAAAACAAACAGAAAATCCTGCTGTGGCTGATATAAAATATTTGATGAAGTTCCTTTAGTTTTAAAAGAATCAGAAATACACCCCTTTTAATGTATTTAATTGATATGTTCTATATGGTTTATTTAAAAAAAAGGATAATACTTTTATAAATGAAATAGGTTAGGGTTTGTTTCCATTCACTCTGCAATATACAGTATATTCAGCAGTGACAGGTTTATTCTCTATGATTCCATGCTTCTGGAAACATGATGAATTTCTTGAAGATAAATAATATCTAGTAGTTGTATCTGTATCTTAGTCATCAACCTCATGAAATAACATTCAGTGATAAAATTACAGCATTTTGTGATAGTAGTCTAGTCTATAAACTGAGAAATGACTGAGATTTATGTTACTAACACAAACTATAAAATTGTGATAATCCCATTAAGACTGTAAGATTAAATTATGAGGACAAGAACAAGCATAGCATAGAATAGATTTATATAATTGGATGTTAATGGATAAAATTATGGAATAACTAAAAATAGCACAAAATATTAAATCACTATCCTTTTAAAATCTACAAGTACAATTATATTTAATTTGGTATTGCAATAATAATAACTATAATAGTATGGTGCAAAATAAAGTGGTATATAGAAAGGAATGGTAATAATACTAAAATGCTAAAGAACTAAAAATAACCACAGATATATGAGCATCGTCTTTGTCAGCCTAATGGCTCTAATGCTTATGGTTAAATGAATTATATTGGTGCAGTCATTGGTGCTGTACATAATAAAATAGGTACTTAGGCCACATCATCAGTTGTTACTGATGATGAACTGTCCATCTGTGGGCACAGTTTATGCAAGATGTAACAGAATTTAGAGATACATTTAGAGATATAAAGTTACCATGATCATTTAGTAAATAGTGTACATAAGACTTATCAAAGCTCCCCAGAAAGTTAGATGGTCAGCTGACAATCAATGCCTTTGTAAAACTGGGGTAGTAAAGAAGGACATGGCTCTATGTCTATGAAGGTTCTCAGTCATCCAGGTGGAATTGTCTGTAGCTTGAATCATGTCAACTGGATTTCTATTTTCTCAGTGGAAACGTTTCGCTCCTTATCCAAGGAGCTTCTTCAGTCTGAGCAAAGTTAGTAAGGGAATCCTAAATATGTTTCTAGGTAGCTGTGTGATATGCTACCTAGAAACATATTTAGGATTCCC
This sequence comes from Charina bottae, assembly GCA_023362775.1. NCBI lineage: Eukaryota > Metazoa > Chordata > Lepidosauria > Squamata > Charinaidae > Charina > Charina bottae. The sequence goes on from JALMGJ010000007.1 coordinate 33,657,316, forward strand.
TTACCAACTTTGCTCAGACTGAAGAAGCTCCTTGGATAAGGAGCGAAACGTTTCCACTGAGAAAATAGAAATCCAGTTGACATGATTCAAGCTACAGACAATTCCACCTGGATGACTGAGAACCTTCATAGACACATTGGACACTTCCTTCTTGTCCTAACATTTTATTTTCTTCTCACCTTTCATTGTTCTTCTCTTTCAAGCAAGAGGAACCAGCTAAAACCTACCATCCCTGTGGAACGTGGTGAATAGGTAAAAGCAATTATCGAGCTATAAACTTGTAATAATTTCCATCAAAAAACCAAGTGGGGAAGGAAAAGCCAGGAGCTCCGTAGGAAAATGAAGATTTTGTAGATGTCATTCTGATTGCTTCTAATTTTTTTTTCTTCAAATGGTGCAGCCAAATGTCTTCATTTTGGCATACCCTCCCTAATTACTCAGGGGTAAAGGAAACATCAGGAGAATTGTACTTTCAGACTTGCAAGATTCTGTTAATGTAGCTTTACAATAAAGTAGAATTAGCTCATCTGGTCATGTTTTCTGCCTGGTCTACCTGGTAAGGTTGACAATTAGTGCATATAAAGCAGAAAAATGATATTCTCAGATACATGCAGATACGTGGGAGGAGAAACAAATATTATTTGGAATAAATGGGGTTGTTTCTGGACCAGCTGTGAAGGCTGGGAGGGCACCGCATGGTAGTAGTCCTCTTCCTTCCTAAACGATCAGTTCCAGTTGGTGGTAGGAACTAGTGAAGTCCTCAGATGCTCCAATTTGAAGTGGCACAAGGTTCAGGCCTTTTCTCCTAACAGTTTAATATCTACATGCAATCACTAGGTGAGGCCATCTGACAGCATGGGATGAATTATCAATATGCTGATGATACCCAATCATATATCTTCATTCCAGCTTCACTCCAGGACCAGTTGTAAGTCCCCCTCGTTCAATGCCATAATAACTTTGAACAGTCACTGAACAGGTGGTCGTAACCTGAGGACTACCTATATCTTACTTGCATCTTTATTTTTGATCTCCTACTTTTGTATAGGAGAGCCAGTTTGGTGTAGTGGTTTAAGGCACCAGGCTAGAAACTGGGAGTCCGTGAGTTCTAGTTCTGCCTTAGGCACAAAGCCAGCTGCGTGACCTTGGGCCAGTCACTTTCTCTGTCCTAGGAAGGAGACAATGGCAAACCACTTCCAAAAATCTTGCCAAGAAAACAGCAGGGACTTGTCCAGGCAGTTGCCAGGAGTCAACACTGAATAGAAGGCACCCCCCGCCCAAAAAACAACCCACACTCACACTTTTGTATAATGCTTATGCAATGATAAAACTAATCAAAGCTTTTTAAAAAATAACAAGAAAAAAACCCCAAATTTACCAAAAAATGTGGCATAATTAATATATTTAAGTAAATATTTTCATAATATATATTTTTAATGAAGGTCCAGTAGGAGAGAGTCTCCTAATCCTGGCAGATTTTTGGGAATCATAAACCATGTATCCCATTTCTCTGAGTTTTGGAAAAATGGGGGAGATAAGATTTGGCAGTCCAACTTTTTGGTTAATTGAAAATGGAAAAATTTTCTATTGTAAATAAAAAAATAGCCTTATCCTATAAGGGCTATTCTTATTTAATATTAATCATTAATGTGGTTGTTAAGGGAATACACATATACAACTTATTAGAAAATCTCAATTTTTAACTGTTAGTATTAACATTACAATATAGAAATACAAACATGAACCTCTTCTTCCACAAGAGCATTTGTATTTTTTCCATGTATACTGTATATAGCTTCCACTTGTACTGTATATACCTTCACATATACACACATACATTAAAGAGCATATATACTCACTAATATACTTCCTTCTGTAGACTCACACTTTTATATAAATATACATATGCATGCATGGAAGGATGTCATCAATAATTTGTCATCTATTCAGCCTAAACTTTATTGGTCAGTCCTCATTTTTTCAATTCTGAGAGTCTCAACTAGAAGCTAGTTGAGTCTCTTTCTGCTTGCCGTTTCATTGCTTATCCTTCCATGTAGAGCCCCGGGGAAATAATTTTTGTGTCTGTAATCGCAAATCCTGTAGACATAGATTTAATTGCTTGAAAATATCTGTTGCTTGTTGCTCAATACCAATGACATATTTTGTGACAATTAGTAGCCTAAAAGAGTATGTCCACTGATAGCAAGTAATTTGGAGCTGTAGTATATGAGCTGAGGGTTTCTCTCCTGCACTGAAGTAACAGATCCTGAAAGATTTTAATTGAATGTTCCTTATAATTAAACTGATGCAGGGCTCTCATTACTTTTTGTGTAAAATGCAATTATATCTTTATGCAGGTTTCCCTTTCTTGGCAGTGTGCCCAGTCCTCAATAAACATTCTCCACACCTTCATCTTTAACTTCAGTGCCCAGATCAAGTGATTTTAACCAGCTGGTAACTAGAAAAATTAGATTTCTACCTTGAACTTGTTGGGAGTTTCTTAAACACACACACAATCTATTCTAATCTTATGCTTGAAGTGGATACGAGTTTGTATTAAAGTCAATTAAGTGCAGAAATCACTTATCAAATATCTGCATTTTTCAAAGCCTCATGTGCCATTGTCTGTCTTTTCTATTTTATGAGTAAGAAGAGGCATCAGTTGCAACTTGAAGGAATTGCTGATGGTAGCTGAGCTCCAGTTCAGGAACTGTAAGAATTGTTCTTCCCTGCTGCCCTCAGCATGTTTAGAAGGTCTCCTTTATTATTTGAGCTTGAAGCCTGCAGAATTTGTTTCTTCTTTTGTCTAACGGTTGTTTTTATTTTGGAAGAAAAGATTCATAGGCATACTCTCTCATTTAGCTTTATGAGGAATATCTTACAATTAGGCCTTTGCAGATAACAGAGATCAGCTTCATGCAGCCATCTTGTATGGCTGCCAAACCACCCCCCCCAACATGAGTATCTTTTTAAAGAGGCTGGTAGAATGACAATGTGCATCAGCTCCTGCTGAGACATCTACAGCATGTGATTTTGCTAAGTATAACGATCACTGCCTTCAGTAGCTGCAATTGGTCATTAGCACCAATGCCGGGAACCCTAAATTATCCAATCAGCATATGAGAACAAGGACTAATAACGCGCACACAGTGAGCTACAGTACAGCAGTTGTATCTGGTCCTGAGACTTAGGATAAAACAGAAATCTTTTAAAAAGCTGCTTTCCTTGTAAACTCTGAGATTTGCATATGGAAGCAAGAACAAAACATAGTCCAAACATATAGAGCAGTGTTTCTTGACCTTAGCAACTTTAAGATGCGTGTGTCTATGAAGGTTCTCAGTCATCCAGGTGGAATTGTCTGTAGCTTGAATCATGTCAACTGGATTTCTATTTTCTCAGTGGAAACGTTTCGCTCCTTATCCAAGGAGCTTCTTCAGTCTGAGCAAAGTTGGTAAGGGAATCCTAAATATGTTACTAGGTAGCTGTGTGACCTTACACCTGGGGTCATGGTTATATTGAGATGTTATTTTAAGTCCTTTTATCATCTAAAAGATGATTTCACATCTCAGAATTCCTCAGCCAGCATGCTGGCTTAAAGTCTTAAAGTTGCCAACATTGAGAAATCCTGATCTAGAGAGCATTAAGCTGCTATCTATGATCTGGAACAGTGGTTCTCAAACATTTTGGCCCCAGGATCTCTTTACATTCTTAAAAATGATTGAGGACACCAAAGAGTTTTGGTCTGGGGCTGCACTTAAGGGTTTTGTGGGGAAGAGAACACTGCATTGGGCTAGTTGTTTTGATGACATAAAATTGGTGGAGGCACTTCATGAATATGTTTCAGATTGATTTTTTTTCTTTTCATTTTCTAGGGGTGGGATCACTTAAAAAAAAAGTTCCAAGAACTCTACTAAACCCACTTAGGTGTCTAGTTCGGTTTTCATATTTCTTGTCTTAAAATGGTATGGAACTTGATGGAACAGTTGGATGGCATCCTGAGGGCCACTAGGAAGGGATTTGGAGGCCCCAGTTTGCCCATTTTTTACCAAGAAATAGTTCCCCCACATGGGTTCTTACTCTCCCAAATTTCAAATCTAAATATAGTCATCATGTTACACTAAAACTAAGGTATTATCTGCATGGCCTGAGATCATTCTCATGAGTTATGCACCCAGGATGGATTCACAAGTTGTCCTAAGCCACCGTATGGGCCAGTTGAAGCCAAGCACATCACTGCCCCTAAGTGCATCACTTCAAGATGCCTTCACGTGGATTGTCTGAATGGATAATCTCCCATTTTCCTAGAGAAAGCACATCTTTCATGCCAGAACTGGACTGACTTCACCCTGCCACAGCAGCAGGATGCCTACAGGATGCTGGCTCTGATGTAAAGACATGTCCTCAACAAACAGCAAGTAGGCAATTTTCTTGCTACAGTAAGTGGATAAGCATTCAGATTAACATTCAAATTAGATTAAAGTTGCAGTACAATGATTCTCAGCCATTTTTTTTATAACCAGCCAGTTCTTAAAAATATGGAGAGCTGTGGAATACATAAGATTTACCCAGACCTAAGAAGCATTTGAGTTTCCTTGATCATTATCAAGCTTCATTCTCATGAGCATAAAAATAATTAATTATTGCACTGTTGTTGTTGTCATTATTATTTTGACCAGCAGGTAGTTCTTTGATTTTTGAAACAAGATGCTTCCTAGACCTTAACTATCCCTTAGAAAAACTCAAGAAAGCATCTACTAGGCTATGAAATTTATCATTAAAAATATTTAAGGAGTTTATCACATAATTCTTGCATGAATTAATGAGATGTAGTCTTGATCTTTCCTCAGAAATGAAACATCATGAACAGAGGCATGTGCACAAGGAAGCTTAATTCAAGGTCGTATCTTGCCCAGCCACCTGTGTGCTTGACCTATTTGGCTTCTTTTGTTTAAATTAAGTCAGAGTTAGTAGCAAAGAGCCCACAATTATTGCAGGTGTTGAGAACTGAGAATGGCGAAAGAAGTACACATGGGCAAAAAGTTATTTCTCCTCCCTTCCCTTTCCCTTTTGAGATTTTAAGCCAAAGTTCTCTGATCCTTATCTACAGCTTGCAGAACCCTTTGAATGAGGTCATCCAGGAAATGTAATCAATCCTGTATCATTGTCACCACATCCTAGACGTTTGTATTGTAGAACATTGCCTGCTTCTATGACCTAATTTACAACACCATCAACACATCTGTTTTAAAAGTTACTGCATACAGCCTACATACCATTAATGCCCTTTCCCACACTAATATTCCAAACCATCAACCTTTTGCCTCAAGAAGGTGAATATGAAAACTAATAGAACAATGTATTGCAGCTGTTGGTTTGCATATTCAGTACTCACTTAGCAAAGAAATATAGCCCACATATTTTGCATGTAGGTGGTCTCCAGTTTGATCCTGATATGGCATTTAAGTTCAAAAATTTCAGATAGATAGTAGGCGATGGCAGCAGGCGACCTAGAATAGGAACCCTCAGCTCAACAGCTGTCCCATGTTTGCATGGCATGTGGAGGGCCTTCCTCCAAAAATAGCCGGTACAGGTCCCATTGGGGAAAGGGTGCCTTAAGCCTTAAGACCCCCCATTTGCTCTTGATGCCCCCAGAGCAAAAAAGGACTCCACATTTTTGGATGGGTTTGGAGACAAGAAAAGGAATGCTGGCAAATGTCCTCTGATTTTTTTTTGCAGCGTCCAACCCCAATATTGTGGAAACACTAGGAAAACTAGTGAAAAAATAAAAGTAGGGGGAACCCCAAGCAAAAAAAAAATGAAGTTGAAATCCTGGCACTACCCTCTGCAGTGACATTAATCCATCCCTGCCCTGCCCTGCCCTGAACCCACCAAAAAGTCAATCATCCCTGCTCTAGAAGCCTCTGAAAGGCTTGGCAAAGCTTGCTCAAAGGCTCTCCAAACTTTTCTGTGTCTGCACAGACAACACTTCCATAGGAACTGCCAGAGAAGCAAAGCAGCAAAGCTGACAGCCAGGGGCAACTTTTAAAATAATCACACAAGTTTTCTAGAGCAGTGCTTCTCAACCTTGGCAACTTTAAGACGTGTGGACTTCCCATGCTGGCTGGGAAGTTCTGGGACTTGAGGCCCGCATGTCTTAAATTTGCTTAGGTTGAGAAACGCTGCCATAGAGGATGTGGCTGCTTTCACACTTTGAGGAGAGGATCTTGCTCACATGAGCATGCTTTGCAAAACACCTCTTTCAAAAGTTTTGCACAGCCTGCTCCTTTTACTTAAACATAAGTTGAAAACGGATTTAAAAGATCTAAATTGACATAGGAGAGTAATAAAACACTGAGAATAAATGTTCATTTATATTTTATTGAAAATGTTTTGATTTAGGGCTTAGGCAATTACACAGATAAATGACTCAGAATATAATGTTTCACTTCACTTTAAAATCTGGTAAATTAGCCTGCTCTATTTAGGGTATTTCTTGCATATTCTGTATGGTGTGGTCTTGGACTTAACTACTGTGATTAAGGGATCCAATTTTTTTTCCTATTGAACACCTGGTATATCTTACACCAAGAGCTATACAATACAAAACCATACGTGGATTCAGCAACCAATTTTTCTTACTGTATATGTGAAAGGCATGTGTGTGATGAGGTCCTATACCATCTGTTTAGTTATCACAGAGGCCTGAATAATCTAGTCTTCTTTGCATTAGTATTTTAGTTTTATGTTACTGAATGAAACATAAATTAAATTAAAAGTAATCATTTAAGAGCGTCAAGGAGCCAGGGCTTTGCTGGGTTGAATACACGTTGCTTACCCATAATGGAAACACAAGAGTCTTGATGGTTACTTCTTAACTTCAGCAACTGCTAACTCTGGTGAAGAATGACACTGTGGCCTGGTAATGGAAATGGCCAGTGGCCTCAAGTTGGCTTTCTCCCAAGTGTGTTTGACATTGAGGACTATTTTCATCTTGTTCTAGAGCAGGGTTCCTCAACCTCAGCCATTTTAAGATGTGTGGACTTCAACTCCCAGAATACTCCGCATGCGTCATGCTGGCCACATGACCGTGGAAGCGTCTTTGGATAATGCTGGCTCTTCGGCTAACAAACGGAGATGAGCACCGGCCCCTAGAGTCGGACACGACTGCACAAATGTGCAGGGGGAACCTTTACCTTTTTAAACCAGCAATTGAAAGGAATCTAATCAAGTAACTACAGTTGAGCACAATATTCAGCAGAGTACTGAATATTTGAGACATCCACCTGAGACATTTCACATACATTATAGTTTAATCAGGGTTTATTGAATCAATCACAAGTGGTTGGGTTTGTATAATCTACTAGACATGCCAGACTTGCATGATGTGCTGCATCATACTTACGGCTAATCATGTACAAGGCATGCTTTGCCATTTGTAGTTTGAGTGGGTGACACTTCCTTAAAAAAACATGAAAAACATGTGGTGGCATGATTGAGGTCAGCATGGAATGGATGAAGGATATTTCATTGTATCAGTGAGTCTGTGTGTTTATGTGTGAAAATAGAACCTAAGTGGGCAGCAGCCCACTTAAATCTATATGTGGAATATTGAAGGATATTTAACATAGGTTAATCCCTACCCAGGTCTGAAAAACACCCAAGTATTATAAGATGAATTAAAACAGGCTTTGGGTACAAACTGTGGTTAAATATAATGCTAAATGTATCTAAGCCAAGTCTTAACATTTCTGCAAACTAGATCTATAAACAGAAATGCTTTACCAAGCACAGATTGCTGAAAAGCTGTTTCAGATTTTCTAGCAATAATACCACATTAGTTAGCATTTCCAAAGTCCTTTTGCATCAGTCATTATGCTTAGTTTTGACTGTAAGTGCTAGATGTTATCTGATACCATTATGACTAACAATGGATTCAATATACAATCTCTCTCTAAGGCAGGGTTCCATGGAACCCTAGGGTTCCGTGAAAGGTCACTAGGGGTTCCCTGGGAGATCACAATTTATTAAAAAAAATATTTCAAATTCAGACAACTTAACATTAAAAAGGTAAGTTTCATCCTTAAACTAAAAATAAAGGACACCATTAATACATATATACAGGCCTGCACATGAAACAAATATAATGATTTTGTAATTTCTGGCCTATATTTGAGCCTGAATGTGCAGGGGTTCCCCGAGGCCTGAAAAATATTTCAAGGGTTCCTCCAGGGTCAAAAGGTTGAGAAAGGCTGCTCTAAGGACTAATTTTTAATTCATGGCTGAAAAACACCTTAGCCTAATTTATGGGATTTCTTGCTTCTTCCTCATCCTCACCTTTTTAATAGTATTTTCTTGACTCATGAGCAGCTGAAAAGAGAAAATGAGTAAATGGAAAACAAGAAAGAAATAATTCCAAAGTAATTCCAAATAATATCTTAGAATAATATTATAAGAGTGTTGGATTTCAAAGCATGTGCAAAGTTTCTTGATGAGTGGATGAAGTGAGAAAAAACACCTTTGGCTTCTTGAATAAATGATGTCAGGAGGAGCCGAAGTGAAAGTAACATGAACGAAAACTAGCCTTTTAGCATAAACTCTTGTCCCACCCTCTATTGCTAATATCTGACATTTGTGGTATCAGAAATCAGAAAATGATTTAGAAGCTAAACTTCCATTATGACAAAAGATCTGATCAATTCCCACCGGACTATTCTTGACCTATTCAGGTTTTCCAGCAGGTGCTGAAACTTAGATGTTATAGGTCATATCTTTCCAAACTCTGTGTCGCGACACATTAGTGCAGAGCTTTCCAAACTGTGTGTCGCCACACAACCCAGAAGCGCTGATCATCATCAGCGCTTCTGGGTTTTCCCGCGGCGACACACCAATGGCGGCGTGCAAAAATGCGAAAGCGGCAGCAGAGTTTCCGGGTTTTTGCGCGCTGCCGCAACGGCGGCACTTCCGGGTTTTCCCGCGGCAACACACCAATGGCGGTTGGTGTGTCACCGCGGGAAAACTTTGGAAAGCCCTGCATTAGTGTGTCGTGACAAAACCCGGAAATGCTGATGGCATGTCACCGCCGCCCCCGCAGCAGTGGTGGCTTGCGCAGCAGTGTGCGCGGCAGCGGCGCCATCAGCGCTTCCGGGTTTTAGTGCAACACACGAGGCCGCTGCCACTGCCACCGCCACCGTGTGCACCGCCGCCGTTGGTGTGTCGCCAACAGCAAGACTTTGGAAAGCACTGTTATAGGTGATGATGTTGAGTTACAGCAGTATGTATGATCTTGTCTTCTGTCTTTTCAGAAAGAAGCTCCCCAAATTCAGAGAGAGTTATTCCCCGTTAACTAAATACAGGATTGTACTCTTAGTTCTGCACCACAATAGAGATTTACTATCCAATATTTTTCTAGATTGTGCTGTATGTAAAACTGAATATATAACTTGGAAGGATTTTAATTATCTGCACAAACAAGTAGGGAAAAACAGAGATACCAGAAAGAAGCAAAATCAAAATTCAAGTTGAATACAGAACTATAATGAACAGCATCAGATTGGGCTACAAGGTGAGAAAACCAGTATTTGGTGGAGTTTCTGAGTTTTTGTATTATTAAACATATTTACTGTTTAGAAAGGATTCTCTTTCACATGCTTGAGTTCTCTGAAGTTTCCAGGGAATCCAAAGAATCTACATCAGTGTCTTCCCTGAAAGCAAATTCATGCAAAGATTGCCTGCCAATTCTGTAATTGGACGGAACAGGGAAATTGGAATAGGGAAATTGCAGCTCAGTTAGAATGTAGGAATGGGGTTCTATAAAATGGAATCCAAGGCCTTCTCTTTAATTAAACAGTGTCTCTGTGTTTTGCAACTACACTCACTGAGTTCCCATAACACACTATGTCAGGGCTTTCCAAACTGTGTGTCACGACACAATACTGTGTTGCCTGGGGCCCCCAAGTGTGTCGCGTGACAACCCGGAAGCGCTGATGAAAATGCCTTCGGTTCCGGCAGGGATGCGAAAATCGCGCGCACGCTGCCGGGCCGGAAATTCTCCGTGCTGATCAGCTGTGCGCCGGGAAGCCCGGCAGCGTGCGTGCACAATTTTCACCTCCCTGCCGGAACCGAGGGCATTTTCAGGGTCCCCGGAGCCTGCCCTTTCCAAGGGGCAGCGGCGGCGGGCCATCAGCGCTTCTGGGTTCCAGGACGTCGCTGCCCCTTCGAAAGGGCAGGCTCCGGGGACCCTGAAAATGCCCTCGGTTCTGGCAGGGAGGCGAAAAGCCTCGCCGTGTGCACGCACGCAGCTGGGCTTCCTGGTGCACAGCTGATCAGCACTCCCCCGCCCCCCCTGCTGATCAGCTGTGCAGCAGGGAAGCAGCCCAGCAGCGTGTGTGTGCGATTTTCACCTCCCTGCCGGAACCGAGGGCATTTTCGGGGTCCCCGGAGCCTGCCCTTTCCAAGGGCCCTTTTGAAGGGCCGCCGGCGCTTCCGGGTTTTTATGGGCCGGCCGTTGGTGTGTCGCCAACGGCAAAAGTTTAGAAAGCCCTGCACTATGTCATAAGATGATTTGTTTGGGCTTCAGCATAGCGTGTTGTATGAACTCAACTACTGTATAGTGTTTTGCAAACCACTGCTTACAGGGTAACATTATAGCTATGTTGGCCTAATACACTTACACATTGTTAGTCATTCAGTAGCTTTTGACTCTTTGTGCACCGACTATAATCCTTTGAAAAAGGTATTTTGCAGAATATTAGTGACTTTTGCAAGGCTGCTACAGTTGCTTTGAAAGCTGTTCCTGGCTGTTCCTGCAAGTGTATTAATCTTTGCTTTGCTGGCTGTGCAACTGTCTTCATATGCACTGATAAGTAGAAACAGCTTCTGAAGCAGTCAAGAGTTCCTTGCAAAATATGGGCCTGCTTTAACTGTTTGGAGAAGTACTTTATTTGCACTAATGCACCTTTAAATGTGCCTGCGCAGGCCTAATGCTTATCCATGGTTCATGTAGCTCAATCTGCTTTTGTAGGCTTACCCATCACACCTGAAGCCCAAACTAATCTATTCTTAGATTTGGGTTGTACTTAATGGTCCCGTTTTCCCCAGCACTCTAGCCTAAACTGTGTCTGATTCCTCTACAATCCCCTGCGTGTTATTCAAACAGCCAATATGATAACCCAGATAATTGTGGCTTATTCAATAAACCATAGTTAAATAATCACTTATCGAGTTTGTGAACCCACTCCTTGTAACTTTTATCCATTTACTGCTGTGGTTTTATTGACTGTTGATACTATTTGCAATACGCCTGGGAAAGACCCGCATTTTGAAACGCGGATAAAACCGCAGTAGCACGCCAACCAGACAGCCACAGCGTGCCATGTTCAGCACACGACTGCTCCTTCCCGAGCGAGCCCTTTCCTTTGACTTTTGTTTGTTCCCGTCGTAGCAGTTGAGGAAAAGCAGCGTCAATAGGGGAGGGGCCACGAGAGTAGGGAAAGGTGGAGGCCGCACGAGAGATTGGGTTCCTGGAGCATTTTCTGCACCTGAGTGGTAAATCCCTTATCCCGAGCATTTTGGTCAGGGATTTGTCCTTCGCGTACAATCTGATTTACGCGACCAGAGGGGCGTACTGTATGTGCGGGTTTCTTTCTCTTTTCCTTCCAAATTCCCCGCGAGGAGGAAGGTGGAGGACGCCGCTGCCGCCGCCAAGTCGTTTGCCTGGAAGGCGCGTTTTGCATGACAAGAGAAAGGTGTGCGTTGTGCGTGCACGGGAGCAAGCGCTGAGGCGGGGAAGACGCGGCAGGCGAGCGGGGGAGGAGGCTTCTCCGGGATGTAGCATGCATGGCTGGGGGCTCCGTCAAGATGCACCCTGCGTGTGACAGGGCCGACTCGTTGCTCCCTGGCCGTAATGCCGCCGACGCCAGAGGCCAGGAGCAGCAAGTGCAGCTGCGGCAGAAGCTGAGGGAACTGCCGACGCTGCTCCGGAGTGGACTCACGCTGCGGAGAAAGCGCTCGGACGCCGGGGACCGGGTGAGTGAACGACGCCGGGGGCCGGGTGCCCCCAGGAATTTGCCCGCCCGATAGTTCAACTTGGCCTCTGCAAGCCAGTGGGTGACTTGGCGCCCAAGGAAGAATCCTCCTGGAGTTGGTTTTTTTTGCTGTGAGGCATTTTGCATTTTGCCTGGCTCTAAAGTTAAAAAAAATCCCCAACAAGTAACTGATACCCTGTTATTCATGCATAACTACTACGGAAATAAAATAATGGGCGTCAGGAATGGGCAGTAATGGCATAGGAGAGTCGTATTCTCTTAAATTCTAGCCTTCAATCTGCCTGTGCCACAAGGGAAGTCTGACTGTAATCGTGTGAAATTCGCAAAGAGCGTGTAATCTACGGCTTGGGGGCATGGGGCTATTGACCTGAGCTCGCTGAAATTATGCATCTGCAGTTGCGATTGGAATGGAGGCCATGTTGCAGGAAAACGAGATGTGAGGACATAATGCAGTGCTTTGTGAACAGTTTACTCGAGAGCAAACAGATTTGCATGCACCACCGAGTTCCATGAAATTTTATTCTAAGTAAACAGATAGTATCGAACAGTAGTATAACGATCTTTTAAAACAATGGCTTTGGTGGATATTATTTTGGCAGGGGCAATCTGTTGAAGCAGCCTTGGAGTTTAATCAGTTTATTGAACTGCGAGTTTTTGCTGGCCATATAGTTTTGCATTACTAGTCAGTTCCTTAATTCAGTGGAATATTTGCTGTAAGTACCTATATTAAAATAAGCCACTTAATCTGTGAGGTACTGTGACACTGTTCAATATATATTGATGTCTTTCACTGATTTACCGCTTGACCCTATATATAATTGCTAAGGCTACCCACTGTAATTGGTAGTCTTCCTAATCAGACACAGGCTCAGATATAAGCTATTAAGGAATACAAATTAAATGTGAGTTGGGCAGCCTGAAGAAGCTTTTATGCAAATATTCTATGAACAGAATGTGAATGGGTTAATCACGGATGTGGACAACATTCTCCTGTGCCTAGAATTAGAAATTGCAACTGCATGGTTAAGTCAGTGTCAATAGTATAGAGAGTAACGGAGGCTGCTTATTACTAGTTCTCTGTTTTGCTCCATAATTTGTGTATAATTTCTCTTCTGTAGAAATTATCAATACTCCAAGGCTACAATAGGATTGACTGACGGGTAAATTTTAGTTTATTATCTAATATTTGCTCACCTGGGAGTAAATCTCATTGAATTTAGTCAAGCTTATTTCTGAATAGACATTATAGAAGTACACTGTTGATTAAGCAACATTAATTAAATTTGCAGGCAGTAACATAATTTTCAAATAAGCCTACTTTGTTTCTGGACCTGAGGTAGTCTTCCAGATGTTGATGGACAAAAATGAGTGTTGTCCCTCACTGGTTAGAGATGCAGAGAGTTCAATCAAATCTCTAGGGCCATATCTTGCATTTCCCTGTTCTATATGAAGCAAGCACATGTTATAGTGTGCATTATCTTAGAAGATTCTGTCCTAAGATAAAAGGAGGATATCTCTTAAGATGATGTTTCCTGTCTGCAGTTTTCATAGGCATTTCTGATTAAACTAAGAATTTAAAAAGTTGCCTATTTAGATTGAGGAATCCTTCATGTTAATACTGAGAGTTTTTAAAAAGTCAAATCATTTTTGGCATCCATGAACATGCTAAGTTGTGTTTGCAATAGCCGGAGGGCTTTTTTTTTTTTTTTTTTTTTACAAAACTGAGTAATTGCCTAACTCAGATTGGGATCTATGTGAAAGCAAGTATCATGTGTTAATTTAATGGGGAAGATAAATATAATTTTTAGAAAAGAATTGTTATATGCTATCCAGTTGGTATCAACCCTTAGTGACCACCTAGATAGAACTTCTCCAGGATGATCTGTCCCTAACTTGGCCCTTCGGGTCCTCTAGCAGTGTATCCATCTCTGCTGTAATTGAGTCCACCTTGCTGCAGTTGTCTTCTCCTCTTTTCTTTCACCTTTTACACCATTTCTTGACAGCTAAGTCTTCGTATAATATATCCCAAACATGATAATTTGAGCCTGGTCATTTGTGAGAACTTTGGATTGATTTGTTATATTATCTGTTTGTCTTCTCAGCTACTCAAGGAATTCTTAGGAGTCTTCTCCAACACCAAAGTTCAAAAGTATCAATATTCTTTCTATCCTGCTTCTTCAAAGTCCAATTTTCACTTCCATAGAGTGTCACATTGCCTGCATGATTCTGTTCATTGTAGGTATAGACACATCCTGGCATCTGAATATCTTTCCAAGGCCTTCGTGGCTACTCTGCCAAGTGCTGGTCTGCAGTGTATTTCTTCACTGGTTTGTTTACAGTTAATAGTTGATCCTAAAAGGCAGAAGCAACCCACCACTTCAGTGTTTTCATTGACAATTCTAAGGCTTCTTGCTGTACCTGTTGGAATTTTGGTCTTTATATTTAATTTTAGTCCCATTTTTCACTGGGTTTCTTAACTAACTTTATTAGAGCTTCCAGATCATTTACATTTTTAACCATCAGAGAAGTGTCATCAGCACAGTGCAGATTATTGGTGTTTGTTCCAATTTTAAAACTCTGATTCATCTTCTTCCGATCCAGCCTATCTCGATATATACTCAGCGTATAAATTAAATAAATATGCTGTTACCTGTGTGTGAAAATGTTAAAAAATTTTGTAGGATTAATTCTAACTTTAACTGTGCATCTGTCCTCTGACACTAGAAACCTATCAGTCAGGGAAGGTGGATATTAAATTCTGTATGGGGATAGGTTATACATGGCATTGAAATAGCACGATGATTATTCTTCATGAGACGATTCTCTTTAAGTATTGTCTGTGCCCAGAGTTTTATACAAATGCAAATTACTTACGAAAATTATACTTGCATGGCACTGTAAAGCTCTGAGATGAGGTTGCTTGCAAATAATATATTTGTCACATCCTGGTTAAGACTGCTCTTTGTTACTCTATGAGGTATAAAATATAATTATCGTTGCCATATCACATTTTGCACAATGAGATTCCAAAACAGTGGGAAGATAAATAAGCTGAGTGACAACTGAAAATATAGCAAAGTATGTTACAGTCATGGATTTAAGAAACCTGTTAAAGCATTTAAATCTACCTACCTACCTACAGTATCTATCTATCTACAGCATAGCTTTCCAAACTGTGTGTTGCGATACAATACTGTGTCGCCTGCGGGGCCCAGGTGTGTTGCGTCAAAACCTGGACGCGCTGATGGCGTGCTGCCGGGCTATCAGTGCTTCTGGGTTTTCGCATGGCACACTAGGACACCACTGCCGTGACCGGTGCGGCGTGCAAAAATTTGAAAGTGAAATTTGAAATATATATACACACATACATACATACATACATACAGTATATAAATAAAAGAAAGTAATGCGGCAGCGGCGACGCTTCCGGATTTTTGTGTGCTGCCGCCGCTGCGGCACTTCTGAGTTTTTTGTGCGCCGCCGTTGGTGTGTCGCCACGGGAAAAGTTTGGAAAGCCCTGATCTACAGTATCTACCTACCTACCTACAGTTGCAATTGAAATTATTCAACCCCCATTGCAAATCAGGTTTATTGTCAACATTTACAGACTTTCAGCTGTTTGCAATGAACAAATCAAACAAAAGCAATTGAAATAGCTCAACACAAGGAATGCTTCAAGTGGTGTCCTCAAATTCAACTGGAAATGCAACTGATAATGACTTCTCCAGTCTCAAAATTATTCAACCCCCTGAATAGAATCCATCACAACAGCACACAGGTGTTGTCTCAAGCACACCTGATAAATACCTGAACTGGCTAGGGGTTTGTTGAGTGTCATGTTTGACTGCATGTTAGAAATATGCCTAAGTCAAAAGAATGGTCCAAAAAGGTAAGAGGAGAGATTATCGCCCTTCACAAACAAGGAACAGGATACAGAAAGATAGCGAAGGCACTGAATGTTTTTAGAGACACCGTTGGAAGCATAGTTCGCAAGTTCAAAGTTAAAGGAACAGTGGTTACACTACCTGGACGGGGCAGAAAAAGGAAGCTGTCAATGGCTGCAACCAGATTTCTGAGAAGGCAGGTTGAGAGAAACCCTTGAGTGACTGCAAAAGACCTGCAGCAAGACTTGGTGGCAACAGGCACTGAGGTTTCAGTGAGCACAGTAAGGCGCGTACTAAACACAGAAGGTTTCCATGCCAGAACTCCAAGACGTACACCACCACTGACCCAAAAGAAAAGTCGGCTCCAATATGCTCCAAATCATATAAATAAGCCACAGAAATTTTGGGATTCCATTCTGTGGAGCGATGAAACAAAACTGGGACTTTTTGGCCTGATGGATCAGCGGTATGTCTAGAGGAAGAAGAATGAAGCATACGCTGAAAAGAACACCTTGCCTACAGTTAAGCATGGTGGTGGCTCGGTGATGCTCTGGGGCTGCTTTGCATCCTCTGGCACTGGAAACCTGCAGCGTGTGGAAGGCACGCTGGATTCATTGAAGTATCAGGAAATCCTAGGAGAAAACGTTATGCCGTCTGTAAGGAAGCTGAAGCTTGGGCTCCATTGGACCTTCCAACAGGACAGTGATACCAAGCATACCTCAAATTCCACTAAGGCAGAGCTTTCCAAACTTTTCATTTTGGTGACATACTTTTTAGACATGCATCATTTTGCAACACACTCTTACAGCAGGGCATCATTTTGTGACACACTCTTACAGCAGGACACAAGGCAGGCACTAGGACCTGTGCGGAATCACAGCAGGTTTGGAGGCAGCAAGGCACAAGGCAGGCACTAGGACCTGCGTGGAATCCTGGCAGGGTTTGGAGGCAGCAGCAGCCACGGCACACCCAGACACTGCAGCCGACACTTTAACGTGTCACGACACACAGTTTGGAAAGCTCTGCACTAAGGCTTGGATGCAGAAGAAGTCCTGGAAGATTCTACAGTGGCCATCACAGTCACCTGACTTGAACCCCATAGAAAATCTCTGGTGGGATTTGAAGAAGGCGGTTGCAGCACATAAACCCAAGAATATTACTGAACTGGAGGCCATTGCTCATGAGGAATGGGCTAATATTCTTCAGGAACGCTGCCAGAAGCTGGTGTCTGGCTATGCATCTCGTTTGCAGCAGGTCATAATAGCAAAAGGGTGCTCTACTAAGTACTGACGATGCTTGCCATGAAGGGGTTGAATAATTTCTAGACTGGAGAAGTCATTATAAGTTGCATTTTCAGTTGCATTTGGGGAGACCACTTGAAGCGTTCATTGTGTTGAGGTATTTCAATTGCTTTTGTTTGATTTGTTCGTTGCAAACAGCTGGAAGTCTGTAAATGTTGACAATAAACCTGATTTGCAATGGGGGTTGAATAATTTCGATTGCAACTGTACCTATCTACAGTATCTATAGCTGCCTAACTCCAGTGGACTGTGGGCAGTGTACAAAACAAAACAAAACAAAATTCCTAAAAACAGATAAAACCCAAAACCTCATAGACAAGCTGGACTAAAACAATCTAAAAACAGCATAAAGCAAACAAAACAAAACAGCCCCCCCCCCCAACAACAAAACAACCCCAGGCCTGGGACCAAAGCCAGGTTTTAAGAGCCTTTCAAAACCCTAGGAGAAAGGGTGCTGTCCTTATTTCTGGGGGGATGCTGTTTCAGAGGGTGGGGGGCATGAAGAGAAGGCATAGTTCCTTGGTCTCGCAAGATGACAACATTTAATAGAGGCGCCCTGGAGCACACCCATGTGTACCGGATGGGCAGAAACAATTGGAATTAAGTGGTCCCTCAGATATCCAGGCCCTATGCCATACAGTGGGGACAGATCTTCCTGGAGAAAATCTATGGGTTCACTAGGAATCAAAAATGACTTGATAGCACATAATCAATGCCTTACAGCAGGGGTGGGGAACCTTTTTTCTGCCAAGGGCCATTTGGATATTTATAACCAGGGACCAGGGGGGTGGGGGGCGGGGTTTCTGGGATTTCCACGGACCGGGGGCCGGAGTTTGCGGGCAGGAGCCAATCACAAGCAGTGGGGGGCGGGGTTTGCGGGCGGGAGCCAATTGCGTGGAAGGGGCGGGCCTGACGTTGCCCACCCGCGGGCCTGACGTTGCCCACCCCTGCCTTACAGGTAGTCCTTGGTTAATGATGGTAATTTGGACTGGAATTTCCATCACTAAGTGATGCGGTCATAAAGCACAATGTCACATTACTGCATTGCTTAGTGATGGCAATCCCGGCACTTACCGTTGCCGTCATTAAACGAGGATTGCGGGTCATTAAGCGAGGACTCATTGCAACTTCCTGCTGGCTTCCAACAAGCAAAGTCGGTGGAGAAGCCGGCAGGAGGTTGCAAGCCCCAGGTAGCTCATAAGCAGGCTGGCGGGCAGGTAAGTGGCTGCTGCTGGGTGTGCGAGGGGCCAGTGTGGCACGAATGCGGCGGGGCTTCGGGTGGCTGCTGCAGGGTGTGGGAGGGGCCGGCGTGAGCATGGCAGGGCTGGGGGTGGCTGCTGCAGAGGGGGGGAGACTTACCTGAGCGACTTGCAACCTTCCCCGCCGGTTTCCCCACTGGTTTCCCCACTGGTTTCCCCACTGGTTTTGCTTGTGGGAAGCCGGCAGGGAAGGTCACAAATGGCGATCATGTGACCCTGGGATGGTCTTTGCTGCCTCCAAACCTGCTGTGATTCCGTGCAGGTCCTAGTGCCTGCCTTGTGCCTTGCTGCCTCCAAACCTGCTGTGATTCTGTGCAGGTCCTAGTGCCTGTCTTGTGCCCTGCTGTAAGAGAGTGTCGCGAAATGATGCATGTCTAAAAAGTGTGTCACCAACATGTATAGTTTGGAAAGCTCTGCTATAGAGCAAGACACATTGATTCTTCATTTATTATTCAAAGGTTTTTGATTGTGTCAACTGTATCAAGCTATGGAATGTGCTTAGGAAAGTGGGAATTCCAGAACATCTCATTGTCCTTATGCAAAACCTGTGCATAGGACAGGAAGCCACAGTCTGGATGGGTCATCAAAGGAGTGAGACAAAGCTGTGTACTCTCTTCTTATTTATTCAATCTATATGCTGAATATATACGGAGTGAGGCTGGGTTGGAAGAAGATGAACATAGTTTTAAAATTGGAGGAGACATCAATAACCTGCATTATGTTGATGACATTACTTTTCTGGCTAAAATTGCAAATGATCTGGCTTTAGTAATGAAAGTCAAAGAGCACAATGAAAAAATGGGACTAAAATTAAATATAAAGAAGACTAACTAATGACAAAGGTGCAGCAATTAGCCTTAGAATTGACAATGAAGATATTGAAGTGGTGAATAGATTCTCCTTTTGGGATTGACTACAGTAAAGGAATCAGCAGTCAAGAAATGCATTGGAAACCAGCACTTGGTAGAGCAGCAATGAAGGCCTTGGAAAAGATATTCAGATGCCAGAATGTGTCTCTACCTACAAAGATCAGAATCATGCAGGTAATGGTTTTCCCTGTGACACTCTATGGAAGTGAAAATTTGACTTTGATGAAGCAGGCTAAAGAGTATTAATGCTTTTGAACTTTGGTGTTGGAGAAGACTCCTGAGAATTCAGGACAACAAAGGATCATATAACAAATCAATCCAGAGTTCTCACTTAATGCACAAATGACCAGGCTCAAATTATAATATTCTTAACTCATTATGTCAAGACCTAGCTATCATGCCCATGCCACGGACAATTTGGTTTTCCTGGGCCAATTTCCAAAAGGGGTTTGTAGGCTTCTGATGTTGGAGCTGGATGGAGTAGGCGGCGAACCCTATGGCCCTGGAAGGCGTAGAGGGCGCGGAGACTGGACAGATAGCCCAGAAGATCAGGGCATAAGAACATTAATACGGACTAACCCCCATAAAGACCTGGATGTAGTCCCATTTAAGCTAAGGCGGCAGAGGGCTCGTAGGGGTCCCTTGGTATGAATGTGGACCCCTCCTGGGTGAGAGACGAGGAGGGGGGAGCCAAGTTTGTATGGATATGTAAGAGTACCCCCCTAGGTGAGAGTTAGGTGGGGTACAAGTGTTTGTTGATGATTGTTGGCACCTCTCCCTGACCAGTGAGAGAGGTTGAGCGGGAGGTGCAGAATGTGAATGGGGGTAGTGCTAGACCCTACCAGTGCCGAGAGTGAGAGCTGGTGCACTGGGGGGTCTTGTCACTGCCCGACACTGTGTGGGATTGAATGATGGATGAATGGGATAAGGGACCCTTGATTAAGCCCAGGAATCCCAGAGGCTTGGGAGTGGAGGCTACTAGGTAAGGGCCGGGAATCTCTGGGGGCTATGTGGCGGGCCAATTGATTCAGGTGGTGATGGGCAGGGGACGATATGGGAACCGGAGGGCAAGCCATCATTGGGGAAGGCGCCCCCGGTGTTTGTTACCGGTGGTGCGTTCCGGCCCCCCGTGTTCATACCCAGGCCCTGGTAAGCAGATCCTCGTGGGCTCCGGTCTCCGACTGCTGCTGCTGAACGCCAGGTCGGTGAACAACAAGGCCCCCCTTATAGGTGACTTAATCACAGAGGAAGGGGCCGACCTGCTGTGTATTACTGAGACCTGGCTGGGCCCAGAGGGGGGAGTAGCCCTCTCGGAAATGTGCCCAGCCAGGTTTCGAGTGTGGCATCAGCCGAGACACCGGGGCAGGGGAGGAGGGGTGGCAGTTGTCATCCGAGAGTCCCTTGTGGCCTTCAGGGCGCTGCTCCACAAGTGACTGGGTGTGAGACCTTGTTTTTCAAGTTGGGTTCACGAGAACAGTTGGGAGTATTGCTGCTGTACCAGCCTCCCTGCTGCGTAGTGACCTCCCTGCCTGAGCTGCTCGAGGCTGTCTTGGGGTTGGCGGTGGAGTTCCCCAGACTTATGGTTCTGGGGGACTTCAATCTGCCGTCTCTGGGGCGGGCCTCGGAGGCGGCCCAGGAGTTCATGGCTACCATGGCAGCCATGGGCCTGTCTCAGATTATTCGTGACCCGACTCGTGACCGTGGTCTCACCCCGGACTTAGTTTTCTTGTCTGAGCGGTGGCAATGTGATCTGAGGGGAGAATTACATCTTTCCCCATTGTCATGGTCAGACCACGCCCTGGTGACCCTGAGACACTCTTGTGCTGCCCCACTCCACAGGGAGGCGGGACCCATTCGATTGGTCTGCCCCCGGCGACTGATGGACCCAGTGAGGTTTCAAAAGGAGCTGGGGGTTATTCCCGAGGATTTGCTTCACAGTCCAGTGGAGGTCCTGGCCGCAGCCTGGAATAAGGCTGCGGCCGGAGCCCTGGACAAGATCGCGCCTATGCGACCTCTCCAGCCCTGTTCGGCCTGCCACTCTCTGTGGTTTACGGAAGAGTTAAGGGCTTTGAAGAGGGTTAAGAGACGTCTAGAGCGCCGCTGGAGAAAGACGAAGACTGAATCTGACTGAACACAATCTAGAGCCGCAGTTAAGGCCTACCTTGTGGCGGTAAGAGCGGCGAAACGTGAATATTTCTCCGCTCTTATTGCGTCCGCAGAATGCCACCCGACGGCCCTTTTTAAAATTACAAGATCACTTATGGGTCGGGAGCAGGGGGAGACCCACTTACAGGGCCGATCGGAAGAGTTTTCTGAGCATCTGCAGGACAAAATCGCTCAGATTCATTCCAAGTTGGACCCCAAGCGTGAGACAGGATCTGCGGAGATGCCAGGGGCTCGTACTTACCATGTTATCTGGGAACAGTTTGATCCTGTTGCGCCTGATGAAGTAGACAGGATCCTCCGGACTGTGAATGCCACCACATGCCAGCTTGACCCATGTCCCTCCTGGCTGGTGAAATCAGCTAGTGAGGTGACATGTGGTTGAGTCCAGGTGATGATTAATTTGTCCTTGAGTGAGGGGGTGTTCCCGGCAGCCTTTAAGGAGGCGCTGGTGCACCCCCTCCTCAAGTAGCCGTCCCTGGACCCTTCCATCCTGGGCAATTTTCGCCCAGTCTCCCACCTTCCCTTTTTGGGAAAGGTGGTTGAGAAGGTGGTGGCGTGGCAACTCCAGAAGATTCTGGAGGAAACGGATTATCTAGACCCCTTCCAGTCAGGTTTCAGGCCGGGATATGGGATGGAGACCGCATTGGTCGCGCTTATGGATGATCTCTGGCGAGAGCGGGATGAAGGGAGTGCGTCCATCCTGGCTCTCTCAGATCTCTCAGCGGCTTTCGATACCGTCGACCACGGTATACTTTTGGGACGGCTTGGGGAGTTGGGGGTGGGCGGCGTAGTTTTGCGCTGGTTCGCCTCCTTCCTCCAGGGCCGTTCCCAGTTGGTGTTGATAGGGGAGGAGAGAGCTGACCCGCGACCCCTGACTTGTGGGGTGCTGCAGGGGTCGGTTCTCTCTCCTCTCCTATTCAACATCTACATGAAGCCGCTGGGCAAGATCATCTGTCACCGCGGGATGAGGTATCACCAATATGCTGATGATACCCAGTTATACATCTCCATCCCGGGTGAAGTAGGTGATGCGGTCAATGCCTTATCTCAGTGTCTGGAGGCTGTGGGGGTCTGGATGGGGAACAACAGGCTTCAACTGAACCCTGGTAAGACGGAGTGGCTGTGGATTGATGGCCCCCCTAGATCCGGGAAGTTGTCATCCTTGGTTCTGGGTGGGGTTGCACTACCTCACTCGGATCCAGTGCGGAATCTGGGGGTCCTCCTGGACTCACGACTCCTGCTCGAAGAGCAGGTGGCAGTCGTGGCCAGGAGGGCCTTTGCACAACTTCGAGTTGTGCACCAGTTATGCCCTTTCCTGGATCGGGAGGCCCTCCGAACAGTCACTCACACTCTTGTCATCTCCCGTATAGACTACTGTAATGCGCTCTACATGGGGCTACCCTTGAAGAGTATCCGGAATCGTCAGCTGGTACAGAATGCGGCGGCGCGAGCAGTTATGGGTGCCATGAGATCAGCACATGTAACACCTCTGCTATGCGAGCTGCATTGGTTGCCAGTTTGCTTCCGGGTCCAATTCAAGGTGTTGGTGATTACCTTTAAAGCCCTATATGGCATAGGGCCAGGGTACCTGAGGGACCGTCTCGTCCCGATAACATCGGCCCGCCCCACCCGTGCATGCAGAGAGGGCATGCTTCGGACCCCCTCAACAAGAGAATTCCATCTAGTGGGGTCCAGGAGGTGTGCCTTCTCTGCGATAGCGCCTGCCTTATGGAATATCTTGCCTCCAGTGGTGAGACTGGCCCCTTCACTCCTGGCCTTTCGGAAGGCCCTTAAGACCTGGCTCTGCCGCCTGGGATGACAGAGGCGGTAGTGCCTCCTGGGGTTGGCTGGTCCCGTAGCAATATGATCTATGCTACGGTTTCCAATCCATCTTGGATTTTATTTATTTTATATTGGATGTATTTTTTAGATATTTTCTATTTTGTATAGTTTTTAAATTTTTAATTATTGTAACCAGCCCAGAGCCCTTTGCATGGGAGATGGGCAGGGAATAAATTGATTGATTGATTGATTGATTGAATGAATGAATGAATGAATGAATAAATAAATAAATAAATAAATAAATAAATCTTGGTCTTGACATAATGAGTTAAGAATATTATAATTTGAGCCTGGTCATTTGTGCATTAAGTGAGAACTCTGGATTGATTTGTTACATGATCCTTTGTAAGGGGCGTGGTGGCTCAGCGGGTAAGACGCCAGCCTTGTCGATCGGAAGATCGCAAGTTCGGAGGTTCGAATCCCTAGCCCTGCGTGCGGAGTGAGCTCCCGCACTAGCTCCAGCTCTTGCCAACCTAGCAATTTGAAAGCATGCAAATGCAAGTAGATGAATAGGTACCACTTCGGTGGGTAGGTAACAGCGTTCCGCGCGCGTCATGCCGGCCACATGACCGTGGAAGCGTCTTCGGACAACGCTGGCTCTTCGGCTAACAAATGGAGATGAGCACCAGCCCCTAGAGTCGGACACGACTGCACAAATGTGCGGGGGGAACCTTTACCTTTACTAGCTATCTTGAGAAGTCTATAATGCTGGGGAAGTTGGAAGGAAAGAGAAGAGGACGACCAGCAACAAGGTAGATGGACTTGATTTACAGCGGCAATGGGTGCCCTGTTGAAAGACTTGAAGGGCCAGGTTGGAAACAGAACATCCTGGAGAAGGTCTGTCTATGTGGTTCCTAAGGGTTGATAACAATTGAATAGCACATAATCGGTCAATACCTCTCCATACTGTTTGCTGGGGAGAAAAATAGGAGAGGCCCACTTTCTTTCTGACCTATTTGTGGGCTTCAGAATATATTCATCAGTGCTGAATATTCTGATGTGTCACTAGATCAGAGCTTTCCAAACTTTTCATGTTGGTGACACACTTTTTAGACATGCATCATTTCGCGACACACTCTTACAGCAGGACACAAGGCAGGCACTAGGACCTGTGCAGAATCACAGCAGGTTTGGAGGCAGCAAGGCACAAGGCAGGCACTAGGACCTGCGCAGAATCCTGGTAGGGCAGGTTTGCAGGCAGCAAGGCACAAGGCAGGCACTAGGACCTGCGTGGAATCCTGGCAGGGCTTGGAGGCGGCAGCAGCCGCGACACACCCAGACACTGCAGCTGACACACTAACGTGTCCCGACACACAGTTTGGAAAGCTCTGCACTAGATATTATGCGTAGTAGAAGCAAATGACAACAATTATGTGCTTCCTTTTTATATGCATCCTCTTAGCTTTGCGCTATTAAATTAAAGTAGGGCCTTCATCATATGAACCTTTAGCCTGATCAAAGTTCTATATTTGTATAACGTGTATTGTATTAACCATGAAACACATGAAAGAGGAAAGTGAAGGGAGTCACATCAAGTACAGGGGACAATCGTTATTCAAGAGGGACCCATTCTAGGCAAAACTGCAGGTAACGAAACCACAGATAATGTTTAGGAACAATGTGATTGTTGTCGTCTTCCTGAGAGCTCTTCCTCCATCCCACAGAGGTTATCTGAGCACTGTAGCTGTATTTATTATCCTTCTGTTGTGGTTGAATCTTATTGAGTCATACTGGTTGCAATAACCTCCATGGCTTCCTCTCATCCAGTCTTTTCTGAAGTGAGTGGCTAGTGAAGTGCAGGTCACATTGGCTTCTCTCATCATGTGGTTCTTTCACAATCTTGGCAGAGGGGGCCACTTGATTGCATTGCCACATACCCTGCATGGAGTGACTTCTTCTCTCACCAGCTGAGCAGTTGTTCTGAAGGTGTTCTGCTGAGAGGAAACAACTTAGAACTTGCAACTGGAATGACCCAGTAAGATCTGCCACAACTGAGAAGTAGAAGCAAATGTATTGCACAGACCTAACCCCTAAATATTCTAGGCATAGGCACACAAAAGAATGTCTGCCCTTTTGTGCACACATATGTGGATATATGAATATGGAGGTCTGTATATGAGTCTGGTCTCTGTTAATTAATCTGCAGATAATAAGAGCCATCCATACAATGAGATAAATCAAATGAATAATCATAGAGCTCCAGACTTGAATGCTCATCAAGCTTTCATTTCAAAACAAGACAGAATAGTGGTTTAGAGTTGTTCATTGGGGATTTCATTCTGCCCTTGCTTTCCTTGGATTGAGATTGTCATTGGTAGACTATAAGCCTACAGAAGTTAAAGAACATGAATGTAGAATTTTTGTGATTAGTTCTCTAGCTCTATTTCTAACCATTATCTGCAATCCAGTGCACAAACTAGGAGTCATCAGGACATTGTCACACAGAGCAGAAACCATCCCCACCTCCATGGATTCCAAAAAGAATGAAAATCAGCACCTGAGAACAGCTCTGAAGGCCTGTGAATATCCAAATTGGGCCTTCACTAAATCTAAATCTACCAGACCTAAAACAGCGACAGATAGGGCTGAGACTCAGAGTAAATGGAAGAACCTGGTCATTCCTTACATGGCTGGCGTGTCTGAAAAGATAAAACGGATATTTGGCAAACACCACATACCTGTATATTTCAAACCCACCAACACACTGAGACAGAGGCTGGTACACCCCAAAGATCAAACTCCAAAACACAAGAAAAGCAATGTAGTTTATGCAATCCAGTGCAGTGAGGAGTGCTCTGAACTCTACATTGGAGAAACCAAACAACCTTTGTACAGGAGGATGGCCTAACACAGGAGAAGTAACACCACAGGACCAGAGTCAGCAGTTTATCTTCATCTAAAGGAAAAAGGACACTCATTTGAGGACATTAATGTTCACATTTTAGACAGAGAAGATAGGTGGTTTGAGAGAGGGGTCAAGGAATCCATTTATGCCAACTTGGAAAATCCTTCCTTGAATAGAGGTGGGGGCCTCAGGCACAATCTTTCCCCTATTTTCCTCCCTGCTTTGTCTTCTGTGCCTAGGAAGATTAAGACCATTTCGCAAGCTCAACAGCAGCATGGTGATCTTAACGATCCTCCTTTAGATGATAAAGGGACTTAGAAATAACATCTCAAAATAACCATGACCTAGCCCCAGGTGTAAGGTCACACAGCCACCTAGAAACATATTTAAGGATTCCCTTACTAACTTTGCTCAGACTGAAGAAGCTCCTTGGATAAGGAGCGAAACGTTTCCACTGAGAAAATAGAAATCCAGTTGACATGATTCAAGCTACAGACATGGCCCAGTTGTTTAAATAATACAGTGAGTTTGTGGAGATGCCAATCTATTTCTAATAATTTTATTCTAAATTGTGGGAGGATTGGAGGAAGTAGATCTTATAATGCAAGTGGATTGCAAAACTGAACATATGATATTAAATAGTAAAATATAGTAAAGGTAAAGGTTTCCCCTGCACAGTCGTGTCCGCCTCTAGGGGCCAGCCCATTTATTTTACATAGATTTTTTCCTATATTGTTGATTTACATAGAAACATTATTCAGATTTCCATTTTTATTAATCTATAGTATATAAGAAAATCTTTGATGGTATGCTTTAGGGAGAAACCATACACCAGTTATAATAAAATCACACCTAGTTTTCTTTTGATCTCTTTTGCTTCATTGCATTTGTGTTTAACTTCTCTCCCACTAAGCAATGAAATTAAATTAAAATAGTTTCTTGATCAAAATAAAATGAAACTTGCAATAACATATTGATGATGATAATGAAGATGAATTATTTCTACCCTTGTCTTCTCTAGATGGTATCCCTTTTCAGAATATTAAGTATTTGTTTTAGTCAAATGAGAGGCATTTTGAATAATCCTGTTTGCATATATATGAATTTTAAACCTTTTTTTAAATAATTGGGAGCAAAAAAAATTCATTCCCTCCCCATACTTGTCTGATTTCCAAAGATTAATATAATAGTTTTAATTTACCCAATGCTTTGTCAGCTTTATAGAAGGCATAATGGTGGTAGATCACATGTTCAGTTTCTAAGTAAGGTTGGAAACGTTCTTGCATGTAAATTAGGGAACTGCTGCAGTAGCTGGATTTATACACTGGATTTATATTTATACAACCAAGCCATAAGTGGTTTGTTTGGTTTTGGTTTACCATTTCCCTTGAATCTAACCCATTGTGGTTCATTCAGTAGACCATACTTAACAAGCTAGGGCTTAACATATATCAACTGTGCTGCTTTCATTCATATTCATAATTGTTGACATCCTAAGAAGCAATAAAATCCAAATTGTTTGAAAGTGGTTGATTTTTCCTTTTTTTCCTTTCTGCATTCTCTTTCTGGCTGGTGACTATTGTCTGTGGGATTACTGCAAGATCGGTTATTACATGCTGCCACTTCGTCCTTCCCTTTGGAGCCGTTTGATTCACTGATTGTACTGTATTACATTTCCATCCAGGCATTCCTTCAGGAGCTCAGGTGGTAGATAGGAGCTTTTGTTTTAGATATAAAACAAAAGGAAATCTCTCAAAACAGGCAGTGATCCATTAAGCCAAGGGTCGGAAATGGCGGCTCGCGAGCCAGATCTGGCTCTTTGGCCCCTTGACTCTGGCTCTCTCTCTCTCTCTGCCGCCCGACATCCGGAAAGCCAGTCTCGGGAAGCAGCAGGCTTCAGCCCGCCTCTCTGCTCTCCTTTGGCGTGCGCTGATTGGTGGAGGCTCAGAAGGAAGGACGCCTCCACCAATCAGCGTCTCTGTTTCTTCTCCAGGAGAAGAACCCTGGAGAAGAAACAGAGACGCTGATTGGTGGAGGCGTTCTTCCTTCTGAGCTTCCACCAATCAGCGTCTCTGTTTCTTCTCCAGGGAACCCCGCAAACCCCGCCCCCTTCCACGCGATTGGCCCCCGCCCGCAAACCCCGCCCCCTGGCTCTCGAGCATTTCAAAATGTGCACGAGCATGTCAAAATGGCTCCCGGCATAAAAAGTTTGCCGACCCCTGCATTAAGCCAACCTAGAGGTCTTCCAGATGTGTGGTCTTCAACTCCCCAAGTGTTCCACCCAGCAGGACTGTGTGTGCATGTGTGTGTGTGTGTGTGTGTGTGCACATTTTATGAATTGAAGCCCTCATTTCTGGAGGACACTTGGAGTGGGAAAGACTGGCACTGTCAGGACCAGCAACTCTATTGCTAAGCAACTCAGTAATTAAGCGAGACATCATGTGACCACAACAGACTTATGACCTCACTTCCCCCCGCAGTCGTTAAACGAGGCATCACGTGACAGCAACTTGCGATTTTACTGCCAACTTCTCCATTGACTCTGCTTGTTGGAAGCTGGCCGTGAAGCGCACAAATGGCGATCATGTGACTGCAACACTATGATGATCATAAACACTCACTGGATGTGAAGTGCCTGAATCTCAATCACATGAGCGTGGAGATGCTGCAATGGTGGTAACTGCAAGGACCGGTCATAAAATTACTTTTTCAGTGCTGTTGTAACTTTGAATGGTCGCTAAACAGGACAGTTGTTAAGTGAGGACTACTTGTATCTGGATTTTACATTGTATAAGTAGAATGTAGCTCAAAGCCAAGAGGTCCCTCTTTATAATGACACACAGATGGTCACAAAGAGGATATTTATAACACCATAGGACTTGGCTAATGTTGCCTTGGTACTTTTCTCACACCACATGGCATTTTCCCACTTGAATCCTATCACCTTCCTCATTCAATTCATTTGGGAACTATTTTTTCTTATGAGAATAATGTGTTTTGAGAATCACCCTTTGTCCAGTCTTTCAGAGGGTTGTAGTCTCCCCTGCCCAACCTGAAATATACCAGAACAAACCCTTCTCTCTTTGTGACTTTGAGTGGATCTCATGTTTTTCACCTTTCATGCATATCCCTTTATACAGAAATATATGTAGGGAATCAAATACAGGTTGTCCTTGGGTTACAACCACATGTTCAGCAACCAAAGTTACGACGGCACTGAACAAGGGGGACTTACGATCAGTCTTCAAAGTTGTGGCTTTCGCAGTGTCCCCATGGTCATGTGATTGTGATTTGGGTGCTTGGCAACTGGCTCGTAGTTATGACAGTTGCAGTATTCCGTGGTCACGTGATCACCATTTGCGACCTTCCCTGCCAGCTTCCACAAGCAAAGTCAGTGGGGAAGACCATTGCTCCTGCGAGTTACTCCCGCTCCTGCTGCTTTTTCTCCCGAGGAACCCCCGGGAGGCATGGGAATCTTGTACTCCATAGTGCCCGCCCACCCATACTCCATACTGCCTGCCCATCCTCTATAGTGCCCACCTGCATCACCCGCCAGCAGTTCTCACCTGCTGGCTTGCTTGCCTGGGACGTGGTTTTAGCACCTCTTCCCATGTTGTGGTCACGTGAAGTCCTTGCTTTAACGACGGCAACAAGGACTACCGGGATTGCGATCGCTAAGTGATGAGGTCACGTGATATGCTTTACGACCGCATTGCTTAGCAGTGGAAATTCTGGTTCCAATTGCCGTTGTAACCTCAGGACTACTTGTAGCTACAAACAAATACATGTGGTAAGAACATAGTAAGAGTTCAATAACACAGTGACTAATGACTTATTAGTAAAGACACTATATTAAACAATCCTTTGGTATAGTGGGAGCTCCATTTTAGAATGCATTAACAGAATTCAGGCTAATGGCCAAAATATCAGCCTAGGTAGGGTGAAAAAGGAAAGGAAAGGATAGGATATGAATATCATATGGTGTTCTTCTCTCTTTACAAAAAAGCAGACCTAAAACAATAGGTTGTTAAATATTTGACTGATTGACTGATTGATAAGTAGAAGCCCTTTTACTACTTTAATATAATGATTTATAAAGGACTATTTGTGGAAGTAAATGCATTTTTAGTTAAAAAACTGTTGATAAAAATAATTCTGGCAGTATAAAGGCAACCAAACCTCTGGGATTTTGTATGTTTAAGGAAGGGTGAATTAAGCGTATCTTTTAAGATAAACTACAAAAGAACTTTAATATTTCATAGGCAAAATACCAATGCCAAGTGAGAAATGTTTATCTTCATTTATCTTAGTTGCCTAAATTACTCCTTATTGTTATACATGTTAGTATAAGTATATTATTTATTTTCATTTGCAGATTATATCTAGAAGGATTTCAAATCCGTATGTGGAAAATCCTCCTAACAAGGTATTATTGTTACTTCTATATTTGTATTATTATAGAAACTCTAGTTTCATTCCTTCATTCTTTTGAGCTATTTTATACTTAGGTGCAGGCAGTATTAACAGCTTTTTATTTCTGAGCCCATGATTGCTGTGTGGAATGAAGTTTTAATAAATAGATTTTAATATTACTGATAACTAATACCATATTCAAAAAGAAGTTTAATGAAACCGTGCTTGTACCGGTTTGCTGTGTTCCACAACTTTTATACAGTTCTAATGCTATATATAACTGTAAATTGCAAAGTTTATTGTCTGTCCAATTTATTTTCCTTTAGATTTATGGAGAGGATGCCTCGTGTGCTGGAAGAGCTCTCAGAAATGTTTTTCTGTTACAAGCTTCTGATCTGATAAAAGATAGAATGTCTCTGATGGGGCTTTGCAGGTAACAGCGTTTTTCTTATGTCAACTAAATATCATTTCTGCTTCCTCCTTCGTTCACATGAATTGGAGCTGAATTGGTCACCATGTATGTATATCTGGTTTGGCTGATTTCTTTCTAAGCTGTTACTCCTTAATCCAAAGCATTCCTGCAGTGCTATGTAGATGCAGTGATTGTCATTGTCATGCCAGCAGCCCTCATGGAAATAATTTTGAAATCCAAGGCACAGAGTAAACTGTTTTCATTACTAATTTTATTCACATTTTGTTTTGTATCCCCTGTGTGTGCGCTTCAGCTTCTGGAGATTCTTAGTTAAGTTTTGTGGTTGTGTTAATTACTTTCTGATCTAGTTTATGGCCTGGTTCACACATCCTGCCAGTTATAAAGTAGTTCACTTAAACCCTGGCATTGTGATTTGTAACTATGGTCCGTGGCTTAATTTGTTGTGCTAGTTAACTTGTGGTTTATTACATGTAGCAAACCTTGGATTGGCATGGAGCACACATTTAGTCAGTATACTATTTCCAAGTTATAAGCTTGATTATGCTGATAAGTAATTTATGACAAAATGACAGAGCTGAGTTGTCTTGTCGTAAAACAGGAAAAATGGTCTTTATTGATTGCTTTGATTTTTTTCCAAGCATTGGGATCTTCTCCAAAGACTCTTGCTTCCACTTTATGAGTGCACATTATGTGTATTTAAGCTTTAGCTTCATTATTCGTGTTCCAGTAAGCAATCTGGTTTTACATCATCTTCTATTTCTTACAGCCCAAGGTATCCTGGGCAATTTTTTCCAGCACAATTCAAAGTCAAAGGCATCATTTTTTTTAATTCAGCCTTTTTGGTGATACAACTTTCACAGCCTTTGTTGTCAGGGTGATGTCCCTGCACTTTAAGATTCTTTCCAGTTTTCTGTATCTCTTTGCTGTCATCTAGTGGTCATTCAGATTTTTACAGCTTGTAATCAGATTGGGGCGTGGTGGCTCAGCGGGTAAGATGCCAGGCTTGTTGATTGGAAGATTGCAATTTTGGAGGTTCGAATCCCTAGCCCTGCGTGACGGAGTGAGCTCCCGCACTAGCTCCAGCTCTTGCCAACCTAGCAATTTGAAAGCATGCAAATGCAAGTAGATGAATAGGTACCACTTTGGTGGGTAGGTAACAGCGTTCCGCGTGTGTCATGTTGGCCACATGACCGCGGAAGCGTCTTCGGACAACGCTGGCTCTTCGGCTAAGAAACGGAGATGAGCACCGGCCCCTAGAGTCGGACACGACTGCACAAATGTGCGGGGGGAACCTTTACCTTAATCAGTAAGAAGACTGATTATTAATGTGAAACCCCAATTTAAATTGAGATAAATTATTTATTTATTTATTTATCAAATTTCGCCACCGCCCATCTCCCCCAAAGGAGGGACTCTGGGCAGTTTACAATAAAGCTAAAAGATTAAAATACAATAAAAACAAAATAAAGTACATAAAATATACATATAAATATAAAATATAAAATGGAATCAAGATGGCGGATAAAATTCTAATTCAGTTCATATATATATGAGGACCACTTTAAGGCGCTAGCCACCCCCAAGATTGACTACCCCCCTTCCCGCCCCAAGCGAGATGGCAGAGCCAGGTCTTTAACTTTTTCCTCACCTCTGGAGGAAGAGTGTTCCAAAGGGCAGGGGCCATGGCAGAGAAGGCCCGCTTCCTGGACCCCGCCAATCGACATTCTCTCATGGATGGGGTCCATAACATGCCCTCTCTGCATGACCGGGTGGGACGGGTTGATGTAATGGGGATGAGACGGTCCCTCAGGTAACCTGGACCCATGCCATGTAGGGCTTTAAAGGTAATAACCAACACCCTGAATTGGACCTGGAAGCAAACTGGCACCCAATGCAGCTCTCGCAGCAGAGGTGTTACATGTGCCGATCTTGGGGCACCTAAAATTGCCTGCGTAGCCGCATTCTGGACCAGCTGTAGCTTCCGGATACTCTTCAGGGGTAGCCCCATGTAGAGCGCATTGCAGTAGTCTATATGGGAGATGACTAAATTAAATAGGACAGGAAAAGATTGGAGACATTCTTCAGTGTATTCTGAAAAAATCAAATTGTTAGTAGAATCAACATAGAAAGATCAATAGAAGACACTAATTTAGTCTTATTACAACTTGAGATAATGGCAAAGCTCTGCAAAAGAGGAGAAAATGGTTGAAAGACTAAGTATGTTCCACTGAATTGGAAAGCTTCATTTTATGTTGGAATACTAGGATTTGGTTTAAGTAGAGCCTGAAAATATCTGGACAATCAATAGATGGGAGCAAAGAATTAGACTTTTCTGTATCTCTTTGCTGCAACCTAGTTTTCATAAAGATTTTTACAGCCGAGTTGTGACAGCCCTAGTAGTTTAAGAAAGAGCCATATTGGATTTGAGTAAAGGTCTGTTTGGACCTATGGACATTTCAACTTCTGTTTAATTAATTAAATTAATCAAAATAATTTAAGCCATCTTTTAATTAATTAATTAAAATGTATGTAAGCCATTTTTAATGTACAAAATAATTTACCTGTGGGAAACACACATGTAGAATACAAGTATCACCTTCCTCCCCCATCCCAATAAAACCAAAGATTTCAATTGGGGTTAGGAGTAGACAAGAAATATACTACTGTAAATAATTTAAAGTTAAGCTGTGCATCAAATAAAGCAATAATAGAGCCTTTCAGTGTTATAAAACCATTGATTGGAAACAAATAATAAAACAATAGATTTAAAAACATATTTTCAATGAGAAGGATGTACTTGATCAGTTTTGCATAAATCTGAAATTGGGTTTTATTTTTGAAAGAGTCAGTCTCATTTTTCACTACACATTTATATTGGATTAATATTTGCTCTTTATTGCAGCATCTGTAGAAAATTCTGACTTGTTGCTGGCTTGTTCAGGCAGAGCGGGAACAAATTCTGGCAGCATTCCAACTTTTGTATATTGCATGATGCATGTGCATCCAAAGCTGGAGTCTTGCCAGAACTCCTTTAAGGCTTGGCTTGGAGAAGCCAGCTTTTGGCTTATCTGGGGAATGCAGGAACTAATTTTGGTAGTGATTCAGCCCTGAGTGTGGAAGCGATGGGGCTTGCACAGGCAAAAGCAGGGCCCTCTCAGAACTTTCCAGCCATTGTCCTGTCCAGGCAGAATGGGAACAAGTTCTGACAGTGACACAGTCATCAGCTCTATCAGTTTTTTTCCTTGGGAGAAGCAAATCAGGAAGGCCCAGGGGATGTGCACACCTTTTGTGTCTCAGATAATCACCCCCAAAGAGTGCTTTAATTGCTCTTTTAAGGATATTGGCTGGTGGTATTCTGTGCCAAAACACTCTTCAAGTTTCAGGGGTGTAAGAGTATCTGTAAAACCCTAATGGCAAGACATGGGTGTGGTTTCAGTGGGAGAAGGACCACTCAAATGCCTTAAAAAGATATGCCACTGGCCTCCCCGAAAGCCTAAGTGGGCTCGTAACTAACTAAGGGCCTTCCTTGAACTGTTCACTGCAGTAAGATACAGCAGAAAAAAAGACACAAATTGGCACTAAAGCATGACCTGGGATGGCAGCCAACCAGGGTTTCCCTGACAACAGCAAACACTAGCAGGCCACTTCTACCATATCTGCCTGATCACGGAGACTGAATGTTGCTAAACAGCTGGATTCGAACTGGATCCGGGCTATAAAAGTGTGGATAATCACTAGATGGCAAGAAAGAGATACAGAAGCCTAACATCTTGCTACTATTTAGTGACTTTTGTCTGGATTTTTGTTGCCTTTAGTACAGCCTTGTGCTTGATTGTGAGTTAGGTGTTTAGTATGTATGTGTGGGTGTATATGCATAGAAAAATAAACAAACTAGTTTAGGTGATCAAATAAATAGTAGGCCACTGAGCAAAAGCATATTTGCACTACGTAGACTCACCCCACCCTTCATAAAGACAGATTATTTTGTGGACGCTTATTGTAGGTTTTAATATATATATATATATATATATCGACTTTTATCACCGCACCCTCTCCCCCAAAGGGGACTCTTTGACACTGGGAAAATGAAGGCATGCAGGGGGGGGGGGGAGCACCATTCTGGAGGCTCTTCATCTGTGACTGAAAGATGTGGCTCGGGACACCAATTATTAAGTTGGCATAGGTGTTATTCCTCCCCCCCAGTGTTAGATGTTTGATATTCTGAGAAAAAAATGGGTCTGAGGGCAGGCACCCATTTTTAGTGCTAAGTCAAGGAAACCAATCGCCCAGAGTCAATTGCATACCACTGAGCCAATGTGGGAACAACCTACCCTCCCTTCTAATTTTCTTGTAGCAGGTGTCCCTGTTTTGGGCAACCTCCTTCGACTCTGTTGCCAAGCATATTTGCTGCCTGGAATCATGGAAATTTTGTTGCTTCACATCCTCGTACAACTGCATACACATAAGGCAATGGGAAATAGCTAGAAGGGACCTGGTGCTTTTATGGCTTCTCGTTTGGCAGCTCCCAGTTCATGCACACACCATCTGATGAGCCTTGTGGATTTGGGCCAGAAGACACTTATTCTGGACAAGGCAGGGAGGAGGGGATGTCCCATGAGGCTTGCGCAGGCAAAGCTGAAGCTGTGTCAGAGTTTGCTCCAAGCTTTGGAAAAGTTTCATGTGTGCAAGCCAGAAACATTTGTTATCCCCCCTAGGGTCACAATCTACAGTTTGAAAATCCCTGAATTAAGCAAATTTTTCCTTTGACATTCATAACTATCCAGTTGTGAGCAAGCACTGGCTTAACTGGCCTGAAGGTCCCGTTTAACTCATACATTGTATGGTGGTATAAACTATGAAAAAACAAAACAGAAAGTAAGGAAAAATTAAGGCTAAAGGATATATGATGTTCATCTATGAACTAAGTTAATGTCAGCAGCAATTTCTTTTTGGGTCTTTGTAAATCAATGAGGTATACAGTAATTGCTGGAGCGCTGTACCTACTAGCCCCGTGCAAAACACTCAGAGTGGGATTTGCTCCTTGAAAACTCAGCACATCAAGGCCCTCACAGTCTTTTCTGGATAGATTTTGCTTCGCCAGCTATTCCAGTGGAAGTGTCTCACAGCAGCCACGCAGAGAGGTTCAGGTGGCTGTTTTGACAGCTACCTCTTCTGGATATGTAGACTCATGGCGGGAGATCTTGGAGCAACTGTGCGAGCCTTTGGAGTGAACACAGGTACACTGAACTGCAAAATTAGATGTAAAAGATTATTTGCACAGTCATAATATCTATGTTCATCATTTTTGTCACCTGCAATTAAAACTAAATATGTGCTGTACTTCCATTCAGTTTAGGTAAATGTATTTCATCATGATATGAATCAAAGGACAGTATACAGTATGTTTATTCAAAAGCAAGCCTGACATGTGCACTGAACATATTCTCTTAAAAATACTTCAGGATTACAGCTTTGCTCTTTGTTTTGTTAGGCAAAGTTGCATTGGATCTGAACTGGTAGATTGGCTTTTAAAGTGCTGTTCTTTCATTAAGAGCAGATCTGCAGCAGCTGGTATATGGCAGCTACTACTGAATATGGGAATTGTGTTATCAGGTCAGTTTCACAATAGCAAGTCCAACTTGTTGTGGAAGGCATTCAATTTCTCTTGTTGCTTCTTTCCTCTTTATCTGAGCATTAGGTCTATGATGTATACGAAAGAAGAAAGAAAAAGAGGGGTATTATTCTGAAGTTTGTCTCCCTTTATCTTGCTTTCATATCTTTCGTATCTTGAATAATTATGATATATTTGCTAGATATTTATGCCCATGAAAATACATGTCAGTTTTCATAATATATGTCACCGTGGTTATTTTTATCATCTATTTCTTGACATTATTCCCATCAAATTTCTAAAATCTGGGGATTTATAATTTGCCGTATAGTTATGGTATTTGAAAATAAATTATTGACTGAATATGCCTTATTTTTCCTATTTATCTCTTCCTCCTCTTCAATCATGTTTTTTGAATGATATTTTTAATAGTAAAGCCCTTTGGGGCAGACAATTATCTCCTTGTATTCTAAGGTGGCATGCATGATGATCACGTGTGCACGCACACTAATAAATATATTAAGGATTGCTTTGAGAGTTGTCTTCACCTTTTTTCATGTGTTAATATCACATTTATCATTGATCCATTCACGTCTAAGCCATTGCTAAGTCTGGCCTCTCCATCCACCTTCTTTATTTATGACTGAACCTCTTGGGCATCTCTCCTCTAGATCAGAGCTTTCCAAACTGTGTGTGGCGACACAAAAGTGTGTCGCCACACACAGCCTGGTGTGTCGCCACACAACCCGGAAGCGCTGATCATCATCAGCACTTCCGGGTTTTCCCACGGCGACACACCAACTGCAGCGCGCAAAACCCGAAAGCAGCAGCAGCACTTCTGGGTTTTTGCGCGCTGCCGCACTTCCGGGTTTTCCCGCGGCGACACACCAATGCTGGTTGGTGTGTTGCCGCGGGAAAAACTTTGGAAAGCCCTGCTCTAGATCTTTTTACATTGGTTCTTGCTTGTGACATTTACTTTTTCTTCAGATAGCTCAGAATGACTTGCTTAATGTAATGTTTCATTGCTGTTACTGTGCTTACTGTACTCCATAAGGCTTTGTGTCTTTCTTGAATCAGGTCTGCATGACTCTTCTTGAAAAACTTAAGATATTCTGTGCTTTCTTCACTAACATGGGAGGTTTTTGCAACATAGGGCTTGCAGACAGGTGTAATTAATGCAGGTTCATCCAGCAGCAAATTTGTTGCATTAGATCTTGTTCTTTTCAAGCCGTGCTAAAGTAGCCCCGCTTTTCAGTAATTGCTTGCTCCAACCATTTTTTTCAAGCTGTATGCTCAGAATATGCATGCCTATATATGCCTGCAGATTATTTTTTCCTCTCAGTGAAGAAACTCTCCTACAAGACAAAATGGAACCATTTCGTTTGAATGTGTGCTATGAGAATAGTTTCCCTATGCAGCATGGCTTTGTTTGCTAGAACAGAGTGCTTCCTAATGAAGTTATTTCTAACTAGCACCTTGTAATGCACAGAGCCAGTATTCATGGGTAGAGTAGTTAAGTCAGAAGACCAACATGCACACATAAAAGAGCTTTTCAGAAAATGAAACTTTTAAGGAGGCATAACTCATTGATACCACTGATAAGTAGTCAAATGGTTAGCTGGGATTGATGAGTTATGACTCCTGGTAGGAGAAGAATGGTTTAATGGTGGTTTGGTTAATCTCTGTTTTGTACAGCATGACTTACAAGATTTGAGGAGGGAAAGAATGGAGAAGCAAATTCAAAAGAGAGAATTATTACTGATCTGTAAGTTTCTGTCTAGAACCCAGAGAATAGAGATGGGAAGCTACTGAAGAGGGAATAGGGATTCTGCTGTCCACGGATTGTAGACTGTAATCATGTGCAGCTAGTGCAGAAATTATTTCAGTTCAGTCCAGTTTCTTCCACATGTATCAGTTCCCATAATGCTGGTTGAGAATTATGGGGGTTGTAATCCAGTATATCTGGATGCCATGTTGGGGAAAGCTGCGGTGTGTGTTCTATGTACAAGAAACCTTGTGAAGAAAACACAATTGGTTGGCATCTGTGTATTGGTCCTTGACATCTTCTTCAAATTGACAATGTAGACACACTCATGTTGTTTTTCTTGCAACAGTATGGAAGTGTTCTTCCCTGTTGTTTTGTTACTGCCATTTTCAAGATGTTTGTTTGTTTTTACTTTTTTGTCTAGTCTGCAGCCCTGGAATTCCTGGGGAGTTCCCCCATACAAATGTCCCCCCTAACTCTATATAGTTTTCAAATCTGTACAAAGTCTGCCAGGTGCTTCCACTTGATGAATTGTAGACTAAAGTTAGATTGCTTGGGTGTATCTTTGATTTGTGGCAAGCAAGAAAGAACCATTTTTTAAAAGCTCACATAATGATTTTTTTCTTTTTTTTAAACAGTGGATAGGCAGATTTATTTTCAAGACAAGTATGTTTTCTATCAGTTCTCATCTGATGAATGCACATACCTATTCTGTGAATATGAAGGAGAAAAAGGATGGAAGAATGGTGTGAAACTTCTATTGAAGCTGGTGCCTGTTACTTCTCCAAGGATTAATATGTGTAACCTGTAAGTGTATTTCTATTAGTTGCTGACTGACT
This sequence comes from Charina bottae, assembly GCA_023362775.1. NCBI lineage: Eukaryota > Metazoa > Chordata > Lepidosauria > Squamata > Charinaidae > Charina > Charina bottae. The sequence continues at coordinate 33,696,587 of JALMGJ010000007.1, forward strand.
TGCTTCACATATACCCCAAATGCTTTGGTTTTGACAGCATGTTATGAATCCATTTCTTATGGCTTAACTTACTTTTCAAATATAATTGTAATAAACTTTAAAAACGTTGCAATTAATATTTATTGAAAAACCCAAGTTATTAGTTTGAAATATTATATATAAACACCAATATAATTACTATTGTATAAATGACTATATAAAATAAACTTAAACTATTATATTAAAAAGAGCTATTTTTTCCTTATGACTTAGCTTTATATAAGAACCAAGGTATTAAGACACTTAGTATTATATGTGAACATAATATCTGCTTGTGAATATAAAATAAATCCTACAGTTTTCCTTTGTACTTGCTGCATTTTATAAGGACCACTGCTACTTATATACCTTCTTAGTTAAGTATATCACAGTGTGTAACAAACTTCCATGTTTTTTCCCCCTTGTTTTTAAAAAAAGCTTAATTAGGCTAAAAGATTGCTGTTGCTGTCTCAATCAGAAGCTAGTTTTGCATTAAACCATGGGCAAAAGACATAAATTGGGTTCACAGATAGTACAAGAGCCAGTATGGTCTAGTGCAGGGCTTTCCAAAGTGCTGCCGCTGGCGACACACCAGCGGCAGCGGCGGCGCGCGCGCACGGCGACGGCGCGAGGGGGGTGCGGCGGCGCGTGTGCACAGCGACGGCGCGGGGGGCGTGCGGCGGCGTGTGCGTGCATGGCGGCCGCCGTGCACGCGCGTGCTGCCGCTTCCGGGTAGTGTGGCGACACACCACGCTGTGTGTGGCGACACACTTTTGTGTCGCGACACACAGTTTGGAAAGCTCTGGTCTAGTGGTTAAGGCAATGGGCTAGAAACCAGGAGACTGAGAGTTCTAGTCCCGCCTTAGGCATGAAAGCCGGCTGGGTGACCTTGGGCCAGTCACACTCTCTCAGCCCAACCTACCTCACAGGGTTGCTGTTGTGGGGAAAATAGGAGGAGGAAGATTAGGTATGTTTGCCGCCTTGAGTTATTTATAAAAATAATAAAGGCAGGATAAAAATTAAATAAATAAATAAAGGCATAAGGAAGGCTGTTTAGTTTTGGCTTAATGTGACTTCTGAATCAGCTATTGTGACTTGTAAACCATGATATAACTCTGTATGATTGTGGTTATTTAAAGTTTTGATTAAGGAATCCATGGGTTAGGACAACATGTGAACTTTATCATATCAAGCTAATATATACTTTGAAATAGTCACAAATTACAAAGCAAGACCTTTAGAATAATCAATGGGTAATGACAAAGGGGAGAGGACAAGAGAACATGAGACTGGAAAGAAATCTTATAAGAAGCTAATTAATGGGAGAACCTGAGATTAAAAAAATCAGATGCAGGTCTGACAGTGATCTGCTGTGTTTCTTGTACCTTATGTCATATACACACTGGAGGAAAAGTCAGTGGCCGCCTTGATTCTATTGATCTATTGGTCATGAGAAACTGATAAGTGACGTTCATAACTTTCACCCTTCTTCCTTGTCATTAAACTGAAGAGTTTATTTACTTGGGGGTGCCATTTTTAAATTAAGGTTGCTGTTCAGTCTTTATACTGTATATGCCATTCAAGTAACCTTAGTAACAGATGCTAGAACATTCTACCCTTTGGCCTTAACAACAGATTTTCTTCTTAATCTAAGCATATTTGATAAAAATAAATAAAGGCATTTGGTTGTACTGGTGTTAGGAACATTTTAATTATATTATGTATTACCAATCGAATTATATTATGTCTTAGCCACAATAATCAATAATCTATTTCCCCTGTTTCCCCATGTATTCAGACCAATCCTACACCTCAGGTGTACTATGAACTTTTATTTTCTTTTTCTTTCAAAAGGGATAACAGAAGAATAGAAGAAACAGCTGAAACCAATGCTGAAATTCTTGCTCGCCTCACAGCAGCAGTAAGCCCTTCCTAAAGTTTAATTTGTAGGATGATTTTAATTAGTTACAGAAGCATTGTGTTTATTGCATTTGTGTCTGGACAGTAAATCCTCAAAAACTTTTTAAGGTGATTAGCAAAGGCCAGAGCAATAGTAATTAATGTTACATGTAAAACAGAGGTAGTTATTAAAATCACATAAACACAGCATTAGGGCAAGGCCGGCTAAAATGTGAAGCAAGAATATTGAAAAGCATGGGCATATGCAAGGATTTTGATAATTTCTAATAAGTTGTCAGTGGGTAAGCTATTAATGGGAGAAGTTTTGAAACTGTTTCAGAGATGTGCTCTTTGGTCACCAGATATTTGGGGGACCTGAAGTAGAGATTTGAATGCCTTGGCGAATTCATTGTCCACATGTCCTCTATTAGCAGTAAGAAGGATATCACTGAAGTTGGGTTGGAGGATTTTTTTAAAATAATAGAATGTAAATATGTGTGGCTTCTTGAGAGTGGTTAAGGCTTTTTGAGAAACATCTTCTCAGAGGTCCCACTGAGTTCAAGCCTATTAACTTTGTCCATAGATGAACTGGGCAAGTACAACTTGTTGTCTGGACTGGTCTGCATCTGCCTGTTGGAACTGTAATATCTTGGCCAATTCTGACTTTAAGGTCAGAAGCTCATAAAATATCTTCATTTGGCAGCGCTTTGCTCATCTCTCTCCAGAAGAGTGTTCAGGGAGGACCAGACATTAAACCATTAATTTATATTCCTGCCCACAAGAAAATAAACATTAATACCAAGGATTAGAGCAAGAGATTTGTTGTCTGTCTGGAATATCTGAACATGATCACTGTTAGACCAGTATTTCTGCTGGATTGTTCCTTTAATATCAACTGAAGGAAAGGAAAGGTTCCCCTGTGCAAGCACCGAGTCATGTGACCCCTGGGGAGATGCCGCTTTCGCGACGTTTTCCTGGCAGACTATAGAGCGGGGTGGTTTGCCATTGCCTTAAGGCAGGGCTTTCCAAAGTGCCGCCGCTGGCGACACACCAGTGGTGGCGGCAGCGGCAGCGCAGCGGCGGCGGCGTGCGCATGGCGGTGGCGCGGGGGGGCGTGCAGCGTCGCGCACGTGCACGGTGGCAGCCTCCGCTAAAACGCGGAAGCACTGATCCCGCCCCGCTGCTGCCGTGCACGCACGCGCTGCCGCTTCCAGGTGGTGTGGCGACACACTTTTGTGTCGTGACACATAGTTTGGAAAGCTCTGCCTTAAGGTAAAGGTAAAGGATCCCCCCGCACATTTGTGCAGTCGTGTCCAACTCTAGGGGCCAGCGCTCATCTCCGTTTGTTAGCCGAAGAGCCAGCATTGTCCAAAGACGCTTCCACGGTTATGTGGCCGGTATGATGCACACGGAACGCTGTTACCTACTAATTACCTTTCCCCCAGCAAGCTGGGTACTCATTTTACCGACCTCAGAAGGATGGAAGGCTGAGTCGACCTGAGCCGGCTACCAACTATCAACTGATATCAACTGATATCAACTGAGATCAAGGTTAATAATAGTTCAGCACTTGTTGTTCCATGCAAACTCAGTTTAACAGTTGAAAGGGCATATAAGCAAAACCCTGACAGAAAGAGGAAAGAAATATCCTGGCACCATGTCTCCTATAAAAATGATACCATTTTTTTTCAAATACTGTTCAAAACAGGTACCCACCTTTCCCCCCCTATTTTTCAGTAATTGGCAGCATTAGAAGCCATGTGCTCCTGCCTACTGCAGGACGATGTTCTTAACTTCCATAAATAAAACAGCCTTCCTCACCCTCATGTCTTCCAGCTCTTTTGGATTATAATGCCCCTCATCCCTGATTGTTGATCAGGCATGCTGGTGCTGATGGATATTGTAGCATTTATTTTTAAACATGCCTGTATTGATCCCTTTGATTTTAGATAGCTTTGAAATACACTTTTTTTTTGCTTAGCTTGTAGGCGGAATTGTTTATTTTTATTGCTAGATGCTTCATATCTGCCAGTAACATCCAGTTAACAGAACTGAAGTATTGCAGAATTTGGTTTTTCCCTTAATGCATCAGAGAAACACTTTAAATTATTTACTGTTTTGTAATTTTAATTAAAGAGAGAGTCCTGGCAACTTTGCCCATTAATGCTTATCTTGCCACCCTTTCATTTGTAAAAAAATAAAACTTCAATGCTGTCTTCGTTAAATTTATATTTTTAGTCCTAAAATGTCTAAGGAGGGGAAGCTGGATATAAGTATTTTAAAATAAAATTGAACCAATTGAGGATGAAATTTTCTTCATGAAAGGTGGGGGATAGACTGACATTGCATTCTAAAAGTAAAGAATAAATTATTTAGTAATTGAGGGCCAGTTTGGTGTAATGGTTAAGGTATTAGACTAGAAACTGGGAGACTGAGTTCTAGTCCTGCCTTAGGCACATAGCCAGCTGGGTGACCTTGGGCCAGTCACTCTTTCTCAGCCCTAGGAAGAAGGTAATGGCAAACCACTTCTGAAATCTTGCCAAGAAAACTGCAGGGACTTGTCCAGGCAGTTGCCGAGAATCGGACATGATTTGAACGGCAGGGGAAAAAATAGTAATTATGCAAAAGAATCATTTATGCTTAGAACAGGTAGCTGTAAAATAGGCAATATAATGAGCAGTTATGAGGGATCTGGAGGCCACAAGGCTAAAAGATCTGGAGGACAGCTTATTGTCTATTCCTATTGTGGATAATTATGCCAGAATTAGGGAACTGAAAGATTAAATACTGCAGAACTGATACTGGAGTCCTGGCCAAAAATAATACCAGAGGTTCTTGAATTAGAGCAGTGTTTTTCAAACTTGGCAACTTTAAGATGTGTGGACTTCAACTCCAAAATTTTCTAGCGAGCATCCTGGCTGGGGAATTCTGGGAGTTGAAGTCTACACATCTTAAAGTTGCCAAGTTTGAAAAACACTGCATTAGACCAGAGCTTTCCAAACTCTGTGTTGGGACACGTTAGTGTGTTGGCTGCAGTGTCTGGGTGTGTCACGGCTGCTGCTGCCTCTGAGACCTGCAAGGATTCCGTGCAGGTCCTAGTGCCTGCCTTGTGCCTTGCTGCCTCCAAACCTGCCATGCCAGGATTCCGCGCAGGTCCTAGTGCCTGCCTTGCTGCCTCCAAACCTGCTGTCATTCCGCGCAGGTCCCAGTGCCTGCCTTGTGCCCTGCTGTAAGAGAGTGTTGTGAAATGATGCATGTCTAAAAAGTGTGTCACCAACATGAAAAGTTTGGAAAGCTCTCCATTAGACTAATCAATACATTGAATAAAATTATGGAACTGCTTTCACATTCACACCTAGGTTAATGTGAAAGTGGTTATAGTTGGGCTCAGTGAGAAGGAATGTTAGGGAGGAGATTACACTGTCCTAGCACTTATTTTTCTTAACTAGTTCTCCATACAACATATTAATTTATAAACCAGAAATTGGTAAGGTGGTCCTCCAGGTATTGTTGGGTTTCAAGTACCATAATCCCTCACGTTTGACTATGACACAAGAGTAGATTGGAATTAGAGTTCAACAAAATCTGGGGGGGCACATATTATTCTTTCATGGCTTATTAGGCATACCAGCTTCCAGTTGATCTTTACAGTCAGTATAGCAGTGCCACAGTATAATGAAATATAAATATTTAGGTGATTATTAAATAGTAATTTGATTGATAATAAAAATGGCCATCATGGTAGGCTGTTCCTTAATACTTCTCAGGATGTTTTTACTATTCTAGCACACATCCTAGCCATCAGGTGCACAGGAAACAGCTAAAGAAACACCAACTGCAAGAACAAGAAGAAAAGGGAAAAGAACCCATCTACTAAAGAACATACTCACAGTTAAGCATAATCTGTAATGTATTGGATGCCCAGAACTGCAGTCTTGTTTCCTACATCATTGAAGCACATTGTGAGACAAGACATTTCCCAGCTGCAAGGTATTGGAGATAAACTGTGAAGTGAAGGAGGCAGCAGAAGATCATCAGAAGTCATTAATGGCCGGTCTGTTTGGAGAGCTTAATTACGCAGTGCTATGGCCTGGATTTAGAGCACCACTCGGGCCATGAGGTATTTCCCGAGGCACTGGAGGACTGGACGACTTTGGATTTGTGGCCACCATTTTGTATATCTCTTTCTTTTTTCTCCCTGGCTGATGTGCACCTACAGATGGTCAACAGCTGAAGCAGATGGTACCTCCAAAGAAGGTGTTGTCTTGATGGTAGAAAGTCAGGGTTCCTGGTTGCTGGCATGGGATGATTTAGCATGTTGAATCTCCATTTGGGCTTTGCTCCAGGAAAGCTCTGTGACATTCAGGCTGCTCTGGAAGTTGTTTTGGAACAGTTCAACTCTATGCTGAGTGAACCTTTTAACACTGACAGGATTCATGAGAATGCAGTTTCTGACAACAAGGACTTTGGATTCCATTGGCTTTAGTCCTTTATGTCTTCTCCTCACTAAGAATCTCAAGAGGCCATCTTCAGGATTGGAGTTTGGTTCGGAGCCAGAGGGCTACACCCTGGGTGACAGCCAGGGTTACGTATTAGGATTCCCAGCGCTGTTTGTGACTTCCATTCTTGAGCGAGAATAGCATGGGGGGGGGGAGTAGGTGGATAGGTGGAAATGGGGTTAGTGGGTTGATTGAGGGGCTTCAAATACTGGAAAGTCAACTGGATGGTTGTGGTCCAGGTGCTAGATGGCGAAGAGATTTTCTGGTTGTCGGGGTGGGCCATACTTTGGGGAAATGGGATTACGGTTGTGACTGGCAGTAGGAGATATAATGGGATGCTGAGAGCAGGCCACCCTTGGAGAAGGAAGGTTAAATAGCTTTGACTGATTCTCTTCCCCAGGCTCTTAGTCTTCATCCTAAGAGTCAGGGGTTCTGGCTGCTGCTATTGAATGCCAGGTCTGTCTGTAATAAAACCATCCTCACCCACAATTTAATCCATAATTTAATTGTGGATAAGATGGCACTCCTGGTTTGTATTACAAAAACCTGGAAGAGGGGGTAGTTTCTCTCTTGGAAATTTATCTCCTGGGTTTCAGGTTTAGCATCAGCTGAGGTCCCAGGATATAGTAGAGGGGGTAGGTGTTGTCATCCACGTGATTCTGCTGGTATCAAGAAATTCCACTGATAACCAGATGTAAGACCTTATGTGTGGGGTTAAGCCCAAAGGGACAGTTAGGTTTGCTGCTAGTGTATCATTCTCCTGGCTACACAGTGGCATCCCTGTCAGGGCTGCTCAACTTAATTGCTGAGGTGATGGTGCTGTTCCCCAGACTGGTGATGTTGGGGGACTTTAACCAGCTTTCCCTGGGTGAGGGGTCTGGAGTGGCCCAGACAACCATGGACCTGATGCAGCTTACATATGTGATATGTTAATCCTAGATCTGTTTTTTGTCTTGGGGCAGAGGCAATGTGATTTGAACATGTGGGGCATTGAACCTGGCCCCCTATCATGGACAGTTCACACACTGATTGCTGTGGAGTTTCTCATACAGCCCCCTCTGTAGTGAGGAAGGATCTGTTAGATCAGTCTGTCCCAGCTGCCTAAAAGATCTAGTGGGTTTTCATAAGGTGCTTAGGGAATTTTCTGAGAATCTGGTGGGCAGTTTGGTCAAGACCATGTTCATTGTTTGGAATAAGGGGGAAACTAAGGAGCTTGACCAGATTTCAGCCACTCCCGTCTCGTGGATCCATTACAGCTCCGTGGTTTACTGAGAAGCTCAGTGAGATGAAGTGTCAGAGGGTATGGCTATCCCATACTCTGGAATTCTCTTCCCCTTCTAGGCTGCTCCTTCTCTTTTAGGTTTCAGAAGAGCGGTTAAGACATGATTATTCTATCCAATGCACATGCTGAGATTGAAAATCTGAATTGGCAGACTTGTGTTTTTGTACACTTTTCTTTTGGTATACTTTTGATAACTCTATTTTATTTATTTTATGGGAGTGTTTATTGTTTTTTTTTAAGGGGGCGTGGGGGCTCAGTGGGTAAGACACCAGGCTTGTTGATCGGAAGATCGCAAGTTCAGAGGTTCGAATCCCTAGCCCCGTGTGACGGAGTGAGCTCCCGCACTAGCTCCAGCTCTTGCCAACCTAGCAATTCGAAAGCATGCAAATGCAAGTAGATGAATAGGTATCACTTTGGTGGGTAGGTAACAGCATTCCGCGTGCGTCATGCCGGCCACATGACCGTGGAAGCGTCTTCGGACAAATGCTGGCTCTTCGGCTAACAAATGGAGATGAGCACCGGCCCCTAGAGTCGGACACGACTGCACAAATGTGTGGGGGGAACCTCTACCTTTATTGTTTTTTAGGGGTATTTTGCTTGGTGATGTTTTTAATTGTTAGCCATCCAGAGCCTTCAGGAATGGGTGGCATACAAATAAAGAAAATAAATAAATGCATTTATTTGTTTAGACTTATCCTACATGGAATTGATAGCCTGAACTCACCAAAAGCACTGAACTCATTTGCTATGTTAAGCACTGTTAACCAACCATAATCTCTATGTAAAATATTAATTGATTTGTAACCACATAAACTAAAATAAAGGTTTAATGCATAACTAATACGCCTGTGTGAGTGATGTCGCTCTGCACCTTGGTGTTTTCACATCTTGTTTCCCCCAATTCAGTGCCTACTTTTGGTTAAGTATGTTTGAAAGTCCTTTTTTCTAAGTACTTATTTCTTGATGAGTCAGACTGAAACCTATAAATAAAGGAAATGCATATGTCTATGAAGGTTCTCAGTCATCCAGGTGGAATTGTCTGTAGCTTGAATCATGTCAACTGGATTTCTATTTTCTTAATGGAAACGTTTCGCTCCTTATCCAAGGGGCTTCTTCAGTCTGAGTAAAGTTGGTAAGGGAATCCTAAATATGTTCCTAGGTAGCTGTGTGACCTTACACCTGGGGCTAGGTCATGGTTATATTGAGATGTAATTTTTAAGTCCTTTTATCATCTAATGGAGGGTCGTTAAAAACACCATGCTGCTGTTGAGCTTCTGAAATGGTCTTAATCTTCCTAGGCACAGAAGACAACACGGGGAGGAAGATGGGGGAGAGTTTGTGCCTGAGGCCCCCACCTCTATTCAAGGAAGGATTTTCCAAGTTGGCAAAAATGGATTCCTTGACCCCTCTCTCAAACCACCTATCTTCTCTGTCTAAAATGTGAACATTAATGTCCTCAAATGAGTGTCCTTTTTCTTTTAGATGAAGATAAACTGCTGACTCTGGTCCTGTGGTGTTATTTCTCCTGTGTTGTGCCATCCTCCTGTACATAGGTTGTTTGGTTTCTCCAATGTAGAGTTCAGAGCACTCCTCACTGCACTGGATTGCATAAACTACATTGCTTTTCTTATGTTTTGGAGTTTGATCTTTGGGGTGTACAAGCCTCTGTCTCAGTGTGTTGGTGGGTTTGAAATATACAGGTATGTGGTGTTTGCCAAATATCCGTTTTATCTTTTCAGACACGCCAGCCATGTAGGGAATGTCCAGGTTCTTTCGTTTACTCTGAGTCTCAGCCAGCGACAGATAGGGCTGAGACTCAGAGTAAACGAAAGAACCTGGTCATTCCCTACATGGCTGGCGTGTCTGAAAAGATAAAACGGATATTTGGCAAACACCACATACCTGTATATTTCAAACCCACCAACACACTGAGACAGAGGCTTGTACACCCCAAAGATCAAACTCCAAAACATAAGAAAAGCAATGTAGTTTATGCAATCCAGTGCAGTGAGGAGTGCTCTGAACTCTACATTGGAGAAACCAAACAACCTATGTACAGGAGGATGGCACAACACAGGAGAAATAACACCACAGGACCAGAGTCAGCAGTTTATCTTCATCTAAAAGAAAAAGGACACTCATTTGAGGACATTAATGTTCACATTTTAGACAGAGAAGATAGGTGGTTTGAGAGAGGGGTCAAGGAATCCATTTATGCCAACTTGGAAAATCCTTCCTTGAATAGAGGTGGGGGCCTCAGGCACAAACTCTCCCCCATCTTCCTCCCCGTGTTGTCTTCTGTGCCTAGGAAGATTAAGACCATTTCAGAAGCTCAACAGCAGCATGGTGTTTTTAACGACCCTCCATTAGATGATAAAAGGACTTAAAAATTACATCTCAATATAACCATGACCTAGCCCCAGGTGTAAGGTCACACAGCTACCTAGGAACATATTTAGGATTCCCTTACCAACTTTACTCAGACTGAAGAAGCCCCTTGGATAAGGAGCGAAACGTTTCCATTAAGAAAATAGAAATCCAGTTGACATGATTCAAGCTACAGACAAAGGAAATGCATGTTCCTCCAAACAATAGAAGGGCGAGGGACTATTGAATGAGAACAGCTGTGTTGAATAAGGCCAAGTTAGTTGGAGTGCAGGAAATAACTGCAAAGGGTGCACTTGTCAGTCAAAGGCAGTCTATTTCAGTCAATTAAAATAATATGTAAAAGCTGTACATAAAGCAGTGAATGATGCTAGGATGGGCAGGAAACTGCTGAAAGGGCTAGACATTAAAACATTACAATTCACTGTCTTAGTTTAGGCTTTCAAATACCTTCACAGCTTGGGCCAGTTTGAGTTGCTTATCTGTGAGATTTTTGTTGAGACTCTTTTCTATTTACCCTGGCCTAATCAAGTTTGATGAGTGACTACTGGGGAGAGGTTTAATGAAATGAGGGAACTCTGTGTGCCAAATGTATTGAAAATTGTATATTGCTTCCCACATCTTACCCCAATTTTTAGATTTATAGATTGGTCATAACTCTGCTGAATTTAAAATACTTTTTTTTTTCATGAAGTTAATACCACTTAGCTAAGCTGAGTTCAGCTCTACTGCATTTAGTGGATCATACATTCCAATAAGTATAATTAAACTTGCAGCTGAATTCCATTCTGGTCTTAAATTCAGGATGGTGGAAACAGGAAATTCAGCCTGTTTGTATTACTGCTCCTTGTACAGGCAGCAGATAAACTATGTGGGTGTTCCATTGATATTTAACCATGAAACAACATAAATAGTAGAATCAATTTATAAACTCTATATGTGTAAAAGTATTATATCAACATATTTTAGATATTTTGTATAGTTTTAAATTTTTATTTATTGTAACCCGCCCAGAGTCCCTTGCATGGGAGATGGGCGGGGAATAAATTTGAATAATAAATATTTTAACACATCTTCTTGGTGTGCTAGGTGCAGAGAGAACTGGCAGCTGTTCTTGCTATGAAAGCAAGAAAATCAGGTGAATATACTAAGCTTTTGAGTCTACATTGTTGAATATATTCACAGAAGGAAAAGCAGAATAGATGGTTTGAATGTAACAAGAAATATTTGCTGAATATTTGGCATCTGAGATATATATATATATATATATATATATACACACACACTGTATATCAGATTTTTTTCCTTTCCTGTTCACCCAATTAATACTTTATTTGAGGTATTATGACAATAATAGACTCGTCCTGTTTGCTTATATAAATTTTTATATTTTATAAATTAGTACATTGTCTTAATTTGAAATATATAGGTTTCAATTTTTAAGGTGATGTTTATTTTCATTGTTTAAGTAGCTTATCTGTGATCAAAGGTGTGTTTTTCAAAACTGCCAATACTTAGGTGAGTTGGTAGAAGCTGCACAAAGTAGGGGCTGATGGATATTTGCTATTGGGAGGAACCTTGCATATCCATGAAGGGCTGGATCTCTTCTAATGCCATATAATGTCCTGGAAATATAGCATATTTTCAAGGGACAAACTCTGTTAAAATTCTGGATTATAATTTAAAAATTTGAAATGGATACACAAAAGCAATGCCCAGTTCACAACAGGTGAAAGCTAAAAAGAAGGAGCAGCTTGTTCTACCCCCATTCCCATGGATTACTTCAGTCCCAATGTATCAGTTAAATTCAGAAGCAAGTTTGTGTATCACCTTGAAAAGTACAAGGGAAAATGCCCTCCCAACAGCTGTAAAGTAGACTTCCCAGCTGGTGCTGTGAGATATTCTGCGATGGTAATTTCCAAAATCCCATTCAATTCAGCTGTCTGGTTTGAGTTATATCTCAACACATCTGGAAGATGACAGGATACGGAGAGCTGCAGTAAGATTAGTAGCTTTGTTTTAGAGAATTTATTAAGAAAAGGTTAGGCAAAAAAACATGAGAGGAGAAAGGGGTTTTTCAAACTAAGCAAATATTGCCAGCACTATAATTTCTGTTTGGTGCTTCCAAATAGGGTTGCATAACATAAACATTGGACATGGCTGGTGGGAAATGAGGTACTTTCCCATGTTTTTATGCAAAAGTCCTTGCAATCTGAGCTATAGAATAATTTCCTCTCTCAAATATTGTTGCAAGGAAAGAGTTCAGTTAACACACTGGTGCGCTCTGGATATGTTAGGCTCCATGCTAGCTGTGAGTTTTGTAGTCCAACACATCCAGAGTACAGAATGCAACATTGGGGAAGGCTGTGTTATCTTCTTAAAAACTTTGAGTTCCTTTCCTGTGTGAGTCAGTGGAGGAGGGGAAGCTTTCTCCAATTAGCATTTCCAACAATTGAATTGTCTTGCATTTTATGTATCAGCTTTACAAAGTAGTCAGTGTTGATATTAACTGTTCACCCTGTAAAACCTAAAGAGAGGAAGTTGACACCTTCCTTGGCTACAGTATATTATTGTTCCATTCTGTTTGGCTGCAGAATATATTGGATATAGGTCATTAGTCTGTGTTGAAAAATTTATCTCTGAAATCTGTAGTAATAAATTTTAAAAAATCATTTTGCACAGTACAGCAGAGCAGTGTTTCCCAACCTGGTGCCCTCCAAATACTATGGTCCAATTTATCTGGATAGCAATGTTAGGGAAGTCTGCTGAAAGAGAACCAAAGGCTATGGATTAAATTTTAAATTGTATTTAGAGATAAATATAACAAAAGCATTTTTTTAAAATGAAGCAGCTACTTAGCTTTATCATAATAAGCTACAGTCTAGAACCTGGTGCATATCTGGCAGTTATGTAAGAAACTTGTAATTTATAAACCATAAATACTCAATACAGATATTTAGAAAACATAATACTCAGTACATATTATTATTAATATATACTGATGTTAAGGGATTCCAATTTTTTTCCCATGTTACCAATTGAAATTTTTTTATTAACTATACTGAGATAGATACACACACACACAGAAACGTATACTGTTCTTGGGTGAAAGTACCCAGTACACTAAAACGTTCTTTTTATAATTACGTATCATAACATTGCATTTGAGTACATATTCTTCATACATTCAGCTCTAGGTTACTCTTTCTAATAACAAGTCCTCTATGCTTTCATAAGTGGGTAGCTATAGTATCCATAATTTCTATTCAGGGTCTTTAATCCTAATATTTATATATCAAATTTAGCCATCGCCCAGAGTCCCTCTTTCGGGGGGAGATGGGCAGTGGTTAAATTTGATATATATAGATAAATAAATTTGATATATATATATATATATATATATATATATCAATCATATTAATTGATATATATTAATTATATTATATATATAATTTAAATATATAGATGTATAAATTTGATATATATATCAGAATCTAGAACCTGCACATAAAATTATGAAAAAATTGCTTTCATAATTCAAGTTTTCCCTCAAAAATAGTACAGCTAATTCTGATAATAGACAAGGGCATACTCTTGGGGTTTCCTCTCCAAATCCATTGTAAACCATCTTGTGGAGGTAGGATTAGTTCCATTTTCCATAGATTTCAATTTGGCATAGGATTTTCTCTGGCAAACTTAATAAAAGTAGAAGTCAATAATGGAATTACTATGGAGTAATCTTAATTTAAACGAAAGAAATATTACATGATTCTCGGGCATCTTAAGTGAATCTTCCATTAAGGTAAGAGAAGGCTATGCCTACTGAAGAAATTAAACCTTACTTTGCAAGAACAGTAATCCATTTTGTCAGTAAATATACCCAGTCTCTCTCTGAGCAAGCTTTTACTCTATTACTGGTTTTATTTTAAAAATCTTGAAGGAAAATGCTTCCTGCTGCCCACAAGGGAATAATGAAATAAAAACAAGGCATAGCATCCTGATCTTTAAGTGGCTATTAAAAAATCAACATCCTAAATTCCTTAGGCTTATGGGGACATGAGCGCATTTGAAATTGTACTTCAGCAAGCTGATGTTATTTAACATTCTGCCCTTCATTTATTCATGGAGCTGAGCCTTACTGCATGGATAAAGCAAGAAATGCTGTAGGTATAAATGATGTGTGGCTATAATAAAACTGATTGCATTCTTTGTACTTTGGTTGCACCACACGTGCATTATTGAACTGATGTATGGCTCGAAACACGGTTTTATGTTCCAATTATAAAAAAAATCATCTTTTGCTTTCAACGAGGGGATGAATAGATGAGCATTTTTTCTTTTGCCATACTATGGATTTTTATTGGAGGCCTTACTACAACCCAAAGATCCTCAAGATTTTGAGACCACTACAGGCAAAGGTTTTGAGAGTATTCAAATCTTCTGTGCAAATCAAGATTTTGTAACAATTTTCAGGGCATTTTATGGGGTACTAAAGAGAAAGTTTGGCTGCTCAGAGGCTTCCCACACTTATATCTACCTGCATCAATCAAACCTGGGCCAAAATTAGTCTGAAATGGTATGAATCAGTTGTGTGGTTTAAAGGTGGGAGTGGAACTAATTTCCATTCTCAATTTTGAAGAAACAGATTGAGAAAAATCAAATTGCCAAAATTCTGCAATTCTCTGAGATCTTGGGATACAAGGGGGACATGACTGGAGCACAGGTAATCCTTGCTTACCGACTGCTTGTTCAGTGACTGTTCGAAGTTACGATGGTGCTGAAAAAGGAGATTTACAATTGCGGCTGTCCTTGAAGTTGCAGCCGTTGCAGCGTCCCCGCAATCATGTGATTGTGATTTGGGCGCTTGGCAACTGGCATGCATTTACGATGGCTACAACGTCCCGCAGTCACATGATCGCTATTTGCAACCTTCACAGCCGGCTTCTGACAAGCAAAGTCAATGAAGTCACAAGTTGCAGTCACATGACATCATGTTTAATGACTGGATAATTTGCTTAATGACTGCAGCCCGAACTGACGTAAGTTAGGCATGTTTCACTTTATGACCATGTTGCTTAGCGATGGAGTTGCCAGGCCCAATTGCAGTTGGTAAGTGAGAACTACTTGTACTTGGGACCTCATTTGACCTAGAGAGATAGTTTTAAGAGAGAGAAAATACTGGAAAGGGAAATTATTGCCTCATTTTAATGTTTTTTTTGGGAAAAGCTGTATTACTTGCATAGTGTATTACCTGATTTGCATAGTACACAAGAAATAATTGGGATATTCCTGAATTCTTAAACATAGTATATAATGGAGCCTACATTTTCTGTCTTGTTAAGATAATAACACTCTTATTTGCATTGTATCCATCCTAATTCTACCCAGCTTCGTAGTGAATGGATTTAGCTTTGCTTTCCCTCCAAATTGCTGCCAGACTGCAGCAGGACTTCCTGAACACCCCAATCTACAGCAGGATAGTTGCCTTCTCCATGTGGTTATTCTCCATATTCTCTTTAAAACATCAAGTACAGCCTTTCTGTAACAGAGTGGAATGTTCCCAGAATTGTTCTTGAGTTTAGAATTCTTTGTGCCATCTAAAAAAATCCACACCACTGTTAACTACAGTGAAATAATCAGTGTATAGAAAGGCTTTTTAGGTGAGGTCCAAATGGTAAATGATACAATGTTTCATTTTTAAAGCCACATTGTCTAAAAAAAAAGTACAGGTAGTTCTCACGGACTGGAACTGGGACCAGCAACTCCATCGCTAAGCTATGCAGTCATAAAGTAAAATGTCATGTGACCGCGCCAGACTTATGATATCAGTTCATCTATTCCATCTGCGGTTGTTAAGTGAATCGCTGCAGGCCGTTAAGTGCGATGTCATGTGACCGTGACCTGCAACTTCCTGCTGGCTTCCCCATTGCCTTTGCTTGTCAGAAGCCAGCAGTGAAGGTTGCAAATGGCAATCACATGACCATGGGACGCTGCAACCTTCGTAAATGCATGCTGGTTGCCAAGTGCCTAAATTGCGATCACATGACTGCAGGGATGCTGTGATGGCTGCAACTTTGAGGACCAGTTGTAAGTCTCCTTTTTCAGTGCCATTGTAACTTTGAATGGTCCCTGAATGAGTGGTCAGTAAGCAAGGATTACCTGTATATTCAGTCATTCCCCATGCATGTATACATATGTGCTCGTGTATCCTTGTATATGCAGAAAAAAGTTGTACCTGTTTAGAATTGAAGCTGTATGACTACCAGTATTTGTTTGCCTAATTTCCATACATATTCAGAAACTTAGCATAGTAATTCTTAGAGCTAACTGGATTTGATGGGCTGCACTTTGTACCAATTTTCAATGAAAATATAATAGTTCTATATTTTTAATTTCTTCAGTTCACAATGTCCCACATTCAAACCAGTCATGAGACAGGCTCACCCATACTGCCAGGACCCCAGACTAGATATCAAAGCCAGGTTTTTAATGCCTTGCAAAAGGTCAGCAGGGTAAGGGGCAAGTCTAATCTCGGGGGATGATATTCCAAAGGGCGGGCACCACAGCAGAAAAGATCATCTTCCTGGGTCTCTCCAGATGGAACTGTCTTGGAGACGGGACCCGGAGCATGCCTTTAACTTGACTGTGAAGGAGTTCCTGTGAAGGTAAAAAAAGGGGAGATTTAAAATAAGGCAGGCTCATAGTATGCGGAGGTTTCACTTGCAACTGAAAAACAGCTTGTCCCAGATTTTTTTCTGGCTGTTAGTACTGCCTGCTGATGACTTTGATAGTGATACCTCACAGTTTTAATTTTTTTCTTTTTTTTTTACTTTTATTTTTGTGTTTCGCTATTATTTTACTGTAAGCCTTTTAATGATTTTCTATGAAAATATCTTTTTAGTACCTAGATATGTATATATTCCACTGATCTCCGTGGAAGAAAAGTAGAATAGAAGTATAATAAACATACAGTAAAGTATAATAAACATAAGTAGAAGTATAATAAACATACAAGTACTTTCTGTTAGTTGTATGAAAGGAATAACATCAGGAGGTTATCACTGCACTATTAAAATATGACTGTACTTGCTAAAGTTACAATCAAAATGTTTCTTGAAGATGACGAATCATACTGAATGGTAGTAAGAAGTTGCTTTTAAAATTGCTGGAATCTGTATATGTTTATTGTGGGATAGAATGCTAACTTTCATAGTTCCTGTTAGAAGCTCTTCTTATATATATATTTTATTTCTTCTGCTTTAGCAATGAATCAAAGTTATGACAACTGCAGTGGGGAAGCAATAGTGCAAGAAGATCAGAAGGATATCTGTGATGTACAGGTAGAAAATGATTACCCATACATATCAATGGGGGACTTATTTTTACATATGTCACTTGCTATTATTTGGATACTACACCTCAGTGCTGCTAGGCACAATATACAAAACTACATGATTTTGTCTGGGGCTTTCTGCTATTTAAAGATCTAACCTCCTGGAAATCAGGTGTGCAGCTGCAGTTTTACCTTTATCCTTTTTCATATTATGTTGTTGTTGTTTATTCGTTCAGTCGCTTCCAACTCTTCATGACTTCATGGACCAGCCCATGCCAGAACTTCCTGTCGGCCGTCACCATCCCCAGCTCCCCCATGGTTGAGTCTGTCACCTCCAGAATATCATCCATCCATCTTGCCCTTGGTCTGCCCCTCTTCCTTTTGCCTTCCACTTTCCCTAGCATCAGCTTCTTCTCCAGGGTATCCTGTCTTCTCATTATGTGGCCAAAGTACTTCAGTTTTGCCTTTAATATCATTCCCTCAAGTGAGCAGTCTGGCTTTATTTCCTGGAGGATGGACTGGTTTGATCTTCTTGCAGTCCAAGGCACTCTCAGAATTTTCCTCCAACACCACAGTTCAAAAGCATCTATCTTCCTTCTCTCAGCCTTCCTTATGGTCCAGCTCTCACAGCCATAGGTTACTACAGGGAATACCATTGCTTTAACTATGCGGACCTTTGTTGTCAGTGTGATGTCTCTGCTCTTAACTATTTTATCAAGATTTGCCATTGCTCTCCTCCCAAGAAGTAGACGTCTTCTGATTTCCTGGCTGCAGTCAGCATCTGCAGTAATCTTTGCGCCTAGAAATACAAAGTCTGTCACTGCCTCCACTTTTTCTCCCTCTATTTGCCAGTTATCAATCAAGCTGGTTGCCATAATCTTGGTTTTTTTTGAGGTTTAACTGCAACCCAGCTTTTGCACTTTCTTCTTTCACCGTCGTCATAAGGCTCCTCAACTCCTCCTCGCTTTCAGCCATCAAAGTGGTATCATCTGCATATCTGAGATTGTTAATGTTTCTTCCAGTGATTTTAACTCCAGCCTTGGATTCCTCAAGCCCAGCACGTCGCATGATGTGTTCTGCGTACAGGTTGAATAGGTAGGGTGAGAGTATACAACCCTGCCGTACTCCTTTCCCAATCTTAAACCAGTCCGTTGTTCCGTGCTCTGTTCTTACCGTTGCTACTTGGTCGTTATACAGATTCCTCAGGAGGCAGACGAGATGACTTGGTATCCCCATACCACCAAGAACTTGCCACAATTTGTTATGATCCACACAGTCAAAGGCTTTAGAATAGTCAATTTCATATTATTATATATGTCATTTATCATTTTTAGTGAGACCAATTTGTATTCTTGTCATTTTCTGATTTCTTAAATTAAAATCGGTATGACTGAATTAATACATTATTTTTGGGCAATATAATTTGCAGGTGTAGCAGGAAAAGCAAAGCTTAAAGCTCCTTACACTCCATGTACTAGGGCCATAATATGTTTAAGTTCTTCTGTGCTTACTTTAGAATTAAAGGGGGGGAGAGAGAGAAAGAGAGGAAAAAAATCATAATTACTGTATATATCTGATAAATAATGTAAAATTTGGTCCTAAGTGGAAACCTGTACCCACCAAGGAACAAGAAAAAATGACTTTGCTATAGTTAGTATTGTGATATAGTCTGATGTTGGGTAGGAGATCAAAACACTTGTCCCTATCAAATGGCCAGTGTATTTCTATTGTAAGATGGTAGCTATCTGTCCATTCATGTGAGAAATTGTATCACTGCTGTTCTTCTGGAATTTGTCCTGCCTGCATGAGGCAATTATTATGTGCAGTCATAAAAAAAAATCTGAAGAAAAAAATTTGGTGTAACATTTTGTCAGTTGTCAGTTCCAGCAGTGGTTCTTTTTTATTCCTTCTCCAAACCTTATTGCATTTATTTTTCCTGGTGTAGCAGGCTGACTCTATCAGTAATTAAGATGCACCTTTGAATTAAAGGACTTGGCAACCTAGCCCTTGAGGATATGGATGATTTCCCCTGTTGACTGTTTAAAATTCAATAAACTGGAGACAAATTAGCCTCCTTCATTATTTTATGTATGATAGATGCCTTCAACTTGGTGTTGAACTGAGATGAACAGATGTGCTGGATTAGGCCACGTTAACTAACTATTATGGGAGTTGGCTCGTGTCATTTGGAGAAGGCTGATGTGTGGAACAGTAACTTCAGTAACATTTTATAAGATCAGACCTGACGCAACGTGAGAGATCTGTGCTGAATGTTCCTCTGTCTTGTGTAAGAACCACCAGTGAAGTTCACACTGCTGGTAGAGGGCAGCTTAACTCTTTACTCATACTATTTAATGACGGAATATGTTTTAATATATTTTTTATTTGTTGGTTTGAATAGTGTATGCCACCCTGAGTTGCAGTTCAGCTGGGCAGCCATATCAATTGAATAAATGAATAAATACATGTTGCTAATTTTAATCCCTCTCTCCTCTTTGCTCCATATGGGAAAATAGGATCTTTTGCACCAGGTTTAACTGCCCAAATGTTACCGCAGTCCTGATTACTGGTGACTTTCGATTGCTTCCACCAATCTATCCAGGAAGGGGCAAAATTGGGAACAGCTATAGGAAAACTATAAATAACCCAGAGGGAATGCTATTTCACTTAGATAAAAAGTGAATACATTACATTTACAGTATTTACTATAGAGCATTTGAAGGACTTATCATTTGGTTGCATTTCATGTCCATAAATTCTCCCATCAGGCTTACTCTGCTTGCTGTCCATATTTAGTTTCTATAAATGCTCACTTCAAGGTTTTGTTGTTCAAGATTTAAAAACAAAGGAATCCATTAAGTATTCATCTGCTCTAATAAGCAGCATGGTAATGAGATTATGCGGGTGAATTACAGAAAACAAAAGTAATTCAATTTCAGTGAATCCAGTCATTTAATTTGTCTGGAAACTACTTTGAAAATTTCACAAATCTGGTAAAGTGCATATTAGCTAATATCCCATTTTTTACTTTGTAGAAATCATTGGGGGTGTTGAACTGGAATGGAAGAGATAAGGCCAGCACAAGGCCATGTATTAATTCACAGATTTGACCATTTGGTAGCACTAATGAATGTATTTTTCCTGTAAACGAAATTGTTAGTGAATACTGAACACTGTTTATAAAGTAATAATTTAGCAACTGCGTTTATAATCATTCTGTTCAATAAGCCAGTAAGTTTTATTGGTTTGCCAAGTGTGAATCAGAATCCTAACAATTTTCCTGCTTCTCTAAATTTCTGACCATGTGCCAGAATGTCTTACCTGGCAGAACAATGCAGAGGAAGTTGAATTCATAGATTACATTAAATAGTAATGTTGCTTGTATTTTGTGCTAAGCCATTGTAGTTAACAGTATAGCCTGATTCGCCAAGCAAGCCAGTTCTGATTTATTTAATAAAACATAGATAAATAACTACATGGTTTACTATGGTGTATGATTTTTTTGTTGTTGTATGCAGTTACAAATTGACAAATGAGCATCTGCAGATTCATAAGTGGAATGCAAATCTCAAGGTTAAGGGAAGCTGAGATTACTATTTTTGTGATTTTTCTTGTCAGCAGGAGTTTTGAAGGTCTGAGTGTAAAGCTAATAGTTCTGAGAACAAAAAAAACCTTTTTAGTGACATTGAACTTAAAGGGCTGAAAACAATTTGTTCTCAGTTTTCTCTATGAGATCCAGTAATTTACCTTTGTATCACTTTTGGCTTATCCATTTATTAGTGATGTTTTGCCTTTATGAACATAATTTTCAGGGGCCATTTTGCTATTAAAATAACATTGTAACATTTTGCTGTGGTGCTGCAAAATCACAGTAGTATTTTTTCCCTTTCAAGGGAGACAAACCTATGCAAACACTATCCAAGTGTTCTGTACAGGTTGTTAGGACATCCAGTTTGTTCAATCTCATTAATGCATACACTAATGATAATTCTTTACATGCAATTAGTGATTTTTAATAATGTACTCAAAGTGCACAATAATTAATACAAAAATCTGGTTACATGGACTAGAATAATTCTCTTGATACATGGTCCACTTACAGAACACATATGGAAGTGCAAATATGGAAACTAATATTTGAACAGTTGATAGAAAATGAAAGATTAATGTTCATATTAAAGTAAATATATCACTGAGAATGTCCTGGAGCCAAAATTCCCAGTTAGAAGTGGGACTTTATATATCTCAATCATCTTCTTCTTCTTGAGCCAATATGCACAGGAGAAAGGGAATCTATTCAACTACTATAAATTTTTAGCAACTTAAAATTAGACTTAATGATTAAAAACAGGATAAAGCAATAATGGGTAGATGTGATCGTCCAGGGAATGAACATGTGGAAAACCTGTTTAAAATAAATATATTTTCACTTTGAACAGACTTACAGATAGTCCTCACTTAACAATGGTAATTGGGACCAGAATTTCTGTTGCTAAGTGATGCAGTCGTAAAGCGTGACATCACGTGACTGCGCTGCTTAGCGACTGAAATTCCTGCACTTCCGGTTGCCATCATTAAGCAAATCACCGCCAGTCATTAAGTGAGGACATCATGTGGTCACCATTTGTGACCACCTGCTGGCTTCCCCATTGACTTTGCTTGTAGGAAGCTGGCAAAGAAGGTCACAAATGGCGATCACGTGACTATGGGATGCTGTGACTGATGTAAGTATGAGGACTGGTCATAATTACCACTTGTTCAGCATTGTTTCTATGTCCTGTTTTGATCCCAACCATTTTCTCTTGTCCTGCTCACATAAACCTGCTCACACATTCTACTAGATCCACATGTGGCATTTGGTTCCAAAAAAGTGGCACACCCAAGTTACACATTAGAGTAGGCTTGTTCTTTGAGTTGGTTTTCCAGGTTCTGTAGTACTTCAAAGAGTAAATAGGGTCATGACAGAAACAAAATGCATTTCTTAATTAAATGCAGTTAATATCATGATTCCCCATACTTTACTACTTTCTCTTATATCTGATTTAAATTACCACATTTTTTGAGGAACTCTGGGTTTTATTGTTTATTGTTGCATTTATATTCTTTCTTTTCTCTGCAAGTTTAAGGTGGTGTATATGGGGTTTCCTCCTAATTTAATTCCCTCAACAACTCTGAAGTGAGTTGGACTGAGATAGAATGACTGGCCAGAATCACCCAGTGAATTCTGCAGTTCGGTAGTGACTTGAACCTGCATCTATCTGATGGAAACCCAACTTCTTTATCACTATGCTACCAATGTGAAAAGACATCTGGTTTACCTATATTTTAGTTTCTTAAATTTGGCCTGTATGCACATAGAGACACTTGTATATCAAAATGCTGTTATCTTTCACAAATACTTGATAATATCTCTATACAAAACAAATATATATTTTTATACTTTTTTCATCATGTCTGAAACAACAAAAATTGAATATATATTTGTCTCGTCTTTTTTTATCTAACATACTTTAATAGCTATATATTATACATACAAAGAAGGGTGGAGTGTGTGAAATAGAAGCTTGTGCTGTTATTTTTAGGAATGACTCTCTTGCTCTCCATCCTTTTCCAGGGCTGTTCTTGGCTAACTTTCCCATGAATTTGTAACTTTTACTGTGGTTCTCTTATGTAACAGGAAACAAGTTGACGGGAACAAACGCACTGCCTGCATATCAGCTGCATCCATAATAGCAGCTTATTTAGTTCAACATTGCCTTTGCTTTGCTAAGCAGATAGCATCGCATAGAAGAAGGAGGCTGTGTGACTGTTTGGTGCCTGTTCTGTTTTTTTTCTTAAAGCAAGAAAGAACTGTTTGCTCAGCACAAAATTGGAACAATTCAGAGGGTGAAATGGAGAAGATGGGTTTTTGGTGAAGTTAAAAGTTTGTTAGTGTCATGTCCTGGGATTGTGGATTTAAGTATCTCTTTCCTTTCCCACCAACACTCAAGGCAGGAGTTATGTGCAAGCTTCAAGAACGAGAAGATATTGGGCACCTTGAACTTGTCCAGAAGTTTGCAAAAGAAAATTGTCATGTTCCACAGGCAGATAAAAGAGAACCAGGGAATACAGACCAGGTAGGACATTTTTCCATTTTTTCCCCAAATAGTAAAGTAATTGGATACAGTCCAGCAATGGCTGACAGTGGAATCAATGAAATTTAATTTTCAGTGTAATTCTATGAATACCTATTCAGAAGTAAGTGCTGTTAAAATAACTTAATCTACAGAGAGAGAGAGAAGAGAGAGAGAGAGAGAGAGAGAGAGAGAGAGAGAGAGAGAGAGAGAGAGAGAGATGGAGGGGGGGAGAGGGAGGGGGAGAGAGGGAGGGAGGGAGGGAGAGGCTTAGCCATAATTGATGACCTATTCTGTATCTTTGAATAGGACTCATGATTTACTTTTTGCATCTGGCATTTTTGTCAGATTCTTCCCCTTCAAAATAAAAGTGAAGTTTTGAACCAGGCTTCCCAACCTGGCACCTTCCAGATATGTTGGTATAAGACCTCCTAGAACTGTATTCCCAGCAGATTTGGAAGGTGCTAGGATGGGGAAGAGCTTTCTCGAGCTGTTTAGAACTTAGAGACAAAAAGTCCTGCTTCTGATGTGATACAGCGATCTACTAGAAGTGTTGGCATGATCATACTGGCTGGGAATTCTGAGAATTGTAGTCCCAGGGACATTGAGGGGTCCAAGCTGGAGAAGTCTGGATTAAATCTTTAGTAACTGACATGATACTCAAAGGGATTCTCCTTAGCATTTAAACTAAAGGTGTGATTTAATTACACTGACCTTTTATTACATTTATATTTATATTTGTATTTAGGAAATCTAACCAAGATCTTCAGGTGTTTCTAAGAAGTTTTACTCTATTGAAATATATGGACTCTGTATTCTTGGATACTGACAGTTCCTGTGAAATACTGTTATTTCCCTCAGAATTCCAGCCATTTAAACGGGGACAGGCTATCGTCTTCTCTCAGTTATGAGATCATTTTCCTATGATGCTTCAATCCTGTCTTTCTTGTTAATACATTCAATGTACTAAGTTTTGAGGGGTTTTATTTACCCTTGTAGTTTTCTCCAGATTTTTAAAATTACAATCACCATCATCTCTAGCTATTGACCATGTTGGTAGGGGCTGATGGTAATTCAAGATAAATGAAAAATACTGTTTATCAGAATTTAAGGTTAATTCTATGCAACCAAGCATATTTATATTACTGAAGAACACTGGAATAGGTTTTTTCCTGCAAATTTTGTAATAGTGGTCATGGTGAGGAGGATATATTTTTGGGTATTAAAAAATGGCAAAGGACTGCAAGATGTTTTTTGAACTTAGGAGTTAATCATACTTGGGAGTAAATTGTGTTGTTGTCTTGATCTCTAGTAGGGGACCTTTGCGGAGTCCTGTTTCCATCTGCAGAAGAAAAGGGCCTGTTAGCAGAGTATTCTATAAGCCCAGGATTTCTCTTATGAATTTTTAGTTTTTCTTTCACTTATTCTCTGTCTCTCTTTTTTTTCCCCTGTAGTGCTGCTTGTTCACATTATTATTTATTTAATCACATTTGTATAGCCGCCCATCTCACATAGTGACACTGGGTGGTGTACATAATAAAACAGTCAAAACACATAAAAACCATTAAAACAACCAGTTGAAATTAAAAGATAAAAACAAGATAAAAACAAGTAAAAAAAACAATGGCATCAAAACGTGCAGAGTGCATTCCATTAACTGTCATATAGCCATCTAGCGGGCTCTGTTCTGTCATAGGATCCTCAAGCTAGTTGACAGAATCATGTTTTAAGGGCCTTCTGGAAGTCCAATAGGGTTGGGGCCAGCCTCACCTTGGGGGGAATGATGTTCCACAAGGTGGGGGCCATGGCAGAAAAGGGTTTCCTCCTAGGTCCCACCCAATGAAACTCCCTGGCTGACGGGACCCGCAACATGCCTCTCCTGCCGAACCCGATGGGCCAAGTGATTGTAACTAGAGACAGGTGGTTCCTCAAATATCCCGTTCCTGTCCCATCCCATTATTACCTAATTAATGCAATGCATTGTGGGGCTCAGTGCATTCCAGTATTTTTTTGTGTTAGGCGATGTTTTTGGAATGTGATGATAATAAAATTTTTGTTAAATTGCTGCTGTTTTTAAAAAGATTATTAAAAATAAGTTCATTTAAAAAATCAGAAACATTGAATGGAGCACAGTGGAGTAACTCATAGTTCTTTTTTGCACTTCCTCAAAACTGAGTTTCTGAAATCCAGTGGCAAAACCCCAAACAATGGATGGTGGTGGCTGCTTTTTAATCTTCCATGGGACACAAAACAAAAACAATACTTAAGCTCTCAGACACACTTAACACATTTTAAAAACGTTAAAAAACACTTGAAATCTTAGCTCTGCTCACTCGAGTGACATCACCCTATGCTTTGTAGTGTTTTTGTACCACAAAACGCAACAAATAAATAATAATAAACCTGGGGCCAGTGCTCCAAAAGATGGCCATCTATGCAGTGAAGGCTTTGATTCCAGCCCTTGATAATTTACGTAATATGGTATCATCATTAGCATGGTTCTAAAGGAAAGGTGGTCTCTAAAATATTTGGGGGATGAGTAGCATATAGGAAAGTAAAATAAATAAATGAACATTGGTCCCAAGCTGTGAAAGGCTTTATGGGTAAACTTTTGAGCTTTCCCAGATGCTTGCAGGAAACCAATGAAATTGTGTAAAACTGATTTAAAGATTCTCAGTTCATTTACATTAAAAGGTTTCAGGTCATCTAAGAAAGTATCAACAAACTCAATGGAGTTTAACACATTACATTTGTTAATTGATAAGATATTTGTAATCTGTCTCACACGTAACCTGCATCTGCATAACCACCCAGTCTTCTCCTCCCTTTCTGCCCCTCCACCTCATCCCAATTTAAATTCTATATCGGTTTATCCACTCCATGTATCTGATGAAGTGAACTGTGGTTCGTGAAAGCTTGTGCCTTTTAATAACATTTGTCGTCTGAAAAGGAACTACTAGAATCTTGATTTTCACCTCATCAGATATTCGGTATTAATTAAGTTATGAACCATAGCGTACAAGTTTTGTTTTAAAGGAAAAAAATACTGAAATTCCTGACCTTAACTAATAAAAAATATTAGAAGAGTTTGTTTTAGGTTTTATTCCCCATGCTGTGTATGGAAAGAAAAGTTGCATTACTTTGCTTGCTTATGGAAAAAGTAGCTATTCAAGTAGCTGACAAATAAAAAATGTTAACTTGTGTTTTTCTCTCCCAGTTTTTTCATATATTTGTAAATTGAAAAATAGTTTTCTCTGCTGCATACTATTTTAGGATGTTTCCCAGAAACAAAAACAGAACCTGTTACAATCCTGGAATCATAGGCATCCATAATATTCACCAATATTTTCTTTAACCCACAGCCTGGTCTCACAGAGTTTTTGTGGCAAGCTGGAGAAATAACTGTCCATAAATAAAGCATTTAGCTTTTACTACACAAACACAGGAAATGAAATCACATTTAAGGGCATACGTCTGTGTGTCTTTGGGAAAAAAATTGTCCCTTTGCTGAGCTATTCAAACTTCTGCATATATTTTTTAAACACTTGTGCCATCTTTTTTTAACTTTGTGCCCATCAGATGTGTTGGGATTACAATGCCTGAAATTTTCAGTTAAATTAGCTGTAAATTCTGGGAATTGTAGTCATAACATTTAGAGGGCACTAGGTTGAAGAAGTCTGTGTTACATCATTAGCAAGAAGTAGTCAACTTTTGTCTGTGAAATTTGTGACTTGCCTTTCTACTGAAAAAGGTAAAGGTAAAGGTACCCCCCGCACATTTGTGCAGTCGTGTCCGACTCTAGGGGCCGGTGCTCATCTCCGTTTGTTAGCCGAAGAGCCAGCGTTGTCCGAAGACACTTCCACGGTCATGTGGCTGCATGACGCCGCGGAACGCTGTTACCTTCCCACCGAAGTGGTACCTATTAATCTACTTGCATTTGCATGCTTTCGAATTGCTAGGTTGGCAAGAGCTGGAGCTAGTGTGGGAGCTCACTCCGCACGCAGGGCCAGGGATTCGAACCTCCGAACTTGCGATCTTCCAATCGACAAGCCTGGCGTCTTACCCGCTGAGCCACCACGCCCCTACTGAAGCAAGTACTAAAAATGGCCAGGTAAAGGTTTTCCCCTGCACAGTCGTGTCTGACTCTAGGGGGCGGTGCTCATCTCCGTTTCTTAGCCTAAGAACCAGCCCTGTCCAAAGATGCTTCCGCGGTCATGTGGCCGGTACGATGCACGCGGAACGCTGTTACCATCCCACCTATTTATAGGTGGTACCTATAAATAAGTGTACCTAAGTGGTACCTATTTATCTACTTGCATTTGCATGCTTTTGAATTGCTAGGTTGGCAAGAGCTAGGGCGAGTGCGGGAGCTCACTCCATCATGCGGCGCTCGGGTCCTGAACTGCCGACCTTCCGATCGACAAGCCTGGCATCTTAACCACTGAGCCATCGTGCCCCCTTTAGCCTTTTGTTGGCTAAAAATGTCCAACAAAGGGGAAAAATCCATAAAGGAAAATAGAATTAAAGTTAGTAATATAGTCAATAATAATATAATAATGAAAACAAGTCAAACTAATAATTAAAACCTTGGTGAAAGAAATATATCTTTACAGTTTCCAAATACAACATATGAATGAATATATTAATAGTCTAAAAGCAGTGGAGGAGAAAGGCCTTCTCCTACTGTTAGTCTATGACTGAGGACATCTTCAGAAGGTCATTCCTCCAGATCATAATGCTGGAGAGGTTCATAATTGATGAACTCCCTCAGATAATCAGGTTCTAAGCAGGCTAGGGCTTTAGGGGTTAATATCAAACCTTAAATAGGGTCCAGAAAGCAAATGTCTTATCTTTCAGTTCAGGTATCATGTACATTGCAGCAGCCTAACTTAATTTATTTCACAGCAGTTGCAACTTCTGGGGCATTTTTTAAGTGTAACACCACAGAAATCATCAAAGTAGGATGCAGTCAGTATGTGGATAAGCTGCATGTGAAAGTTGTTGAGAGCCAGAGTTTGTCATGACAGATATGTCAACAACCAGCAGTTGCCCAGCTTCAAAGAAGCACAGGATGATAAATGAGTTAACCCATAGGCTTGGTGAAAGAAACCAGTGCCAGAAATTACAATGGAAGGAATTGCACCTTCATGTTTACAGGTCAATCAGCTATTTTAGAGGTGTCTTTGTAACCTAGAGCTTAGTCAAGCTGTGCCAAGTCAGGTGTCAAGAAATTCTGCTGAGGTCTTGCCAATGAATCTGACACTGCATGTTAATAACATACTTTCAGGTGATAGAATTATTCAGTGGGGAACAAATTAAACAATAATACCTTATGCTTTGGAAGCAACGCAATTTATGCAACTTGAGCATATGTATGTAATTCTTCTTAATTTACATAATTAAATCTGGCCACAGAATTTGAGCTGCTTTGGAACAAGAAATCAATGTTGTTTGACTCTTATATTAACCTTGAGTTTGATGTCATGCATAAAGAAGAATTCCATTTGCTTGACAAAAAATACATACTTGGAGTAAGTTACAGATTTTGATATCTGATATTGATAGACAGTAAGAAATATTTAAAGTTGAACATTGTATGCTGTTTGTTTTCATTTGCTACACATTCTAAACTATGAGCAAGCAACACCTTTAATGTTTTGCTCTTAGGCTGGAGGTGGAAGTACTACTCTGAACATAAAGAACATTACACCTTAAAGGCATTGCTCTCAAAATATCCTTTTTCTTTAATTTACGGTTTATGAAGGGAAAGCAGTAAATTGTTTCACTTATTCAGCTGTGTTGAATAAAGCTGTGCATGTTGCTTACTTAATACACATTCGTTAATATCTTTGTAGAGAGTATCGGGCACATTGTGTCTTTGTAATTTTGTAATTTCTGCTCTTGTTCCTCTCTGCTCAGCCAGGACTTGCTATAAGAGGAAATGGCCCTTAGATTAATTCTCCCACATGACCCTGAGGTGCTTTCTCCTTATCCTCTCATTCCAGGGCCTCGTTTAAATCTTTTACACTTGTTCTTAAGTATTCATTTTAAAATATATTTTATTAGATATGCATAGGTGTGCCATGAGAAGGCATTTGTGTTATAAATGGGCCATTATGTTGCTTGAGAAATTATTTAGTTTTTATTTCTTCAGAGTCTGCTTCAGTGTGTGAGGCTTCTGGTAAGAAGCAAGACATTCACAGTGAAAATATCAGAAAAATATAATTCTATTGATTAAAGGAATAATGCAAGGCTATGTGATAGTATAGCTTAAAAAACTCATTACAAAATCTAGTTGATGTAAAATATTACTTTTGCATCCAGCAAGCAGCTGCTTATCAATACAGGTTTGTGCCTGTTACAGAAGACAAGATTTGTAGGGTAAATTTCCCATGAATTAACTCTTCAATCTACCAAATAATAATCTTTCTATTTCTTGGTATCTCTGTTTGGATTGTTAATTCTAGCTGCTTTCTTCCATTATATTTTGTTGTTTATTTGGTTGATAAACTGAACAGAAATTACTGAAACAACTGATAAGATGTGGAAGGGATTAGGCAAAAGGTGTTGAAATACATGTTAGCAGTTTTGTACACAAAAACATACATGAAGGTCAACTTCCATAATTGTATTTCATTTCCCTCAATTTCAGAGTTTCAGAAAAGTAGGTAAGACTAGGGAAAAAATTGAATCATGGAGTCACTGCTAGTCACAATATCCAGTAATGACAGAAATGGTTCTGTCATGGCAAGATTTCAGAGCAGAAGACTAGACCCTTTAAGAGAATGAGCATGAAGCCTTCTAGAAGGACTAATTTATAACATTTTGGTATGAACACACACACACACAGAGAGAGAGAGAGAGAGAGAGTCATACATAGAGGCATTATCACTTAAGAGAGGGGAGATTTAAGGCTATTGTCTTAAATCTTGCATAATTTGTCTTAAGTCTTGCATAATTTCACTAAGTTAGATAGCATTAAAGCAGCTGCACCTTCTGGAAGGTTTGTATGGATATTTTGCAGGCTTTCTGAAAATGTGTGTGCAGCAGAGCGGAAGTGCTGTGTGGGTGTGTGCACTTATATGGACAACAGGTGGGATGGCTTTCAAAGCAATTTAGTAAGCCATTGAAAAGTCACTGCTGCTAAAAGGAGCATATTTTCAGAAAGCCTGCAAAACATCCATGCTCTCTCTTGCTGTCTCCCAAAATATAAATCCAAAATATAAATCTGCCACCCACTACATGAGAAGACATTGATTTGGATAAGAGGCTAATTGTCTGGCTGAAATTGTCCATTATTCTTCCAGAAGAGAGACTGATAACATTGCTCTGTGTTGCAGCATTCAATTTCCAGAGTAAAGGAAATCCTGCATTCAAATAATTGTGACCTGTCACTTTAGACATTACTCTCTTTGTATGGTAAAGGAAGGGTGGGAAAAATGGCATATTCTCAAACTGCTTCTAATCTCATTATCTGTCAGTGTGTTCTGGATGTCAAAATTGTAAGCACTGAAGTAATGATATTGGTAACAGGCATGGGGCAAACTCTTGTTTTTTGATTTTGTATGACAGTTGCTGGTCTTCCTATTAAAAAAAGTACACGCAATATGCTAGAAGGAATTTTGCAAACTAGAAAGTCCATGTGTTGAATATACACAAATTTGTTAGCAATTGTTGCAGACAGCTTACTTTAAAAAGTATCTTAAATAAACTAACTGAACATCTCCTTTTTCACCCTAGCAGTTATAAAGAAGTATTTTCTGAAAGAAAAAAAAATCAGTATTTATTCAGAATAGAAAACAGTTAAGAACTAGGTATCAAATAATTGTCACCCTAAAGGAGAAAGCTAGTTTTAGGATTGCCTTACCTTTTAATTGTTTACAAGGATATTATGATAAGCTACCGAATTTTAAGCTTATCAGTTAAATATTAAATACCATTTAATATTTAATGTTTTCCCATCTTATGTGAATTACAGCTTGCACTGATTTTCCAAAACCTTTGAAAAGCTTCTGTTAGCTGTAATTACTTGTCTGATACATGTTTTGATTTCTCAAACCTCCAAAGTGCTAAAAAAACATTTTCTGTTTTTTCCAAGTGGCCTGATAGTTTTGGGGTTTTGTTTTTCCCATTTTACAGGTAGATCAGAGTGTTTCTGATTCACTTAAAGATAATGTCATTTTTGCTCTTAGTTGTCACTTGGCTTCTGTTCTAATATATACCTTTACAATCTATATGTTATTGTTTTTGTTATCACATCATCCAAAATTCATTGTTTCTTCAGATTGTTTTTTCCCCTTTGCACTTCAAATAGCATGAAATTATGTTCCCTGATAAAATAACTTTATAAGACTTTCTAATTCATTAATTTTATATTTCTTTTTAGCTTCTTACCTCTTTTAAACTTATTAATTATGGGCTTTCTTTGCCTGATTACCTGTACATTTCTATGCTTAGGAAGGTAAGGTTTTTTTAAAAAAAAATAACTAAATTGTGCATCCTACACACTTCTTAGATGATATATTATGAGCTATGGTTTGGATGCACATTTAGCAGAATAGACCAAATGAAATCAATTGGGCTTAGGCAGTTAATAGATTTAATTTTTGTCTAATAATCAAAGAGCTTAAGAATGTTGGTGTGTAAGAAATTTCAAATACTTTTAAGTAGATGCTTCTCACGTGATCCCAGATTGTTGCTGAACTTTGTACAAAACTCAGCCTTTTAGCAATTTATTCAATATGAAGTCACAGTATAGCATTCTGTGGCTTGAATCATGTCAACTGGATTTCTATTTTCTCAGTAGAAACATTTCGCTCCTTATCCAGGGAGCTTCTTCAGTCTGAGCAAAGTTAGTAAGGGAATCCTAAATATGTTTCTAGGTAGCTGTGTGACCTTACACCTGGGGCTAGGTCATGGTTATATTGACATGTTATTTTAAGTCCTTTTATCATCTAAAGGAGGATCGTTAAGATCACCATGCTGCTGTTGAGCTTGTGAAATGGTCTTAATCTTCCTAGGCACAGAAGACAATGCAGGGAGGAAGATGGGGGAAAGATTGTGCCTGAGGCCCCCACCTCTATTCAAGGAAGGATTTTCCAAGTTGGCATAAATGGATTCCTTGACCCCTCTCTCAAACCACCTATCTTCTTTTTTTTTTTTTTTTTTTTAATATTAAAAAATAAACTTTATTTACATTTAACATATAACACAGACATTTACATTTTACATAAAACATATCCCATTTACACTTAGGCATTTCATCAATTGCATATTTTCATAGTCTTATAACTTATAAATTTTTATTTTCTAGTCTTTTGTATAATCCGATCTTTCAATTCTATTTATCTATTTCTACTTTCTTTTTCCTTCCTACCTTCTTACCTCCCATACTCCTCTCCCACTACTACATATCTCTTAATCCACAAAATCCCTCCCTTAGCTTTTTTATCTATTTTTAGTTCATTAGTTCCTTTCTTTCATTTTTATGTTTCTATATATATATATATATATTCTATTATTCTCTTATGCATTTTTCCTTTCTTAATTTTTAAAGACTTAACCTCTTCTACCTACACATACATACTACATATTCATACACATTTAAAATTACTTCCGGCTTTCTTAACTCAGAACATTAAATGTAACTAATTTGTATACATTTTCTCTCTTACTTTCTATATTTCCTTATTTCCCCCCCCCCCTTACTATATTTTTACTTATAGTTGTATAATTACATATATATCTATTTAATATTGTATTCCTTTTTAAGATACTCTGTAAAAGGGTCCCATATCTCTTTATGCTTCCCTATTTCTTTCCCTTTTATTAGGTTAGTTAATCTGTCTGCTTGCATTAATTCCATTAATTTCATAATCCAATCTTCTTTTGTTGGTATATTTTCTTCCTTCCATAATTGCGCATATTTTACTCTTGCTGCTGTACTTAAATATAAAAATAATGTCTTTTGTCTTTTATTCATGATATCATCAGTTTTGCCTAGTAAATAGATTTCTGGTTTCATTTGTATGTCTTTACCTAGCATTTCTTTTATATATGTATTTATTTTAGTCCAATATTTTCTTGCTTTGTCACATTGCCACCAAATGTGGTAAAAGGATCCTCTTTTTTTTTTGCATTTCCAACAGACATTCGTATTTCTAATTTTTGATTTAAATAGCACCTCAGGTGATAGGTACCATCTATATATCATTTTATATATGTTTTCCCTTAAACTATTACTTAGGGTGAATTTTATATTTTTTGACCAAATTTTTTGCCACTGCTCATATGTAATTTCTATACCTAAATCTTCTTCCCATTTCTTCATATAATTTTTAATTTTTATATCTTTAGTTTTCATTTCCAATAATATCTTGTAAATTTTTGATATCAAGTGGTCATTATCTCGTTCTAATATATTATCCCAATTATTTTGATCTTTTATGAATTGAAAATTTTTATTGTCGATTTTATATTGTTCTTTTAGTTGAAAGTACGTAAACCAGTGGCACATTATATTTTCGTTTTCTAGTTCCTCCCGTGTTTTTAGTCTATAATTATTTCCTTCCATTTTTAACAAGTTTTGATATTTTATAAAATCCTTATCTGTTTGATTCCCCATTCTGGCGCCTGCCTCCTGTGGCGATACCCATAATGGCAAGCCAGGTAGTAATGTTTTTTTATATTTGTTCCAAATTTTTAATAGTGACTTCCTAATTATATGATTGTTAAATAACTTATGTACTTTGCATCTATTATGCCACATATAGCCATGCCAACCATACCTGTTGTCGTGTCCTTCCAAGTTTATTGTTTTTCCATCTTCTAATTTAATCCAGTCTCTAATCCAAATTAGCCCGCATGTTTCATAATACAATTTTAAATCAGGCATTGCTAAACCCCCTCTATTTTTAGTATCTTGTAGGTATTTAAGTTTAATTCTAGGTTTTTTTTTTTGCCAAATAAATTTTGTTATTTCTCTTTGCCATTTTGTAAAAATTTGATCTTTTATTGTAATTGGGATTGTTTGAAACAGGTATAGAAATCTTGGTAAAATATTCATTTTTATTGTGGCAATTCTGCCTAATAGGGATATTTGCAAGTTTGCCCATTTCTCCAAATCCTTTTTGATTTCTTTCCATAAACTTTCATAGTTATTTTTATATAAATCCAAGTTATTATTTGTTATTTGAATTCCTAAGTACTTAATTTTTTTAACATTTTGGAAACCTGATATTTGTTCTATTTTGTCTATTTCTACTTTAGGCATATTTAAATTTATCATTTTGGTTTTTTCCTTATTTATTTTAAATCCTGATACTTCACCATATTCTTGTAGTTTAGAGATCAATTTTGTTATTGAGTTTATTGGATTTTGTAATGTTATTACTAGATCATCAGCGAACGCCTTTAATTTGTATTCCTCTTTCTTGATCTTAATCCCCTCTATTTCTTGATCTTTCCTTATTTCATCTAATAAAACCTCTAGTACCAGTATAAATAATAATGGGGAAATAGGGCATCCTTGCCTAGTACCTTTCATTATTTTGCATTCCTGTGTTAGTTCATCGTTTACTATTATTCTTGCTTTTTGTATCCTATATATTGCTTTTATTGCATTTATGAATTTATTTCCAAAATCTTTTTTTTCTAATACTTTGAACATAAAATTCCAATTTACGTTGTCAAAAGCTTTTTCTGCGTCTAAAAATAGTAGTGTTATTTGTTTTTCATTATGTACTTTAGCATATTCTATTAAATCAATTACATTTCTAATATTATCTTTTATTTGTCTAGTCGGCAGAAATCCATTTTGATCTTGCTTAATAGTTTTCTGTAAAATTTTTTTGAGTCTTTCCGCAAGAATAATAGTAAAAATTTTATAATCGTTATTTAATAATGAAATTGGCCTATAATTTTTGCAATCTGTTGGATCCTGATTTTCCTTTGGGATTAGTGTAATGTTAGCCTCTTTCCATGATTCAGGTATTTCTGACCCTTGAAGTATTGAATTAAACATTTCTTCTAATGGTTTAATTAATTGTTCTTGTAGTTTTTTATAATAATCTGCTGTGAGTCCGTCTGTCCCTGGTGCCTTATTTACTTTCAATTTTTTAATTGCTTCTCTGATTTCTTGGGTTGTAATATTGTGGTTTGTAAGTTCCTTATCTTCTTCTGTTAATTTTTCAATGTTACAATTTTTAATATATTCTTCTACTTTATCTGCTGGGGTTTTCTGCTCCTGATATAGATTTGTATAATAATCAAAAAAAACTCTCTTAATGTCTTCATTATATGTGAACTCCATATTTTTATTTTTTATTTTATTTATAATTCTTTTCTCTTTTTCTTTTCTCAGTTTGTACATTAACCATTTTCCTGGTTTATTTGCCTGCTCAAAGTTTCTTTGTTTTATAAATTTTAATTTTTTATCTAATTCTTCTGTTAACTCAATCTTAAGGTGAGATTGTAGCCATTTTATCTGGTTCATAATCTCTTCCTTTTCTTTCTTTCTTTTTTTATTTTTTTGCAATTCTAGTTCTTTTTCTTTTATCTGATTCATTAATGTTTCTAATTTTTTTTTAAATCTATTTTTAATATATTTGTTTTTCGAAATCAAGTTGCCTCTCATGAATGCTTTGCTTGTTTCCCAAACCTTTTCTATACTTACTTCATTATTCATGTTCCATTTTAGAAATTCTTGTAATTTCTTCTCTAGGTCTTCTACATTTTTATTATCTTTGAGTATATTTTCATTCATTTTCCATCTATATATTTTTTTATTTATGTTTAAGGTCATACAAACAGGATTATGGTCAGACAGCGTTTTTGCATTAATTGTCATAGCTCTAATTTTATTTTCCAAATTTTTTGTAACCCAAATCATGTCTATTCTGGAAAAGGAATTAAATCTATTTGAATAATAGGTATATTCTTTCTTGTTTCCATTTTTGTATCTCCATCCATCTATTAGCATTAGGTTTTTTGCCATATTAAAAAATTCCTTGGGTAGTTTCCCTTGATTTTTATTAATATGGTTTTCTGATTTTCTATCAATCTCTGGTTCTACTACCCCGTTTAAATCACCCATTAATATACAATTTTCAATCCTCTTTTCTGAAATTATTTCTGAAATTTTTTTAAAGAAATTTTTTTGCTCGTTATTTGGAGCGTAGATTCCTATTATCATCATTTTTATATTTTGACATTCTATTTCTACTAATATAAATCTACCTTCTTGATCTTTTTCTACTAGTTGAGGTTTTAACGCTGGCTTAATATATATTACAATCCCATTTTTCTTTTTTTCATTTGATGTTACAAAGGCTATTCCCAATCTTTTATTTTCCAAATATTTTTCATCTTTACTTTTAATATGTGTCTCTTGCAAGCATATAATATCCAGTTCTTGTTTCTTTAACAGTTGAAATATTCTATGTCTTTTAACAGGTGAATTGAATCCATTAATATTCCATGTTATAATGTTTAATTTATTCATTTTTATACAAGCCCACTTCTAGCTATTTTTCACACCTTATGGTCTTTAACGTCTTACTCCTGTTCTTTTACTTGTTCTTTCTTACTTCCCAATTCTTTTTCTAGTTTCTTGTGAAATTCTTTTGCCTTAAGTACAGAGGTTAACCGGTATCTTTGTCCCTTGTACTGGAGATTTACCCCTTCCACTGCCTCCCACCTGAAATTTATTTCATTTTTCTTTAATAAGTCTGTGAGAAATTTATATTCTTTTCTTTTTTTTAAGATTCTCCCTGGTACCTCTTTGAATATAGTCACAGTTTTACCTTCCACCTCAATTTTTTTATTAAATGCAGCTTGTATTACCGCATCTCTATATATTTTTTTTGAAAATTCTATTAATATGTCCCTTGGTTTCTTGTTCACCTTTGCATATTGAGAATTTACCCTATAAATTTTTTCAATTTCTTCCTCTACTTTTTCACCCTCCCATTCAATCAAGTCAGCAATCATTTGTATTAATGTTTCCCTTATATTCTCTTCTTTGTCTTCCTCCACACCTCTTATTCTAATATAGTGTTCTTTTTCCTTTATCTCTAATAATATTATGCGCTCTTCATCCTCTTCTCTTCTTTTTTCACATTCTTCAGTCTGTAGCTTAACACCTTGTATTTCAGTCTTTAGTTTTTCCTCTATAATGTCCAGTTTTTGTTGCAATTTTCTTTCTAAAGAAGAAAGTTTTTCTTCTAAAACTTTTTTAACAGTCAATGTAATAGTCTCTGTTGTCTTAGCTGTAAATTCATCGAATAAAGACTTAAATCCTTCACCCTCTAACGAGTCTGAACCTTTTCTTAGTGTTCTTTTAACAGCCATATTTTAACAGGTATCAAGAGCAAATATACATGCAATATTTCCCCCCCCCCACAAAATCTGTTTCAAAGATCTCTTTTCTATTATATCTAAACTTTTTCCAATAATAAATATATATATATATATATATATATATATATATATATATATATATATTTAATACATATATTTAATACATATATTTAATACTTAATACTATTTTGGGTTTATAGCTTACAAATATAAACTTATAATTATAGTTATATAGTTTTCAGTTCCTCCAAAAGTTGTACTGTTGCAAGGTATCTTCAAAATGGCCACAGTTATTTAATAATTAATTAAGTCTTTAGAATTCCGAAAGCATATCAGTTTTTACAATCCTTATATTGTCCTTCATTAAGAAATTTCCGCTTTTTCTTTTTACTTTATTCACTATTGTTTGTGGCTAGGATGGCAAACCTTTCTTTGGGATCTTTTGCCCAACTCCGCCCGTTGTCTGTTTTTCCTCCCTTGTCACTCGGATCCACGAGTCTCCATTAATCACCAACGCTGACTCACATCCACAGCAGACCAGACAAACAATTACTAACTCGCTCCCCTTCGTGACAGCAGGGTTTCTCCTCAGAGAAGATTTACTTCTCTCCTCTGTGCTATTTCGTCTCTCTTCCAGACACAAAATCAGCAAAAACAATGGTGCAGTTTCTCCCCCTTTCCTTTTTTAGCAGAGCTCTCCTTCTCTGCGTCTGCTCGCCATCACAGCTCACCCGGAAGCCCCAAACCACCTATCTTCTCTGTCTAAAATGTGAACATTAATGTCCTCAAATGAGTGTCATTTTTCCTTTAGATGAAGATAAACTGCTGACTCTGGTCCTGTGGTGTTACTTCTCCTGTGCTGGGCCATCCTCCTGTACAAAAGTTGTTTGGTTTCTCCAATGTAGAGTTCAGAGCACTCCTCACTGCACTGGATTGCATAAACTACATTGCTTTTCTTGTGTTTTGGAGTTTGATCTTTGGGGTGTACAAGCCTCTGTCTCAGTGTGTTGGTGGGTTTGAAATATACAGGTATGTGGTGTTTGCCAAATATCCGTTTGGATATTTAACATTGGAGAAACCAAACAACTTTTGTACAGGAGGATGGCCCAACACAGGAGAAGTAACAGCACAGGACCAGAGTCAGCAGTTTATCTTCATCTAAAGGAAAAAGGACACTCATTTGAGGACATTAATATTCACATTTTAGACAGAGAAGATAGGTGGTTTGAGAGAGGGGTCAAGGAATCCATTTATGCCAACTTGGAAAATCCTTCCTTGAATAGAGGTGGGGGCCTCAGGCACAATCTTTCCCCCATCTTCCTCCCTGCTTTGTCTTCTGTGCCTAGGAAGATTAAGACCATTTCACAAGCTCAACAGCAGCATGGTGATCTTAACGATCCTCCTTTAGATGATAAAAGGACTTAAAATAACATCTCAATATAACCATGACCTAGCCCCAGGTGTAAGGTCACACAGCTACCTAGAAACATATTTAGGATTCCCTTACCAACTTTGCTCAGACTGAAGAAGCTCCTTGGATAAGGAGCGAAACGTTTCTACTGAGAAAATAGAAATCCAGTTGACATGATTCAAGCCACAGACTGTTCCACCTGGATGACTGAGAACCTTCATCGACACACAGTATAGCATGAAATTCTAGAAGGATTCTATGTAAGATAAGGCAACTTTTAATGAATGAAGATGCCTTTTTTCATAGTTCTGTAAAGTCCAGTGTTCCTTCCAACCAAATACTAGTTTGATGTCCACAGTCAGAATATGAGTGTTACACTTTAGCAACTGGGCCTTAAATGCATTCTATCTTTACAACACGGATGATAATGTTAGCCACTGATAGACTAATGACATTGATATGACATCTGTCACCCCACTGAACGCCAGGGTTGTGTTTCATAAAGTCTTCCAAGGTGGTGCCTATCATTAAATATTTTGTTGTCAAATTCTGTAATTTAATTATATGCTATGTGAAGAAGTATGAAGTGTGTGAAGAAGAAGGATGCCTAAATAAAATGCCTCTGGGTTCCTCACCCTTTTA
This sequence comes from Charina bottae, assembly GCA_023362775.1. NCBI lineage: Eukaryota > Metazoa > Chordata > Lepidosauria > Squamata > Charinaidae > Charina > Charina bottae. Next base: position 33,736,527 of record JALMGJ010000007.1, read on the forward strand.
TACCTCTACGGTCAGGATTCAACATCCTTTCCCTTGAAAGCTGTACTGAGTAGAATCATTTTGAGGAGGTGGTCCCAAAGGTATTCAGATATACTTTTAAAATTGAAACCAAGCAAAGCTTATTATGTCTTAACTACATTCTGTGAATCCAGCCACAGGATTGTACAGTCAGCACTTTCTGAAAACGTAGCTTACATTCTTCATATTGAATTCTGTTTTGCGTTTAAAAAATATTTAGTAAGATGTATCAGAGATCCAGTTAATGTAGTGGTTTTAAGGCACCAGGCTAAAAAGTGGGAGACCATGAGTTCTAATCCTGTCTTGGGCACAAAGCCAGCTGGGTGACCTTGGGCCAGTCACTCCCCCTCAGTCCTAGGAAGGAGGCAATGGCAAACCACTTCTGAAATCTTGCCAAGAAAACTGCAGGCACTTGTCCAGGTAGTCACCGAGAATTGGACACGATTGAACAGCCCCCCCCCCCCCAAAAGTATGAAGCAAAGAGAAGCTTTTTAAAATGTGACTGTTACAATGTATGTCTCATTCCCTGTTAAATACAATGGTGTTTTTATTGCACATGGTAATTTTGCATTTGAGTAATAAATGCAAAATGAATAAAATATATTTAGTCAATTTTCAAAAACAAATTGTTTTTTCAAGATGATACTCCTGAAGTGAATATTGCTTCAAAGAGGTCAACATTCAATGCCTTTTTAATGTTGCTTTGTTTTGTTTTGAAACAGTTGCTTGCATTCCAAGTTTCCATTCTATTATCAGAAACAAATGCAGTCCAGCAAATTCTATCATTGGTAGTGATAAGTGTTATTTGTCAACTGTTAGTTCATGATGCCCTATGATTCTGCTTTTTTAGCAGGTCTCCTGAACCAGAGCAGATTTTCAGGTAGGGGATATAAAAAAAGAGAAGGATATTAGAAATAACCACTCCCCTCTTTTCACTCAATGAAGTCTGGATCCAAGTCATTATTCACTTGGTTTTATTTAAATTAAAAGAGCTAAAAAGCTTCAAGGAACAGTATTTCTAAGAACCCCCTCTTTGTTAATCTGCTAACTATAAAACTTCATTTTTTAAAAAAAAATCTCTAAAGATGTGTACATAATATACCTACAAGGCAAGGATGGATTGATTTTATATCTGCTAAAGCTCTTCTCTTGATGTATGCAGCATGCACTGCCTTATTGAATCTACATGGTGGATCATCAGTGATTTGGCTGTTTCGAGGAGATTTTGTCTGACGTGATGTAGCTTCTGAGCCATAAAACCATCTCATCTTGATTTAGAATGTTCTCACACTATAAAGTGCACATGCAGCAATTAGCAATTTTAATTAGCTTTGCATTTTTGTTGCATGGCTATAAAGTTTTATGACATCAGGTGCAAGGCTAGGGAAGATTTGGTCCTTAGATGTCAGTAGGGATTTGCTACATTGAATTAATATGTAAAATCCTTTGTTATTTCTAATTACTATTTCTGGACTCATCTGTTGTGTCTTTTTATTAAAATCCACATGGCAAGTCTCTCCATAGACTGACATTCTGACAGACTCCATGGGGGGTACTTGTTATACTAAGAACCAAGGGGGCACACCTGGATTGAACTGGGAAGAGGATAGTTGCCACTTCATTTCTTTGGTCCCATTCTTATGTTTGAATTCACTAAGATAAGAGATAGCATGGCAGGGAGGGGCACTAGCATCTGTGCAAGAGAAACCTTGTCACCTGTAACTTTCATCCACTGACAATTGTTTATTTAATTTTTATCTAGGAAGTGACTATTGGTTGATACAGTAAGGGAAGAAACCTGGCAGTCATGCTCTGAGGAGGTTTTAATGATATGATATAATCATAATTTATTGATGGCTTAATTATTTTCTGTATAAAAATCTAAACAGTATATGTCGTAAGATTTCTATGACTTAGGTAAATAGATATGCTTATACTTTGTGGTTAATATTTTTAATTTCAGAGAGCAGAGAGAGAAATAGCTTCACTTTTACAGCCTTTATTAAGGTTATGTATTTCCCCACCATAATTAGGAATAATTGTGCTTGTGCTTATTTCTTTAGGATTTGATGCATAAAATAGTACACAAAATGCAACCCTGTTTTACTCAAACATTGTACTATATTACAATATGATCTTCTACAAATAGTCCCACTTAAACCCTAAATTAACACATTCCTTTCTCTTGAACAAAATACTATCTTTCAATGCAATTCTTGAATTGAGTTATTTTAAATTTAATTTCAGCTCTCTGTAACAAAACCTAAAATTACCATGACTGAAAACATACTATTTTTCTTTGAAAAGAAAATCCTTTGTTCTGTGGCCATATCATACAGTGAGTTGGATCCAAACTAGATTATTTTTTTAATCAACGGGACTCTGAAAATGGGCCATTTATTAATAATTAATATTTGTTTAACACTACCTCTGTTGATCTATTACTATCAAATTCTTATAGATATACTGAATATATAGAAACCATGCATAACTATATAATTGTATTTTTTTTACTCTAAATACTCAATAAAGCAAGTGATATTTCTGGTGTAAAGTCATAGTGATGTAACAGTCAAGTGATATTTCAGGTGGTTCTTATTTATGTGGATTACCTTCCAACATTCATTCCAGATAATGAAGCCATGGACGTTTAGGAAATGGGAATTAAAGGATTGGATTCTAGAGCCTTAGAAAATTTATTTTTTAATTATTTTATTTATTTTCTATCCCGCCTTTATTATTTTTATAAATAACTCAAGGTGGAAAACATACCAAATACTCCTTCCTCCTCCTATTTTCCCCACAACAACCACCCTGTGAGGTGAGTTGGGCTGAGAGAGAGTGACTGGCCCAAGGTCACCCAGCCGGCTTTCATGCCTAAGGCGGGACTAGAACTCACACACTCCTGGTTTCTAGCCCTTTGCCTTAACCACTATACCAGAGCTTTCCAAACTCTGTGTCGCGACACAAAAGTGTGTCGCCACACACAGTGTGGTGTGTCGCCACACCACCCGGAAGCGGCGGTGTGCATGTGCACGGCGGCAGCGGCGCGGGATCAGTGCTTCTGCGTTTTAGCGGAGGCTGCCACCGCTGCCACCGCCCACACGCCCCCTGCGCCGCCGCCATGTGCGCGCACGGCTGCGTGCGCCGCCGCCGCTGGTGTGTCCCCAGCGGTGGCACTTTGGAAAGCCCTGCACTAGACCAAACTGGCTCTTGACTGAATGACTGAAAAATGACTGAAAAAAGAACAAAAATCTTGTTAACTCAAGTCAGAGAAGAGTGTTCAAATGACCCATGCTCTCCTCTTGGCTAGCTAAAAAATTGGATTTTTTTTCTTCTTCCATTTTAGGGAACATGGGTTTTGTTCTCATTACAGGAGTTTGACCTTGTTCATAGGCATAATGCATATAAGAATATTTCATTTTTTCTATTTATTAACAATTTTAAAATATTAAGTCATATACAGTAGGTTAAAAGGTTTTAGGTCTAAATTCTAATGTTTGTAATGTATTAGTTTTAGATTTAAATAATAGTGTTATGTTTTAAGTTGTATGTATATAGTGTTATTACCTGTAGTGTACCTGAAATGCTCTGGAGATTCATTTAATAAACTATCTGCTTGCTTGCATTGTTCTTGGCATCAAAAGAGTGAAATTATCCGTGGTAGCCTTGAAAACTACAAAGAGCACATTTTTCTTGTTATTGATGAAGGAACAGGATGACGTCTGCTTTTTGTTACTCATGAAGGAACAGTATGATATCTGCTTCCAGAACAGAACACTTACCACATTGAAAACTTGCTGTGGCCTGTAATCTCAGAATCAATTAGCTGCTGGAATTTTAGGGATATCTGTCTGGTGATTTATGATACCCTGAGACAATCTTCATGCTAAGTTGACATTGTGGATGCTGTAGCATTGCTTGAATTTGTGAAACCACACCCACTTGCCTTCAAATCATGCTTGGCACCTATCACAAACACCTATAGAGCTGCAGAACTTTCTCATGGATTACTTGTCCACTTAGTGGCATATTCCTCTGGATTTCTATCAACATACTGGGGCATTTTCCATTTGTTCGAGGTGGGAATTGCATAGATGGAACATCCCAATTAAATTCTGTAACATGCTTCACTTTCTTTATGCAGTGGATATTAGACCCATTTATGCTCTCTCACTATGCACTAGATGAGATGGTATCTGCAACAGTTTCAATTTTTCACTCAAGGACATCTTTTTGTGCAAACATTTGCTCTCTGCTGTGCACTCTCTTATAATTCTGAAGAATGCTACAGGTCACTTGGAAACTGAAGTTCTCTGCTGTGTGCTTGCTCGCTTTTAAGAAAGTACCATGCAGGGTGACTGACTGTGGTTAGAACACACATCGCTCTGTGATCACTAGAAATTGAGAGGGATTGGTACTTCTGTGCCAATGCAAAATGGCAAATTGCTTGGAACAACGTGCAAAAACCGTGAATATGTGAAAAGGAATACCATGAAAAACAGGTTCAGGTGTATAGTTATCAAACGGAGATATGTGAAACTGTAGATAATTAGACCATGAATAACAAGATTTTCTCTACAGTTTTGCTTTCTGGGAATTGCATATACTTTTTTCATCTGTTAATAGTGCTATTTAAGAAAGCAAATATGTATTTTTAAAAAATGTAACTTTTTTTTAAAGGACGCATCTTACAGAATTTATTGGAGGTGCCACTTCTTGAATTTTATCATACATGTATATTGTAGTATTTCCAAAATAGGAAAATAAATCTTAATTAAGATATAAAATACGGTTTGTTATGAGAATTTATTGTAATTGATAATTTAACTTATGTCTTGTATTACACTACGTAGAATAAAAATGTAGAATAGAAATGTGTCTGTCTTGAAAACTGCACAGAGAGCACAAGCCCTTGTAGAATAAATGGAGTTGATTCCAGGCCTTCATTTCAGGATTGGATAAAGTCAGAGCCAGAAAGGTGAATGTGTCAGTGCAGCTTTTATGACAATTAATAGCTCCAATCCTTTTACAGCTGTTCTCTTCCAATTTGGTACCTACGTGTGAAGTGCTTGCCATTCCTAACTCCCTGCTTCTGTCCATAGACAATGTAGCTAATGTACATCAACTGAATTACTTTATTGGGTAAAGGAAACAAATGTTAAATGAGTCGGGGCTTTTATCAAAATGAAAGCCAACAGAAAAAAACCCTGCTTCATCATAGAAATCTGTCCATCATCTCATTTACTCCCATATCCCATAAGAAAATGGATAATAGGTTATAGAGGACTCTTATTTTAGCGTTTTCATCTGATAAATGTTATTCTTTGTTATATAAAGCTACTGCAATGACAAAAGCAAATGCTGGCTGGAAAGGGCAAAGATTGTTTCTTTTGTAAATAGATTGTTATATTTTTTGTGTGATTATATTAACCCATAAATTATTGCGTGGAACATATTTTGCACAAATGATTTCTAGATACACTACCTATAAAAGGGTAGTAGGTGTATTTTAAAGAACAATGCAAATCTATTTCCTAGTCTGTGCTACAATGCTTTGAGATAAAGATAATCCATTGTCTTTGCAGAGCTACTGTAGTGGTCTAAAATATCCCCTGTTCCTCAACCAAGGTGGAAAATGTTAAAAAATATGGATAATCCCTCCTCTTACACTATGTTTATTTGTGTACAATCTATAGTACCATTTATGTCAGTGTTTATTTGTGTACAATCTATAGTACCATTTATGTCAGTGCAGCAGAAGCTGATTCACTCAGTCTTAAAATAAAATTAAAAAACCCAGTAGATGGCTGTCTAGTCTCTGCTTGGATACATCTAGTGAGGGGGTGCTTGACTAAGAGCCATAGGCATACACCTGTTAGGTATGATTGTTCGATCAGCTGGTCTGAATAGGATGGCGTATATCACATTGGAGGAAGAACATGTACTTGATGGGGACTGTGATGGTGCTTTTGGGGTAGATATGGGGACAAAAACTGGCTTGCAGATGATGCTTTTGTTCCTGTACTTTACAGCTGTCCATTCCCAAATGCATCCTTGTATTGGGGCATATATCTCCTAATTGTGGTGATGAAGGTAGCAGCATGGTGCCAATATAAACGAATCTTCTGAGATAGTGATTGCTACAGAAAAGGAAATTTTTCATGAGGATCATAGTGGAGAGGGGAAATAATGGCTTAACCTTTTCTGTATCTTTTGACATATACTACTGCATCTGAGCTAAGAAAATATTGCAAAGATGTTGTAGCATCTTTAAAGTTGCTTCCAAGCCCCCAGGTTGGTGAAATAAGGCACAGTAAGGCTGAGATTACTCTTGATGTCTTGTAGGATTTTATGACTAGTGGAACAGGTGTGAGTTCAGTCGCCAAAGAATTTCAAAATACATGAAATGGTTCTGCCTTGATGGTTTTGTTACTTATCCCTAGTGATGTGACAGTTAACAGAAACTGTTAAGTGTCCATGATATTTCCAAGGTAGTCTTCCACTTGTGTTTACTGTAAATCTTTTGCCATATTTGGTGGAAAAAATGATATTATTTGAAATGCAGGAAAAGACCGTACTTCCACAACAGAAATAGTAGGGCAAAAATTCCTATTGGATGCATCGCCTTGCGTTGGCAGTGAACAGTTTGATGAAAATCTCAATACACAGTGGATATTAGCGATGAGAGATTTTCATCAAATTATTAATATTCCTGAAATTCTTTGTGGAGGTCCATTAGAAAGAAATTGCCAATTAAAATGCCATTAGCACAACACTGCAGTGTAAATATGTAATGTCACCATGCTTGGAATATTGCACACATTTCTGTATGTGAGGCCTCAAATAGGATATTGTAGAGATGGGAGAAGTGCAGAAAACAGAATCAAAATGATCAAGGATGAAGAGCAGTTCCTCAATAATAATAATAATAATAACAACAACAATAATAATAATAATTTATTAAATTTATATGCTGCCTGACTTCCAGTGACTCTAAGCTTTTTACCTTAGAAATAAAAACAGATACATGCTTTTGGAGATAGGATATTTTTCCCTCATAAAACTAAAATCCCTGGATCATTCAAAGAAGCTGAATTGTGGAAGCTTCACGAGAGATAGAAGGAGGGACTTCTTCATGCAATACAGTTAAACCATGGAATTCACTGCAAGGTATTCACTAACTTAGATCGCTTTACTAGGGGAAGTGAGAAAATAACATTGTTGCTGTTAACGGCTACTAGTTGGAATGTTCATATATATTACGGTCGATATCACAGGTACAACACTATTTTTCTCAGTATCACCTGCTAGGGAAAGTATATGGGAAGGTCCTCTTGCATGCATGTCTTTTCTGGACTTCCTATTGACATCTAGGTGGCCTCTGTAGCAGAATGCTGAACTAGGTATGTCTTTGGTTTGATCCAGGGGGACTTTAAACTTACTGAAATATAGTGACTTTAAAGATTGTGGGGCCATTGTTTAATTTAAAATTCAGTATACTAGAATTTCATTATGGTAGTTTCTATGAGCAAACAAAAGTCTTACACAATTGCAACTTTTTCTTTTTAATTTATCTTAAGCCAGCCACCAACTGTGATGTTATTTGACTAGACAAAGGTGTATGTTAGCCTTAAGGTATCATAACTGCATTTGTACTTAAACATGTTAGATTTAAGTCAGTGAGACCAACTCCCTCAACTAACAATTCTTAGTAGAACCATGGGGGAGGAAGCTCTTCCATCTATGTGCAAGACTACCATATTTCTTGAGTAAATCTGAATTGTGTGCTTTCAGAATTATTTTGTCTCCTGTTAATTGTGCTTTGCTTATTAGGCCAAATGGAAGCTAATTGGGTGGAGGCACTTTGAATTAATCCACCTTTCCACAGATGTTTTTCTTAGCCATTCCTCTCATTAAGGACCTTTGCCTTATCCTAATGTTGCAACAGTAGCACATGGAGGAGAAGTCAAGGCAGTCAATTTATTTTTCTTACTGAATAAAAACTTGCAATAGAACAGGCTTAGTGTACTTAACTAGTATTATTTAAGACTCAATGGGTATGTCCCTCTGTCCTTGTTCGGGTTAAAAGGATTTTACTAATAGTACCTATTATAAGTTAACCATTAAGATGATAACATCAGCAATTTTGGAAAAAGTCCTTGGTACATGTACCATCTTGTTTAATCTTCTGTTTAAAAAATTGGCAACAGGACAATTAGATTCATTTTAGATAAACAGGATTTTCTTGTTTTGATATTTTAAGAAAGGTTAGTATTTCATTATAGGTGGGTTTTATTAAGATAGGATAAGGGCTTTTTATAATGGAGATGTGTGCCTGTCATGAAGCAGTTGTTTGATCTATCTTGTAATTAAGCACCACCACCACTTGAGAATTACTTTGCGCTACAAATCTGAAATGTTATTTTTTTTGGTCACTGTTTCATACTGTCAGATTCTTGTAGTTTCGTGTGTTCTAAAGGGGACTGTATTTTATAGTACACTTGCAGCAAAAATGCACCAGAATTGGGTTTTCTCATGCTGATTAGAGATTGTGTAAACTACTCTTAATTATTGGTGTATTTTTTGTTAATATTGTCTTTCAGACAGAATTTATTTATCGTGTTACATTAAGTGGGAGTGGGGAATCTTTAGTTGATATGTGTGCTCTAGCCTGCTTTTTTGAACTCTATATGACCATGCTGTTGAAAATACAATGGCACAATTTTCCATCATTTTCAGACACAGCAAAACTAAGAAACGGTTAAAGCCTTAAAAATTACTCATTCAGACATATGAGTAATCAACCATAAATACACGAGTAGCTAAATATCAGTCAGCTATTCTAAAATCATAAATATATGCTCTTCCTATACTGGTTTAATCTGTCCATTCTGATTCTTTGGGTTTGGATCTCCTGAATATCCAGAGAATTTCCACAATGGAAATTCCACATTCTGTCTGCTTGGTATATCCTATAGCTTCTATAATGAGACACTTCTGTAATTTTATTTTTTCCAGATCACAATTGCTTGGACATTTAGTCAATCCCCCTTCATATTGCAAGTTCAGTTCTAGTGGTAGTGCTCTTCCACTGTTTTACTTAAACTGTCTATTTGCTATTAAGTACATTTTTTAAATTTTCACCATCCATTCATATTTGTGGTTTTCCCATATTTGTGTGCTTCTCCTCTCAGAATTCCTTGATGATTCCCCTTGGCAATTAAAAGGCGTACTGTTATACTCATGGATACATGGATCAATAAATATTTTAAAGGAAAATAATTTATTTGAAGGGAGTATTATGAAGAATTTTAACTTCTTCAGTGGAAATCTTTCTGTGGGCAAACAGATAGATTGATCTCTTAGAAAAGTTTCTGAAATTCTTCATCCAAAAAGTAGGTCCAAATTATGAAATGGAGGAGGTACGAAGATAGCTGGAAATATAGACAGATTAAATTATCTTTTGTCACAGATGTGTAGAGGTTGACCTCTTTAATTAGATAGAAACATCCAGATAAACAAAATGGGAAGAACACAATTTAGGAAAGAAAACTAACACATCATAAGATGGTATCATCAGCAGAATGCTTAAAAATCCATCAGAATGGATGTAATAAGGATTATTCTTATCACTGGTGAATACGTCATATAGTTCTTGATCTTTTTCTGGTTTGGAATATGTTTAAAAATATGTTTGGGATATTAGGTTAAAGGATTTCTTATTTAGAGCTGATTCAGATGCTTTCTGGATTTGCATTTTAAAAAATGAGCTAGAATTGTGTTTGCGTGCATATGTGTGTGCGCACACATACGCAGATGTGTATCTGTGTATCTGTGTATCTGTGTGTATGTGTGTTTAAATTTACTTCCATCATTAACATGTTGCCAAATCACTTCTGTTTGGCTTGTTTCTGGATGATAAGATAGGAGTTCCAGATTGTGTGTAAGATTACAAGCAACTCCTCCAATGAAGAAGATGCTTAAACTATTTAGAGATCTCCACAATGCGAGGATTCTTTCACCAGAGAGAAACTACTATAGTTGATATTGAAAATAGTGAGGAAATTCTGTTTCTAGTGCTTGATTCACAATTGCAAATTATCATTTGTTACTCCTCCCTAAAAGTGATAAAATTAAAAATGTGAACCAATCTCTTGATTTTCTAGGTTAATTTTTTTGAATAAAAATAAATAAGGAAATAAGGAAAGTTGTACATTGCACAAAGCAGGCTGAAATATTTTTTTGAGCCTTCTAATCTTATAATTCAAGTGGAAATGACAAATTTCACAGACACAGAAATTTAATTCCACATGGCTTTCAGAGAAATGTAAGACTGCATTAGCATCTTCTGTTTTCCTAGACATGCTGCTTTTCAATAGGGGCCCTCTATAACTATGAAGCTGCTGGCTTGCTCTGCAAATGTAGACTTTGCTTTGTGCTCAAGGTCATGCCCAAGTACCAGCATCACATTGTGGGAAGATAAAAAATAGATTATCATTAAATGCATCAGTGTTAGTGTGCTGTGTCAGTTTTAACTAATGCAGCAGTGAAATAAATTTTCCTATTCTCTGTGGCATTACGTTAAATGTCTCACTGCTGTTAATGAAGCATCTTGTAACTTTATGTTTCTAAACAATTACTGTGCTACCTCTTCTTACAAGGAAAGCCCCTCTTGGTATTTTAAAATTGCTACTTATGATCTAGAAATTTGATGAAATATGTATGTATTTTGAAAATATTTAACTAAAGTAGTAATTTGAATTATGCTTTCATCTTTGTTCTTGCTAGTTTTTAAATTGGTAGGGTGAGATTTTCTCTCTACTGTCCATTTAAGGGTTTTATAGGGGGCATGGTGGCTCAGTGGATAGGACGCCAGGCTTGTCGATCGGAAGATCGCAAGTTCAGAGGTTCGAATCCCTAGCCCTGCGTGCGGAGTGAGCTCCCGCACTAGCTCCAGCTCTTGCCAACCTAGCAATTAGAAAGCATGCAAATGCAAGTAGGTGAATAGGTACCACTTCGGTGGGTAGGTAACAGCATTCCATGCGCGTCATGCGGCCACATGACCGTGGAAGCGTCTTCGGACAACGCTGGCTCTTCGGCTAACAAACGGAGATGAGCACCAGCCCCTAGAGTCGGACACGACTGCACAACTGTGTGGGGGGAACCTTTACCTTTACTAACATTTCAAAAGAAAAATGTTCTAACTGGCAAGTTCCAGAGAAGTAGGCATAGTATCTGTTCCTTAAAAGAACAAAACACAAGGCACTGCCACACATCACAACCAACACAGCACAGGCAGATAAGTAATATATAGATGGTGTTGGATGTGATCCAGGCATAGTTAAGCACCATTATATGTTTTGCTTAGTGCAGTAAGTGAGATTTAAATACGTTCCTATATCTTGACATAATGGAAATTTTGGCTGAATATTTACCTCAATGTATTTTAGTTATTTTCATGTAGAAATTTGAGATTCAGATTAACATGTATTTATTTATTATTTATTTATTAATCAAGTTTCTACACCGCCCATATCACTATATAAGCAACTCTGGGTGGCTTACAAATAAAAGGTCATAAAAACCATTATAAAAATATACAAAGTTAAAAGTGAGAAGCTAAAAGGCAGAGAGAGCGTCCTCAAACCACCAACCACCCCCAGGGCTGCCTACCACTCTTGCATCCCCAAGCTAGTTGGCAGAGCCAGGTCTTGACATTCTTCCAGAAGGCCAGAAGAAGGGGCGCCAACCTCACCTCAGGGGGCAAGATATTCCATAGTGTGGGGGCAAAGGCAGAAAAGGCTACATGTACAGAATACTTCTCAATGGAGGTATAAAAGGTATATGAATATGCTTCATAAGGGAATTTTTTTCACGTCACTAATTTGTGACATCACAATGCAAGTTCCATCTCTTACGTACTTGTGTGTGAAGTTGCAATGCAAGTACAAAAAGGGTGGAATTTGTGTTGCACTGCATTGTCGTTTGCTCCCCCTGCAGAAACCCATGGTTGTTAGTTCCCATTTTTTACGTTATGTTTTTTTTCCTGGAGTTGCAGTAGCTTACATCTGAAAGCAGTAATACCAAAAATTATTTTGAAAGCTAGTGTCATATATTGATTGAGATATTGGTCTGGGAGAGCTAGAGTCAAGTTCTCACTTGAAGGAGCTCATTTTGACCAGTCACTATCTCAGTGCAATTTACTTCACAGAGCTATTGAGGGTGGTATAGTGAGTGGTACCTCCATGTATACTGTTTTGAGCTCTTAGAAGAAAGTTGAGATACAAATGTGACTATAATAGATTATAATTCAATACCTCTGTGTGGATGGTTTGAAAAATAAACAGAGAAAACTGTATGGAGAAATTTCTTTTAATTGAATAATGTTACTGATTTTGCATAGCTTACTGTTTTATGGCTGTCTTGCATATTGTGGGCAACAAAAGCATATACCGTGAAATAGAAAATTACAGTTGTACATTGGTATTCCTGAAACATGATGTCTTGATGTCCCAAGGGAATTTTTCAACAAATGCCTTATGTTAATTTGTTCAGTACTTGCATATCTGAGCTGGCAAAAAATTAATAATTGCGTGCACGCTCTCTCTCTGGTATATATAAATATTAAAAGCTGTGTGGACAAGACTGCATATTTCTCTGTCTCCTCTGGCATCAATATGTGGTTTTATTGCTGATTAGTTTTCATGTTGTTAAAAAATGATGACCAAAAGAGGTTAACAATCAAATAACATTGCTTTATAATTCTGTTCCCATATCCTTTACATTTTCTCTTGTATTTGGCCAGTTTGCTTCTGTAATATGGGTCTGGATCTATCCTTTGTATTGTTTTATTGCATGTGAGAAATATTTGCATATGAACATAGCCAGTAGGAGTGCAGATTATTTCACTTAATTTAAATAATATCAGAGTTTTCCCAAGGTTTTCTAGGAGGCTCTTGGAAGTAATGAGAGTTCTGTACCAAGCAGTATGCTTCCTGTAGGCTGTTTAGTCAACAATCTCTGCTCTACAAGTCACCCCCTTAAGATTGTTGGTATAATAAACTGTATGTGTACAAATAATCCTTCCATTCTATAGGATATGGGGTGGAAAAATTCAGTACAATAAGCAGTGATACCAATTTTTCAAGAGGCACCCTTTTGTGAATTTTATCCCAAGCTTTTAGTGGGCTTTGTTTTCAGAAGTTAATTTTTCATTATGTGATCTCAGTGTGCATGAATGAGTATTGTACTTTTTTCCTGACATATTCATTGCCTGAGCTGTTTTATAGGATGGTCTGTTATGTTGATGTAGCAGTTAAATTCACTGAAATGCTGTAAAATGCCATAAAATGGTTACAACTTCCTTAGGAATTTTAAGTTGCAGGCAAGAGCAGAATGTAACTTCAATCAAGCCAAAAACATACTAAATAACGCTCCTCTCTCTTTTATTAACTGTCCCTCTTTCATTTAAGTGTTGAATCTAATAATTTGTAATTAACAGCTTTGTTATATGCTCTCCGTGCCCCTGGGAAAAGAGAGCACTGCTCAAATTCTGGTGCATTGTGAATTTTCTGAACGTAAATCAAGGGCAGTGGCTGCTGCGGATGGCAGCGCTGATAGAGAGAAAAGGCAGCTCTAATCAAAGCTTTTCCCCACCCCTTCTTTCCTTCAGTCCCTTGGGATTTTACTCATTTTTCTCTTTGTTGTTTGTCTCCCTCTCCAAATTAAAGCTGGATGATGAAGTGACCACTGTTCAAGTGAAGGAACTGGACCAAGATGTGCTGGTGCTTAGGAAAGTGTTGTCACAGAGCCCAGCCCCCACGTCAGGGAGTGCCGAGAGTGATTGGAGGTAAGAGTTTTTCCTTGGGTGCTCAGACACAGCTAGAGTCACGCTGACGCAGAGCTCTCAGCAGCTGGGTGAATTCGGTTGCTGGCAACCAAAGTGAGAGGGCAGCATTAAGGGAATGTCATTATTATTTGCCATATAGTATGGGAAGTTCCAGACTGAGGATCTTTGACCCTCACATAGAGAAGAAGGATTCTGCTTTGTTCCTAGGTAGAGGGCTGCCTTTGCCCACATTTGATGTGCCTTATTTTAAATACATTGATGAAGAGGATGAGGAAGATGAATGGAGCAGCCGTTCTCAGTCTTCCACAGAGGATGATTCTGTGGACTCTCTCCTTTCTGACAGATACGTGGTGGTATCAGGGACACCAGAGAAGATTTTGGAGCGTGTCCTGAATGACTTGCACCTGGAAGAAGTACAGGACAAAGACACAGGTAAATTATAATAACAGCATGCTCATGAAAAGCAGCTTCTCTGTGTCCACTCATGCTCTTAGCAAACACAGTTGATCAGCTACTATGCAAATATGTATAATATGGTATTTTTTCCTACCAGCATTTTACTTAAAATGATTTTAGTTTTATAATGTTTTGGATAATACTATTTCATAGGCATAGCATTCATAGTAACATCTGATTATGTTAAGATAATGCATTATCTATATTTAACAATAGAAAATCAAACTGGAAAATGAGGGTTTTTAAAACTGTCCCATTAATGTTTCAGTACCCTGCTTATATCTTAATAGATAAAAGAAAACAATTGTAGCAATGGGTGTGTGATAATGAGGCAATCAGAAGATAGCAAGCTGAGTTATATAGCTGTAGGGTATATAAGTCAGCAATTATTTAAAGTACTCCATAGCTGCTACTTTAGTACCAACTGTTTCTTAATTTTTTAGCATTAATAGCTTACCCACATTGCATATTGTGCAACACAATAACCTTCTTTAATTTTTGGCTGCCTTCAGCTAGGGATTGTACTTTTGTTTCAGCCTGGAGCAATTATTGTATTGATCAGGCTGCTTGACATGCAGGTTATTTTTCAGCTTGATCTTCTAGCTCTAATGTATACTGTGCTGTCACCAAAGCTCCTTCGGTAGTTTTTCAAGACCACCTACAATTTATTTAGTTTTAATTAAAGCAGACTGTTGGCTATTCTTAAGAGTTCCCTGCACAATTGCAGAAGGGCTGTGAAACACAGAAAGCTGGAAATGGAATTAATATTTTTATTGTTCTTGGAGGAATACTGTTTTCCAAATGAGATTATTAAAAATAAACACATTTGCAAGGATTAAAAAGATTAAAGCATAAGTAACATTTATGAATTCTTAGGCATTCCTGAATCAGATTTTTCTGGCTGCAAATCAGTAGAACATTGTTAGGCATAAGGCATTTGTGCTTACTGCACTATGTAGGATTCCTAAATCATAAGCAAAAAGAAAGACCCAGTGCCTGATTTATTGTGCTGTCCACCGAGCTGTTTCTCTGTGAATAGGGGTTAATACTTTGTGCATGGAAACCATAGCTGTGTAATTGCTGTGCTTCCTCAGGCATAATCATAGTGATGTTGTATGTAATTTTTCTAGCACCAAATCATAAGCGAAATAAAAAGTTGTGGTCCGATTGTCTTGGCTAGGCAGCATAAATCCCACTGTGTTCTTAACATTTGAATATTTGTATGGAGTAATCTCAATTTAGACTCCTGTTAGATTTATTTCTACACGTTTCAAATTCTATTGAACACAGTGGACTCCCCAGTCATGTAGTGCATTATGGTTGCTTGTTTTTAACATCTGAAAAAAGTGCAAGTTAAAGTTCATCTCTCCAGTAACTCATACTTACTTCCCTGTTCTCCTTCCCATTTCTCAGACTTATTCCAGTGCTCATTAATACTGTATGTCATCCTTCCAGATTACAGGTGAAAAATAGCTATCCAAGTGTGACTGGCTGAGATTAAATATATTTAGTGATTATTTCCCTGAACATTTTTGTGGGTTTCCCTACTCTCAAAAGAGCTGATAATGATCGTCTTGTTGTATTTCTATCTAGGTTTTCTAAGGCCTCAGGTAAATGTCATTTGTTGTTTGGCCCCCAAGGGTTAACTACAAATATCAGACATTAGAAAGTCCAAATAAACTGTCATTAAGTAATTAATGTCTACTGTTTCAAGTACATGCTTTGAAAAAAGATGGAAGCAGTCTTTGGTTCTTGATCTTTTATGCTGTTCCTTAATCACTCTATTTATATGCATGAGGATAAATTTATTCATTATAAGGAATGAAAAGAAAGAGGATTTTATAAGATTAGAGATTGATGGAAACTAGCTGCCACATGAACCCATATTTGGCTTAAGGCAGGGGTGGGGAACCTTTTTTCTGCCAAGGGCCATTTGGATATTTATAACCGGGGTGGGGGGCAGTGTTTCTGGGATTTCCGGGAACCGGAGTTTGCGGGCGGGAGCCAATCACAAGCACTGTGGGGCGGGGTTTGTGGGCGGGAGCCAATCACGTGGAAGGGGTGGGGTTTGCGGGCGGGAGCCCCGCGGGCCTTAGGCGGGAGCCCCGCGGGCCTTAGGCGGGAGCCCCGCGGGCCTTAGGTGGGAGCCCCGCGGGGCTTATACGGCCCGCAGGCCTGACGTTGCCCACCCCTGGCTTAAGGGGTTGTAGACATCCACTCATCCAAATGTACTCCAAAGCACCTTTTTGTGTCTGAATCTAAAGCCCTTATGGAAAACCTGTCACTGCTGATTATAGTTGGAAAAGAAGCCTGAAGTCCCAGATGAGAGAAGTTCAGAGATTTCTTCATAACCTTGCTATGTTTTATCAGATACAACCACTAGCAGCATTAGAAGAATAATGTATATCCTCTTTATTTCAAATCAAGGAAATATGTTTAATATTATGTAAGTTTCTTATAACAGGTACAGCAGATTTTCCTGAAAGTCTGGGAGTCTTTCTTCAAAAAATCTCTCAGAAAATTATTTTAGCTTTGAATTTGATGAGAACTCTTTGCGGCAAGGGATTTCGTTTAAATCTATTTCAGCTAGTCACGCATCTGTGGTTGGCATTACACCCCACTAAAATTAGTTATCTAAATTGAAATCTTTTAAAATTGTGGTGGTGTAGCTGTAGGCAAACTGGTACATGTCTTCATTTTTTTTTTAGAAATCAGAACAGTGAATCCTATTGGCTTATTGTACAAATTGTATGAATTGATACAATGTAAAAGAAATTGAATTATTTTCTGTTGTCAACTGCTACATTTATTACCACAAAACAATGAAAAACTATATTTTGTATCAGTGGTATTTAAAAATATGAGAAATTACTTAGGCTGAGAAATAAACACAACAACAAAGAGCTGTGAAGTATCCTATGGATAGGATAATTTTCTTTGGATGTGGTCACAACCTCTTAGCTATATTATCAAGGATTTTTCTTATATATTATCTTCATCTGTCCAGTTTATAGTTCTGTGTAAAAAATAATTGCAAATGGATATTTTAATATTGGTATTTCCTCTTATTTTTGAATTTGTATTTCTCTTTATTTTTGAACGTACCCATCTGCCCAAGTTTCTGTTTTTCTGTTTTTGTTTGTTTTTGTTTTCATTCCAGTTAATTTCATTGCAAGTATCCAAATCACCCAAAATAGTCAGGGTGATTTTAAAAAGCAGGGGGAGGATTATGGGCTCCAAAAACATATTTCCATGCTGGGTGAGTGGGCATTGAATTGACCTATACCAGGGGTCGGCAAACTTTTTATGCCGGGAGCCATTTTGACATGCTCGTGCACATTTTGAAATGCTAGAGAGCCAGGGGGCGGGGTTTGCGGGCGGGGGCCAATCGCGTGGAAGGGGGCGGGGTTTGCAGACGGGGGCCAATCGCGTTGAAGGGGGTGAGGTTTGCGGGCGGGGGCCAATCACGTAGAAGGGGGCGGGGTTTGCGGGCGGGAGACGGCGTCCACCCGGCCCAGCTGCCCGGGGTCCAGGGAGATCAGCTCCGGCGGGATCTGTGGTGAAGAGCGGCTGTGGGGGGGGGGGCGGCGACGACAAGCGGCGCGCTTCAGGCTTTCAGTGCGCCGCTTGTCGTCTCCGCCCGCCCCCCCCCACGGCCGCTCTTCACCAGAGATCCTGCCGGAGCTGATCTCCCTGGACCCCGAGCAGCTGGGCTTGCCTCCCTCCGTGAGGCCCAGGCACGCTGGAAGCCGGCCCGGGCTTCCTCCTCCTCCTCCGCCGGCACTTCAGGCTTCCAGCGCACCTGGGCCTCGCGGAGGGAGGCAAGCCCAGCTGCCCGGGGTCCAGGGAGATCAGCTCCGGCGGGATCTGTGGCGAAGAGTGGCCGTGGGGGGGGGCGGCGGCGACAAGCGGCGCGCTTCAGGCTTTCAGCGCGCCGCTTGTCGTCGCCGCCTGCCCCCCCCACGGCCGCTCTTCGCCACAGATCCCGCCGGAGCTGATCTCCCTGGACCCCGGGCAGCTGGGCTTGCCTCCCTCCGCGAGGCCCAGGCGCGATGGAAGCCGGCCCGGGCTTCCTCCTCCGCCGGCGCTTCAGGCTTTCAGCGCGCCGCTTGTCGCCGCCCGCCCCCCCCACGGCCGCTGTTCACCACAGATCCTGCCGGAGCTGATCTCCCTGGACCCCGGGCAGCTGGGCTTGCCTCCCTCCGCGAGGCCCAGGCGCACTGGAAGCCGGCCCGGGCCTCCTCCTCCTCTGGCCTCCGCCACCGGGCCCGCCCCCCTCGGCCGCTTCCGCCCGCCCGCGTTGAGCGAAGATGATGATGATGGGCGGGAAACGAGGCCTGCCCGCTTACCTGCCTGCTTGCCTCCCTCCGCGAGGCCCCCCGCTGCCTTCCCGGGATCCAAGTCGGTCCGGGGCCTCGCAGAGGGAGGCAAGCAGGCGCCCGCCCGCCCCCCTCGGCGCCTGTGCGTCTCCCCCGTGCCCTCCCACCCGCCCCAATAAGCCACGGCAGGGAGGCACTGCTGGCCCGGGACGCGGCGCTGTCGGAGGCGGAGCAGGAGCGGCTGCAGGGGCTGCTGCAGCTGGAGATGGCACTGCCTCCCTGCCGCGCCAGGCCTCGCTCAGTGCGAGAGCCAGGGGGCGGGGTTTGCGGGCGGGGGCCTATCACGTGGAAGGGGCGGGGGTGAGTTCAGCTGCGGAAGAGCCGCACTCAAGGGGCCAAAGAGCCACATCTGGCTCGCGAGCCGCCATTTCCGACCCTTGACCTATACAGTTCAATGTGGAATTTTTGGTGCTCTCTGAGCTAGGTAGTTTGCTTGCAGACGTTTCATTACCCAACTAAGTAACATCATCAGACTGATGTTACTTAGTTGGATAATGAAACGTCTGCAGCAAACAACCAAGCTCAGAGAACACCAAGAGCTCCACAGTTCAACCCTGAGCTACAGGTATTTATCTTCTACTGGAACAGTTCAATGTATTGTGATTCACACTGGATCAAACTGTAGGTTGATCTTGTCTGGCACTGACTGAATAGAAAAATGCTTCAATTTCACTGAGAGTGGGGCAGCTCTGAATCAAGCAGGTGTCACTTGCCAGAAAAGGAATTATAATAAGTTACAGCATCGTATTGCTTATATAAAATTCAGGGCTGACCACTCTTGGAATGCTATGTATTGTTCTGATTCCTGCACCTCCCCAAAATACTGTATTGTTGAGCAGGTGTAGCAAATGGCAACAAAGTATCGGAGGGCCAGAGCAACTGCTTTATAAGTAAAGGTTACAACGTTTAGGGGGACTATTTAGTTTATTTAAAAAAAACAAGTAATAGGTAACATGATAAATATATGTAAAATGATGTAGAGTAAGGGTAGAGATGAAGTTAAATAGTGGAAGATTATGGATATGTTCAAAATTATGTTCAAAAGGAAGTAATTTTTCATTTGTTTATAGTTAAACCATGCAATTCACTTTTAAAAGAAAATTAAGTGCTTATGATACTCACAAGCTTCTACTTACACTTGCTATATATTATCAGAGGCAACATTATTCAAAAAATTATTGCAAGGGAATAAAAGAAAGACAACCACCTTAATATTATGCCTCCTTTTGGGATTCCCATGGCATTTTTAGGGAGCCGGATGCTATAGCAGATTGACTATGCAGTTCTTTTCATAATCTTGTGTTGTGTGAATGTGCTTTATTTCTGAACTGTGGCTTGACTCCAACATATTGATGTATGTTTTATATACATAAGAAAACTGTGTACAGAAATTGCTGTGTCAGAGACTGTGGGATTTTAAATTGTACATTAGATGTACAGGCATGCTCAAGTTTAATTGTATATTCAAAATGTGGAGGACTTTAGAAGATTGCTGCATATATTCAGAGGTGGAGTATTGTTTTTTCAATACCATGCCCTTGAATGAACTATTTGGAGCCAATTGTTATATTTATCAGGGCTGTGCAAATCCTTTGAAATAGCCATGCCTTTTCCATATTCACACAGTTATTTAAAATACTGTTTCATATGCCTACCTAGACTGTCATGTGATCTGAAATACTTCTTTTGAAGGATTTGCTCAGATGTAATATTGCTGGCTGAATGTAATAGCACAATCCTAATCTTTATTATACTTATCAAAATACTAGGTGAAACTCTTCTGCCCCATTTTATAGATAGTGAGACTGTACTTGTGATATCAGTAAGCTTGTGTGTCATCAGAATTTAAGGTTATGGCTTAATAAATCAGTCCCTATTTCTGCTTCTGGCTTTTGCCAATAATGTGATCATTTGACTTAACTTAATAGAATCAATCCCAAGTCTTATCCTGATTCTCATTATACTGCATTTGAAGTTCTTACCATATGGAGTAGAAGTCCCTTCCTCTTCATGTTGTTTTTGTAGTGTTATTAATTAAACTATGTTTGTGCTTATATATTTATTTTAGTTATTATAATCACTGATTGCTGAGGTCTGTTGGTCTAAGACTTACATTAAAATATAACATCACAATTTAATCCAAATATATTAAAACAATTAAGAGCCTGTTTAAATGTCTGTACACGAATTGCATATGTCAGGGCTTTCCAAAGTTTTCCCGCGGCGACACACCAACCGCCGTTGGTGTGTCGCCGCGGGAAAACCCGGAAGTGCCGCCATTGCGGCAGCGCGCAAAAAAACGGAAGCGCTGCTGCCGCTTTCGAGTTTTTGCGTGCCGCCGTTGGTGTGTTGCTGCGGGAAAACCCGGAAGCACTGATGATGATCAGTGCTTCCGGGTTGTGTGGCGACACACCAGACTGTGTGTGGCGACACACTTTTATGTCGCGACACACAGTTTGGAAAGCTCTGGCATATGTGTATATAAAAACCTATTCAATTTGATGCTTGATTTATGACATTTTTGAAATTTGATTCTTCTTAAAATATTAAATGATCATGAGGAACCTAATGTGGAGAAAAATCCAGTTATCTTTTTTCAGCCAGTATTATCCCCCTGTTAGCATTTTTATAGATAAAGGCTGGCTTCAACCTTGTTTTCAGAGATAGATGCATTCGTATATACAATGCAGAAATTGGAGTGAATGGTGTTTCATTGATACTGTAATGGCCAAAGCCCAAATTACTTACCAATTATCAAGATACTGTTTGAGCCAAATTTATGGAGGGAAAACTTTGTAGCTTATTAATATGAAGAGTTTCATAGTTGTCTCAAACTGGAATGCAGATTTTGAGACTGATAAGATTCTCCTTGGGTTGGAGTCTGCAGTTGTAGGACTATTTCAAGTAGAACAGACATACAGGATAATGGAGTGTAGAGAATTTCAAAATAATTGTGTACTGCTTTTTTTGTATCTTCTTAACAACACTGTGGAAATGTCCAAGGGTAATAGAGAATGGATATAGAAAATGAATGAAAGAATTAAGCTAAAAAAATTGTAAATGCTGTCCCCGTTAAATACCATGATGATGTTCCTTTGGATTATTAAAATGATGGAAGTGGCCCTCAGTGTGGTTGAGTCTAAAAACAAAGGTGATTGAAAAATTCAGGTAGCTAACTTAGACATTTAGGAGGATTGGAATAGTGCATCTTCAATATCTGGTCAATTGCCTTGGAGCTGTTCTTGCCTCTTTCTAAAGCACTTAGTTAAACATTTGAAAGTGAAGTTGCTGTGGTCATTTAACAGAATGCTATCCCCTATGGTCCTTGGCCCTTTACTTTTCTGTGAAACTGTTGAATATTAACATGGCATTCCCACTGAGAAGTTCTAGTTGTGTGTACAAGCACAATTGTCTTTGTTAACTAAAGCAAATTTGCTGGTTTGACATGTGACCTTCATTTATATATTTTAACATTCCTATGCTTAAGTTACTGTATGAACTGTTTTAAGAGAAACGTCACTGGAAAAGGGATATGTTTTATTTGAAATTCAACATATGTATCCTTTATAATATTAGCCAGCATTCCAAGTAGCAGCAAGCTACACACACACACACACACACACACAAGATTGTAGAACATGCCCCTTTTCATCTTTTAACTATTTACAGTTGGTGATCAAGTATTTTCAAAAGCTGCAAGCAATATTTTTGTGCTTTGAGAATGTCAGCTTACTTGACTCATCATATATAAGAATACTACAGGATATAAGAATAATGAATACACTAAATAACAGAACAAAACCTTACTTTTAAGCAGAGAACACAACTCAGTTACTGTGTTCGTTGTGCACATTCATTTCAGTGTTTCCAGTGTTTTCTGTACTCAAAGGTTTTTAGTACAAAGATTTTCTTGTTTCTGATGTTTTCTGTGAAAAATAAAAGACTATATTCATTCCCTTTCCAAAGCATGTGAAGGATGGCAAAGTTAAAAAAGCACTCCTTTGCAATGTTTCCAACCATTTTTCCATCAGAAAATGTCTATACATAGGTCTTAAATTTAACCACCTTTTTACAGATCATTATCTCAGTTTGTCACTCAGTTGGAGATAAACCATTGTTTTCAAATGTATATGTCAACAAGAGGTCTACAGAGATTTTGGATTTTTTTAAAATTTGAGCTAACATAAAAAAAGGTAAAGGTTCCCCCCGCACATTTGTGCAGTCGTGTCCGACTCTAGGGGCCGGTGCTCATCTCCGTTTGTTAGCTGAAGAGCCAGCGTTGTCCGAAGACGTTTCCATGGTCATGTGGCCGCATGATGTGCACGGAACGCTGTTACCTACCCACCGAAGTGGTACCTATTAATCTACTTGCATTTGCATGCTTTCGAATTGCTAGGTTGGCAAGAGCTGGAGCTAGTGCGGGAGCTCACTCCATCACGTGGGACTAGGGATTCGAACCTCCAAACTTGCAATCTTCCGATCGACAAGCCTGGCATCTTACCCGCTGAGCCACCACGCCCCTTAAATTAAATTATTTTATTAATAAATTAAATTAAATTACAGAGATTTTGGATTTTTTAAAAATTTGAGCTAACATAAGTAGGCATAATGTCATGCTTTTCATACCTGTATTCTGTCTTATATTGTTCAAAGTGAATAATCATCAACAGAAATTTTTCCTCATATTCCTCAGATTTCCTCCCAGATTGCTCGAAGATTTAGTAATACAGTACAATGTACCATGATTTCTCTCTCATTTTGTGTGGCCTTATTGCCCTCAGGAGTTAGACTGATATATTGGCTGTGTGACATACTATAGAGGGCAGAGCTGGAATTTTGGTCCCTTTTTCTTTTTAATCTTTTAGAGTTGAGGTGGTAAGTAAAATAGATGCATTAAGCTTATTTTGTGATTTTTTTAAAAAGGCATAAAATTGCTCTGTTGTATTTTGGAAGTTTGCTACTGAGCTCTGTTGGCAGGAATTTTCGGGATTCCAGGACTTCAAAAATAGGGCAGGAAGTTTCAGGCACGTTGCAGTTTGCTCTCTCTGGTTTAAGGATTGGCAGCATATGATAAGATTACATATCCCTTTTCTTGTGTGGATTCCTTGAACTTCTTTTTTTCCAATCACCATTATATTAGACCAGGGCTTTCCAAATTGTGTGTCGCGACACAATACTGTGTCGCCTGGGGGCCCCAGGTGTGTTGTGTGACAACCCAGAAGCAGCGGCGGCTGTGCTTCTGGGTTGCTGCACGGCAGCGGCTGCCCCTTCGAAAGGGCAGGCTCCGGGGACCCTGAAAATGCCCTCGGTTCAGGCAGGGAGGCAAAAAGCCTCGCCATGCGCGCACTTGTGCGCTGCCGGGTTCTGGCGCTCAACTGATCGGCGGGGAGAATTTCCACCCCGGCCCCCATCAGCTGTGCTGGGAATCCCGGCAGCGCGCACGCGCGCAGGGAGTCTTTTCACTTCCCTGCCGGAACTGAGGGCATTTTCGGGGTCCCCGGAGCCTGCCCTTTTGAAGGGGCAGCCGCTGCCACCGCAGCAGCAACCCGGAAGCACCAGTGCCGGCACTTCCGGTTTTTGCACCGCAGTGGCCACGGCGCTTCCGGGTTTTTGTGGGCCGGCCATTGGTGTGTCACCAACGGCAAAAGTTTGGAAAGCCCTGTATTAGACTGTTACTAGCCCTGGTTAAAAGTACATTAAAAACTTCAATTCAAAATCCTATTTCAACTGTCTCTGATCTGTGTGGCCCTTCAGATGCACCAATTTTAAATCCAAGCTAGGTTGGAGTTTCCACATAAAGTATTTAGCTCCCTTGTAATTGCTGAGAATAATGAGATTTGTAATCTATACATCTGGATGGGGAGCCCGAAATAGTCATTGGGTTGAATATTTTGTACTTTTAACTGCCTGAGATTACCGAGGAGTATGCATTAGAGAAAGGAGTGCATATTAATTTTCTGAATTATAGTTAATCGTTAGAGGCACACTCTTGTGAAGAGGAAATCCTGTTATATATTTTTGAAAGTGCAAGCTAAGATATGGTTATTCAAAATATATCTACTGTAAATGTGCTGCAATAAGACCTGAGGAGTCAGATTTTAAAAGTGGTTAACGAAGGAACAAAATATAATAACTGGTTACAAAAATAATTTTACAGCAGCACATAAATTAAAATAACGAACCTATATCCTTAATTCCGAGCAGTATCCTACAGCATTAGGATCTTCAATCAGGGTGTTGCCAAGCAAATCCTGTCTAGTGATTTCCTGCCTTCTGAAGATGGTGCCATCCTGTGCAGGGCTTCTCATGAGATTTCAAAGTAGAAACAGATTCTTTGGGAGCTAGATATCTAAGCTCCAAGGAGTTAGACTTCCATAAATTAAAACCAGCACTTTGAATTTTCCTTGGAGACAAACTGGAAGCAGGTCATACTGTATGCTTGCAGATGTTATCTAATTGACTAATTATAGTAAAAAGTCTAGAAGTAGTTATTCTGAACTGAGTTTACATGTAAGTCTTCAAAGACAGTCCTATGTACTGCACATTGCTCTAATCTAATTAGTTGCAATCAAAATTGATTTCAAGCAAGACTTCACTTACTATTTTATATGGAAAAACTATAGACAGAAGAGGTGGTATCATATTATTTATGCTTGTACTCCAAAGGCTATGAAATAAACACATGTCCATAAATGACAAACTGCAAAACATCAATTTTAAGGTGTTTGTGAAATGAAATCATATAAAGTACTTGTGCATTAAATAAGCTTTACCGATTGTATAAGCAATAATTCTAAGTAAACATCATACAGTTTAGCACATACTGTATCTGCGGTCCTACCTCTTTAAAGATAGAAATGTAACTTGACTGGCATAAGAATAAAAGAGCTCTTTCATGAAGGTGTAGCATTGATCAGTTGCATAGAGCAGATGGCTGAATGGAACAATGAAGGGTGCACAGTGGGGTTTTCCACAGTAATACTGTGCTTTCTCTTTTTGAAATTGTAGCTCTAGCAGTTGTTGTGAATTTTCTGTGGGCACTAAAATTTATGTTGCTTACGTCTACGTGTATTATCATTGTACAGTAAGCAAATACATTTGTTCCTTTATTCCCTTTAGTGCAGTATCACCATGAGGCTTTTACATCAGCCTGCAATTTTAAGTTGTCACTGCTTTCTTATCTACAAATACATATTTTATTGTATTTCCATATTTTTAAAGGATGTCTCTGACAGTTACTGTATGCACCATTATGATATACAGCAGGGGTCGGCAACCTTTTTTCCATCAGGGACCACCCCCGTCGGAAAATTTTTTTTCAAGGACTGGGGGGCGGGGTTTGCGGGCGGCAGCCAATTGGACGGGTGGGGGCGGGGTTTGCAGGCGGCAGCCAATCAGACAAACAAGGGCATTCTCGGTATCCCTGGAGCCTGCCCTTTCGAAGGGGCAAGCTCCGGGGACCCCGAGAATGCCCTCAGTTCCAGCACAAAGGCAAAAGCTTTGCCGCGCACGCGCATGCTGCCAGGCCCCTTCTGGCACGGAGATCTTCCACCCGCTCCCCCGCGCCACTCAGCTGTGCAGCAGGGAAGCGGCTGTCAGCCTGCGCGTGCGGCGAGGCTTTTGCTGCCGGCCACTTCCCCGCTGAGCAGCACGGGGGGGTGGGGTGGAAAATTTAAAAAAGGGCATAGACGCCAGCTACCAGCTAAAATAAATATTGAAGCTTAGACTATAAAGCTGCTTGAAGATTCATTCAAGAGTCACATTTGTGAGATGGGCGGCTATATAAATTTGATAAATAAATATATGTGGATTGGAGAAAAGATTCCATAATAGCTGGATGGGGGGGAAATAATTGACCAGTATTTTCCTCCCATTCACTGTGAATGCAGTGTGCAGGCAACAAGGACTGTAGGATGGAAAAGGAAGTATTGTTTGAATGGTAAAAGACTGGGAGAGTTATCATTTAGTATTTTAATTTTTAAAGCACACAAATTAGCAGTTATTAAAAACACAACAGTGAGAATGCTCACTGGAATATGAATCAGCTGTATATGATTTTCATTGCTTTCCACTTCATTTCCAGTCTCAATTCAAGATGCTGACATCAGCTTACAAAGCTTTGCTTGAAGTCACAGTAACTGAATAACACTTCTTACCATATGTTCCTACTTGTACCCAAAGATGATCTTTGTAGCTTCTGCTCTGGATGCCATCCCATACTGAAGTGTGGCATGTGGCTATCCAGGAGTGGGCCTTTCCAGTAGTAGACCCTTAATTCTGGAATGCTGTTCCCCATGAAGTGTATCTGGTGCTAACTTTATACTTTTGGCACGAAAGACATTTTATTCTTTCAGTCCTGTTAATATGTTAAATTTATATTTATATGCTGCATACAAGCTTTTAACCTTTCTGTTGTTTTTATTATTTTATTGTATAATTTAATTACACTTCAAAATTTTATATTTTGCTTTAAGCGGCCTAGGAAAATTCAGTTTTGAAGAGTATTATTTTTGTTTTGTTTTAACATAATCTTATTGAACACTTTAAGAAAAAATAAATAAACAGAAAATAAGAGAGAACAAAAAGAAAAGAATAAAAGAGTAGCATTGGGTGAATAAAAATGGATTTAGAAGTTTAATAAAAGTTATAATTTTTCAAGATTTCATTAAGTGGTTATATAGTTTTAAAACCTGAACCTCACTATTGAAGTCTAAGCTGAATGCAAATATCAAGAACAGTACATTTATTTACCTTACCTTACACAGCATAGTATGAATCATAAAATGAAATTTTAAACTACATTAAATTCTGTTCATACTATTAAACGTCTGTTCTAATTTTAAAAGTCCTATAAAACTGATATATTAAAACTTTTTGTCAAGAGAAACCCAAATGGTGGATGTGGTACAAATCCCTATATTAAATTGTAGTCTAAAAATGGTTTCCAAATTAAATAAAATTCTGTGTTGGGTTTACAATTTTTTTTAATGAATGAGATATCAATGATATTATACAAACAGGAGGCTGATACAGAATGGCATTGTTGCAGTATGGAAAACCTTTTAAGTTTTTTTCCCCTCTGAGACATTGAAAGATTGTATAGCTTGAGAATATTTATGATTTCTGGAATATCGGATGAATATAGAAACCTAAACACTTGGTAAGCTGATTTCCTATGGTTATGGCCTAGGCCAAAGGAGATTTGGATCTTTTCTAATGATATCAACTTTAAAAATATGTGCATATAATTTAAACATTTTTATTCTACATCAGAGATGTAGAATAATGTATTTAAGTATTTAAGATGTATTTAAGGATTCCCTTACTAACTTTACTCAGACTGAAGAAGCTCCTTGGATAAGGAGTGAAACGTTTCTACTGAGAAAATATCTGTAGCTTGAATCATGTCAACTGGATTTCTATTTTCTTAGTGGAAACGTTTCACTCCTTATCCAAGGAGCTTCTTCAGTCTGAGCAAAGTTGGTAAGGGAATCCTAAATATGTTCCTAGGTAGCTGTGTGACCTTACACCTGGGGCTAGGTCATGGTTATATTGAGATGTAATTTTTAAGTCCTTTTATCATCTAAAGGAGGGTCGTTAAGATCACCATGCTGCTGTTGAGCTTCTGAAATGGTCTTAATCTTCCTAGGCACAGAAGACAACACGGGGAGGAAGATGGGGGAGAGTTTATGCCTGAGGCCCCCACCTCTATTCAAGGAAGGATTTTCCAAGTTGGCATAAATGGATTCCTTGACCCCTCTCTCAAACCACCTATCTTCTCTGTCTAAAATGTGAACATCAATGTCCTCAAATAAGTGTCCTTTTTCCTTTAGATGAAGATAAACTGCTGACTCTGGTCCTGTGGTGTTATTTCTCCTGTGTTGGGCCATCCTCCTGTACATAGGTTGTTTGGTTTCTCCAATGTAGAGTTCAGAGCACTCCTCACTACACTGGATTGCATAAACTACATTGCTTTTCTTGTGTTTTGGAGTTTGATCTTTGGGGTGTACAAGCCTCTGTCTCAGTGTGTTGGTGGGTTTGAAATATACAGGTATGTGGTGTTTGCCAAATATCCGTTTCATCTTTTCAGACACGCCAGCCATGTAGGGAATGACCAGGTTCTTTCGTTTACTCTGAGTCTCAGCCCTATCTGTTGCTGTTTTAGGTCTGGTAGATTTAGATTTGGTGAAGGCCCAATTTGGATATCCACAGGCCTTCAGGGCTGTTCTCAGGTGCTGCTTTTCATTCTTTTTGGAATCCATGGAGGTGGGGATGGTTTCTGCTCTGTGTGACAATGTCCTGATGACTCCTAGTTTGTGTTGCAGTGGATGGTTGGAGTCAAACATCAGATATTGATCTGTGTGTGTGGGTTTCCTGTAGATCCCTATTTCTAGCTTGCCACCGGTCCCAATGAGGACTTCACAGTCTAGGAATGCCAGTCTGTTGTCCTTGGTGTCTTCTCTGGTGAAGCTAATGTTGGCATCTATAGTGTTTATATGGTCCGTGAAGGCCTGTACTTCCTGGGCCTTGATTTTGACCCAGGTGTCATCCACATACCTAAACCAGTGGGTGGGCACCGTTCCCTGGAATGTGTTGAGTGCTTTCTTCTCCACTTCTTCCATGTATAAATTGGCCACAATGGGTGACACAGGAGAACCCATGGCACAGCCGTGTTTTTGTCTGTAAAAGTCACCTCTGTATGTGAAATAAGTGGTGTTAAGACACAGGTCCAGAAGATGGCAGATCTGGTTTGGGTTGAGATGGCTTCTCCTTTCCAGGGTGCTGTCCTCTTCTAGTCTCTTCCTGACAGCGGATAGAGCATGAGTGGTGGGGATGCTGGTGAAAAGGGAGGACACATCAAAGGAGACCATAGTTTCATCTGTATCCAGTTTCAGGATCTTTGCTTTGGAAACAAATTCTTCCGAATTATGGATGTGGTGTTCAGAGTGTCCAACTAGAGGTGCTAGTATGGTATAGAGGTGTTTGGCAATGTTGTATGTTACCGAATTGATGCTGCTGACTATGGGTCGGAGGGGTGTTCCTTCCTTGTGGATCTTAGGAAGTCCGTAGATGCAGGGGATGGCTTCTCCAGGATACAGACGGTGGTAGGTAATCCTATCGATGGAGCCATCATGTTCCAATTGTTTCAAACTGTCTATTGCCTTTTTCTTGTAATTGTTGGTGGGGTCTCTTTTCAGTTTTTCATATATATGGTGATCCTCCAAAAGTGAGGTAATTTTATTGTGGTAGTCTGCAGTGTTTAGAACCACTGTACATCTTCCTTTGTCAGCAGGTAAAATGGTGATGGTTTCATCTTTGCTGAGGGCTGTCAGGGCTCTCCTCTCTTGGACGGTAAGGTTGGGGGGAGGAGGTTGAGCACTGGACAGAGCTGCAGATATTTTAAGCCGGAGTTGTTCTGCTTCTTCAAAAGGTAGGTGGTTGTTGTGGATGGCAGATTCTGTGGCTGTAATGAGCTCCACAACCGGAACTTGCTTGGGAGTGATGGCAAAATTAAGACCTTTGGCTAGGACATCTCTCTCTGGTTGGGTAAGTTCTCTGTCTGAGAGATTTTTCACCCACATGTTCTTTTTGTCCTCTGTGGTCCTGTTGTTGTTGTTCCTCCCAGCGGTTTCTCCAGTTCCTTGTTTCTGCTTGCTGCGAGAAAGAAGAATGTCAAATTTCTTAGTTTGCCTCTCCTTTGTCTTGTGATGCTGGGCCAGCTGTACTTTATTGCCAAGCTGAACAACTCTATCCAGGATTGGGTCAGGAAGGGTGGCTGTGAGTTCCTGGTGAAGGTTTTCAAAATTGTATTGCAGGGCATCAATGGTGAAGTGGACTTGCCTTATTCTTTCATTTAGAATAGGTATGGTTTAGGTATGTGGATGACACCTGGGTCAAAATCAAGGCCCAGGAAGTACAGGCCTTCACGGACCATATAAACACTATAGATGCCAACATTAGCTTCACCAGAGAAGACACCAAGGACAACAGACTGGCATTCCTAGACTGTGAAGTCCTCATTGGGACCGGTGGCAAGCTAGAAATAGGGATCTACAGGAAACCCACACACACAGATCAATATCTGATGTTTGACTCCCACCATCCACTGCAACACAAACTAGGAGTCATCAGGACATTGTCACACAGAGCAGAAACCATCCCCACCTCCATGGATTCCAAAAAGAATGAAAAGCAGCACCTGAGAACAGCCCTGAAGGCCTGTGGATATCCAAATTGGGCCTTCACCAAATCTAAATCTACCAGACCTAAAACAGCAACAGATAGGGCTGAGACTCAGAGTAAACGAAAGAACCTGGTCATTCCCTACATGGCTGGCGTGTCTGAAAAGATGAAACGGATATTTGGCAAACACCACATACCTGTATATTTCAAACCCACCAACACACTGAGACAGAGGCTTGTACACCCCAAAGATCAAACTCCAAAACACAAGAAAAGCAATGTAGTTTATGCAATCCAGTGTAGTGAGGAGTGCTCTGAACTCTGCATTGGAGAAACCAAACAACCTATGTACAGGAGGATGGCCCAACACAGGAGAAATAACACCACAGGACCAGAGTCAGCAGTTTATCTTCATCTAAAGGAAAAAGGACACTCATTTGAGGACATTGATGTTCACATTTTAGACAGAGAAGATAGGTGGTTTGAGAGAGGGGTCAAGGAATCCATTTATGCCAACTTGGAAAATCCTTCCTTGAATAGAGGTGGGGGCCTCAGGCATAAACTCTCCCCCATCTTCCTCCCCGTGTTGTCTTCTGTGCCTAGGAAGATTAAGACCATTTCAGAAGCTCAACAGCAGCATGGTGATCTTAACGACCCTCCTTTAGATGATAAAAGGACTTAAAAATTACATCTCAATATAACCATGACCTAGCCCCAGGTGTAAGGTCACACAGCTACCTAGGAACATATTTAGGATTCCCTTACCAACTTTGCTCAGACTGAAGAAGCTCCTTGGATAAGGAGTGAAACGTTTCCACTAAGAAAATAGAAATCCAGTTGACATGATTCAAGCTACAGACAATTCCACCTGGATGACTGAGAACCTTCATAGACATACTGAGAAAATAGAAATCCAGTTGACATGATTCAAGCCACAGTCTACATCAGTGCTTTCCAAACTTTTCATGTTGGTGACACACTTTTTAGACATGCATCATTTCGCGACACACTCTTACAGTAGACCACAAGGCAGGCACTAGGACCTGCGCGGAATCCTGGCAGGGTTCGGAGGCAGCAGCAGCCGCGACACACCCAGACACTGCGGCCGACACACTAACATGTCCCGACACACAGTTTGGAAAGCTCTGTTCTACATACTCGTATATTAAACAGTTCCAAAATGGACTTGAAAGAGAGGTTTTGTAATATGAGTAGATTTCTGTATCAGCCTCCTGTTTGTATAATATCATTGATATGGGTTTTTAATTGTTTTTACTCTGATTTAGGGAGGCTGGGATGCATGTCACAGAGTTGTTTGCAATTGGATCAGCCTATAAGCCCAGTAAAACAAGAAACTCTTAAAAGAAGAAATGGAGAAATGCTGTATGCAGACTCCAAATGACTCAGGCAATCTAGCTAAACTACAAATAGGTGATGAAATCTTTGTTAACATAACTCTAAGTTATGGAAATCAACTCTCTTTATGAAACAAGTTGAAATTGAAGGATATTTTTCTAGAAAATAGGAGCTTATTAACTGTAGTCAATATCTTGTCTATAATTTTATTTATGGTGGAGTCCTTGGTGCTCTCTGAGCTTGGTTGTTCTCTTCAATTGGTAATTTTGTTTATGCTGTTACTCCAGAGAAAGTGGCATATCTCAAGGTGTTCGATGCAGTCATCCTCATTTTTAGGCTGACTTTATTATTAGGCAGGTTATAATTTTTTTAGTTCTTGATAATCTATGAAACTTCCTTGCTTCCCCTGATGTATTTGTAAATTTTAATAATAGAATCTCTTACCTCCATGTCAAATTCTTCCAATATGTTTTCCTGATTTATCATTTGTGCTCTTTCTAATGTTGCTGCTTTGAGCTTGCTGCTTTCAGTTCATCCTTATTGAAGTTTATTTTGCAATCTGAGTTTTAATAAACAATAACGTTTCCTGTATTTTAAACAAATGTGATCAATTTGAATTGATGTAAAATAGAAGATAATGTATTAATAAATAACTTATTATTTATAAAACTCATGTTCTTACCTAACTTTGAAGCCATCTTTGCTGACTTTCCTTTTTTTCTTGTCTACTCAAAACAGTCTAATTTCAGCTCATATTCTTCTTTTTTCTGCACTACTTATTCCTGTTGCCTATCTAATCCTATCCTTCCAAATCTATCTGCATATTTAGTTGCAATCTAATTTATTAATCCCATCTTTGAGTACTTTAAATGAAAACAGATGACTGTGATGTACATGCTTGCAGATGTCCATTGACATCCAGCATAATGTCATTAATAGTATATAAAGTGTATCTTGGAATGGTCTTTTTCCCCCTCTGGTTACTTCCTCATAAATCCTATATCAGTACCAGTTAATGTTTTGATCATAGGCCGCTTCTGCTAAGAAGGACCTAAAGGCATTTATCGTAAAGTGAAACATCTTATGCCTTGCCTGTCACAAGCTTTAGTAGAATCAGAATGCCTCATGGGATCAAGCATGATAATATCCCTGTTTAATACTAAGTCAGTGGCATGTATTAGTTCCAACCAATATGACAAGCTGTTCATGGGTGCCTCAGGATATATTTAATTATATATAGTTGGTCATATAAATTTGGTGGGCTTTTTTTCCTTCTCAGTTTTCCTTATTTCTATATAATCTTTGTCAGATGTGCACTGAGAATTCTGTTTACTTATTACTGACTGTATCACCAGAAGGGCATTGGTTTTAGTTTCTGAGCACCTCAGAGGAAAAGGTAGAAATATAGTGTCATCGCTAGACAAGATGAGCTAAATATTCACTCTTTTCACTCCCTGCCCTTTTAGGGGAATTAAAACAAAACAGATATAGCGTAACTGTTTTCCATGGCTGCCCCTGAACCTAGTATTTTCCCACCAGTTTCAGAACATAATTTGAATTGGCTCCAGGGTTCATCAGAATGAGCCTGGGGATACAGTAAGCAGCCCATGGTTTACGAATTGCTTGTCTCTGATCCAAAAATCAAGAGCTGATTTTTATTTCAGAGTTTAGAGGCAGACATAGGTTTCTGATGCTACCGCTGTAAACCAAATGTACACAGTATGTGATCCCTGAAACTGTTATGTGCTCACAGTCCGCTCAGTTGCTGCAGCTTTTTGGTAATTAAGTTAAAATGTAAGCTTAATTATTTTAAGACTGATTATGTTTGGAGAAGGAGAAGGGGTAGAATCAGTTTATTAAAGAAAAGTATGTAGGCTTTAAGAAAACATTGGTTTTACTCAGAACATGCAAACTTCTGTTTTAATTGTGACCCCCTGTGGATTCCTCAAGAACCAGATCTGATCCCACCCCCGATCCATGGCAAAAGATATTGTACTCATGCTGTAACTTTCCTGCAATCTATATTTTGTAATTTATAGTTGGACAGTGGTCAAAGATAACACAAATAAAGTGCAATGTCTTGAATTCTCCAGAACTTACTTACTTTCTTTCTTTCTTTCTTTCTTTCTTTCTTTCTTTCTTTCTTTCTTTCTTTCTTTCTTTCTTTCTTTCTTTCTTTCTTTCTTTCTTTCTTTCTTTCTTTCTTTCTATTTATAGTGCTATTTATACCCTGCCTATCCCTTCCCTAACAGAGGACTCTAGGCGGCTTACATA
Organism: Charina bottae; assembly: GCA_023362775.1. Lineage (NCBI taxonomy): Eukaryota > Metazoa > Chordata > Lepidosauria > Squamata > Charinaidae > Charina > Charina bottae. The sequence continues at coordinate 33,771,045 of JALMGJ010000007.1, forward strand.
CATATATATATACATTTTATCATTATACAATGTCACCAAGTGTAATTAACCCGCGCACCAGGAGAGGGGGTAAGGGAACCGGCTCTTCTAAGGCTCTGGACTACAATTCCCAGGATGCCTTGAGCCGGCTGCTGACGTCCTGTTGATGTCACTTCTGGGTCTGTCCTCACCGTCACCATTCAATCTTTCCTCCGATCTTTCCTCTGGTGGAACTGGCTCCTGACAGGACGCCAGCAAATTCTCCCACTTAAGGTGGTACCCATTTTATCTACTTGCTAAGCTTTCGAACTGCTGGGTTGACAGGAGCTAGGACTAAGTGACGAGAGCTTACCTCGTCACACGGGGTTCAAACTGCCGACCGTTCTGATCGGCAGCCTACAGCTCAGCTGTTTAACCTGCTGAGCCATCCGCGTCCCTATTGGGCATAGTGGTATAAAAACAAAATGTGAAACAAATTATAAAAGGTAAACTAAATATAGAGAGCCTCATGTGGCGCAGAGTGGTAGGCGGCAGCACTGCAACCAAAACTCTCCCCACAACCTGAGTTCGATCCCAGCGGAAGTTGGTTTCTCAGGTAGCCGGCTCGGGTCGACTCAGCCTTCCATCCTTCCGAGGTCGGTAAAATGAGTACCCAGCTAAGCTGGGGGAAAGGTAATCACGACTGGGGAAGGCAATGGCAAACCACCCCGCTCTATAGTCTGCCAAGAAAACGTCAGCGAAAGCGGCGTCCCTCCAAAGGGTCAGTAGTGACTCGGTGCTTGCACAGAGGACTAGGACTAGGGAAACTAAATATGATAGCTAATACAACTGTATTTTAACTTCAGATTCAAAATGAAAATTGCAGACTGAATGAATTAGTGATTGCTAAGTACTATGGATATCATGTTACATACAGGAATATGAGATTTAAAGCAGTGGGTGATCCTCTTCTTTCTAAAGATGAAGAGACTGCCCATTCGCCAGATTTTCTGTTATTTTGGGTAAAAGGTTCTTTAGAGGATAGATATGCTAGGGCAAACAAAAAAGCTTATAAATTGCAAACTATTAAGTATGAATGCAGAAATAATATATGATTTCAGGTTATTTTATGAATCCAGGCTTCTTTACAGTCAGTTAATAGTAGTGCTTGATTTGCATATCTTGAGAACTTTTTTTTAAAATGTGCTGCTATTTGGCAGTTAACTCATTCACACCAAGTAGGAACAAAGCTTGAATACATGATGTTTTTGCTTATGGTTCATTAAAATGGGATTCTGGTTTCAGTATTATGTGTAAGTGGATGAGAGTATAGGTTGAAATGTACGTAAGAGCATGCCTTCTTTACTGGGATCTATCTTTCTTTCTTTCTTTCTTTCTTTCTTTCTTTCTTTCTTTCTTTCTTTCTTTCTTTCTTTCTTTCTTTCTTTCTTTCATGAGAGCATTAGTAATCATTATTCTTGTTACACTCTGAGAGTCACTCCCACTTATTAGAAGAGAACATGACTTTCTCTTTCAAAATGGTGATTAGGAAATCCTAAAAGTTAAACCTCCTGAGATCTTATTATCCAGCCAATTTCACGCATGCATGTTGAGTTCAGTGAAAACAGGAATGTGCAAAATGATGCGGAAATTGGAACCATGGAGTTCATGGCTCCAGTGTGAGGCACTTTCCATCTGAAGAGTGATTGTCTTTTGATTCTTTAAACTAGAAAGCTCTACTTTGAAATCAGTCGGATTGGTGAAGCTGCCAAAATAGCACAGGCTTAATATATTTTTTCTGCTTACCTCTTATCACATTTTAAATTTTGCTGATCAAAATAATTTGATGGGATGTACAGATATGTCACAACCATCAACATTTGAAAAGAAGTTGGTTTCATAAATAAAATCCTATATGTTGGCCAGACAGCAGCCAATCTAAAATTATTAGGAAAAATACTTCTTTATCTTAGGACTAACAAACATTTAGATTTTAGTTGAAAAACAGCTCTCATTCTTGCAGTTTATGTAGCCAAAAATTGATCCATCTACTGTAGGTGTATTTTTTTAAACATATGGTATAGGACTTAAGGGGCGTGGTGGCTCAGCGGGTAAGACACCAGGCTTGTCAATCGGAAGATTGCAAGTTCAGAGGTTCGAATCCCTAGCCCTGCGTGACGGAGTGAGCTCCCGCACTAGCTCCAGCTCTTGCCAACCTAGCAATTCGAAAGCATGCAAATGCAAGTAGATGAATAGGTACCACTTCGGTGGGTAGGTAACAGCGTTCCGCACGTGTCATGCCGGCCACATGACCGTGGAAGCGTCTTCGGACAACGCTGGCTCTTTGGCTAACAAACGGAGATGAGCACCGGCCCCTAGAGTCGGACACGACTGCACAAATGTGCGGGGGGTACCTTTACCTTTTTTTTATAGGACTTAACTCTTGTTAACTCCAATGCTGAGGTCCCAATCCAGATTAGGTCCCTTTCCCTTTCCCTTAGTACTGTTTATTATAGCCTCTGAAGGTCTTTGGGCCGATGAACTGATCCATTTGATCTGCTCCTGCTTTTAATGGTCGCTTGTATGCACATACTGTTTTATCTTTAATGACTGTTCTAGTTGCATTTTCCTTTTTGGTCACAACGAAGTAGAAATGCAGGATATAAATTTAATTAAGGAAAAAATATGGTTTACAGTCAACAACTTAAAAAGTACAAATATTGTGGAAGGTTAAAGTGTACTGACATTAAATTCAAAGTGTTCAAGTGCCAGTAACTCTTCAGTAAGGAAGACAGCAATAACAGCTTCATCTTGAAAAGCAAATTTTATGCTGGGTTTAGATATGAGCCAAAAGGGAAAAGGGTGGACAATCATTTGGTAGGCTGGAGATGCACTTACTGTTTTTGAGGAGGCTGAGGGCCATAATGGTGGGGGTAGGATTGAGTCACATAATGCTTTCACTTAAAGTGTTTAGTAATATAGAAAAGGTGTAGGCTAGGTTACCAACCTCAGTCATATCCTTGCCACATATGGCATTCCTTGCCAAGGACTGTACTGATCATTTGGGTCCCATTTTGGCTGCTGTTTGGCTGCTATGCCACGTACAACCCTCAACATTCTCATGAGATCCTATGCAAGCTGGGCTCTCTAATCTAGAGATTATCTTGCAAGACAGCATCTTGTTGCCTGCATCTCACCAACTCATAGAGACATGCTGCCATAAAGAAAGAAGAAACTGAAAGTTTAAGAACAAAAGTTGGAAGGTGGATATGGTGGAAGCAGGGATGGTTTGCAGGAAAGGTAAAAAGGAAAGGAATGATGTTAATGTAGGCTAGATTTAGCTGTATTTTTAATCTCATGTCTTTAGCTTTGAATAACTTTGGTTACTTGAAAATGAATAGGGTGTTTTCTGTGTTTCCTATGCTTTTGAAGTGGGGATAGAATTGGGATTTTACTTTTTTTAATGGTGTTAAGCTTCTTCTAGGGATTACACTGTGGTTTGTACATATTTCGCATTCAAAGTAGCTAGAAATTCTACTGATTTTCAGCAGGCAAAAAACCCCATTTCACTGGCATGATAGGAGATTGAACAATAGAGGTTGATCATCGCTGCTATACCTGAAGTCCAGTTATACTTAGTGGAGTTTGCTTTTGAATAGGTATATATAATGCTATATTGCAGGTTATCTTGTAATGAAGTACATTGCATTTTGTAAAGTATTTAAAAAGCTGAAGTCAATTTTGTATGTGCTGTAGCAACTCCTTTTTAACTAGAAGCTACCTCTTGTATTTTGTATTGGAATACCCATATCCTTTTGAAGCTCATATCCGTTTGAACTACATGCTGGTGATGTAGTATCTAATAAAAGTATGAAAGAAATGGATGTTGTATATGAGATTGCAAAAATACCGATATTACAAAATGGAAGGATACCCATTCACCATAAATTATGCAATCTTCCATTAGCCTCTCTTTTTAAGTTGAATGAACTGACTTAAATGTAAACAAATTATATAGTAAGATACAAGCATATGTGTAAACCTAATTTGTTTGTGTAAACCTAATTTGCACAGCAATCTGTTATGAGTGATGAATATTCATGAAAATTCTTCCTTGTTATTTTTTTCTTTTGCATATAATAAAATAAAAGTATTTTGCTTTTAGCTACATTGACACATGAAATTACAGATTTAGTTGACTGATGAGCTATGAATTTGAACGTTTTGTACAGTATGGAAAATAACTTGAAAATGTTCTGCATGCATTTATTCTACAATTTCAGTATGGCAACAGATGTCTGCGTACAAATATACACATATGCAACAGAATCCTTTGTACCTACATGTATTGGTTAGATGTCTAGAGAGTTAGAGAATTTTATATTCCCATACTCATATCAAACCACTTTGAGATAATGATCCTTGAACACAAAACCCAATGGTTCTAACGTTATTGTATTAGAGGTGCACGAATACATTAGGGGGAAGATACTCCCAGGATCCCTGTCCCTTATATACATATACGTTTATATATCAGAGCTTTCCAAACTTTTCATGTTGGTGACACACTTTTTAGACATGCATCATTTCACGACACACTCTTGCAGCAGGGCATCATTTCGCGACACACTCTTACAGCAGGGCACAAGGCAGGCACTAGGACAGTGCTTTCCAAACTGCCGCCGTTGGCGACACACCAACGGCGGCACGGGGGTGCGCACACGGTGGCGTGCATGCCGGCAGCGGCCTCGTGTTTTCCACTAATATGCGGAAGCACTGGTGGCGCCATGCCGCTGCCGTGCACACCGCCGCCCCCTCCGCCGCTTCCGGGTTGTGTTGCAACACACTAAACTGTGTGTTGCGACACACAGTTTGGAAAGCTCTGCACTTGGACCTGTGCGGAATCACAGCAGGTTTGGAGGCAGCAAGGCACAAGGCAGGCACTAGGACCTGCGCGGAATCCTGGCAGGGCAGGTTTGGAGGCAGCAAGGCACAAGGCAGGCACTAGGACCTGGGTGGAAGCCAGGAGGCAGCAGCAGCCGCGACACACCCAGACACTGCAGCCGACACACTAATGTGTCCCGACACACAGTTTGGAAAGCTCTGTTATATATAGTTTAGTAAAAAGATGTGCGTTGTTGAAACTGAAATCAGGCACCAGGAAAAGCTGAAATCTGGGCTATTCTGTCTGTGGTTCTTAGTTAAGTTGCGATACCTAAAATACAAAATAATTTATAACTTCTGCTTTAAACAAAAATTAATTAATTTTGTGGAGTCCTTGGTACTCTCTGAGCCTTGTTGTTTTCTTGCAGATGTTTCATTGCCCGACTAGGCAACATCCTTAGTGCGAAAAGGGAGTGGTGTTTGCTCTCAGTTTATATATAGTGGTTTGCCCTGCTTGTGTTGGTGGGAGTTTGGCTTTTCTGTTGTCTCTTTTGAATGGTATGTAAATATTGTTTATCTCTGTGTGCCTGTTGATGGCTGACTTGTCAGAGTACTAAGCTTCCAGGAATTCCCTAGCATTCTTGGATTTGGCTTGGTCTAGGATGCTCACAGTCTCCCAATTGAACGTATGGTTGAGTCTATCCATGTGTTGTGAGATTAAGGAGTTTTCATCGTGTCTTCTGGCTGCTAGTTGGTGTTCATGGATACGCTCTGCTAGTCTTCTGCCTGTCTGTTAATTAATTTGATTTTCAGAATACAAATGTGTTTTGTTTTAGGAAAACAGTTTTCATTTTCAGATTTATATTTTTATCTGAAATTCCACTGTTATTTGTATTGTGACTTCTTAACTGTCATGGTTTGAGCTTCATTAATAATATGCCTACATTACACTTCAGTTATCTCGTGCATTTTTAAATTGGTTTTTTGTTGTTGTTCTGCTTTGTTTGCAGAAACTCTTCTGGATGACTTCCTCCTTACATACACAGTCTTCATGACAACAGATGACTTGTGTCAAGCTCTGCTGAGACAATATCCTTCACTAGTAGAAGAAGATGGAATCATTTCATTCAGGCCTCATTGTATCTAATGATCTTTATAGGTTAGATATAAGGCAAATCTACACAGCCTCTTTGCCCCTGCTGAGAAGAACTTACTAATCATTCCAGTAGACATGTCCACATACCACTGCTTATATCTCAACTTCCATCCAAGTTGAGGCAGTTTGAGGATGCTTTTAGATGTTAGAAGTAATAGTTTCCCTCTTACTCCACAATTTTGTATGTAATTGGAAGTGTAATTAAAGGATTTGGGTCTGTAGTCTTCCTAGTAGGGAATCCCTGACTCTGCAGTTCTTCTCATGTCATGTTCTTAGTTGATTTACAGCTCTCACACTGATCTCTATAGCACTGTCTCAAATCTCAGCTTTTCAACAGCACTGTCCAGATTAAATAACTCTTTTTTTGCCACTACCTAGTGCAGAGCTTTCCAAACTGTGTGTCGCGACACAAAAGTGTGTCGCCACACACAGCGTGGTGTGTCGCCACACCACCCGGAAACGGCGGCGCGCACGTGCACAGTGGCAGCAGCAGCTGCTGCCGCCACCGTGCACGTGCGCGCCAACGCACGCCCCACGCGCCGCCGCCGCCACGCGCGCGCCGCCGCACACCCCACGCGCCGCCGCCGCGCACGCCGCCGCACGCTCTCCTGTGGCACCGCCGCTCGTGTGTCGCCAGCGGCGACACTTTGGAAAGCCCTGACCTAGTGGTTGACAGGTCTAACAGATGACAGTTGATCCATAGTTTCAAGGAGAAGAAAAAGTTTAATCAACTGTATGAATGAAGATAAAAAAAGAAAAAAATGCTAGATGCATGCATGCAGTAACCATGAAGTTGCACATGCCAATTTAGAAGAGGTTTCCACATAATGTTAAGTGGGGCTGGAATTTCAGCACTTCTTTCCACAGCACTAGGGAAATATATCTCCAGAGTCCACTGGAGATGGGCGGCCAATAAATTTTAATAATCATAATAATGCAACACCTGGAGACGGCAGAAGAGAAGAGAACTGGAGAAAATCACAAAATACAAAGACCTGCAAAGAGAAGTAGAACGACTATGGCAAAAGAAAGCAAAGATAGTATCAATAGTAATAGGCTCCTTGGGTGCAATCCCAAAACATCTGGAGCGCCACTTGAACATCATCAGCATTGACAAAATCACCATCAGTCAATTGCAAAAGGCAGCTTTACTTGGAACAGCTTAAATCCTGCGACAATGCCTTTAATATTATTAAACAACATCTGCCTATCCCAGATCCTTGGGAAGGACTCGATAGGTGGATAAAAATGCCAAATCCAGCCTAAACATCTGGCTGACTGTGCGACAGACCATCATCATCATCATCATCATCATCGCTTTTCTTTCAAGGAATTCAAGGTGGAACACATGATCCTTCCTATCTTATTCTGCGCATGCACCTTCTCTGTGAGGTGGGCTAGGCTGAGCAGTGCACCGCGGTCATCTTGCCTGTGTCATGACTGATTTGGGATTTGAAGCTAGGTTTTTCGGATCTTATTCACACCAACACAGAGGTGAATGTGTTGCAGTTAGGGTTACCATTAAATTATTCTTGAGTAATGTTCTGGATTAGTATTGAACACACCAGTGGACATGATTAAAGAGAACAGATTTAGGAGTACAAAATAATTACTTCCATTCTCCTGAATAAAAATGGTAGCAATAGGTCCTTTTATCAATGACACCACCTCCTTTATTGGGTGTAGAGGAATATAATATAGCCATTAGTTTAATTTTCAGCATAGGTATAAACAGCTTAATATCATTTGAGAATGAAGCACAGTTTTGGTCTAGTAATTTGAGACTATATGTTATATACCAGAAAGTATGTTTGTGTTTTATTTATTTATGTCATTTCTGCATTAAGAGAAAAAAAATAGGATGACCTAAATTAATACTTGGTTAGGGATATATAATTCTGTTGTAATGTTTGGGAAATTGCCATCCCTTGCAGAGCTTCCAGATAAACATTGGGAACCTTATACCCTGATCTTGGAGGGTAGATGGAATGAAAATGTAAAAAATATAATAATGTATTAATAAATGCACTGAATATAAATAAAAGATGTGGAAAATAGAAAAAAACAACATGTATGAAAGAAACTGTACTATCTTTCGTATTTTAAGCTTTAAGTTCTTCTGGCAAGAGACAGTTGCTTCCATATATTTCACAGTGTATAGCAAAGAGTTTTCATTATTACTGAATAAACATTAATATGGATCATTGAGGAGGAACAAATGAATATTTATTCATTATATTTTAAAGCTTTATCAGAATAAATATTTACTCAAAGCTACTTACATAAATTGCAAAATATATTCAGGCAACAGGGTGAAAAGCAGTAAAACAGGACATAAATACTATAGGTAAACCTTTGTAGTTTTTAAGATTTCACCTTAACTTATATATACTTATTGTGCTAAGAACCTTCAAGACAAGGATGAAATTCTTGATGTTCCCTGCAGAAAGCGAAAAGTCTTGCATTTGGTGTCACAGTGGACCTTACTTTACAAAGACTGGTTGCATGAAGATGAGCATTTGAAGCAGTTTCTTAAGGTATGTTTACTTAAATATTTTCCACTACAGTATGGTAATTATAAAATAAAAAACTCCAAAATCCTATATTAGTCTATGCAACCTGTTGCCTGTAATAGTTTGAGGCAAGCCCACTTAGGGGATGTAGGATCAGCATTTATAATGTTGTAGCTCCTAAAGTTCTACTGGGTGCTTCCAGATGAAGAATACCTAGCCTGCAAATAATTGCTCTTCTGTTACAACCTAAATGTGCACAATTAACTGAGATTCCAGAATTCAGAGGATCTAGTGTTCTAATGATGGGTACATCTCACTACGTAATGTTCATGGAGTGGGCATGAAATCCTTCGCCAATTCTTAATTTTTCATGATGGTGTGAAAGGTGGAAAAGGGGATTATAACCTTACTTACAAAGAAACACGATTAAGATGGAGCAATAAATCTTGACCTATTCGGGAAAGACACATATGATAAAATAGTTGTCATAAGCTTTGATTGATTATGTGCCATTAAATCAGTGTCAACTCTTAGCAGCCACATAGATAGATTTTCTCCAGGACAATCTGTCCCCAACCTGGTCCCTCAGATCTGCTGTAACTGAGTCCATCCATCTTCCTGCTGGTTGCCCTTTTTCTGTTTCCTTCTACCTTTCTCAGCATTATAGCCTTCCCCAGAGAGTCTCCAGTGTATTTCTTGATTGCTGGTTCTTTTTCCGTTGGTATTTGATTCTAAAAGGCAGAAGCTATCTACCACTTCAGTGTTTTCATTGTCAGTTATAAGGCTGGTGCTTACCTGTTGTCATTAATTTGGTCTTTATATTTAATCATAGTCCCATTTTTTCACTGAACTTGACTTTTATTACTAGAGCTTCCAAATTATTTGTATTTTCAGTTATCAGAATAGTGTCATCAGCATAGCATAATTATTGAGGTTCCTTCCTCCAGTTTTAAAGCAACGTTAATCTTTCTCTAATTCAGCTTTCCTCAATATATGTTCACAATATAAGTTGAATAAATAAGGGGAAACTATACAGCAGTGTCTCACTTCTTTTCCAACCTGCAGCCAGTCTTTTTCACCATGTTTCTTCCTGACTGTATCAATAGTCAACATTGACGATCTTTCTATAATCAACAAAGCACATAATGACTACTTTTGGGTATTCTTTGGCTTTCTCAATTATTCAGCATACGTCTCTTGTTCCTTGATCTTTTCTGAAGCCAGCTTGGACATCTGGCATTTTCCTTTCCATGTAGGGCTTTAATCTGCATTGGATTATCCTAAACATAATTTTGGTAGCATGTGAAATTAAGATTTTGTGCTTGTTGTTGTTGTTCAGTCATTAAGTCATGTCCGACTCTTCGTGACCCCACGGACCATAGCACACCAGGCCTTCCTGTCCTCCACTGTCTCCCGGAGTTTACTCAAATTCATGTTCATTACATTGGTGATGCTATCTAACCATCTCATCCTCTGCCATCCCCTTCTCCTTTTGCCTTCAGTCTTTCCCAGCATCAGGGTCTTTTCCAGGGAGTCCTTTCTTCACTTTAGGTGGCCAAAGTATTTGAGCTTCAGCTTCAGTATCTGTCCTTCCAGTGAGCAGTCAGGGTTGATTTCCTTTAGGATTGACTGATTTGACCTCCTTGCAGTCCAAGGGACTTTGTGTTTGTACACTTTATTTAATCTCCTTCGTTTGATATTCATATATACACTGACTTCTTCCAATTTATTGGCCACTGTGTCCTTTTCCAGATTTGCTGGCATGGTCTGATTAGAACCTTTACATATTCTTTAGCTTGCCACATTTCAGTAGATGTGCTGTGAAATGCCCTGGAAAAATTATGACAAGGCTATATGCTAGTTGTACTAGGGGGCGCGATGGCTCAGCGGTTAAGATGCCAGGCTGATTGAAGGTCGCAAGTTCGGAAGTTTGAGACCCTAGTCCCGCATGGTGGAGTGAGCTCCTGCACTCGCCCCAGCTCTTGCCAACCTAGCAATTTGAAAGCATGCAAATGCAAGTAGATAAATAGGTACCACTTAGGTGGGAAGGTAACAGTGTTCTGCATGCGTCGTGCCGGCCACATGACCGCGGAAGCGTCTTCAGACAACGCTGGCTCTTTGGCTAAGAAACGGAGATGAGCACCGGCCCCTAGAGTTGGATACGATTGTGCGGGAGAACCTTTACCTTTATATGCTAGTTGTAAAAGATAACACCTCCCCCCAACAAAAAAAAAGTTGTATGGACTTGTAAGAACTAGAGATCATGTGGTTTTGAGAGTTCTGCCTCAATAATGATTCCAATCGAAGATAATATTTGTAGCTCAGGGTTGAACTGTGAAGTCCTTGGTGCTCTCTGAGCCTTGTTTTCTTGCACATGTTTCATTGCCCGACTAGGCAACATCTTCTGTGTGAAAAGGGAGTTGTGTTTGCTCTCAGTTTATATACAGTGGTTTGTCCTGCTTGTATTGGTGGGGGTGTTGTTCTCTCCTTGGGAGTTCCTTGATTGGGCAGTTGTTTACTGCTTGGTTGATTGACTGAGTTAATAGTTCCTTGATTAAGGTCTAGTGTACTGTTTGATTGTTCATCTGGTGTTAATCCTGGTGTTAATCTTTGCATATCTAGGTGTTGATTGCTGGTGAGGCAGTGTTCTGGTCTTTTGGCTTTTCTGTTGTCTCTTTTGAATGGTATGTAAATGTTGTTATCTCTATGTGCCTGTTGATGGCTGACTTGTCAGAGTGCCAAGCTTCCAGGAATTCCCTAGCATTCTTGCATTTGGCTTGGTCTTGGATGCTTAGTCTCCCAATTGAACGTATGGTTGAGTCCGTCCATATGTTGTGAGATTAAGGAGTTTTCATCGTGTCTTCTGACTGCTAGTTGGTGTTCGTGGATACACTCTGCTAGTCTTCTGCCTGTCTGTCGTACATAGTGGCTTCTACAGCCCTTACGCTGTATGTTGTAGATGACTCCTGTTTTTTCTTCTTGGACTACTGGGTCTTTTGGCTTACTTAAGATGTTCTGAAGGGCTTTGGTTGGTTTTTGTGCTCTGGTGATGCCGTGTGGTTGTAACAGTCTGTTGGTAGTTTCTGAGATGTTTCTGATGTATGGCAGTGTAATCCTTTTCATAGCTTCTGTTGGTTTTGCTGTGGTGGGTTGAGTGGTCAGGCACTTTTTGATAAAGTTGCATGGGTATCCATTTTGCTGGAAGATGCTATATAAGTGGTCTGTTTCTTTTTTCTGGTGTTCTGGGTTGCTGCAGTGCATTTGTGCTCGTCTGAATAGTGTTCTTACACAGCTCCTCTTGTGGGAGGTTGGGTTATTGCTTTGGTAGTGGAGCACTTGATTAGTGTGGGTTGATTTCTGGTAGACTTGTGTTTCTAGCTTGCCATCAATTCCTCTACTGATGAGTATATCCAAGAAGGGTAGTGTGTTGTTGTTTTCTTCTTCCCTTGTGAATTTTATTCCTTTGAAGATGTTGTTGATGGTTTCATGTGTTTCCTCCAGTTGTTCCTTTTTTATTGTGATGAAGGTGTCATGTACATACCGGATCCATACTTTGGGTTGTATGCATGGGAGTGCTATCCTTTCTAGACATTGCATTATAGTCTCTGCTATGAGTCCTGAGAGTGGTGATCCCATGGGTATTCCTCTGATTTGTTGGTATATTTGTCCATCAAACTGAAAGTAGGTAGTGAGACAGAGGTTGATGAGGTCCATGATTCTGGGTATTTTGATCCTAGTGTATCTGGTTAGGTTGGGTGTGTTGCGTAGAACTGCTGCCATGGATTCAATCACTAGTGCTGGGTCTATGGATGTAAAGAGTGCAGTGACATCAAATTACACTATAATTTCATCTTCATCTATTTTTAGGTCTTTGATTTTCTGAAGGCACTGTAGTGGGGAGTTGATAGAGTATTTGCAAGAAAACAACAAGGCTCAATAATGATTGAATAAACTGATTACTTAATACTTAGAAATATAAACAGAAGATTGGGATCAGTTACATTTTAATAATTCTGTACAGCATAAATGGTTAGAATTACTTGCTTTGTTTTGTCAAGTAGAGTGGTGATGAATGTGTATATTCATGTTAAGGAAAGACAGAAAGACTAAGTTGATTGCAGATTTTAAGTAATATCCTGAAATAACCCTTTAAATCAGAGCTTTCCAAACTGTGTGTTGCAACACATTAGTGTGTCAGCTGCAGTGTCTGGGTGTGTCACGGCTGCTGCTGCCTCCGAGCCCTGCCAGGATTCCGCGCAGGTCCTAGTGCCTGCCTTGTGCCCTGCTGTAAGAGTGTGTCGCGAAGTGATGCCCTGCTGTAAGAGTGTGTCGCGAAATGATGCATGTCTAAAAAGTGTGTCACCAACATGAAAAGTTTGGAAAACTCTGTTTTAAATATTGACATAGACAGGTATGAGTAGATACACTTGGGACTTTTATTTAGGAATAGTCCAGAGACTGGCTTTTAAGGCAACTATTACTGACTAGTGGTTGTGTGCCTTTGTGTTAGTTTTTGATTCCTGGCAACTGCCTGGACTAGTCCCTGCAGTTTTCTTGGCATGGATTTTCGGAAGTGGTTTGTCATTGCCTCCTTCCTAGGGCTGAGAGAAAGTGACTGGCCCAAGGTCACCCAACTGGCTTCGTGCCTAAGGCAGGACTAGAATTCACAGTCTCCTGTTTTCTAGCCTGGTGCCTTAAACCACTACACCAAACTAGCTCTTTTAAACCGTTTTTAAAAACCCTTTAAAAAAAACTCTTTTAAACTCTCAGAAAACCTCAACTTGAACTTTTGTTAACTGAATTACCGAAAAGGTGTAGCATACATTTATTTGATTCCTTCTCTCCCCCCTCTTTTCTCTCAACTTACTCCTTCCTTAGACAATATATAGGAATGTGTTAGATGATGTGTATGAATACCCTATATTGGAGAAAGACCTGAAAGAATTTCAGAAATTACTTGGAATGCATCGTCGTCAGTAAGTTTTTTCCCCCTATTTTGAATTTCTTCCTTTAGAGGGTTATAAAAGTAATGTCAAATGCTTTATATGGTTTCAACAATTTAATGTTTGTATAGGCAAGCTTTGATTTTGTATAGCTACAAGGGAATAACTTGAAATAGGTTTGATACAGAAAGAGAAATTATTGCAATTTAATCTTCCATTCTTACTAGTATTATAAGAAAAGTTTGTTAGAGGGCTATTGCACTAAAATCATTAATATTTGAGTAAGGGGTGGGGGGATGCTTTAACGGTTTAATATAGGGCACAAATTTGATTTTTCTCTGCAGAAATATTGAGGAATCTGTATCAGTTTTGAGATCTATTGTGCACAAATATTATTTCCCACCTCTCTCAAACATGTTTTAATGAAACAGTTTTCCTCATTTGAAAGCAAGTAATTGGACAATAACTGTTTACTTTCTATTTCTGATGGAGTCATCAGTTCATTTTTTTTTTAATGAGATTTGTCCACTGACTTAAACCAACAGAATCTAGGTGGCTGACAGAGCTTACGTTATATGTTTTAACAAAAGTCAGTATTCATTTTGCTCCTATGGCACATAAATATTGCATTTATATAATTATTATATAAACACAACTATATTTGCATAAATATAATTACATAATTATACAATTACATTTTTGAAAATATTGATGTAGAATTGAGATCTACATCAGTACTGAAAACTTTTGTATTAGAAAAATGAATAATGTGCTGACTTTTTCTTTTAGCACAGTAGATGAATATTCACCTCACAGAAAGGTAATACGAAAAGATACTACAATTATTTGAATTCTAACTTAGTAACTTCATTTTTCTTTGCCTTAGATTATTTAAATTAATGAAAACAAACAGCCAAAATAAATAAATAGGCAAGCTACACTGTTCTGCCTACATTGTTAAAACTGTTTGCTAATGATGGTGTGTGTGGCTTTGCTTCCAACCATAGAAACAAAGAGAAGGTCCCTGTGGCAATATTATTAAAGCTTGGTTGGTTGGCATGTGCTGAGCAGAAGCCAAGTAATATTTCCTGTCCTGTCTAAATATAGTTTTGAATCTAAATGGATTTTGACCAGCAAATCTGGACAAATATATTGATTGCAAATGTTAGGTGTAGTGAGAGAAAGAAAGAGTATACTGTATATGTCTGTACCTATGTAAGTAACATATTCCCTAATTTAGAGAGATGAATGTGGGAATGTGTTCTTATCAGAAAATTCACTGGATTGATTGATTAATAAATAATCAGCTTTCAAATACGACTTCAAGCATAAGTATCAGAAGCAGAAAATAAGGTTTCAATGAAATTTCTCATAAAATGTATTCTCATGTACACATTGGTCTTTTCATCTTCACATCTCCTGTTTTCCATGAATAGGTAGTGTTTAGTTTATTTAGACAAAACAGTATGGGTAGATTTTTTCTTTTCTTTTTCTTTTCCTTTTTTAAAACACCCAACAATTTTGGCATTCTTTTTTTTCTTTTTCTTTTTTTTAACTCTCTCATAGCATAAAGCCATTTTACATCAATTCAGCCTCAAGGAGAACTGGCTCCAGAACAGAGAAACTGTGAATGAAACAGAGGAAGGTAAGTATGGATGAAACAAGAAAAGAACAAAGGATAGTGTTAACAGCATCGATTGTTTCTGCAAAAATACTGGAAAGAAAGGAACCTGACTCCTATTCCATCTTTTTCCCCATCCTCCCAGCTGCAATCCAAGATCCTTGGTGCTCGATTGTGGAGCCAGGTTGGTTTGGTGAAATGCCAGGCCTGTGACCTTGTTCCTCTGCAACCTGGTGGTGCTTTTTCAGCACCTACACCCAAAGTCTCACATTCATACAACATGGTCACATACAGTACATATACATGCACCCCCATGTATAGTAATCCCTACCCCACATTTCACTTTGATTCCCTGGTAGAAATAGTACACCAGTTATTAATATGATAGCTGCCTGATTGCTGAGTGTAGGGATTAGAATACGTGTTGAAGAATTCTCTCTCAGTCTTGGAATACTAAGAGAGGAGAGTTTTCTGTTACTTTTAGTGTTTTCTATTCATTTTAGTGTTTCAAATATTTATTTAAGCCACTTGTGGGCAGTTTTGGTCTGAGAGGTACACTAGAAATCTTTGAATAAATGCAATCAATAGGAGCAGTTAAGAGTTGTTCCAGGACCTAACGGGTGAAGTTTTGTAAGGTTGAGCAAGCTGTCCTTTGTTTGATGACTAGTTATTGTACAATTAGTCCTACACAGGATTAATTATAATATTATATTAGATTTGGATTTGGATTTGGATTTGGATTTGGAAAAGAGAATCTGCTTGAAGATCAGAGTATAGCAGCTCTAGTTTCTTTTATCAAAGAATGACGGCAAGCCAGTTTTCAATCTAAAGCAGTGCAATCATTAAAGATTTTAGAGCTTTCAATAAGAATTTCTTCTGTTGATGGAAGTATTTTCCCTCTCTCTTTGCAGTTTTTTGCCATGTGTATATAACAGAACATTCTTACATCAGTGTAAAAACTAAATTATCCACTTCAGTTCAAGAGATTTTGAAAATTGTAGCAGAGAAGCTCCAGCATTCTCAAGAAGATCTGGCTCTAGTGGCTCTTTCATTCTCTGAGGGTAAATGATTTTCAGCTATTAATATTCGCCTCCCCCCTTTTTTTAAAAAAATAGTATTTTTGGTATCTTATCTGTAAAGCATTTTCTAGTGCAGATGTAGGTCTCTTCCCCAATGGATCCACAGCTGGATGACCATAGTTACAATAAGGAGCTGTTCAGCAGAAAGTGGTTTCCATGACAACTGCTAATACTTCAGTTCTGTTGGATAATACATTCCACATCATGTCTAGATTGCAAAGGACTTTTCTTGTTCAGAAACATGTTGTAAGGTTTGCTTTTACAGATAACTCTTCCCGTTCATAATTTAAAACTACCTGTATAACAAAAATACACTCTGGAAAACGGATCTCTACTTTGAAGTAACCAAATGGTATTTAGATATGAAGGCAAAACAGGAAAAACCTTGGGAAATACTACTTCCAGAAAATGAATGTTTTCCAAAATATTATAAACAATATTTTTAAAAAATTTAAATGCTTAGTTTAGAGCTCAGATACCAATTTCTAAAAATGAATTATTGTTTTTTTTTTTAAAGGTTGAATTATTTGCTCTTTGAAATAAATTACCCAGCTCAGAGGCTGCTAATCTTGATCTATTGACCAGCCTGGTCTCATAAGATCTTAGAATCTCTAGAAAGCTTTTTGGCTATTCTGCATCTTAAAATTAATTAATTATGCTGCATCTTAAAATAAGAGCCAGTTTGGTCTAGTGGTTAAGGTGCTAGGCTAGAAACCAGGAGACTCTGAATTCTAGTCCCGCCTTAGGCATAAAAGCCGGCTGGGTGACCTTGGGCCAGTCCCCCTCTCTCAGCCCAACTCACCTCAAGGTGGTTGTTGTGGGGAAAATAGGAGGAGGAAGGAGTATTAGGTATGTACGCCGCCTTGAGTTATTTATAAAAAAATAATAAAGGCGGGATAATTTTTTTTTAAAAATTATGAATTAAGAAATAGGAATAGCTGTAAATGTGATATGGTTAATCAAAAGGCAGCTGGTATAATTTATTATGTGGAATACTTTTATTACTCTGCAAACATGATTGTAAATTTTTTTTCTTACTGCTAAGAAGCTTCTTGTATAACTATCCAAGATACTTCTATTCTCCACAAGTCCAGCAGTCTTGGAAAGCATAATAACTGGATTATTAAATGCCGCTCTGAATTCAGCACTTTCCTTTTCCAGCCTAGGAGAATAGATAAATAAAATTTGAGTCTGAAGCTTCATTCCTGTGCAGTCTTATGAAGATACTAGATTTTAGTTTAAAAATACATTTTAATTTCTTACTATGATACTTTTCTTATTCCTCTTAAAGAGAAACATGAATTGCAACCAAATGATCTGGCAATCTCCAAATCGCTTGAGCTGTCTGCTCGTATGTTTCTGTTTCGAAAGGATCTGACAGATAGTTTGGTAAGTCTTTATGGTTCTTGTTTTTAGGTGGCTTTTAAGTTTTAAATTTAAATTGTATTTAAATTGTATACTACTCTCATACAATCCCAACATGAACAAAGGCTAGGAAAATCATTACCTAGATCACTTTTCCCCACCCTGTGTGCCCTCCAGGTATATGGACTTAATTCCAGGAATTTTATCATGAACCATGCTGCCTGGGGAATTCAGGGACTGAATTCTGGAGATCTGGAGGAAATAAAAATTTAGTTTACTTGCAGTAAAATCTTGTTGGGCATGCCAAATTTATTTGAAATGTTAGTTTCAGTGTGGTCTTCAGGTATCCTGTTGATTTTTATATTTTTATGTATTTAGATACAGCTATAAATACCAATATTTATCTTCATGGAGTTACCTAATGTAATAAGACATATGCTGCTGCTCTTAATATTAAAATTAATTCAATCTTAGAGGCCATAATGATTTCAAGGCAAAAATATTTAAACCATTTATTTGCAGCTGACTTTTGAGTTGAATATGCTTCTTTTTTTGTGTGTCTGTTGGTTTAGATCCCTTTTGCTGAAAATGAGGAAATCCAGCAACGATCAGTGAAAATTCTGGGGATTAACACCTGGGACCTTGCTTTGGAATTAACAATTTTTGACTGGAATCTTTTCAATTTGGTTCATGAAGTAAGATAATGAATCTGCATACTGTAATCAATGCTTTGTTTAGTTTTGACTGATTGCAGAATGTTTTCTCGTGTGATTATTTTTTTGTAATTATTTTGGGGTCATTCCACAGGCAGAATACCACACAAATCTCCTAAATATTTTCCTTAAAATTGATAATTTATTTTTGTCTGATGTAAATAAATAAAAATCATAATAGTTTCTACTGCTGAATGAAAAAATTCCTATTGCCAAGGGTGTTTATATATTACTTCTTTGACAAAGAAGAAAAAGAGATTTCATCCAATTCTCAAAAGCTTTTCCAACTGAAACCAGCAATGACTAATGGATATTAAATCACAATCTGATATTACATTTTTCATAGTTCTGACTAAAGGAATAATTGCCAAATTACTTTCTGAATTGCTAGAGGTTTGTTCATAAGTTACTAAAATGAGTTATCTGACCAAGTATCAATAGTTACATTTTTCTGATTATTAAATTCTAATTTGCATTTTAAATGCTTTTTAACTCTCTTTCAGCAAGAACTGATATATTTCACCTTCAGCCGACAAGGCAGTGGGAAAAACACTGTGAATCTTAGTCTTCTGCTTCAAAGATGCAACGAAGTTCAACTCTGGGTTGCCACAGAAATACTACTCTGCAACCAGCTCTGTAAACGTGTACAGCTGGTGAAAAAGTTCATTAAAATTGCTGCTCAGTAAGTTAAAAATCAAATGAATATTGATAGCTGGTTCCTGTTGAATACATTCAGCCAGAGATAATGAAAGATAAATATTCTATATATTTTGCTTTGTCCATTGAAATATGCCTAGAAAATGCTATGCTTTTTTGAAATAGCTATATTTCCAAAACTTGCTGTGCGTTGATAATTCTTTTATACTTTACTGTAGTCTCACTTCTCTGTATATACATGATTTATTTCTCCAATTGTTCCTCTGTGTGAAACTATTCTTGTACACATAGTGATACTAAGCAAAGTGTCATTGAACTACTACTATTAAAGTGTATTAGCTTCTTTTCATTTAATTCCCTTTAACTTCCTTCATGGTCTGATTCAGTTGTGTACTTAAATAGTACCAAATACACAAAATGAATTTCTCGGCAGTATGCTTACAAACATGAAGACACTGTTCATATAAATATTAACTTTATGAACTGAAACAAATTCATTTTGTGTATTTATCAAATTTGATTATTTAATGTAGAGTTGATTTTGAGTTGCATATTTCCAAGATTGACATTTTAATATGCAGTATACACAGATAAAAATTAGCCAAGAATCTAAAAAGATTATCTGTGTTATTTGAATCTTGGAAAATTTGAAACTAAGCATCATAAACTGAACATCAAAAGTCTTTTATATATTTTGTATATTCTATTTGGAATATAGGCATTAAAATCTTAATATAGATTTTCACTGAACTGTATCTACAATAAGTGGAAAGCCATATTCAAAAATTGTTTAAAATCCTTTCAAATTATTTGTTTAAAAAATAACAAGAGCCCCACCTAATGGAACTATAATTAAATTTTATAATAGTATTCAAAATACTGTCAAGGTGCTATCACCTTTACTCAGTAAATATACCTTCTGTTGAAACAATGTACTGCATATCCAGACAAAAGTTAATCTATAAGTATTTTCCACAGATTAGGAATGTACAAAATATATTTATACTTTGTCCTGGAAATACTATACATGGCAGAATATAGTAGAATCATAAAACCAATGCATACTTGGAATAAGAATTTAAAAATGAGTAGTTTAAAAAATTAGCTGCTTTACTAACTTGCAGGTAAGCTGACATAACATTCATAGTGTGATGTCATATGCAACTGATACTTGCATTTTGTCCATATTTATATTTTTGAGTATTTCTCGTATAGAAATATTATATATTCCAACAAGATAGACTGAATATTTCTACAAAGATAATGAGATTCTTCAACCAGACAGTACTATTATTGTTATTAAAATTGCTGTATAGAATCTGATCTATATAAATATCAGAAAAGTACTTGTCTGATCATCGTAATATTTATTTATTTATTTATTTATTTATTTATTTATTTATTTATTTATATGTCAACTTGTATTACCGCACCATCTCCCCCAAGAGGAGATTTATTATAATAAATAATAATTCAGTAGAAAATATTGGTTGCATGTTAACTAAATTTTCAATAAGAAGCTATAGTATATATTGAAGGATGCAGAACACATGAAAAATATTCTTAACATTGCAAAGCTTTGTGCAAGCAACAGTGGAGAAAGATTTAATTTAGATAAATCCAAGCTGTGCAGCTAGAGAATATTAATTCACCAGGGTGTGTGTGTGTCTGTGTGTTTGTAATGTATGTATACCTGTAAGAAGAAATTGCACATTTATGACTGGCAGTTTAGAGAAAACAGAACTGTTCTTTCTATTGTGAATCTCCATAAATTGGAATTTTCAGTTTGCATTTTTAATAGTGTTGTTTGGAATTATCAAAATAATGGGGTTATTTCCAAAGAATGGAGCAGTGTTTCCTTTGAGTTAAAAGAAAAAGAATCCTTCAAGTTTACATAGTTTAGATTCATGTAGTTAGAAAATAATACATTGCATACATTTTATCTGAAAAATAGAACCCCACAAATATTCTATAAATTCAACAATCCGTATTTTAAACAACAGATTGTTATGTGAATTTGAACACCAAAAGTAAATTACTCTTCTGATATTATTTCATAGCTGCAAAGCCCAACGAAATCTGAATTCATTTTTTGCCATTGTCATGGGACTTAACACTGCCTCTGTCAGCCGGCTTTCTCAGACCTGGGAGGTAATATGAGAATTGTATTGGTTTTTTTTCTTTCTAGAGAATTGTTTTTAATCATGTTTTTCAGCACTATGGTATATATGAAAAGGAAAAAGTTGCACTTAACTACAGGCATGCATTATTGCGTTTCTCATTAATGTTATTGATATTGAAACAACAAATTTAAGAAACCTTATTTTAGGGAAATAAATCCAAAACAAAATTTATTAACAGTTTTGGAAGCTGATAATGTCTAAGTTGTTTTCCTTTCAGTATGAATTGCATGACTTGGAACCACCATGGAAAATTCTATACATTTAACAAATGTTAATTCCTGGGAAGTTACATATTGTATTAGACAAAAGCTTGGTTACAGAGATATACTGTTAATTAATTTTGTACAGTACTACTGTTACGAAATTTTCTTCCAAAGTACAAGTATTATTTCAAAATTAGTGTAGTGTAAGTTAAGTAAATGCAGTTAAGTTAAGAAAGCTTAATTGAGCCTAGTTTGCTTGAGAGGGACACATTTCCTGCATAATTACTGTAGGAGTTCCAAGTGTTATCTAACATAATATTGATTGAATATTTCAGTTTTCTAGTATTTTCACCCTTGATATTTTTTGGTTGAAAAAAATTGCATTTGATGAATCTAATCATACAAATATAACAGCACTGATTTTTCCCTTCCTCAAAATCCCAGTAAGACTACTGTGGTAAAATCAACGATCAGGGCATCATCTCTTCAACAAAGATGATAATGTGATTGATGATAATCTTCTTCCTGCTCATCTACATAAATTTTACAAAGATATTATTACAGAAATACAAATGCAGGTGTTTGTAAACAGTATTAAATAATAAATATGGGTTCTTACAAAGTTTTTATGTCACTCTCAAACATTGTAACAAAGAATTCTAAGATAAGAAAGATAGTGCCAGAGAAAGTCCCATTTTTAAATTTAATATACTACAAATGAATCACTGATAGAATCTAGTATTTGATTCCAGTTCCAGTCTTTTAATATGGAGTATTGTATTGCAGAGAATGCCTGGAAAGTTTAAGAAGCTCTTTGCTGAACTTGAAAGTTTGACAGTAAGTAGGCTTTACATAGAATAGTCTTTAATTTCCCTACCTATGTATTTTTGTTGGTAAATGGAAGCATCATTATCTAACCTTGGATGTGTTGCATTCAACATTTAGCTTTACACAAATTTCATATGTTTCAGATAAGAATATACAGTATATTTATCTAGTCCTCTTTCTTTAAGAAACTTTTTCTGCCTCATTTTTCAAGGAAAAAAATACTTCTGTATCTAAATATTTTGTATCAAAAGGAAAGCTTATACAAATGTAGTTGATTTCAAACTGCTGTTCTTAATAGAGTCAAAATAATTTCAACAGGATCCTTCTCTGAATCACAAAGCCTATAGGGATGCGTTCAAGAAAATGAAACCTCCAAAGATCCCCTTCATGCCTTTACTCCTTAAAGGTAATCTGGCTTGACCAAATATATTGCTTATACAAATTTTATATCATAGTGCAATCCTAAACTTAGAGGACTTGCCTCAGTCAAGTGTAATGGGTCTTAATCCCTTTCAATAATGTTTAGGATTATATTTTTAGACATTGAAGAGTAAAGTAACTTTTAAAACATACATGTGTAGGCTGCAGTCTTAAATAGATCTACTAGCCAGTAAGGCTGACAAAATATAGTGGGCCTTATTTCCATGTAAACATGTACATGATTATGTTGTAACTGTGGTATACTGTATGCATTCATTGTGGATCAGATTCAATTTCAGTTTTGGTCTCATTGCATAACTGAGGAAGACCCTGTTTTGAAATCCTACTCAGCTGCTCAATCAGCTTGATTGATTAATAGACTGGTAAAATGTATTGCCTGTTTTCCTAAGAGGTCTGATTTTGACTAATAATGTTTGAAGGAAAATTGAACTATTTCTTAGGTATCAGTTCTGTAATACACCATTTAAATTAACTGAATTTCTATAACAAACTCACAAATAATTGGTTTTGAAACTCTGGTTTGTTTTCTGCTCCACTGAATTTATTTCATCATGTAATTGTTGGCAGCAAAGCAGATTTCTTTACTTCAATCTCCCACTCCTTCTAAGGCTTTCAGTTTTGTCTTTGATTTGAACAAAATTAAAAGATGGCTGTTAGTCTTCATTATTGACATTGACAGTAACACATTCAGCAGGTGAGAAGGTGAATATGTATTACATTAGGATTCTATAATACGAAGTTCCAGGAGTGAAAAATGCCTGTCATTGTGGAAGAAGAGGAGAAATGAGTAGCATTTGGAGCATTAATTTGGTAAATGCCAATTTGGAAAGAATTCAAGAAATCAAAATCTTTTTAGGAGTATATGCAATGGTACTGGCACTCCTTAATCTTTTATTGACTGTGCTAATACTTAAAGCAGCAGATCAAAATGAAAAAAAGAGGCAAATGATTTAATTTTATTTTTATTCTACGTTATCCTTTCCAAAAGATCGAGAGTAGTTTATATGAAAATTTAAACAAATACCATAAAGCAAAATTTTGTTGTTGTTGTTGTTCAGTCATTTAGTCGTGTCCGACTCTTTGTGATCTCATGGACCATAGCACGCCAGGCCTTCCTGTCCTCCACTGTCACCCAGAGTTTACTCAGGTTCATGTTCATTACATCGGTGATGCTATCTAACCATCTCATCCTCTGCCGTCCCCTTCTCCTTTTGCCTTCAGTCTTTCCCAGCATCAGGGTCTTTTCCAGTGAGTCCTCTCTTCGCATTAGGTGGCCAAAGTATTTGAGCTTCAGCTTCAGCATCTGTCCTTCCAATGAGCAGTCAGGGTTGATTTCCTTTAGGATTGACTGGTTTGACCTCCTTGCAGTCCAAGGGACTCTTAAGAGTCTTCTCCAGCACCACAGTTTGAAAGCATCAATTCTTCGGCACTCAGCCTTCCTTATGGTCCAACTCTCACAGACATACATTACTACTGGGAAAACCATAGCTTTAACTATACGGACCTTTGTCGGCAATGTGATGTCTCTGCTTTTTAATACGCTGTATATGTTTGCCATAGCTTTCCTTGTCTTTTAATTTCATGGCTGCAGTCACCATCTGCGGTGATCTTAGAGCCCAAGAAAATAAAATCTGTCACTGCTTCCATTTCTTCCCCTTCTATTTGCCAGGGAGTGATGGGACCAGATGCCATGATCTGAGTTTTTTTAATGTTGAGTTTCAAGCCAGCTTTTGCACTCTCCTCTTTTACCCTCATCAGGAGGCTCTTTAGTTCCTCTTCACTTTCTGCCATTAGGGTGGTATTGTCTGCATATCTGAGGTTGTTGATATTTCTCCCGGCAATCTTAACTCCGGCTTGTGATTCATCCAGCCCAGCATTTCTCATGATGTACTCTGCATATAAGTTAAATAAGCAGGGTTTGTTGTGATCCACACAATCAAAGGCTTTAGCATAGTCAATGAAGCAGAAGTAGATGTTTTTCTGGAACTCTCTTGCTTTTTCCATGATCCAGCGAATGTTGGCAATCTGATCTCTAGTTCCTCTGCCTCTTCGAAACCCAGCTTGCACTTCTGGTAGTTCTCGGTTCACATACTGCTGAAGCCTGGCTTGTAGGATTTTGAGCATAACCTTGCTAGCATGTGAAATGAGCACAATTGTATGGTAGTTTGAACATTCTTTGGCATTGCCCTTCTTTGGAATTGGAACGTAAACTGACCTTTTCCAATCCTGTGGCCACTGTTGAGTTTTCCAAATTTGTTGGCATATTGAGTGCAGCACTTTAACAGCATCATCTTTTAGGATTTTAAATAGCTCAGCTGGGATACTGTCTTCTCCGCTAGCTTTGTTGTTAGTAATGCTTCCTAAGGC
This sequence comes from Charina bottae, assembly GCA_023362775.1. NCBI lineage: Eukaryota > Metazoa > Chordata > Lepidosauria > Squamata > Charinaidae > Charina > Charina bottae. Next base: position 33,795,956 of record JALMGJ010000007.1, read on the forward strand.
CCACTTGACTTCACTCTCTAGGATGTCCGGCTCAAGCTCAGTGACCACACCATCGTATTTATCAGGGATATTAAGATCTTTCTTATATAGTTCTTCTGTGTATTCTTGCCACCTCTTCTTAATCTCTTCTGCTTCTGTTAGGTCCCTGCCTTTTTTGTCCTTTATCATGCCCATCTTTGCACAAAACGTTCCCTTCATATCTCCGATTTTCTTGAAGAGATCTCTAGTCTTCCCCATTCTATTGTTTTCCTCGATTTCTTTGCATTGTTCATTTAAGAAGGCCTTCTTATCTCTCCTTGCTATTCTCTGGAAATCTGCATTCAGTTGGTTATATATTTCCCTTTCTCCCTTGCCTTTTGCTTCCCTTCTTTCCTCAGCTATTTGTAAAGCTTCATCAGTCAGCCACTTTGCTTTCTTGCATTTCTTTTTCTTTGGGATGGTTTTAGTTGCTGCCTCCTGTACAATGTTACGAACCTCCATCCATAGTTCTTCAGGCACTCTGTCTACCAGATCTAATCCTTTAAATCTATTCCTCACCTCCACTGTATATTCATAAGGGATATGATTTAGGTCATACCTGAGTGGTCTAGTGGTTTTCTCTATGTTCTTCAATTTAAGCCTAAGTTTTGTGATAAGAAGCTCATGATCTGAGCCACAGTCAGCTCCAGGTCTTGTTTTTGCTGATTGTATAGAACTTCTCCATCTTTGGTTGCAAAGTATATAATCAATCTGATTTCGGTATTGACCATCTGGTGATGTCCATGTGTAGAGTTGTCTCTTGTGTTGTTGGAAAAGAGTGTTTGCTATGACCAGCGTGTTCTCTTGACAAAACTCTTATTAGCCTTTGCCCTGCTTCATTTTGTACTCCGAGGCCAAACTTGCCTGTTATTCCGGTTATTTTTTGACTTCCTACTTTAGCATTCCAGTCCCCTATGATGAAAAGGACATCTTTTTTTGGTGTTAGTTCTAGAAGGTGATGTAGGTCTTCATAAAACCTTCATAAAATAAAGCAAAATAAACATGTTTAAATAATATAAAATGCACATTAAAACTACTGCATACCAGATAGAAAAGATTATGGATGTCTTGAAGATCTCTAAGATCCATCACCAGAGCCAACTGAACAGTGGTACCCAATGACTGGACATCCATAATTCTATACCAAACTTGAAGGCAGTGTCAAGTGGCATACTTCAAGACTCCAGTATAGACCCAGTCCTGTCAGACTGTGCAGCCTGTTGCCCCAGAGTTATATATGAACTTTGGTTTGACCGCAAAGACCATCAAAAGATGTCACAGTAATTCTTAATGTGACAGAAGCAGAAAGCTATTAAGGGAGAGTCAATATATAAATAATTAAATGGTTATATTTAAATTTGATTAAATGAACATGTTTTAAAATTGTTTTTGTCCTGGCCATACCGATTGCTTCTGGGAGTGTAGCCTTTAGAATACCACTCAAAGATCAAGTATAACCCTCAACTCGGCAAACATTGTTTTTACAGATGGATATGTCCCGAGCAAGGCTTTTTTTCCCAACCATGCCAATTAAGACCTCCAGAAGGAAACTACTTAGATTGTCTTTGGTCAATGCAAAAGCTTAACAGAAACATGGATGTAGTGATAAACCTGTCAACAAGATTTGTTACTCCCTTCTCCAGATGGTTCTGAAGTACTAAACACTAATCAAACAGCACATCTGCATTGCAACAATATCAGAATGAACAACCGTAAAGCACAATTGTATTTTTTTTTGCCACAAATACATTACATGCTATATTAGTCCAGTTTACATTTTGGAGGGCTAGGTGGGGTTGGTACTGTTTAAATCTTCCTAACTTGAGATAAGAGTTGTGCTGTGCGTCCTCCCTTTTGCCTTGAGAAAAACAACAAGATCCACTGTAAATTCCTTCCTGCCATTCTGCATTCACCTCTCTCCCAACTGCCCCAAAAACTACCGAGCCCACATGAGAGGTAGGTGCTGGGATATTTAGCTTAAAGGATGAGAGAAGAAGGTGTTTCCTTGGGATGGCACCAGACAGTTACCTCCCTAATGGTGCAGAGCTTTTGGTGTGGGAAGAAAATCAGAATGAAAGTTATGCCTAAGGGTATTCCACCCATTTTAATTTGCAGGGATAGGGTGGTAGGAAGGATTTGTCCATAGAAGAGGAAGGACTATCAGGAGGTTTGTTTGATAAGGTGGTTGTGGTGATTCCGCTGATGATAGGGAATACAAGGTTTGGTGCTGCCAAGTCAGAAGGTTACTGTGGACAGGAGCCAGGGACTGATGCTCACTAGGTAGGTTCCCAGAAAACTGCTTTATGTGTTACCAATCGAAGAGAAAACTGCTTTATGTGTATATGATTCAAATATTTCACTTAGAACTCCAGAATTTGTACAGTTTGGTTTTTTTCACTCCCTTTCTTCAGTTTTTTTTTTACTTGCGTATCACAGTTAAATTTTCTGAATGTTTACTTATACATGAAAATATAATATCAAACACCAGTGTGTTTTATTACTGTTGCCACGTGAAAATGGAAAGTTAAGTTGAAAAATATATTTGTGTTTCTTAGATGTGACATTTATACATGAAGGAAACAAAACATTTCTGGATAACCTTGTAAATTTTGAAAAGCTGGTATGTATCATTTCCCACTCTAAATTCAACATCATGAAAAGACTCCCATTTCTATATTATCAGTCATCCTTTCTTTCTTTCTTACTCTTATAATATTATTATTATTATTAAAACTGGATTTAATTCTCTTTGCTTCAGCTTTCTACTGAGTATTCCCCCTATAAAAATAACTAACCCAATAGTCAAGCTTAGCAAACATCTACTATTCTAAATATTTCACACATTGTTAATTGATCACCATGTATTCCTAATTATTTGCTTCCTTTACTGTGCCAAAGAACATACCTGGGCACTGCCATTCTTTTTAGTTCTCTGTATTTATCTGTTTGTGGATTATGCATGGGTTTGTTCCTTCATTTGCAGAAATACTCATTTTTTTTAAGTAACGAAGTTCATTAAAATGATAACAAAAGAAATTGAGGAAGTAATTGTGATTGGTTTCAGTAGTAAACAGAGCTCGAAGCACCTTATACATGCTGTTCATTCTCAATATTAGTGTTTACTGGCTCAATGTTAATCTGTGGATTTTATCTTCACAGCACATGATTGCAGACACAGTCCGATCATTGAGGCATTGTAGGCGCAACCAATTTGGTAAGTGAATGACATTTTGACAACACACACACGCCCTGGTATAGTCCAGCTTAAACTTGAATCAGAGCCTACCTTTTTAGTGTCTGTGTTCTTACATAGAGTATTAGAGCAGGGATGCAACCCAAGGGCTACCCTTGGCTTTTGATTGATACGCTGGTGGCTGTACTCTTAAAATTAGTGGATAAGCTCAGTTTTAAGAACTTTTGGTTTTATTTTAATTGTATTAAAATGAAATATACTTAATATGATTATCTCTAGTTATGTATTAATAATTCTTTCCATCACATTAAATATTATAAATTAGCCATTCATTTTGGAGTTTTCTGGGGGATCCTTCAGATGTTACACTTCAACTCCCAATATCTTTTACCAGCCAATACCAGCATGCTCCCAACATGAGGATGGCCAAATTTAGTAACATTTGGAGAACCACAGGTTTCCCACCCTTGTTACATATCAACACACACACACACACACACAGAGAATACATGCAAGTCATGGAATAAAAAATGACAGGAAATGAAAGTCCTGTATATTCACATAAATAGTTGTTAGTATTTTTTCTTTGCACAAAATTATTTCCATCATCTTGAGTGTTTTATCTAGTACATGAACGAAAATATATTGAAAAGATTGGGAGAACAGCTTTTTCAATGTAATTTTTACAGATAGTTTTGTAATGCAGTTTGATCCCAGTTCATGGTGAAAGCTTGTTTGAGGTTGTACAGTCTACACATATAATGGAATGACATATCCACTTTATATTCTTCATTAATGTAGAAGTCATGCAAAGCCAGTATTTGCAGGCCACTATGAAGTTAGAAGTCATTAGAAAATTTCCATTATTTTCTAGAAATAAAAAATGTGAAGTTCAGGGGTTTCATTAAAATAAATCATTGATTAAACCTTGAGATAGGCCTTCAGAAAAGATGCTGCGGGGTAACTGATCTCTTGTTTTTCTCTTCTCAAAACTATAGGAAATGAAATACCCTCAAAAGAGCATGAGGAGCTGAAGTCCTATGTCCATCATTTGCATATCATTGATAACCAACAGATGTTGTTTGAGCTTTCTCACAGGATAGAACCTCGTGTGTGAATTCATACTCACTCACATAACTCCAGCACTTTTAATTAAGTGAATATTTATGTGCCAAGCATGTTACTTCCCTAAGAAATTGATGGTTACTGAGTTTTATCAGTAATTGGTGCCACATTACATGCAGGCATCTCATGCCAAGCAAGAGGAGGAGCTCTTCACAACAGCCTTCCAAGATGAAGAAATGCCAAATCCATTCAGCTGCAGAGAGAAGAAATGCATTCACCATATTCAAAACCTTGATTTTCTTGAAAACCTTATTCAAAGTAGCTTTCAGTCCCACATCCATCAGTGTTAAATTGAAATAAAATGTTCTGTCCTTACAAGGACCTATTCAGCTAACAGCACTGTTTTGAGAAAAGTGCTCATAATTTGGCACACAGGGATATACCTCACTAACCATAAGCTGTCCGAAGGGTTGACTGTGGGGCCAAAATGAAAGCAGCAGGGCGGGTATTAATGAATCTTCCCTGATATATGTGCTGGCATCCACTTCAAGATCAAAACATAAAGACAGTTAGCATACTTAATAGAATTTAACAAAGAGTAAAATTTAAGCCAAGCACAGTTAATACTTGATTTTAACATATTTCAAAATGTGCTGCCTATAAAGCAAGATGTCACACCATCGATGATGGTAACCCGTGCTGTGCTTTTATGCCAAATTAGAATTTAGAGTACTGCGCTTTTAATATTTCTTATAGATAATGCTTTTTGAACTTTAGAGCCATCTCAGTTTTTTGGTCCTTTCCTAGTAATTCTATTAGAGGCAAGCAGTGTGACAAAAGTGTCCTGCCTGTAGCTTTATTACAAACGAATGTAGTGTGTTTTACTTCTATGTCCACTTTATTGTGCTGTCACTAATTGCCATTATTATCTTTAGACTGGTGCAGGTTTATTGCAAAACAGTGCTAAATTGGTAAGGAAGAATCTATTATACTGTGGGGCTGTTGCTTGCAACTGAAAAAACTAGAATCCCCAGAATTACCTCAAAGAAGTAATGAGAGTGAAAGTACTATGGCACACTTACTATACTTTATAGCTAAGTTAAATCTGATCTTGTTGTATAAGTCATAAACCATGATTTACAAACAATAATGAATAAGTTCATATAACATACTAAGCCAAATTTAAATAAATCATATTATGGTTTATCACATGAATCTGACCATAGAAGAGATGTACTTTGAGAAGCAGGCATACTGCTGTTTTTTCCTTGCTTTCTTAAAAGCTGAGGATGAATTCCAGTTTACAAGGAGAGGAAGACTCTGACTACCAGAAGAGAACTTGCATTGGAAATGAAATGGATGATTCTCAAGGAAGTTTTTTGTTGGCTTTCTTTCATCAAGGTGCAATTATAAAGGAGAAAGGCTGAAGATTGTCTATTGGGCTTCACACTGACGACAGATTGCTTTTCATTCACATTGCTATAAGAAAGTGCTGTGCTGTCAAGATCACAGCATAATGCAACACAGAGAACGAGAATCTGATTTCATGAGTAGCTCTTTCCAGTAACATCTATGACACTTGCATAACTATGTTTAAGCAGCACATTCATTCTGGATGGCAACATGGTAATCTATGATTTAAAAAAACGCTTCCTGGAGAGAAAGATTTAGAATCTATGCAACAAATATGTGTGACAATCACAGATTTGTTGCAATGTATTTGAACATGTGACTTAAAAGTGAAAGCTTTGGTGTAATAATTCTCATGCCTCGGTTTTCACTTTGAGAGATCAAAGCTACACTTACATTCTTGAAATCATGTCTGCAATTTGTTCCTGTCTTCAGAATGTCATTATCCTATTAAGGGTTCTCAAGGAATTGCCTGAAGAATGTGGTAAATACAATGCAAAGCAATGCATTTCACTGTGAAAATCTATTTATATGCAGCTTTATACAAAATAGACTTTTATAGTACCACAGGAGCATACTGCCTTGTGATACTACTGGCCCACAAGAGAGGCTGTGTTAAAAATTAGGCCTTCCTTGAAAACATCTGAACTATTTTCTTCATTGTGCTGCTGCTTAGTTCATATTTATTCAAGAAGTTTTTCTACATAAGCTCCTTCCCAGAAGATTGACTGTTGGTGGAGGACAAAATCAGTTTTAAGTGAGAAAGAATTGTTGGTTATAATTTTTTTTCTTTGGTTGGTTGGTTTGTAATGAAGTAGAGAGTCTTTCCATTAGATTTGGTGTTCCTCATTTAAAAAATTTGAAAATTCTGTACAGGTATAATATAAAGAGAATAATGTATGTTTCTGAAATGTAATTGGTAGTATTTAGTATATTGGTTATCCAATGTCTTCTAGGAATTATTTGGGAGAAATTATTAAGTAAACAATACATTATTTTGTTAGATAGTTGAACAAATTAGAAACAGCATAGATAAGCTCTTTAGGAATTTCCAGGATGTTTTTCTTACAGCAACTTAGCTGAAGAAGCAATGTATTTGTTAACCGAATAGCAGCTGTTTGGTTTGGCAGTAGGAGTTGCTGTAGTAAGAAACATGTTTCGAGCATTATTTTTATCCACAGACAAAAATAGCATTTTCAGAGGGAGAAGTCGCAAAATCAGCTTTCTATGCGCACAAACCGACCATACCTTCAAGAATGGAACTCAACATTTTGAAACAAGGCGTTCCAAACCTGGCTTGTTTCATAACACCATTGCAGGGAGATATTTGGGGGGGAGAATCAGAGCCTGTTATTTAATCCACATATTAAGGTGGGCCTCTGTTTTTGCTAAGTGGCTGGATTTAAATTTATAAAATAAAGGTACATCCACATTAGCAGTTCCGACATGCAACATCCGACAGTTTTTTTAAACTGTTCATTGTCCAGCTGCTTACAAAGTAACTTGCCACCAAGTGGAATAAATTAACTCGAAAGGATGGGACTTGCAGGGGAGGATTGGTAGATACAAGACTGACGATGATGCATAACACAGGCTGGCTAATTCTTACCTCTAGATGTCCTCTTGCCTCTACACATCCATTAACAGTTAGCTGGTGTAATTGCAGTGTTAAGACTAGCATTAGAGATACTGTTTTGGTTCTTCCTTGACAAGACAGTAATGTGAATTCAAATCTGGCTTTTCTGTTTAGCTGCTGTTCTGAAACCTCTTTCCTGCTTTTATGAGCAAGCTTAATGCTTAGTGATGTAAAGCAAAAACTGGATAATTTTCAAATCTTGTTAGCTGGACTATCTGGTGCCGGCTTTGTAGGCAGAATTACTTGAGTCCTTCAATTCAGTGGCCACTTGGTCATTATTTAGCCAATGGGACCAGTCAGAATTAAATTATGAGCCAAATATTTCATGATGCTAAAAATAAGCTATGGTTACAACTTGGATCTCACTCTGCCTGTGCAAGAGATTATAGCAGTTAACTGGCATGTAGGTAATTTAAGATATATTAAAACATGGGAAAACAAATTTATTGGTTTGGGGGAATAACATATTACCTGCAGAGCCAGTGTTACACTGGTTTTTTTTTAAGTCCTGTAACTTCATTTGTTACCTTAGAGCAGAGCTTTCCAAACTCTGTCGCGACAACACTGTTTTCCCGCGGCAACACACCAACGGCGGCGCGCAAAAATCCGAAAGCGGCAGCAGCGCTTCCGGGTTTTTGCACGCTGCCGCAATGGTGGCACTTCCGGGTTTTCCCGCGGCGACACACCAATGGTAGTTGGTGTGTCGCCGCAGGAAAACTTTGGAAAGCCCTGCCTTAGAGCTAAACAACTAGATAATAGTGTTTCTGTGGAAGCACGTTCAGAATGCAGACTGTAAAAATGAACAATTTTCTTTCCAGGGTTATGTTCGGGGAAAAAATACCACAATTTGAGTCTGGAGCAGGTGCCAGATACATACTGTGCAATGCCCATCTTACCCTACTCCTGATACATTTATGTAACTTTCTCCTGAAACGAGGGCAGTTTTAAGATGAATGACTGAACCAGCCTTGAGGTGGTTAATATATTCTGCTGTCGTAACAAAGCAATGGTCCCTTCCCAAACTCTTCTGTGTACACCCCAAGTCTTGTTGGCTTCAGAAGAAGATTTAGAATCAATCTTATGCAATCAATCTTATGCTTTGAGAGTAAGTTCCATTTAACGCGATGGGTCTTGTTCCTCAGTAAACATGCGTTGGATTGCAGTATAAATTGGGCTGACTCTTGGTCCCCAAATTATAAGAGTTATAAGGCCTATAAGAGGAGCACGAATACCAGCATTTAAAAGGGGGAAGATAAACTGAGGAAATAACTATCCAAGCAAAAAGGCACTGGTGCAGAATAGTGTAACACCATTTGGATTGGATTGAGCACTGTAAATGAACATTTGCATGGCTGTAAAAAATGCAAACAGTAAGTTGTAAATACTAACCTTTTTAGCAAAGTTAAAATTACTATTTATTTGCATAGCCTATTTATTATATTATTTTTACATTGTTAGGAACAAAGGCACTCTCAAAATACAAATAAAAGGCTACTTACATCTGGGCTGCACAGATCTGGATAATTGAGATGGCAGTAAAGAGATAAAACTGCTGCTGCCAGCTGTTGCTTGTATTTTTGCAGCCCCGATACGGTTCCTTTAGTTTTGCCCATTTTGGTCTCTCCAGAGTGCCATTGTGTTTCACTCTGCATTAAAAGTAATAGAAAGATTGCCCAAGCTAAGGTTATATACAGCCCGGAAGACCCACAACAGCCAACTAAGGTTATTTGCCTAACTTCTCAGGGACACACTTGTACTTACCTACCATTATTAGAACTGGCATATATAAAACACTCCGGTTTAACAAGAATACAGTTGCCAATGTAGCCCTTTACATATTTCATGTGTGTGGGTTTCTGTATATATCACTGTGTTGTGTATTTATGAGAGCTAGTAAGCAATAATTTGTATGTCAAAATAATGGCAAGCAATACAAAGACAAAACTTGTAAAAGCAAAATGTTACACTTAAACTTTTTTAATACTGCTTTTCAAAATACAAATTATATTAATGAAATATGTCTCTGAGTCTTTGCTTAACTTTTCTACCATAATGGGATGTTTCACAGCATATGCTTGAGCTGTCTGTCCCATATTCTAATTTAAATAATCATGAAGGCCCTGGGTGATCTTGGATAGCCCATTCTTCAGTTTTACCCCACCCCAGCTTCTGTCAGTATGGAGGAAATAATGATAATCTAAGAGATTATAGTCTAACAATTCAGACAGGAATGCATGGATCATGCAGGGAAAGCACTTATATTATGAATACCGGTCTGTAACACATTATCCAGCTGCAGCCTTACAAAACCCTCTGCATTTCAAGTTACTTGTTAAGAATATACTATGCAGGACTTACATTATGGTAATTGACAACTAATCATACCAGCAATTATGCAGTTTCTCAAATCTAAATGAGATAATTCCTCTTTGCTCACTTGACAAATACACAGGAAAGTTTGTTAATTGAACAAAACAATTGAACAAGGAAGTTTACTTTCTTTAGGGAATAAATCATAGGCTTTTCAGGCAGAAATGTACAGATTTCCAAATATTTATAAAGGGATCAGGTGGCAGATACTATGGAAGACTTCTGCCTGACACCCCTGAGTTGGCAGGATTTGTCTTGAGGGATCTGTAGGGCAGCTTCTAACTTTAAGATCATTTATTATGGTCCAAGTAAAAATTTTTGCATTGACATGGGTGGATCATTTGGTCAGAGATGCTTCTGATGTTCATACAGTATGTAGAGTTTCCTTCAAGTAGAGCTTGACTGATACAGTGGGGCAAAAAAGTATTTAGTCAGCCACCAATTGTGCAAGTTCTCCCACTTAAAAAAATGAGAGAGGCCTGTAATTGACATCATAGGTAGACCTCAACTATGAGAGACAGAATGAGAAAACAAATCCAGACAATCACATTGTCTGATTCAGAAAGAATTTATTTGCAAATTATGGTGGAAAATAAGTATTTGGTCACCTACAAACAAGCAAGATTTCTGGCTCTCACAGACCTGTAACTTCTTCTTTAAGAGGCTCCTCTGTCCTCCACTCATTACCTGTAGTAATGGCACCTGTTTGAACTTGTTATCAGTATAAAAGACACCTGTCCACAACCTCAAACAGTCACACTCCAAACTCCACTATGGTGAAGACCAAAGAGCTGTCGAAGGACACCAGAAACAAAATTGTAGACCTGCACCAGGCTGGGAAGACTGAATCTGCAATAGGCAAGCAGCTTGGTGTGAAGAAATCAACTGTGGGAGCAATAATTAGAAAATGGAAGACATACAAGACCACTGATAATCTCCCTCGACGTGGGGCTCCACGCAAGATCTCACCCCGTGGGGTCAAAATGATCACAAGAACGGTGAGCAAAAATCCCAGAACCACACGGGGGGACCTAGTGAATGACCTGCAGAGAGCTGGGACCAACGTAACAAAGGCTACCATCAGTAACACACTACGCCACCAGGGACTCAGATCCTGCAGTGCCAGATGTGTCCCCCTGCTTAAGCCAGTACATGTCCGGGCCCGTCTGAAGTTTGCTAGAGAGCATATGGATGATCCAGAAGAGGATTGGGAGAATGTCATATGGTCAGATGAAACCAAAGTAGAACTGTTTGGAAGAAACACAACTCGTCGTGTTTGGAGGAGAGAGAATGCTGAGTTGCATCCAAAGAACACCATACCTACTGTGAAGCATGGGGGTGGCAACATCATGCTTTGGGGCTGTTTCTCTGCAAAGGGACCAGGACGACTGTTCTGTGTACAGGAAAGAATGAATGGGGCCATGTATCGTGAGATTTTGAGTGCAAATCTCCTTCCATCAGCAAGGGCATTGAAGATGAAACGTGGCTGGGTCTTTCAGCATGACAATGATCCCAAACACACCGCCCGGGCAACGAAGGAGTGGCTTCGTAAGAAGCATTTCAAGGTCCTGGAGTGGCCTAGCCAGTCTCCAGATCTCAACCCCATAGAAAACCTTTGGAGGGAGTTGAAAGTCCGTGTTGCCCAGCGACAGCCCCAAAACATCACTGCTCTAGAGGAGATCTGCATGGAGGAATGGGCCAACATACCAGCAACAGTGTGTGCCAACCTTGTGAAGACTTACAGAAAACGTTTGACCTCTGTCATTGCCAACAAAGGATATATAACAAAGTATTGAGATGAACTTTTGATATTGACCAAATACTTATTTTCCACCATAATTTGCAAATAAATTCTTTCCGAATCAGACAATGTGATTGTCTGGATTTGTTTTCTCATTTTGTCTCTCATAGTTGAGGTCTACCTATGATGTCAATTACAGGCCTCTCTCATCTTTTTAAGTGGGAGAACTTGCACAATTGGTGGCTGACTAAATACTTTTTTGCCCCACTGTATCTGTGGGCATGTCCGTGTTAATTTCTTGGCAATGGTTTGCCTTTGTTTTCTAGAATGCTTGTTCAACTTCCCAATTTAGCCTACAGTCCTCTGATTTCCTGTGGTCCCATCAAAATATTGAACAGGTCTGACCCTGCTTAGCATTCACACTGGCAGATTTCACTTTAATGGTGCAACTTAATTCCATTACAGGTCACCTGCATCTAGCAAACTACTCTCTTCCCACCACTTCAAAGAGCAATGCCTTTCCCCCACTTCAGCCACCTTAGTAGCATGCAACCATGGATCAGGACCCTGGGAAAAATTCCTGGTTGCAAAAACATTCAAGTCATATTTGCTCATTTCAGTTTCATAGCTTGCAAGAAACTTTAAAATGTAATGGAATAATAATGTTTCTCAAGTCTGGAATCTTTTCCTCATAACAACCACTCAATCAGAAAAGCACATGCAATGTTAAAAATGTGGAAGGGGGGCACTATCAGTGAAGAAGGGAAGGGATTGTGATGTTCTACAAACTAATAGTGGGAAATGATTGGATGCCTTTTTGGTCAGCTGGATGCAAGCACAGATCGGCTCATGACGTATCCCGCTTGGGCTTCGCAGAAATAAAAAAGGACATAAGACAACTTCAAACTGCTTTGTGAGAAATTGGGGAGTGAAAAGTGTGAAAGTGTTCAAATGTGTTCCCATGACTAATGGGCCTCATTCTTTTTGATACATCACTTGTTCTATATGCTAGATCAAGGTAAGAGGAGGAAGTAAGAGGAGGTGGCTCGGGAGTTCATGGCAGCCATGGGCCTGTCCCAGATCATTCGGGACCTGACTCGAGACAGTGGCCTCACTCCGGACTTGGTTTTCTTGTTGGAGCAGTGGCAATGTGATCTGAGGGGAGAGTTAGATCTGTCCCCACTGTCATGGTCAGACCACGCCCTGGTGGCCCTGAGATTCTCTTGTGCCGCCCCACTCCGCAGGGAGGCAGGACCCATTTGACTGGTCCGCCCCTGGCGACTTATGGACCCGATGAGGTTTCAGGGGGAGCTGGGGGTTATACCCGAGGACCTGCTGCACGGTCCAGTGGAGGTCCTAGCCACAGCCTGGAGTAGCGAGGCGGCCAGGGCCTTGGACAGCATCATGCCTGTGCAACCTCTCCAGCCCCATTCAACCCATTCCCGTGGTTTACGGAGGAGTTGAGGGTTTTGAAGAGGGTCAAGAGATGTCTGGAGTGCCGCTGGAGGAAGACGAAGACTGAATCTGACCGAACACAAGCTAGAGTCGGTGGAGGGAGATGGGCGGTGATATAAGTTTAACAAATAAATAAATAAAATAAGGCCTACCTTTTGGCGGTAAGAGCGGCGAAAAGTCAATATTTCTCCGCTCTTATTCCATCCGCAGAATGCCACCCAATGGCCCTGTTTAAGATTACTCAATCTCTTTTGGGTCAGGTAGATTCAGTGACCCATTTACAGGGCCTCACGGAGGAGTTTTCTGAGCATCTGCAGGATAAAATCACTCAGATCCATTCCAAGCTGGACTCTCAACGTGAGGCACAGTCTGAGGAGATGCCGGGGGTGCATACTTACCCTGTTATCTGGGAACAGTTTGATCCTGTTGGGCCTGGGGAAGTGGACAGGATCCTCCAGACTGTAAATGCCACCACATGTCATCTAGACCCGTGCCCTTCCTGGCTGGTAAAAGCAGCCCGGGAGGTGACACGTGGTTGGGTCCAGGCAATGGTTAATACATCCTTGAGAGAGGGGGTGTTTCCGGCAGCCTTTAAGGAGGCGCTGGTACACCCCCTCCTCAAGAAACCGTTCCTGGACCCTACTGTGTTGGACAGTTTTCATCCTGTCTCCCACCTTCCCTTTTTGGGAAAGATGGTTGAGAAAGTGGTGGCATTGCAACTCCAGAGGATTCTGGATGAAGCGGATTATCTAGACCCCTTTCAGTCAGGTTTCAGGCCAGGATACGGGACAGAGACTGCATTGCTTGTGCTTATGGATGATCTCTGGCGGGAGCGGGATGGAGGGAGTGCATCCATCCTGGCTCTTTTGGACCTCTCAGCGGCTTTCAATACCATTGACCATGGTATCCTTTCGGGACGGCTCAGGGAGTTGGAGATGGGTGGCGTAGTTTTGCACTGGTTCACCTCCTTCCTCCAGGACCATTCCCAATCGTTGTGATAGGAGGGAGAGATCCGACCCGCGACCCCTCTTGTGGGGTGCCGCAGGGTTTGGTTCTCCTCTCCTGTTTAACATCTACATGAAACCACTGGGTGAGATCATCCATCACCACAGGATGAGGTATCAATATACTGATGATACTCAATTATATATATCCATCCCGGGTGAGGTAAGTGATGCGGTTGCTGCCCTCTCTCAGTGCCTGGGGGCTGTTGGGGTCTGGATGGGGAACAACAGGCTTCAGCTGAACCCTGGTAAGATGGAGTGGCTGTGGATTGATGGCCCCCCTGGATCCGGGAAGTTGTCATCTTTGATTCTGGGTGGGGTTGCACTACCCCACACAGATCCAGTGCGGAATCTGGGGGTTCTCCTGGACTCTTGACTCCTGCTCAACGAGCAGGTGGCAGTCGTGACCAGAAGGGCCTTTGTGCAACTTCGGGTTGTGCGCCAGTTATGCCCGTTCCTGGATTGAGATGCCCTCCGAACAGTCACTCATGCCCTCGTCATCTCCCATATAGACTATTGCAATACGCTCTACATGGGGCTACCCTTGAAGAGTATCCGGAAGCTTCAGCTGGTACAGAATGCGGCCGCGCGGGCAATTATTGGTGCCTCAAGATCAACACATGTGACACCACTGCTGCACGAGCTGCACTGGGTGCCAGTATGCTTCCGGGTCCAATTCAAGGTGTTGGTTATTACCTTTAAAGCCCTGTATGGCATGGGACCAGGTTACCTGAGGGACCGTCTCATCCCCATAACATCAACCCACCCCACCCGGTCATGCAGAGAGGGCATGCTACGGACCCCGTCGACAAGGGAATTTCACCTGGTAGGGTCCAGGAGGCGAGCCTTCTCAGCAGTGGCGCCTGCCCTTTGGAATATTCTGCCCCTGGAGGTGAGACAGGCCACTGCACTCCTGGCCTTCCGGAAGAATTTGAAGACCTGGTTCTTCCACCTTGCTTGGGATAGGAAGGGCAATAGCTCTTCCTGGGGGTGGCTGGCACCATAGTGTCCTCCCTACTTAATGAAATCTTATCGCCACTGGATTTTGTATTTATTTATTTGCTATTTATATTGATGATTTGATTGTATTTTAGGTTTGGATGGTTTTAATTGTTGATTTTATTGTAAACCGCCCAGAGTCCCCCTTTTGGGGGAGATGGGCGGTGATAGAAATATGAATGATAAATAAATAGATAAATAAATAAGTTGCTATCAGAAATAAATTATATACACACAGAATGTTTTAAATTGTCATTTGGTTACCATTACAGGAACTGTTTTTGTTCATAGAAGCCCAAATTGCTTACCTCTGCCAGATGCATGGACTATTTGTAGCTTTAAGCTGGCCCATTTATAATTATCACTAGGTAATCATGCTGCAGTGCCCAGAATCATCTGCTACTTAAAGTAGAAAACATTACCAAAATTCCAAAGCTAAATATGGCATGCTGAATATGAACCTTTTTGGCCTGAATGTTAGTTTTCAAGAATTTTACTTCTGTATCCTGGGCACTGCGACTGATCTAGTTAAGTTAGTATGTTTCTTACAGTCAGGGTAAATAAGATGATATGCAAAAATTTTCTTAAATGTAAAGGCTGAACTGGATTGTGGCTACCATTTTGGGTTCGGGTTTGAATCTTTTCTCTGTGTGTCATTTTCTTGACTTAAAATGCAGTTCCCAAAAGCTGTGTGTGCATGTGTGTGTGGGGTGTCTCTCTGGTTTCAAATGGAACAGAGCAGCTTTAGGAAGGATGATTTAAATCAGGCAAATGACATGGGGAAGCGATTACTCATTCTTCAAGGGCCATAGTCTAGTCTAATTTGGCCCACTACATTACTTTTTATTGAAGTAGGAAGACCAAGCAGGGCATGGCTTCTGGAATTCTTCCTAACCCTTAATGATAGCTCTTCTCTGGGTCACATGACTGGGAGGAAGAAGACAGCAGACCTACTGTAACAGGGAGCAGGCACCAATACTCTGAACTGCAGCCCACGTGCCCCTCCCAATAGGGATGCATTGGGGTCTTTTCTGGAATGTTTTCCTTTGCAGGCTCTGGCCGTTTTTGCCAAGTTTCTCCCTTCACCACCCCAAATTTGTTCCATTTCTGTTCTGTTTTCAAAGACACCTGTGCAAAGACAATGTCCCTTACCATTTTACATAATTCCTTTCCAACATTCCATTATGTCAAAAAGAAAATAAAAGGATAGTTTGGGGGTCCTGTTGTATATCTTATGTGTATTGCTATATTTTAACCAGCATATGACTTCATGCTGGCATCTGTTCTGATCGGCAGGTAAAAAATACAATAGCATAAAAAAAACATATTGAGATAGAGAATGGATTAAATGATTAAAATATTAGAAAGATTGGACTATGGGGACAAATTTATAAAAGCTATTCAAGCCATATATACACGGCAAATTGCCAAAATAGTAGTAAATGGAGATACTACCCAGGAATGTTATATAGGTCAGGACACCAGGCAAGGTTGCCCGATCTCGCCACTCCTTTTTATCTTGGTATTAGAAGTTTTATTAGAAAATATAAGTAAAGATAATTTAATAGAAGGGATAAGAATAAAAAAGGAAAATTATAAATTAAGAGCTTTCGCTGATGACATGGTTATAACTACAAAATCCAGAAACTTTGATTAAACATTTATTTAAAAAAAATCAAGATTTTGGTGAATTGGCGGGGCTCAAAATAAACAATCATAAAACAAAGATGATAAATTTGAATATGAACCAAAATACTATTCATAATATGGAACAGATTACGGGTTTTGTAAATGTTAAAAAACTAAGATATCTAGGAGTGGACATAACATCTAATAATTCAAATTTATTTAAAAATAACTATACAAAATTATGGACCAATATAAAAAATGATTTAAAACTATGGAAAAATCTAAATCTATCATTCCTGGGTAGAATTTCAACAATAAAAATGAATATATTACCAAAAATTATTTTCTTATTCCAAACTATTCCAATTGTTATAACCCAAAAAACCTTTCAAAATTGGCAACAAGAGTTGGCAAAATTTATCTGGCAAGGCAAAAAGCCAAGAATAAAATATAAATTCCTACAAGACACTAAAGAGAATGGTGGTTTTGATCTTCCTAACTTAAAAGTATATTATGAAGCATGTATTCTATGGTGGCTTCGAGATTGGATAAGACTGGATGATAGAAAACTACTTAATCTGGAAGGTCATGATTTAAAATTTGGTTGGCATGGATACCTATGGTATAACAAAATTAAAGCAAATGTAGCATTTAATCATCATCCCATTAGGAAATCAATTATAAGAATTTGGAATAAATATAAAAATACAATCTTACCAAATATACCTCCTTGGATTTCACCACATGAAGCTTCTATTTGGTATGGAAATTTAAATATAGGTAATTGGATAACATACAAAGATCTACTAACATTTGAAGGATCAAACTATAATTTAAAATCAAGAGAAAACTTACTAAAAGATGGAATAAAGTGCAATTGGTTTTCATATGCACAAATCAAAGAACAATTCAGAGTGGATAATAAAAACTTTAAATTTAAAGAAAGTGCAAACAATTGGGATACCGTCCTATGGAAAGATAAAAACCACTTAATTTCAAAAATGTATAAGATATTAATATCAAATAATTCGGATAATATACGAAAAAAGAAATGTATATGTAATTGGGGGAAAAATTTAGGTCACAAGATCCAATTTGAAACCTGGGAAAATATCTGGCTAAAAGATCTAAAATTCACATTGAATTATAATATGAAAGAAAATTTCTACAAAATGATGTATAGGTGGTATCTAACGCCAAACACTCTGTCAAAAATGAATAATAGACTATCTAACAGATGTTGGAAGTGTAAAAAAGAAGTGGGCACTTTTTTCCATCTTTGGTGGTCTTGTAAGGAAACAAAAAAATATTGGTTAAAAATACATCAAACAATAAGTGAAATATTGGAAGATGATCTAATAATTGAACCAGACATGTATCTATTAGGATTTTTAAAACCTGAGATACGTAAGAAATATGGGAAATTACTATTTTATTTAATAACTGCGGCTAGAATTATATTTGCTAAACACTGGAAAGAGGATTGTTTACCTACAATCGAGGAATGGTTATTAAAAACAATGGATTTAGTTCAAATGGCAAAATTAACAGATTTATTAAATGATAAGAATCAAGAAGAATTTAACTTATGTTGGGACCCATTTTATAGATATATAGAAAAAACTCAAAAAATACAAATAGTGAATTCAATGTAAATAAGATATAAAATTGTATAAATAGTTAATTATATAACATATAGAACCTATTGTAGAAATTTTTGATGAAAAAGTAGGAAGTCCATTTTATTTTGTTTTGTTGTTTCTGTTTTATGTTGTTCGGTCATAGCAAAATTATAAGAAAGAAAGAAAACAGAGAATTAGGGGATCACAGAAAGAAGAGAAGTGTAAGAAGGGAAAGATGAGATCTTAGAAGGTACAAGTATGTTGAGAGGAATAGGAGGTAAAGGGTTAAAGGTTGAAAGTCCTATGAGAAACTGTATTTAAATGCATTCAGAAAGTGGAAAGTTAATTAGAATGTTTTGGGTTGATTGAAGAGGTTGGAGGTATGGAAGAAAGAAAAGAATATAGATTTTGAAGAAGGTGTAAAGAAGAGAAAATAAGATGGGTAAAGGGTTGAGTTGTAATATATTTAAAGGTATTTAACATATTAATGTATATATTTAGAAATTATACAATACATTGTATAATGTATAATATGTGTTGTATGTTGTACTGTATTATTGTTGATTTATGTCTATGTTAACGATGTTTAATAAAATTTATTTCAAAAAAAAAAAAGAATGGATTCCCGCCCCCCCTCCGAGTAACTTTTGAAAGCTGACCATCCTAATATTTGGAGCAAAGAGCAGATGTAAAGACTAACCATAACAAGAATTAAAGAAGGATTGTATTTCCTTATTAGACTATATTTTAGCCTTTGCATCCTGGGTGTTTTCAGATAGAACAAGCTTCACCTGGATTTTCAGCTATTTCATATTTTACTCCTGAATAGAGGTATGTTTGTTTCCTGAAAAAATGGGAAGAAGCAATAGTTCAACACAATGGGACATGATAGCATTTGTTCTCCATATAAAATTTCATAAGTAAGACAGGGTTACAGCTAAAAAAGAAGAAGAGCTTCCTCTGGAAGTTTCCCTTTGGCTAAGGAAGAGATTTTCCAATGTGACCTTTCTTGTCTGTACACCTTCCCATTGTGCTGCCACACTGCAGACATCAGTGACATCTAGTGTCTGAAAACAGAAGCTTCCCTTGGTTGCTTAACTGTAACGATGTGAATTCCCAGGAAGAGGACATTCTGTGGTCTTCAGTGAATGAAATGAGCTGGCTCTGTGTTGTTTGAGTAGGGAATCAGTGGGAAAGATCAGTTAAGCCTTTTTCTCCTCATGGTTTCCATTAGGTTTATTTTTCCGTTTTGATGACAGTAGTGCACATAGATCCATGTCCATGAAGTCACGAAGAGTCGGAAGCGACTGAACGAATAAACAACAAAAAGTGCACATAGATGCAGTTTAGAAGCTAATAGGAAGAGACACTGTCATTCTGATATGGCTCACAAAAGTTAGTCTTTTTTTTTGACAAATACTTTTTATTTTCAAGATATATTTAAAATACAAAAAAAGAGAAAAAAACTATAGAATAGATAGAAAGCAGAACTAAAGAAAAAAGAACAAACTATAAATATGTGAATAGAAAGATAGAAAAGGAAAAGCGACTTCCGACTATTTCCAATACAGATATAAAATAAAATGCAAATCTAATCTCTTACAATTAATTAACCTATCATAACCTATTCAGCTGGTGCAGAATGCGGCGGGACGGGCAGTTTTAGGTGCACCAAGATCTGCACACATAACACCTCTGCTCCGTGAGCTGCATTGGGTGCCAGTTTGCTTCCGGGTCCAATTCAAGGTGTTGGTTATCACCTTTAAAGCCCTACATGGCACGGGATCAGGTTATCTGAGGGACCACCTCATCCCCATGACATCCTCCCGTCCCACCCGATCTGGCAGAGAGGGCATGCTGCGGACCCCATCTATGAAAGAATTCCACCTAATGGGGTCCTGGAGACGAGCCTTCTCTGCAGTGGCTCCTGCCCTGTGGAACATCCTTCCACCAGGGATAAGACAGGCCCCCTCGCTCCTGGATTTTAGAAAAAAATTAAAAACCTGGCTCTGCGACCTCGCCTGGGGCAAAAAGGAAAGCAGTCAAACCTGGGGATGGCTGATTCCTTAGAGCCACCTTAGTTATTTAATTTTAACTATAGTCAACGTCACTTTAGAACTATCTGCCTCTTGGATTTTATTTTATTTTATTTTATTTTATTTTATTTTATTTTATTTTATTTTATTATTTTATTTTATTTTATTATTTTATTTTATTGTAATTTATTCTAATTCTATTTTTATCATAGTTTTTATTATATTTTGTGGATATTGTGTTGTGAACTGCCCAGAGTCCCTCCTTGAGGGGGAGGTGGGCGGTTATAGAAATTCAATAAATAAATAAATAAATAAATAAATAACATTATTTCTATTACAACAAATCATTTAATCTCTAAAACCCAGAATCAAAACATCATTTATTTATTTATTTGACAAATACCTTTTATTTTCAAGATATATTTAAAATACAAAAAAAAGAAGAAGAAAAAACTATAGAATAGATAGAAAGCAGAACTAAAGAAAAAAGAACAAACTATAAAGATGTGAATAGAAAGATAGAAAAGGAAAATACAAAAGTTAGTCTTCATTCCAATTGAGGTTTGCTGCATTGTGAAGAATTGCTCCGGGCTGTATATAAAAGTGAGAGTTGCAACCATGAGATTGATCCCAAACTAGTAGTTGATATACTGTCAATTGATATCAATATACCGTACAGACAAATATGTCGATGAAGATTCGCAGTCATCCAGGTGGAATTGTCTGTAGGTTGAGTCATGGCAACTGTACAGACAAATAATTTTTGACTGTCAATTGCCTGTCCCATTTGACTTTAACTTCTGAAATGTTATTGTAATTAAAATATTTTTCTTTGCCGATGTACAGCAAGGAAAAAAAGACCAAGAGAAGCCGAGGAGAAAGGGTATCCTGTGAGGCTAGTAGCAAATGACCTCACTTTTTGCCCTGTGGCGAGCTGGTGTTCTGAAACTGTCTCTGACCATCGTGGCAACCTTTCTGTGAACAGAAAAACTCCGCTATGTCAGCCACTGAAGCCCCTGCCCTGTGGAACACCCTTCCCCTTGAGATCCAGTGGGCCCCCGACCTTTTAACCTTCCAAAAAGCACTTAAGGCCTGGTTTCCCCCCAGGCTCTGGGATTGGGTGAGGATGGCATGGGGCAGACGTGTCAGGGCTGCATCGGAAAGTTCAGCTGTTTTGTGCCAGGTCTATTTGTTGTTTTTTTTGTTTTACTGTTTTTATTTCACTGTTTGTATATATTGTTTTTAGCCTTGGGTTGTGAGCCACCCAGAGTTTGGTTGAAGATGGGCGGCCGTGTAAATGTTTTAAACAAATAAATATTTTTGCAAGAATTCACAATATATTCTCAAAATTCCAAATGTGTCCATTAGCCAAACAAAAAAAAAGTTTATTTACCCTAGCTTAATACATGCTTTACCTACAGCAATCTAACAACTAAATACCGGATTGATAGCATGAAATAAGAGATGACTCGGGTACCTAATGGAAAATTTTTGTATTTCTTCTAGCATTTCTCATGAAATGGTAAGAAACATGGCAGTAAATACATCAGAATATAATGAAAACCTGAAGGATATAAACATGCTGATTAATCTGACCAAATTTACTTTGAGAAATCATACATTATTATTATTATTATTATTATTATTATTATTATTATTTCAATTTATTCCCCACCCATCTCCCCTGCAAGGGACTCTGGGCGGGTTACAACAATTGAAAGTTTAAAAACTATACAAAAACAATATCTAAAATACATCCAATAATAAATTACATGAAATCCAAGATGGATTGGGGACCGTAGGATAAATCGTATTACTACGGGGCCAGCCAACCCCAGGAGGCACTGCCGCCTCTGTCGTCCCAGGCCTGGCGGCAGAGCCAGGTCTTAAGGGCCTTCCAAAAGGCCAGGAGTGAAGGGGCCAGTCTTACCTCCGGGGGCAAGATGTTCCATAAGGCGGGCGCTATCGCAGAGAAGGCACGCCTCCTGGACCCCGCTAGATGGAATTCTCTTGTTGAGGGGGTCCGAAGCATGCCCTCTCTGCATGCACGGGTGGGGCGGGCCAACGTTATCGGGACGAGACGGTCCCTCAGGTATTTATTTATTTATTTATATTTCCAACTTATATCACCGTATCCTGGCCCTATGCCATATAGGGCTTTAAAGGTAATCACCAACACCTTGAATTGGACCCGGAAGCAAACTGGTAGCCAATGCAGCTCGCGTAGCAGAGGTGTTACATGTGCCGATCTCATGGCACCCATAACTGCTCGCGCCGCGGCATTCTGCACCAGCTGAAGCTTCTGGATACTCTTCAGGGGTAGCCCCATGTAGAGCGCATTACAGTAATCTATACATGAGCAACTGCACATCAAATTTCCTTATAGTTTACTGACAATTTACTAACAATGATACCCTTATGTTACTGACACACAATGATAAAAATCAAGGCTTAAAATATGAATTAAAGTGAAAGTAGAAGGGCCTGTTGAGGTTTATTCCCTTTTGTGTGGTGGTGCCTGGTTTTCGTAGTTTTGTATAATAGCTGTTTTCTCTTTCAAAGAGTCCAAGCAGCAACCAGATATTTATTCACAGAGAAAAGGAAATTTGTTTTCTTTCAGCTTTCCTCTCAGGATTACAAATGTCCTGTGTTATGCACTACTTCTCTTTCCTTGCCTTGTCATAGTTCTTGGAAGTGAAACTAAGCATTGAAGAGTGAGTTTCATCACCTTTGTCTGGGATGATGATTGTTTTCTATTTTACACTATAGCCATTATTCTGCTTACACACCAGGATCCTTTTAGAGGCTGATGTGCTCCTTCTGATGTGGCAATGAAATTATCCATGGCTGACTAGAAAATGGTTGTTTCTAAGATAAAAGCTTAAACACCCCTCCATATCAGTAGGCCCCAAATATTGCCAGAATAAGTTAGTTACATAGAACCATATTAATTAATGAACCATGAACCAGCATATGATGCCAGTACATTGTCACTAGCTTATAATACCAAACATCATATAATGCTGTGCTATAATGATCTATTATTTTAATGTCATGTATTTGTGTGAATGGGCATGGCTGAAAGATAGAGTATGTGAGACCCAACCAAAGCAGACCAAGAAGGCCGAGAAGTTTTCTCAGGAAGATTTTAGTTTATGTAGCATGTGAAAAAAAGAATCAGAATTAAGAAAGGCACTAGCACTCTGGTAGAAAAGTACAAGAAAGTGTGATAAAAAGTGCCCAGGTGGGATTGACCAAGCTTTGATGGACTGCTCAAGCCTTTCTGGAAAATATAAAAATGTATGGGAACTATAGTCCTTGGGAACCATGACATGGAACGAGTTTTCTATGTTGGTGTTGCACCTGGTTTCTTTAGGGAACTCCAACCTAGCCTAGCCAACTAGACTTTATGTATGAGTATATGAATGTGTGAAAAAGTGCATATTTTAGTTCAGAAAGAGAACAATAAAAGTTGTATGTTTGCATTTGTTTCTACGTGCTTGAGTCTCTGCATAAAAAAGAAAACGTAGCACTGCAGATACATTCCTGCCTCAGTGTGACTGTAATGTCAGTGTGACAGGGAGAACAACAGGACAGACAGGTGTGTGTGTGTGTGTGTGTGTGTGTGTGTGTGTGTGTGTGTGTGTAAAGAGTGATGAATGAGCAATTCCCCCGGGGGGGGGCACACTATCTAGAGAGCAAATTATCATATTAGAAAGTCCAAAAAAGGGTGGTAGATGCACCTACAGTTGTGCTGGAAAGCAAGTAGAGAAAAAGAAATCTTAAAGAGACTCACTAAATTTAGTACAGGTGGGTAAATTACTCTTGGGCTGAGTTCACACATCACACTAATCATAGTTTGCTTAACCATTGTTTATTGAATTAACCACAATTGGCTGGATTTACACAATATAATAATCCATAAGTCATGGAGTGCAAATGTCTATGTTCACATAGCACGCTAAACTACGACTGCTACTACATTATATTATTATAGTTGATCACTTAGTCAGCCAGATGTTTAGACTGGATTTGGCATTTTTGTCCACCTATAGAGTCCTTCCCAAGAACCTGGGATAGGCAGATGTTGTTGTTTAATACTATTAAAGGTATCGTCACAGCATGTAAGCTGTTCCAAGTAAAGCTGCCTTTTGTAATTGACTGATGGTGAGTTTGTCAGTGCCAATGGTGTTCAAATGGTGCTCCAGATGTTTTGGAATTGCACCCAAGGCACCTATTACTATTGGTACTATCTTTACTTTCTTTTGCCACAGTTGTTCTACTTTTATTTGCAGGTCTTTATATTTTGTGATTTTCTCCAGTTCTTTCTCTTCTATTCTGCTGTCTCCAGGTATTGCAATTTCCACTATCCAGACTTTTTTTGTCTTTCTTATCAACAATTGTTAAGTCTGGGTGTTGTGTGGCAGATCATCATCATCATCATTATTATTATTATTATTATTATTATTATTATCTTCCTATAAGTCCTGTTCTGCCGTGCATCTCCAGGTGTATGCAACTTCAATATACTTTGTATCATTTAAGATACAAACCTATAACACAATAAAAAGATGAAATCATATTAAAATATACAAAGCACATATATCATGAGATATTCACCGTGTGGGTCAATTTTAATGTCTGCAGCATACTGACTCTATGAACTGGGTCTTTATGTATGAAAGAATTTCATAAGGATGCATTTTCCACTGACAAGAGTATGTTGTGTGCAATCTGGGACCGGCTTCCTCTGTTCCCCCGTTTTCCCTCCTTTTCATGCTGAATCACACTGGGACCCTGGCTTGTTTTGTTCACATCATTCCTGAAAAACAGTGGGGTAGATATGGAGCAATGTTTTGCCTTGTACATTAAATGATGCATTGACATTAAAGTGACATTAAAGTTTATTAAATGATGCATTGACATTAAAGTGCATTGACACGAACTGGAGAATGATGGTTTAGAGATGCTGAAAATAAATCTGTTGTAAACCCGCAACATTCCAGGAGTGAATGGAGAAGTTCGATGCCAGAGTTTCACTAGGAAAAGAGGTGCCGGAAGGCTCGCTGGTAACCAGGCAACAGGGCCCTCCTCCCCTTCCAACGCTCAGCACTGACTTCTCTTTTTTTGGCTTTTGTTGTCTGTCACCACACAATTCAGTTTTAATCTTCTCACATTATTTCCATATTTCATAAAGTAAACCTTACGCAATTTATATCCTCCCTGTTTAAAAATGCTTCTATGTAATATCGGGCAAGGAATTTCTAATGCTGTCTGTTTTCCACCAAGCTTTTTCTTCTGCGATTTGGCAGCCTCGCCTAATTTTACAAGCAATGGGTCCAGATGACAGTGTCTACGTTAAACCGAAAGCTCTATTATTTTGATTTATGAGGGTTTATAGGCTGTTCCAAGCAGAACAGACTCTGAGCAGTTCTTTCTTGCATAACAGCAAAAGGAAATGCACTATAAATAGCTTTATTATCCAAGGTTCATGTGTATGTGATAGGGGGAGATATGCACAATTAAATGCAAAATTCCAGAGGTTAGCCAGAAGAGATAAGGAATTATTTTTAAACAAGCAATGTGCAGAAGTGGAAGAAGACAATAGAATAGGAAGGGCAAGAGACCTCTTCCAGAAAATTAGAAACATCAGAAGTAAATTCCAGGCAAAAATGGGTATAATCAAAAACAAAGATGGCAAGGACCTAACAGAAGCAGAAGAGATCAAGAAAAGGTGGCAAGAATATACGGAAGATCTGTACAGGAAGGATAATAATATCGGGGATAGCTTTGACGGCGTGGTCAGTGAGTTAGAGCCAGACATCCTGAAGAGTGAGGTTGAATGGGCCTTAAGAAGCATTGCTAATAACAAGGCAGCAGGAGACGACGGTATCCCAGCTGAACTGTTTAAAATCTTGCAAGATGATGCTGTCAAGGTGATGCATGCCATATGCCAGCAAATTTGGAAAACACAAGAATGGCCATCAGATTGGAAAAAATCAACATATCCCCATACCAAAAAAGGGAAGCACTAAAGCACAGCTTTCCAAACTGTGTGTCGTGACACTTTAGTGTGTTGCAACACACAGTTTGGTGTGTTGCCACACAACCCGGAAGCAGCGGCGGGGGCGTGCACGGTGGTGGTGGTGGCGCACCATCAGTGCTTCTGCGTTTTAGCGGAGGCCGCTGCCACTGCCACCACATACACCCCCGTGCCCCCGCCGTGCATGCCCCCGCTCTCGCACGCACCCCCGCGCTGCCGCCGCTGCCGCCACTACCGCAGTTGGTGTCACCAATGGCGGCAGATTGGAAAGCACTGCACTAAAGAATGTTCAAACTATCGAACAGTGGCACTTATTTCACATGCCAGTAACATAATGCTCAAGATCTTGCAAGGTAGACTCCAGCAATTCATGGAGCAAGAATTTCCAGAAGTACAAGCTGGGTTTAGAAAAGGCAGAGGAACTAGAGACCAAATTGCCAATATCCGCTGGATAATGGAGAAAGCCAGGAAGTTTCAGAAAAACATCTCTTTCTCTTTTATTGACTATTCTAAAGCCTTTGACTGTGTGGATCATAACAAATTGTGGCAAGTTCTTGGTGGTATGGGGATACCAAGTCATCTTGTCTGCCTCCTGAGGAATCTGTATAACGACCAAGTAGCAACGGTAAGAACAGAGCACGGAACAACGGACTGGTTTAAGATTGGGAAAGGAGTACGACAGGGTTGTATACTCTCACCCTACCTATTCTACCTGTACTCAGAACACATCATGCGACGTGCTGGGCTTGAGGAATCCAAGGCTGGAGTTAAAATCGCTGGAAGAAACATTAACAATCTCAGATATGCAGATGATACCACTTCGATGGCTGAAAGCGAGGAGGAGCTGAGGAGCCTTATGACGAAGGTGAAAGAAGAAAGTGCAAAAGCTGGGTTGCAGTTAAACCTCAAAAAACACAAGATTATGGCAACGAGCTTGATTGATGACTGGCAAATAGAGGGAGAAAAAGTGGAGGCAGTGACAGACTTTGTATTTCTAGGTGCAAAGATCACTGCAGACGCTGACTGCAGCCAGGAAATCAGAAGATGTCTAGAGCAATGACAAATCTTGATAAAATAGTTAAGAGCAGAGACATCACACTGACAACAAAGATACGCATAGTCAAAGCAATGGTATTCCCCGTTGTAACCTATGGCTGCGAGAGCTGGACCATAAGGAAGGCTGAGCGAAGGAAGATAGATGCTTTTGAACTGTGGTGTTGGAGGAAAATTCTGAGAGTGCCTTGGACTGCAAGAAGATCAAACCAGTCCATACTCCAGGAAATAAAGCCAGACTGCTCATTTGAGGGAATGATATTAAAGGCAAAACTGAAGTACTTTGGCCACATAATGAGAAGACAGGATACCCTGGAGAAGATGCTGATGCTGGGGAAAGTGGAAGGCAAAAGGAAGAGGGGCCGACCAAGGGCAAGATGGATGGATGATATTCTGGAGGTGATGGACTCGACCTTGGGGGAGTTGGGGGGTGGCGACGGCCGACAGGAAGCTCTGGCGTGGGCTGGTCCGTGAAGTCATGAAGAGTTGGAAGCGACTGAATGAATAAACAACAACAAAAAAATGTGTATGGAGGGGAATCTCTTCCATGTGGGGGATGAGTGGATCTTCCAAGGAAGGACAAATGCACTACTATTGTGCTTCCCCCCTCCCTTTCTTTTAAACCTAAAGGGTTGGTAGTAGAGATTTTTATTTCTGTAATTGGAATCCTCCAGCACCATCTAGTGGCCTTTTCATTTATTGCTGTTCTACAACAGCACAGATGTTTTGTTTTTGTTGTTGTTCAGTTGTTTAGTCGTGTCCGACTCTTTGTGACCTCATGGACCATAGCAGGATGCAAATAAATTTTAATTATTAGTTTTTAATATCTTTAAGAGAGAGCTCTAGCCAGTGCTAATTAAGATTGATTAAGCTTTTTAAAGGTTTTAGTTGATTAATCAATTAAATTTGTATTTTTGGGGGTATGCAAATAGTTTGAAGAAAAAGCTAATTCTGTGGGAGTTAATAGATGATGAGTAAAGACATCTCAAAAGAAAAGGTGTTTATTATTGCAGTTTTTAAAATTGCATTATAAAAGTTGTTTTTATAATTATATTTCAAAATTAAAATATGTGGCCCAGTCTAATGATGGCAATATTAATTGACTGAACTAATTGGTTCATGGGTTGAACACTTCAACCCTCGTTTTGCAGTTGCCATACAATTCTTTTATGCAAAGGGACATATCTACTTTACCCTTATAACTATTATCCCAAACAATGATATCTATTGTTTTTATAATATTGAATTGTGTGCTATAGTGTGTGGGAAGCAGAGAGTGGGAAACAGAAACTAATTAAAGATGTAAGATTATTATTTTTAATATGGGGACAGAAGTTTCAAATTGTGCATTATAGAGGTAATGCAGATGAAATAGATACTGTATGAAAAATAAATGCAGCCAGTTAGGCAAATCTTAGTAGTCAAATGACAAAACATATGCTGGATAGATAAACAGGATCCAGATATTCTTACTGATACAATTTCAGATGCAATGTCTATAATGAACTTTTATTCTCTCTCTGAAAAGTGCCTGTGCATCAACTATTCTTGAAAATAACAGCTGTTGGGACACTTAGTTTTAACTCTGCCCTTCATCAACTTCCTTTATATTCCATGCACTTATTCTTTCTCTTTTGGATGCCTTAATCTGGTTCCAAAGGGTGAGTTTATAATGACAATGTGTAAGATTTGTATTTGTTGTGAACGTAGCAGCTGTGCTGGTGTAGTATATTGGTAATAAGTGCGCAAAACATTCTGCAGCCATGGAGAGAGGGAGAGGGATCTTGTTATCATGCAGCTCATGTACCAGACAATCTCAGCAGGTGTCACTATGGTAGGGAAAGTATGGCTTCATTAAACTGCGGTCAATAGCTACAGCTGCAAAACAATGGAGAAGGGAAACTAAAAAAAGCCACAAAATACCATGTAAACTTCCCCCCCCCCCCAGGCAACATGTTTTAAAATTTGGAGAGGTCATGGTTAGCTTTTGTTGCTGCCATTTATAATTTTTGTGCATTTTCTATATGTCAAAAGGCATGCAGATGTCATGGCTCAGAATATGAATAAGGTCCAGGTAGGTGGAGAGGAAGAATCCTGAGAAGATCCTGTAAATCAGCCCATTCCAGCCTGGTGCCTTCAAGATGGGTTGGATTAGTAACACAGTTCTCATGTAGTCTGGCTGAAAGATTAACTTGAAGACATCTGTTGCATCTCATCAAATTTCTAATGAGCAGAAGAATGTTGCTCTCTACAAGCCATTGCTTCACAGTGATGTTCAGAGTTCCTACCCTCAAAGTTCTCTTCACCACCTCCTTTGTTTCCAGACAACTGTAGAAGCAGACTGCTTATGCTAATGTTACTTGAGAACATTTGCCTTGGGATTATTTTTGGGGGGCAACAAATGTGAGGAATAAAATCAGTCAAAAACATACCAAGAGTGAGCATATTCTTTGCGGTGGTAAATAGATTTTCCATCAAACTGCAGTCAAAGTAACAAAGTAAAAATGACATTTCCTCCCCTAGTGTTTTGATAGTACTATTTAGTAGCAAATGACATGGTGTGAATACATTTGAATCACTTTATTTCCAAACTGCTATCAATTCACATTTCAGTTATTCACATTTCTCTAAATTTTGCAAAGCAGGTTTTCATTAAAAAAAAAAGAAAAAAAACACCTTACATTAGAAGAAAATTTGCAAAACATTGCATTCATTGGTAAGCATGATGATTAAAATGCACATTGACAGGAAAAAGTTGCTTGCAACAACTGTGCACATTAGACAAAACTGCAAACATATTCATAAGTTAGGAGAAAATGTGCAGTAAAAATGCATGCAGTAAAAATGCATGCAGTAAAAATGCATCTGGATTTAATGAAAAC
Organism: Charina bottae; assembly: GCA_023362775.1. NCBI lineage: Eukaryota > Metazoa > Chordata > Lepidosauria > Squamata > Charinaidae > Charina > Charina bottae. Next base: position 33,826,112 of record JALMGJ010000007.1, read on the forward strand.
TGTTTTTAAAACCATCTCAAATTGATATAGAAGTAGAGCAAACTGAATTCAAGACAGAAAAATTAGGAATTTAAGTAAATCAAATCTGTCAACTTAGCTCATCCCTACACAAACAATTTCTTGTATTGTGGCTGCCACAAAATGTCTGGGATTTATTTTACCTCGGATTCACTAGAAAATGTTTTACTGTATAAACTAGGCCAGTATTTTTTTTTTATCTGAAGCTTAAATCTTGTCCTATTGATCCAATACCAAGTCCTCGGACACCCTAAGTTTTGTCAGCTCTGAGGTTTATCTACCCAAAATCCCAGGTTCACTCTCTTCACTTCGCAAACCAGAAAACAAAAACCAGATACAAAAGTACTGTTGAAGGCTTTCATGGCTGGAGTTCGATGGCTGTTGTGGGTCTTCCGGGCTGAAATCTCAAGATTTCGCTTCTGTCTGTGCTCCTGCCCTCTGAAGATGCTGGCCACAGATGCTGGCAAAACGTTAGGAACCACAACTTCCAGAACACGGCCACACAGCCCGGAAGACCCACAACAGCCACAGATACAAAAGCTTAGTTTGAAGTCCTATCTGCCTGGATAACGTCCTTCCCTCTCCAACTCCATATCACAGGTTTGACTGCAGCCCCTATTTCTGCCCCTTGATGGGCTTTGTAAGAATTCTGTACCTGTGGAATCAAAATACATTTTTTCTTTCACTGCTGTTTTATTAACTCCCAATTCTTCCACCTTTTCCATTTATCCTGTCAATTAATTGCAGGGGAGGAGGAGATAAGTACTTTCACAAAATCCCCAAATTTCCAGAAAGTAAGTGTGTGTGTGTACTGTATGTGTGTAATAACACATACATGTTATTTTCAGCTAGCAGTAGATTATTCCCCACCAGATTAAAACGCAACAAAACCTTCAAGAAATGTTACTTTGAGCCTCTCTGCATGTATTTATTTCATTACTATGAATCAGCTCCAGATCTATCTCCATGACACTGGCTCCTCTCCAAGATGAATTGGCATGTTTCTGTCCTGTTTAACGGAAACTGGAGCAAAGCTGAACTTTACTAAAGAATTATTACTACTATAGTGCTGGGGCTTGTTGTGGTCTGTTATCTCTTCTTGTTGTCTTGCTCCTGCTTCATCATGCCTCCCAGTCCCTGAATTCAAGTGAGCCACTCCTTTCCCTCCGCTGCACATATGGAAGCTTTACATTCAACCACTAATCACCGTTAGGGATACTGCGAAAAGCATTTGATTGCAAAAATGCTGCCTTGCTAGACTTCTAGTATCACAGGTAGCAGAAGCAAACTGCATCTTCATAGTAGGTGGCTCACCTCACCGTCTAACAACCTGACAAAGGGATAAGATAGATATTCTCACTGCTAAAGGAATCTCCCTCTGCAGCTTCCAGAACTTATACATGCCCTGTACTCTCCTAGGCTGGCTGACCATTATATCAGCGTCTGTGCAGAGCAGAAGGAATGCTTCACGGCTTCTTCCTTCTATCTTGCCCCCCACCCCAGCATCTCCCGCTGATCGTTGGTTTGGCCAGATGCTCTTGCCAAACACCCACCTGGCCCAGCTGTGTCTTTCAGCACCACTTGCTGGCTGCCAAAGCAGCTTTTAATCTTTCACTTTTCAATGAGGTCTAAAGTAGCAGTTTTTAATTATTCTTCCTTATTCTGGCTACTTAAACAGCAGTGAAGTGTTTTGTAAACCTCAGCTGCCAACTGATCACAGGCTTGATTCTATTCTCAGTAAAGTATTATGGCAGCTCTGTTTTTTTCTGAGCTATCAACTGGGTGGACCTACTCAAATAACTCCCAGTGATTGCTGATTCCAGAGAGTTTTTAATCTCTAACTGCCATTCCTCGAAGATTTGATGTCTCTCGAAGATAAAACTCAAAACCTTCAGATATTTCAAATTACTTAGTTACTTCTTTATTTTAAAAATGTATATGATCCCCTTCAAAACACAGTTGTGGCATAATCAGTAATTGTTGATGGAAGAAATGCACGGTCTTTTCTTTTATTCAGCACACACTTTATTCCTACTGTACCAGAGACTTTGTCCTTTAAATTAAATTGTCTTCCAGCATAAAACCCCAACATCTGTGTGGTGCGGAGAGCATGGGATAAGCTATGAAATGGAAAAGAAATGGAAGAGTAAGGGACTTGATGTCCTCCAGACATTTTGGATTGTAACTCTCACAGTTCCTTACTACTGATCATGCTGGTTACAACTGATGGGATAGAGTGTGCCATATCTGGAATGTACAAGTTGCTCATCCTTGATTCAGTTCAGTTCAACTTCTTTGGGCTCTCTAAGAAGAGAGTCACTTTTGTCATTCTTAGGACTAGCTTTATAGCCACGGGGAGAATCAAAAGCAACAGGAAGGTGTTGAGAACAAAGCTATGTCTACAACACAGCTAGCTCTCAAGTAAATGTGTTACCTATTGTTGTGCTGAACTAGCCAGAACCAGTATAGCCAGAGTCCATGTTTGGACATTGTAGTATTCATTGGTTAAAGTCTTTATTTGTATTCAGAAAGTAATTTCAGTAGTTCTGTAAAAATTATCTGAGGTAATGGGATGGCCAACAGTTGTCCCCAACCTGGCGCACCATACAATATTTGTAGACAGCTGCATTTATATTTTTATTAGTGTTCAAAATATCCAGTATTATTGGTATTCCACTTGTATGGCAGGTCAATAATTTGATATAGCAAGAGATGAACATAGACTGTAAAATGGGAAAGGGAACAAGGTGAATGCCTTTTCTATACACTCAAGTTAAGATGTTCTTGTTATTTAGCACACCATCACAGTGTATGATAATGTCCTTATGACCTTGCCAATTTATAAAAAACAGCAAGGGAAGATGTAAGTAGAGGCAGAGATCAAAAAGAGGAGTGGTTTTGAGACCCAAGCTGAAAGGAACTGGTTTTACCAGTCTGAGCCTGTGCCTTTTCCATCCTCCGGGAGCAATATAAAATCTACAACTCATATAATCCTGAAAATTACAGATTTGTTCATCTCTTAGATGGGCTTTCAAGGAAAGCCCTGCATAATGGTTAAGGCGTTGGACTGGTATCAGGGAGACCTAGGTTCTAGTCCACCCTCACCCATGGAAACTCACTGGGTGACTTTGGGCTAAGGTTGAGAAACACTGCTCTAAACAGAATAGTCTTAAAGGGGGTGCTGGTAAATTTTGGGTAACATTATAAGGAAGAAAAGGGGCATGGTGGCTCAGCGGGTAAGACGCCAGGCTTGTCGATTGGAAGATCGCAAGTTCGGAGGTTCGAATCCCTAGCCCCGCATGACGGAGTGAGCTCCCGCACTCGCCCCAGCTCTTGCCAACCTAGCAATTCGAAAGCATGCAAATGCAAGTAGATTAATAGGTACCACTTCGGTGGGTAGGTAACAGCATTCCACGCGCGTCATGCAGCCACATGACCCCGGAAGCGTCTTCGGACAACGCTGGATCTTTGGCTAACAAACGGAGATGAGCACCGGCCCCTAGAGTCGGACACGACTGCACAACTGTGCGGGGGGAACCTTTACCTTTTATAAGGAAGAAAAGTTGTCAGCTATACTAAATCTAAAGTTATGATCACTGGCACTAGTCCTCAGAACTACAAATAGACACTTGGTTGGCAATCTTTAGGTATAGTACCTGGACTAAATATGTCACATTTTTTAAACACCAGGCTGAGACAGTTGGAGAATCCTATCCTTAAAAGTTATATATCTGTTTTTAAATGAGGACTTTACTTCCTCAAAGGTAATCTGTTGGGATGTATGGGATGAGAGAAACTCAAGTAAAGATGATGATGAACTTTATTACAGTCACTGACCAGAATGTGGTGCAATTATTATAAGAGGTTCAAGATTCAGTTTAAAAGCATAAACATTTTGTAAAATCAATAGAAAAATATTTCACTATCAGCTATAAATACAGATAATAAAACACCAAGTAATCTAAATATTAAAACTACAGTAACCAGTTTATCAAGTGAGTAATGGGCAGGACTAAAGTCAAAAGCAGGTAGGGATGCTCTGTCTCTCTTTGACACTCTCTTTTATTTCTGATGTCCCTTCACACTTTTTCTTTCTCACACTACCTTCCCTCCCAAGAAGACAATAATGAGGAAGGCTCAGAGAACTTATCAGAAGTCTGAAATGATGTTTTGCAGAAGACCTTTGAAATTAGACTGACAGCCACATGAAATAGCTTAAATGTTTTACAGAGAGATGAAACGTAGAGAAAGGGGGCAGTTACCAAAGTAACCTGGCTTATTCCTCCATGTTGTGACTATGACTGGAAGGATAGAATCCATTTATTGGTTAGGCATTCTGAATGTTGGAGTCCTAACACAGTGGGAAGGCCCTTGGTTGGAGAAAGTTGTCTATATACTCCAAAAGCTGGTGACTGCACGATTTTCCTCATGTTTCCGCTTGTTCTTGATAGGAGTCATGTTTTTAGATGCATGACCATGGTGAGAATTTGCCATAATATGAATAAGTATAATGTTATCACTTAAATACACTTCACGATGAGGGCTGAAGGCCAGCAGACCATCAAACGTTACTGCTGTTCACCTTCCCTTCCCCCACCGTTCGATGTATTAGCAAATATTGCTTCAAACAGGTGCATGCTCATTATTTCTCTGCATATTGCTGTCCCTTTCCCTCCCCTCAATATGCATCCGAGGCAAACTCACAGCTCTTTTCTATCCTGATAAAGACGCCGTGTTCTATTCATAGGAAAATGGTTGGGTTAGGCTCTTGGGAGATTTTTTTTGTTTGTGCGCCACAGGGAGCCTAATCGCGCCGCAGGGGTAGGAATCCAGTCACGCAAGCAACCTACAGGCTGCACTGCCAGCCAAAAAGAAAGAAAAAGAGGGAGAGGGAGAAAGGGAAAGTGTTAATTAAAGGGTGTCAAATCCAGAAGAGCCAGAAGTGGTTTGGGGAAGGGGTGAGGGGACATATTTTCTGGGGAAAAAGAAGTATAGAAGAGATGTCTTTAGCCATTTTTAAAAAGGGAATTTATAACTTGTGTTCTTGTTTTCCATTTCATTGGGACTGGGTACAAAGCAAATATTCCACTAGCCTTTTTCATTTTCATTATGTAATACTGATAAATCCCATTAAATGCGAACAATTCACCACCATTCTACTGTATAGTCATTCTTTGAATATAGAATGCTTTTCAGGATATAACACACACAAAATGTAGTTTTATTTAGTATTTCAAAATGCAAAGCTGTCTGCTAAAAATGATACACAACAACAAATAAAAGCATCTGAAGACTGGTTAAAGCTGTACAAATCAGACTACAAATATTTAATTGAACTGCAGTTCATCTTTAAAAGAATCTATTTTCAACATGCTTACTTCTTACATCAGAAGAATGCGATTGCTGAGGTGAACTTCTTTGGAATACAAGCTTAATGGAAAAGCACAAAGAACCGCATTGTGTTGCCTATACATAGAATGTAAAATATGTATGGGTGTTAGAGATAGGCAGAGAAATTCTCCTGCCTTTTTTTCCTGCCAGTTCTCGTTCAATTTCACAAAAGTGAATTTGTTTTAGTAATTCTTCCAAAGCAGAAAATAAAATTTCCAAACAAATATCCATATGCAGTCCCTGATGTCGCCCTTATTTAATAACCAGGTGGCCACGGGGTATAAGTAGATATCTTGGCTTTCATGATACAACTGTCTCTTTGGTGGTCTGCAGCCACTCTGGCCTCCCACGGTCCCCTTACATCCCCCAAAAGATACTAGGAGGAAACTCCTCCTGCTGACTGTAGCTTGAATCATGTCAACTGGATTTCTATTTTCTCAGTGGAAACGTTTCGCTCCTTATCCAAGGAGCTTCTTCAGTCTGAGCAAAGTTGGTAGCAATGCTGTGGGGATGTTCTACTTTTGCTAAACTTTAAGCAAATGTGATTGGAAGCAGGTTTGAAATATTTAATCTAAACACCGGAACGATTGATACCGAAAGGAAGTTGGGCTGAGGAATTAAGGACAGGAATGAGGGCAAGGCTTGGAAGAACCCCCATGTTTGATTTCTCAGCTAAGTAGCAGAACACTTGAAAAGAGTGAATCTCTTCTGTAATGTGACGTATATTTTTTCCCCAGTTGATTAAAAAGGCTCTGAAATTAACTCTTGTGAAGAGAGAGTTTTTAAGATTTTGGGAAGTCTAAAAGATTTGTTGAATTTAAAAGAAAGCTGGATGTGTTCAGATATTATAAATGTGTGGTTTCTTGTTTTATTTATTTACTATTTATTGAATTTAGACCTTGCCTATTCATTGAAGTATGGTGCTTAAGGCAATTAGTAAGAGTAATGAAACCTAATTGCTTAAACACCATTACATAGACACTGTTTTTGTCCCATGAAATGAAGCACTATGACTATTTTGCCTTGAGTTTCCCCTTAGAAATAAGATTTCCAACACATAATAAAAAATGCCACATTTCCTAATGCATTCAATAGACCAGCTCACTTTCTGCCTGGCACTACTCTTGATTTTATAAGGAGTCCTTTCTCTAAATCAGAGCTTTCCAAACTGTGTGTGGCGACACAAAAGTGTGTCGCCACACACAGTCTGGTGTGTCGCCACACAACCCGGAAGCGCTGATCATCATCAGCGCTTCCGGGTTTTCCCACGGCGACACACCAACGGCGGCGCGCAAAAACCTGAAAGCAGCAGCAGCGCTTCCGGGTTTTTGCGCGCTGCCGCAACGGCAGCACTTCCAGGTTTTCCCGCGGCGACACACCAACAGCGGTTGGTGTGTCGCAGCGGGAAAACTTTGGAAAGCCCTGCTCTAAATCATTGTGTGGATCAGGAGTATACATATTATTGAAGGCATTTTATAAAGATAGTAGCCCCTGTATGGTTGGCAGAAATCATCACAGGCTACATAGGGTTTCCAACTGACCAGAAAAAAACAACACAGCTGGTGTTTTACCTCTAACCAGTTGCCAGTAGTGTGTGTGTGCACATATATGAATGAAAACTAGAAATTTTGCCTGCTTGCTAGAATATGAATAAACTTACAATGATTACAATGAAAATTAGAATTATTTCTGTTCATGCATTTTATCTTGCATGCAGACAGCCTTCACTTTAATGTTGTGAATTTCTAGTTAAATAACTTCAGTCTTTGAAAAGTTGCTTCCAGATGTATAATACAGGTAGTCCTCATTTAGTGACTGCCTTGTTTAGCGATCATTCACAGTTACAGCAGTGATGAAAAAGTAACTTTATGACCAATCCTCACATTTACAACCTTTGCACGTCAGTAAAGCAAATGAAAACTGAAGTAAGATCACAAGCACAGTAGTGGTTTCATTTAGCGATCGGTTCGCTTAACAACTGAGTTGCCGGTCCCAATTGTGGTCACTAAACGAGGACTACCTATACATCAGAGACAGGTAACATGGTGCTTGTGTTCACTAACATTTCCTTTGTGTTTGGTCTGCTTCCTTAACCACAAGATGTTATTTTTTAGATTTTTTTAATAAAAAAAAAGATCAGCAGAAATTTGCTATGTTACAAAGCAAATCACCAACCTCTGACAACCTATTTATTTCTCAGTGAACCCTGTATGAATAGTTCTCTATAAAGAAAGACAATTTTTTTAGTGGCCAAGAGCCACACCATTCATTTTAAATGGTTTTCAGTGGCTCCAAGAAGTTGTGGCGATAATGTGGCAATATTTGTGGATTTGTTTCCTTGTGGTGGTGGGAGACTTTAAAGTGCAAAGTAGCTATACTAAGCCTCAAAGAAAAAAAAATAATCCTGTAAAAAACTAATATTTGTTTGCAGCACAATCCAAAGGGAAAATCTGTAGCTTGCCCGTCCCTGGCTTAGCGTAATCTAAACCTGATTTTAAAGCAATCTCTACACCATTACCGTATGCCTGATAGTGTTTTTAGCAGGGCGTAGAACCAGGAAGGAGACAATGGAACTTTCAGCCACCACTGCAGATTCCAAAATGCCACTGTAACGAGGAGTATTGAACCTAAACACTTGGGAGTGGTATGCAGACTGTATAATTTGGAGACAGGTGATAGACATGGTGCTAAATAGTATTAAGTGTTATATCATAGATCAGAGTTGTCCAAACTGTGTGTCACCACATGTTACTGTGTCAGCTGCAGTGTCTGGGTGTGTCGCAGCTGCTGCTGCCTCTGAGCCCTGCCAGGATTCCACGCAGGTCCTAGTGCCTGCCTTGTGCCTTGCTGCCTCCAAACCTGCCCTGCCAGGATTCCACACAGGTCCTAGTGCCTGCCTTGTGCCTTGCTGCCTCCAAACCTGCCCTGCCAGGATTCCACACAGGTCCTAGTGCCTGCCTTGTGCCTTGCTGCCTCCAAACCTGCTGTGATTCCGTGCAGGTCCTAGTGCCTGCCTTGTGTCCTGCTGTAAGAGTGTGTCGCGAAATGATGCATGTCTAAAAAGTGTGTCACCAACATGAAAAGTTTGGAAAGCTCTGTCATAGATGTACAGCACTCTATGCAGAGCTGCCCACAGGCTGCTCCCCTTTTGTATGGGCATCATGGAAGTGCCTACATGTATGAAAGGCATGGAACTTGTGCCATGATGTTGCAATGCTGCTTTCATCATTTTGACTATGGATGCTCCTGACTCTATGTCATTTATCACTATCCTAATCTCAGCTCTGATCATAGTCTGTATACTCAGTATATTCTGCACAAATCTCATTTGTCTGACACATGAGACAACTGAAAGATACAAACATTTTAAAATTATTCGTAAGAGGGGGAAAAAGTCAGTTCTTTCAACTACATAAAAAATAAGGCTACACTCAACCCCTCAAATGTGCACTATTTTTTAAAGATGTCATGCTTTAGCGGGCAGGAAATACTTTCAGGATTTCAGTTCTACCTCTAAACAACACTAACAATGCATCTTTGAAAATTTGGTTGAAACAAATGCCCATTTTTCTTTTTGATCATTTCCATGTGAAGTGTGACATGTTTGGGGTTTGCTAATGCAACAGTCAGTTCTGAGAATCATCCAAACAGAAACCGCATCAATAAGACACAAAACCCTTAATTACAGTAATGTATGTACTAAAGATTCCGCCTCCTCCTTCTTTGCGTCCCCCCCCAAACCTTTCTTCATTCCTTTGGGTCTCCCAACTGCAGCATCTCAAACCCATCACAGTGGCGCACACTTAAAACCGTGGCAGGAAATTTGTTTTACAAGGCTGGTTTTAACTGAACTACCTGCTGTGCGCCACATTGCTACTGTTTGGGAAATGAATGATGGGAGAAGCAAGTCTGTGATTTCATTTGTTCAGACCGATTAGTCACACGTTGCATACAGTATCATTTGCTTGTCACTTAATGACTGACCAGCCTGCCTGAATCATTAGTGCTGTAGCGCAATGAAAGGAAGACATAAGCATAATGTAGAGCTGAAGGAAAGCGGAGTGCTGTTTTACCTAAAAGAAATGGTGCGCAGAAATCCAGCACAGCTGCAGGTGTTCCAATGACAATGTGGGAAGCAGTTAGCTTCCAATTTAGCAGAAAATTAAGAGCGAAAAAACTGTTATTTGTGAGAGAAGATACTCATGGCAAGCAATCATCCATGCTCTATATCCACAAGATGAGCATTCAGCTGTCTTTGTCGTGACTTAAAACAATTGGTATCTTGGGCAGCATTCAACACCAGATTGGTGCTTATTATCTGCAGTTTATTCTTTCTTGGGATATTTTGTTTTTCTCTCCTTCACCCCCCCCCCCCCCCATTTTATGGTTAATTTGCTTGCATGAATGTAAAGCTATTTAAGCTGAAAATCTGGATTGTGGTTTATCATTGTGCTCTGCACTGTGGTGCACCGTAACTGACAATTTTCAGATTCATAATTCATTTTGATTCCTGCATCCTCAAGCAAACACCCTTTCTAAAACTGGTAACAGGCTAGATTAGAGTCTGCGGATTCCTTTGGTCACATACCACAAGTCAGAAGTGCATCTTGTATTAGGTAATACATTTCAACAGGACAGTTAGGTTTCTCTTCCAAATCAAAACAACTTGGTACTTGGAATCCAGTTAGTAGTTCAGTCTTAGAATCTGAAGTCGTATCGTTTATGCCCTGTGGCTTCTACATATTCTCTGAAAGGGAAGCAAAATGTTGGATGGGGAATTATTTGACAGGAAGAAGAAAACTAGGAAAAGATGGTCATGCTGTTGCAACTGTTGTCAGCAATCAGAAGCAGTCTGCCAGCTAAAATTTTGTACAGCTAGTTTTATGTGATGCTGTGATGGTCACTAGCTTTAATGGTTTGAATAGGTAATTCAGCAAATTAATGGATGCTAGATCTGTCAGCACAGCCATCTGGTTGGCCCCTGCATCCGAATCAACAGCATTTATTTTACAGTCTTATACAAGCAGGGATGGGCAAATGTGTAGCCCTCCAAAGCTGGCTAAACTGTAGCTCCTCTGATTTTTTTGCAAGCACAAGACTGATGGAAACTGGGATTCAATAGGACCTTTCTATTATATCAGAATCCATGCAGGTTTTAGGCTAGTGTCTGGTTGTGCTGCTGGAGCCAATAAATTGAATCTAAATGCTGATATCGGGTTTTTTACCCACCTGTTGGATGGGTGGCTTCTGAGTCTGGAATGGGGTCTAACTCTTCAACTAGGGGGACCTCACAGAACTCTTCCTCCCACTAGACACCAAGGCTTGCAGTGAAAATGCATCATTTTAAGCTGCAGATTCCAGAGAGAACATTACATTTTTGTTTCCCATATCAAAGCTTGTCACTGAAAATATGAATTCCACTTGAGATTAGCTGAGCAGATGAATGCTTTGATTTTTTTCTTCAGGTGTAAATATTTCTAAGACTATCACTGTTTTTCAGCCACCTTACTTTACAGATTACTCCCATCCAGTTGTGATTTTCTGAACTGATTAACTGCCTTATTAATTTTAAAAATATTTTTTAAGGTAAGGTGATAACTTGATTCTAGTATGTTTAAGCCTATTCTAAGTTGTTGCAGCAACTAATTCAGATTATTTACTATTAGCAAAATATTTAGCTGAACTAATTTAATCAATAACCTTCTCAAACTGGTGTCCTGCAGATGAGTTGAATTCTAGTTCCTTTAATTTCTAGCAGGATAGAAAGAGTATTGATGCTTTTGAGCTTTGGTGTTGGAGAAAACTCCTGAGAATACCATGGACAGCCAAGAAAACAAACAAGTGGATCATCAGACAAATGAACCCAGAGTTCTCACTTGAGGCACAAATGACCAGGCTCAAATTATCCTACTTTAGACACATTATGTGAAGACTTAGCTCTCTGGAGAAGTCTATAATGCTGAAAGGTGGAAGGAAAGAGAAGAAGAGGACAAGCAGCAGCAATCTGGATGGACTCAGTTCCAGTGGTGATGAGTGCACCATTGGAAGACCTGAAAGACCAGGTTAGGGACAGACCGTCATGGAGGAAATCTATCTACGTGGTCGCTAAGAGCCAGATACCCAGCCCTGTAATGCAAATTTCTGTGCATAATAATTATTTTTCTCTCTATAGCTATTTCAATTACACAACTCAGCTTTCAACTTTCCTTAAACATAGACTATCTATCGAGTTTATGAAGGACATTGAATGAAATTGAAATAAGAAGATCCATGCTCATTCAATAGATTTTCATAAAGTGTTTTTATTTATTTATTTATTTCTCAAATTTATATGACCGCCCATCTCCCCCAACGGTGTTCCCTGATTTGTGCACAACATTTCTATTTTTATTGTTCTAACATTGTATTTTGCTTCTCTGATGTGAGCAGGAATTTTAACCTGCCAAGTAGCCAGGCACTTAGGCAAAGAAAATGATGTCTTAGATTTAAATATATCTCCGTGATATCCACATTCAGGAAACACAAGAACAGCATTGGTTTGCACTTCCAAGTATTTGATGTGTGTTCATAAAAACATGTACAGTAAAAAAGAAAAAAGGACGCAGCAACATAATTTATTTCCTGTTTGTATATCCTGTAATAGAGGCGGCTCATATATAATTTTGGAAGGAAAGAGAAGAGGATGGCCAGCAGCAAGGCAGATGGACTTGTTCACAGCAGCAAGGGGGGCACCGTGGAAGACCTGAAGGACCAGATTAGGGACAGACCATCAGGGAGAAAATCTATGTGGTTACTAAGTGCCAACGCCAGTTTGAAGGCACATATTCATAATCATCAATGTAGAATTTAAAACTAGGATTTAACATATTGCTGTGCCAAAACTTGCCTTGTAGATTTGCAGATATTTTCTTCTGCATAAGAGGCTTTGTTTTTCTACATTATTGTCAGAGATGCTTGAGAATTCCCTTTCAATTTCTTTTTGTGGTATTTTTGAGCTACTTTACTGTTGGAGATGACAGGGGGTGCTACCGCTGGTCCAGCTGTTTCCTGTTCTAGTACCCTGAAGCCTCTTGGCTGCCCATATTTTCTGCTTCCAAAATAAGCCCTGGGGGAGGAGCTTCATTCTGATGTCTTTCCTGGGGTTTAACTGAAATGCCAAAAAACAGAGAAGCTGCATACTGTTGGAGGACTGATTGAACAGTGAAAGAAAAGGACATTAGCAAGCATCCTCTGGCTATCTCATAGCTAAATAAAGACAAAATCACCACTTTTCCCCCATTAGAATTCCACTGAAATTTCAAGAGCACATGATCTTTCATCAGAAAGTCACACATTTTTTAAATTTCACAGATGTGAAGGATATGTAAAGAAGTACTGCGATGTAGCTTGGGCCTAATCATGCATTATTTTTTAAATCAGGACTGGGGAGTTCCTGGCTCTCCAGATGTTGAAGAACATATGGAATATATGAAGCCTTGGGGACTATGATCCAAAATGAGAGATGCTGGGAATTATAATTTTATATTAGGCGGCCAGATGTTCCCCACCCAGTTATAGCTGTTTGGGTCCTTAAATTAGTAATAGAGTTCAAGCCTTTCAACATTATTATATGGTATGAGATGCAATATTTCAAAATTCAGTTTTCCCTAACTAGTGCCTTGCTTAAGGGGTAAACTTCAATTTTTGGCACTCAAATGCAGTTTAGTATTGATGCAATTCCAATTCTCCCTCTGGCTAGTATAAGCCAGCATGGATAGAACTATTTTCTCCTCTGTTGAAGGAAATGGCAACATTTCAATTCTTAGAATACATTTTTTAACGTATGTATACCTTGGCGTGATGGCTCAGCAGTTAAGATGCCAGGCTTGTCGATCGAAAGATTGCAAGTTTGGAGGTTCGAGACCCTAGCCCCGCGTGACGGAGTGAGCTCCCGCACTCGCCCCAGCTCTTGCCAACCTAGCAATTCAAAAGCATGCAAATGCAAGTAGATAAATAGGTACCACTTCGGTGGGTAGGTAACAGTGTTCCGTGCGCATCATGCCGGCCACATGACCGCGGAAGCGCCTTTGGAAAATGCTGGCTCTTCGGCTAACAAACAGAGATTAGCATCGGCCCCTAGAGTTGGACATGACTGTGCAGGGGAAACCTTTACCTTTACCTTATACCTGGGCAGGTATACAACAAATAAATATAAAAATAAATAAATAAATAAATGGATGGATGAGGAGTAAATCTTTGGTCTGTAAAAACAGTAGAGAAGGAGGAGGAACAATGAAGATGGAAAATAAAAATGGACAGGCTTCACCCATGGATTCTTATTGACTTTTCTGGGTATATGGCTATGGTTTGGCCAAGCGGCTGTTGATTTTTATTCTGGAGGAGAAATACTCTTTTTTATGATGTGAAGGGCTCCATGTAGCTTCTCTCTCTTCATTTCTGCAAAAAGCTTCTTAGTTTGTAACTAACTGACAGTTGTATATCTGGACTATTTAAAAAACCCAATTATTTCCATTATCAAGAACATAAGTATTTTGATTTGATCATAATACAAGGAAGAAAAGTCAGGATTTAATAACCCAAGATGCATTTATTTATTTAAAATATTTATACACTGCCTGTGATGGACCACTAATCTGGGCAGGTATACAACAATAAATACTATAAAATATGTTAACATACATACCCTCCCCCCCTTAACATACGGTATTAAGTACATTTAAGTTAAGCATCATAAAACATTGCAATGCACCTTAATCTATAGCCAGAAAATGGTATGGTGGCCCTAATATCAATTTACAAATGCTAAAACGAATCACAATTATGCCTATTTTTAAATGCCACCAGATAGATCTCTTCTGTTTTTGGGTGAACTTCTTTTTCTTTGCATTAACTTGCATAGATCACGTGTATACATTATGTCTGACAAGTGCATGGATACCTCATTTACCATATGTGAATAAGGCAGGCAGGAGATAGCTGGCTTACACACTGATCATATGGCCAGATCTAAGTGTTTATGAACATAACTTTCTCTGGTAAGCAACAGAGCCAGGCGTATTTCGAAAATGATTTGAAAGAAATGCTTCAGATTTGCACAAGTGAAGAACCTCTCTACTATTAATTAAAGCACTTTTTTTCGGGCTCAGAAAGCATCCAGCTACTTAATGAACAGAAGAGAGGCGCTGCAGCCCTGCGGGCCTGAATCACTTCTTCCAAATCATTTTCCAAGCTGCACAACCCTAACAAGTAACCGGGAGATTGTTCCACTGCAAGGAAATAAGAGCAAAGTCGGTATGGGTGGGAGGGCTTTTTAGCAGAACCGTGAAAGGAAAACCAGAAATACATCACAGTGTCATGGTGCAAGGGCTATATGGCAATGTAAAAAACTGCTTATGCATCATGTTAATTTCTGGTTTTCAGTGATATTTCCAAATGTATTGACTTGCAAAATTCTGATGTGACAGGGAAAGTAATTGAACCCACCAGCTGGGGGCAAAAGCCTACAGGGATGAATGAATGAATGAATGAATGAATGCTGCTTCTTATAATCTCTGTGCTGCTTAATTTCCCCTCTTTCCTTCCTCTTACCTCCCCCACCCAACGTTCTCCTGATTTGTGTTTTGTAGCATTCCAGATCTAAACAAAATAAAGAAAAACATTCATCCATAGATTTGTTTTAAACAGCAGCACATCCGTTTAGGAGTCTTATGAGTGAAGACATCCTTTTCCTCCCCCCCCGGGGGCGGGGAGGGGTCAATGCTTTTCTTGCTTGTAATAGGAAGGTGCTTTGGTGTAAAGCGAGAGCAAATTTCTTGCTCCTGCTGTGACAAAGAAAAATAAAATTGTCTCAATGAAAAAATGCTAGTGGCGACAGAGGGGTTTTCCAGCAGAGTAAATTATTTGTCAAAATTGCATGATCCATTGTATTTGACCCCAAGTTAGAGTTTCCCTACTGTGGATTTATGTTTTAATAAGTCATCCTAGCAGGAGAATGAACCTCAGCAAGAAATGGTTGACTAAATGGTTATTATATATTTTCAACTGTTTCTCATTAAGCAGAACTTTGTTATTCTAAGCTCCTAAGCAAGGCCTTCTTTTTAAAACTGCAACCATTCTCTGCAAGTTTTATCATAATATGCTTTCCCTATATTGCCCAGTGTTAACATTGGGTATGTGAACAGATAGTAGATCTGAGCGTTCTGCGTGCCTCTGTTAGGTCAGGTCCAAATTTCAGGGGTGACTGCAGGATGCAGTCAAAAGAGTTAAGATGGCAGCCATGACATTGTGATCAAAGCTCCACTCATAAAAAATAGGCAGAGCTTTGATTGCACCATCATGACTGCCATCTTGACTTTCTATTATCATTCTTTGCAGACACCCCTGTTTTAGTGCATATTTTTTGTATATTGTTTTCAGAATATATACTGTATAGTACTTCTTATTCTGAAAGGAGCTGTTGCCTATGAAAAAGACTAATTCTGAAATGAGAATGCTTCAGGACTGAATCATATTTCTTGCCAAACTTTCCACCGGCCAATTTAAATTACTTTATGTATTGCTTGACTAAGTAGGTGAAAGAGTTTGGGAGGCATTCCCATTTATTTGTAATTCCCATATTTTGCAGAATACAGAAGGGCAAGCTTTCCTTTATCTATTAAGTTAAACATACTGTATAACATATTATAATCAAATTACTTTTGGATCTAGCTGCCATGGATACTTTGCCCATTTTCATAACAGGAACAGGCACATTAACGAAGTCTTAGAGTGATTTGGCAAACTACTAAAAACTGTATACATGTCACAGGAAGATCTCAGTAACAAGCCACTCCTTGGCAGTGGTCTTTTGTACAAAGGCATTGTTCTCAAAAGCTTTAAAAACCAAGAAGATACATTCTATGAAACCAAATATATTGATCCTAGAGTATATTATGAGCTCTTCAAGATATGTCTAGTAGCTCTCCTGTGAAAAGTGACAGGTTCACCATTTCATTAGGTGTTAACATTTATGTCCAGTTACAAATCATATCTGCATCCACCTGCAATCAAAACAAATGACTTCTCTGGGTGTCGGGATGGGCCACACCTTGGATTTTATGCATGGAGATGGATAGATGGTAAATGTGTTTTAATTGATTTAATTGGATTTTAATATATATTTATTGTATGTTGTTAATGCTCTAGCTGTGAGTATGTTTATCTCACAAAATAAGTCCAATATTGTACTGGTCTACGACCGCAATAAAGTGATTGATTGATTGATTGACTTCTCTGGGGGAGGAAGCTATGTTGGGTTGCATAGATTGGACGGTATCTGCCCATGTCAACTTCCTTCCTTCCTTCCTTCCTTCCTTCCTTCCTTCCTTCCTTCCTTCCTTCCTTCCTTCCTTCCTTCCTTTCTATTTTTATAAATAACTCAAGGCGGCGGACGTACCCAATACTCCTTCCTCCTCCTATTTTCCCCATAGCCACCACCCTGTGAGGTGAGTTGGGCTGAGAGAGAGTGAGTGGCCCAAGGTCACCCAGCCGGCTTTCATGCCTAAGGCGGGACTAGAACTCTCAGTCTCCTGGTTTCCTATTGGCTCCTTCCCAGGGCTGAGAGAGAGTGACTGGCCCAAGGTCACCCAGCTGGCTTTCATGCCTAAGGTGGGACTAGAACTCACAGACTCCTGCTTTCTAGCCCATTGCCTTAACCACTAGGCCAAACTGGCTCTCTAAATACCATGTATGTGCATTCTTTTCGGAAAAATTAACAAAAACAAAAGCACAAGATAGTCTACTCTAACCTCCATCTTTATGCTGATGCTGGCTATTTAAAAGTGGCTAAAATGCAGTTGCCCTTGTAAGCTTTGCAGATAGGATCATAAAACTCCCAAGAATGAATGAATGTTGTGATGCGCTTCCCCTAATCTGTGTACTTGGGGATGGGGGAGGCAGAAGTCGAGGGCTGTAAAGTTCAAGGGAAGATGATATATTTCTTGATTCTGTTCTTCCCATTTTCAGCCCTTTTCAGCCAATTTCAAATTGGGAAGGTTCCCTTGGAACATGAATCTAGCGGAATTTATCACCATTTGTTGAAGGAGTAACGTACATATTATTAAATTATTTTAAAAAGTAAATAGGAGTTCATAGGCTGTGTTTGCCTGATATGTAAAACTAAAAAGCTTGGTTAGTAGGCATACATGCATTGTTCCACCCTTAAAGTTCAGTATAGTTGGTGGGGGTATACAGTAGTAGCATGCTTTTTAGCCTAGATTAAATCAGCCACACTGTTTTAACTTGATATCCTCACCTAGCATGAACTTTAAAAGGTAAAGGTTCCCCCGCACATTTGTGCAGTCGTGTCCGACTCTAGGGGCCGGTGCTCATCTCCGTTTGTTAGCCGAAGAGCCAGCGTTGTCCGAAGACACTTCCACGGTCATGTGGCCGGTATGACGCACGCGGAACGCTGTTACCATCCCACCGAAGTGGTACCTATTCATCTACTTGCATTTGCATGCTTTCGAATTGCTAGGTCGGCAAGAGCTGGAGCTAGTGCGGGAGCTCACTCCGCACGCGGGGCTAGGGATTCGAACCTACGAACTTGCGATCGACAAGCCTGGCGTCTTACCCGCTGAGCCACCATGACCCTCCAAGCATAAACTTGGACAGGGATTAATCAGAGCCGAGAAATCAAAAGGCCTAAGAACCAGGCAAGAGGGTGGAATAAGCAGTTCCATTCACCTGTTGTTGGTGTAAGAGCTTTGCAATTATAGGGCTCTATAGGGCTGCAAAGAAAAGCAGCAGCACTTCCAATAGTCATGGTTAGAAATAAATCAGGATTTAGTGAAACTGTTTTAATGGCAAAATATGTCCCCATTGTTCATGTCCAGTAAGGAACAAACAAGTATTTTAAACTTCTTGCATTGCCTGAGCAGCCTTCAAAGAAAACTTCCCATCTAATGTGTTATCAAAAAAGCAGTTTTCCCCCCTCTTTACTAAACTATGAGCTGAATCACTGAGTGACGGTAGCACGGTTCACACATTACACTTTTCTGTTAGCCTTAATGGTTGAATAAAACAGAACTGATTAGGTACACACATATGCTGAGTCATAAACCATAGCTTAGAACAGTGTTTCTCAACCTTGGCAACTTTAAGACGTGTGGACTTCAACTCCCAGAATTCCCCAGCCAGCAAGGTCCACACCTCTTAAAGTTGCCAAGGTTGAGAAACATTGGCTTAGAATGTGGTATAGTTGCTGTGTGACCCCTATTAGTGTAAAACCCTTGGATATCTGAATGCTGTGACATCTTTTCAAATAGGACGTCTATCTTCCCAGGTCTCTGCCTTGCTGCTGAGACCCTTGGACTGAAACCATTTGATCCAGCACATGCTGCTTCAAGAACCCTGGTGCACCAGAATCCTCGGGTGTCAGACCCTGCTAGAGCTGGAAGCCTGCACTGTTAGAAATGTCACTGAATATGTATTGAAAGGAGAAACTGAAATTGCAGCTGAGTGCAACTACAATGGATGATTATAATACAGAGCCAACTATTTCTAGCAACAAAGGCCCTGAGCATATTAACTCATTCAGCGAGTTGCATTGTGTATAATTCTTGCTTACACTTGCTGTCATCCACCGTAGTTAAAATTTACACTCTTTTATTGGACATGAGAAGATATTTTTATTTATACCCTCTTTTGTTAGCCATTTGGCTTCATAATAATTAATCAAGTCACCAAAGCAGTATCATAGTGGGGTGCGAGGAGGACTTATTTGCATTATTAAGATATTCTAACAGGGTATCTCAGTGTGTTAACAGCTCAGCTACAATATGGGCCTCTTGTTTTATGACAAGTTACAATTTTCTTGTAATGTTAGCTGAAGTTCATCTCAATAATTATGCTAAATTAAGGAGTCCTGCATATATAGAAATAAACATTAAAATGCATTAAACTGAAGTGAAGAATGTAATTTAATCCCTCTGTGACTAAATGAAAGTCAGCCCTGCCAGTTAGTCCTTGTTTCACCCTGTAAGGCAGGGCTAGGCAACCGGGACCTGTTTTGGACCACGATTCCTATAATTGTCCCTGTTCTTGGGCTTCTAGAAGTTGAAGGTCCACAAATCTGGAAGGCACCTGGTGGACTCAAACTTGGATTAGGACCGGGGAGCTTGTAGATTTAAAGATCTTGCCAAACTACGGTGCTTGCTTATTTCAGCTGGCATGCCCCATGTTATATAGGAGCACAGTGTCCGGAACATCGTAGTTTCACACTCCTGATCTTGATAAACAAGAAATCTTCCTTACTTTGGTTCCTCTGCATATGAACACATAAACACATAGCAGGATGGGAGGTGGTTCAGTATTGTGTAAGTAGCACAACCATATGGTTGGTGCTAACCAGGCCAGTCTTTCTGAAGAAGCCAATGCGTGGCAAGATGTGAAGTTATTATTTCAACGGGAGAAATCTCCTTCCCCATCAATCTCATTGCATTATTTACTGCATATGGGTGCTTCCCTAGCATGGAACACCATCGACATGATAGCTATGTAGTACACCTAGCTATGTTTAAACATTTTCAGGAATGGAAAATGATAAATAGGAAAATAATATTAACAAGAAATTAATTTAGAGGCTTTACTCACAAACCTAACCAACCTAATAGTGTTATTTTATTTTGCATGCCAGGGCTATGATAAATGTCATTTGTAGTTAGGTCCAGAGGCTGGTAATGTTACATTCTGTAACAATTGCATTAAAACTTAATTTATGGCTGCTTATTTTGTATACATATCAACCTCTAATGCAGTTGTAATATTGCATTTTTTCCACTTTGTTTTCATCTGATCTCATTGCTTTTATCTCTTTTTCTATGGCTTTAAGCATTTATCTATTGAAGATAACAGCCTCACACATTTAGTCCGTGAAAGCTTATTCCATAATATGTGCTTATAAAGTAGTGCAAGATTTTTATTTTTATATACTAGAAAATCTCATTAAATAAAGTTAGAGTTATTTTTGAGAAAAGATAAATAGGATTTCATGTTTATGTGCAGGAAGGCCATTATAAGAATAAAATGATGGTGTTCTGTTTCTTGACTTCAACAAAAAGAAATCTGTTCATTTCTTTTTGTTTAGTTGTGTTGTACAAAGATACGATCACTTCTAGAGTTTAGTACAGTTTGATAGCTAATGATTCTTATTTGATGGACACAGATGATCTGCTAATAAGTTTCCAGAACGTGGAATACTTTCCATGTCCTCCTGCCAAGGAGTAGTTTAAAATGAGTATGAGTTGTGTGTTTGTGAAAGAAATACAGTTACAGTTTGTGTGTGCATATGCATGTACTGTATTTAAAGGTAGCCAGAGGTGGAGAAGCAGAATTTGAGTTGTTGGAGGCAACTGGTAAAAAGCAACTTTGGGTGCTCAAGAAACTGCTGCTGCTGCTGCTGCTACATATGGGAAACTAACGTTGCTTTAGCTATATGCTTTCCTTGGAATTTGTGGGTGGTGGGTGGGGGGGTGAGCATGGGTAGAGCATGCTGTAGATTGTAGCAGTACTTTCCAAGTTCCTGCAGAGCAGGTTGCCATGGAATCATCATCATCCAACCATCCTTCCAAAACATAGAAGATGCCAGCACATTTACTTGGCATTCTATTTAGCAGGCATCTGGTCTTAGTACTGCTAAGTACTCAAATTCACAAAGCCAGACATGTTTCTCCCCAACACTCATTTAAACCTGAACGGAGAGTGAGAAAAAGAGGATTTAATAGCAACAATATTACTGTTGTCTAAAATGGAAACCCTCTATTTTGACACTTTAATGTACGAAAGGCAGAAATGTGATTACATTGTTCAGAATTAGCCAGATTGTATTTTCTACATCACTACCTTCCCCACATTTCTATCCCCAGATCATCATTTATAATCGTAATGTCAGAAACCTTAATTTGGAAGTAGCTTTCTCTAATTTGTTAGACCAGTGTTTTTTATACAGTAGTAGTCTCCCCGCCTCTGGTTAGTAATCTTTGGAAAATTTAATATAGGAAGAAATTGGTCATATTCATTTTGCTGTTTTCACCAAGTTCTGTTGAATTTTTATAGACTTTGCTTGGTTACTTACTAACATTTCCATCTTTCTTTTTTGTAAAAATACTCAAAGGAGCAAATGTTGTATCAAGAAACTAAAGCATAGTAAACATTACAAAGCTCATAAAATAAACCCAATCAGTAACCCTGCCCTCAATCATACATAAGTATAGGTAAAAGAAATAATTTTTAAAGAAAAGTGTAAGGAAAAACATCCTGGGAAATGTGTGTCTTAGATCCTTATCTACCACCCCACCCACTATTTCCAGAGGATGTCTCCTCCTATCTTTGCCAGTATCTCAAGGTCAGCCTGCAGCTGAGGAAGCCCAAAGATATTGTGAAGGAATATAGACTGGCCTTGGGAATGGGGAAGAAATGAGCAAACTGTTAAGGGGAGACTTTTAGAAAACATTACATAGTCCTGAGAAAGAGGAAGACATAGAAAGAAGTTCAAAATATCCCTGCCTTGATTTTGTTTGGCATAAGATGGAGCAAGGAGAAACTCTGACAGGCTTTCACGGTTCTGTTATAATACCCTACAACCATAAAAAACATTCCTGGAAGTCCTGCCTTGCCTGCTTCTTGGACTTGCCTACCTCAAAGGGCTAACAGTTGTCTTCTGGTCCTCCACTCCAGGAGGACTGGTGTTCCTCTTATCCTGGCTCAAGACCTTCCATCTGACAATCCATGATGCACGGATGAGGAGGCTTGAGGTAACACAGTTGGGGGTGGTCCTGCAGGTCTGCTGTGGAACTGACCTTTTCCATTGGTTCCTGAGGTTGGCAGCTGGTGGCAAGGGAGAGAAGAACCCTGATTTCCACAGGCACTTTCCCGCCCTTTTCTTAAATGTCTAGCCTATCTTGGCTCAGCACAGGTTATTGGAAGCGTAATTAAAAGGAGTAATGTCTTGTACTTCTGGCAGGCAGGGAATTCTCTTACCAGTGGCCACTGCTTCCACTTCCTCTCCTTACATAGCGTTCTTTGGGTAGTTTCTAGCTCCCACGCCAATCCCCACAGGTAACCCCCTTTCTCAAACTCCGGCTTTTCAACAGCAGATCCAGCCTCGGATTCTTGGCTGCACTATCTGGATGACAGCAAAATTGTTGTCACTTGGTGGTCAACCCGTTGGCCCAGAGTTACAAGCAATAATTTTTTTAAAGTTTGATTTGTTGACATTACAACAGGAAAGAACAAAGAAACACATGCTGTGTATGGAAAAACCACAGGGTTCTGAAGGACAATCGGAGGCGGCTTTTCACATGGTGGGTGACATGGGGCAGGGCTGGGATTTCAGAAAGGGAGCCATCAATCATGGTCCTTAGAATGTTGCATGTGGAAGTTGCATGGACAGTAACGCAACATGAAACTATCTTCAGTCCACAATAAGGGCACATCGTGGAGGCAGCAATGTTTAGCGGGGTGATTTTCGGCTAGCTTCAGGACAGAATGGGAGCATGGCAAAGTAGCTGTGTGGATGTGGCCTTACTTTAAAGCAGCCATTATGTACAGATAGATCAGTTAAGAATATTATATCATAGGTATACTTGAAGTTAATCTGGCCAGAAAAATACAAATTTAAGTATATAAAGCTACAAAGTGAGGATGGATTCATAGCTATGAGAAAGTGTTGACAAAGTTGTATTAACTGTAATGACTTTACTCATTCACTTAAGAATTTCAAAAAATGGGAATAATATTTTGATAACTTCCCCAGGAATGACTTTTTCAGTAATTTCAGAATTTCAGAATGTTGGCTGACCTTTGCAAAGGCTCCAATCTGAGTTTAAACTCAAAACATCCTGGAAACTGAACTAACCAAAGACCTGGTATATCATGCATTCTACTTATACTGGGATTTCAAAGATCTGTTCAGTCTGCCAGCTGCAAGGACTGACTCTGGCAAAGTGGAAACTAGTGGTTCTTAGGCTAGACAGAACCATTATATCAACATAGAGCAGATCTCTCTCAATCTGAAGGCCAGGAGAAGAACATCTAAATGTATGTTGATTCAAAAAGGTGGGAGGAAAAGCTTTAGAATAATTTAACTTCTGGAGAAGACAGAGATGTAGACATGGATATGTAGATATGGTTTCTGTGCTTTGCTTTCTCTGTCCTGCAGTAAGCACATCTTCTGAGCAAGTACTGTATGGCTTCTATCTTGCCTGAGTGAAACAACTTATCTAACCATGTGAGCTTCTGCTGTAAGTAAGTTCCTGAATACAGGGCAAAGTGTTCAGGAACTGGAATATATTGCTGTGCCTGACATAAACACAAACTCACAGAATAAGTTTTGTCAGTGTTACTTCTGTGAAATTGCCAGGGTTTTGTCCCCACACACCAGGCAGGGTCTTAGAAGCTGCACCTCTGCTTTATAAGAAAGCAATATTTCTAATATGATGATGGGACGTCTGTAGTTCAGTAAGATTTAGCGTGCTACAGGTTCCTTTGTGCAGATGCCATTGTTTAAAAAAAACACCTGTCCGTTCCCCAGCCCTTAGGTAGTTATATAACTCCCCTCGTGCTCCAACTTGCCATTTGATTTTGGTGTGACATATTTGTAAATATTCTTGAAAAGAGTATGGAGCAAAAGAGAATTTTTCAGGCTTTATTTTTATAATACTATGCAGAGCACTGGGCATGAGTCTAAAGCATTAATAGACTTGGCATTCCAATCCTATTAATGCTTTATAGACTCATCACAAACTAGCATCTATCTGGCACATTTTCGTTAGATGCATACAGATTAAGAATTGGATCCAGTGATTAAGATGCAGATTTCAACAGCATTTAGAAATGGTGTGTCTTTTTTGAATAGTGATTCACCTTTGAAGGATTTAAATAATCAGCCACTTCTATAATTACAAAAACCAACAAGTATAGGATGAAAAATAACAACAGATCAGTAGAGGCAGAATCATCCTGAGGAGTAACCTACTACAGGAAGACAGAGAAGACAAAACAATAGAATATCACTTTGTCACTGGCATCTCCCAGCTAAAGCCTCTCAGATGTCTATCTAGTGATCTACAACCCACTATGGACAATGATACTTTCTTCTCATAGGGCATGTGAGAACCAGATGCCCAACATAAAATACATATTTAGCAACACAAACAGCTACCAAAGACACAGACATTTTGCCATGGACCTAAATACCTCTATATCTAAAATGGCAACATCATAATCCCATCTATTATTTTAATCCACAACATTATGGATTCAGATATCTGCTCACCTTCTATGATATGTACCACCATTTGTTGGCAGCATCCTAGCATGAGAGTGGACATTTCACTTGCAGCCTAATTGCGGTAATTCCTTGCAAAGAAACAAAAAAATAGAAAAAAATACGCTGTATTTCATTAAAAAAAATCAAATTGAAGTAGTTGCTTCCTCCTAATCAATAACATTGTCTCATTGTAAAGTAACTGCACAAAATCTCCTCAGAAGGCAGAAAAATGATTGTGTAGACTCATGCTTAATTTTTTATCCCATTTGAAAATAGCGATAAGCAATGGGGGAAATTGACTAGGGATTTAAATCTGCTGAAGGTATAGGAAGTTTTAATTGCTTCAGATATCTCACTGGTTAATATATAGATTTTTTTACCAATATATGTTCATTATTTCTTATTTTTAAGAGAGAACAAGACTTGATTTTCTTCTTTTCTCTTTGAATTATAGGCTATCTAATAATTTAAAAAAAAGAAATGAAGGATGATAACAATGTTTCATAAAGATAATAAACCAGTATTAAGTATCAGCTTTATATACTGGCATAGTATGTTGGAAGATCTAAAGGAGTAGTTTAGGGACGGATTGTCATGGAGAAAATCTATCTATGTGGTTGCTAAGAGTTGACACCGATTTGATGGCACATA
Organism: Charina bottae; assembly: GCA_023362775.1. Lineage (NCBI taxonomy): Eukaryota > Metazoa > Chordata > Lepidosauria > Squamata > Charinaidae > Charina > Charina bottae. The sequence goes on from JALMGJ010000007.1 coordinate 33,851,478, forward strand.
CTCAATCGTCAATCATAGTATGTTGTGGGGAGGAAGCTGTGACAAACTTAATGTAGTCTCTAGGACAGAGCTTTCCAAACTTTTCATGTTGGTGACACACTTTTTAGACATGCATCATTTCGCGACACACTCTTACAGCAGGGCATCATTTTGCGACACACTCTTACAGCAGGCACAAGGCAGGCACTAGGACCTGCGTGGAATCCTGGCAGGGCTTGGAGGCAGCAGCAGCCGTGACACACCCAGACACTGCAGCTGACACACTAACGTGTCGCGACACACAGTTTGGAAAGCTCTGCTCTAGGATCTGAAGTTTAAATTTTAAACTCTGCCTGTTTTTAATCATGCCTTCCCTACCCCTTCTATAAGGGCTAATTTATAAAATCGTCCATCTTTTTCATCCAAAGTGCCAACTCCAATTAAGAGTATAGGTACATCCACCCATAAAAAAGAAACAGAACTTCAATAGCACTGTACTGTCTTGACGTTTTGGACCATAATTTGTGGACACCCCTGCTGCCATTCTTGAGTTCCTGTCTGCAACATTGGATTTATGTAAGTCAGTGCTTACGTAACTTCATTCTTCCTTTTCAGTCTTCAGGAGCAGTCCCAAACCACTTAAACACGTGCCCGTTGCAGCTTAAGTTTACATTCTGATATTAAACAACAAAGAAGCCTAAAGTTGTGTGTTAAAAGCAATTCAGTTTTTTTTTTCATCAGTTAAGGCCTTCATTCTGTATTGATTTTAATAAGGTTTTCATTGGTAAACAATTAGTACCACCTACATTACATAAAGAGAAATTCTAATCAACAGGTAGTAATGGCAAAATACATTATTCAGCCAAGACCATTAAAATGCAATTAAGGATTAGCTATAATGAGAGAATTTTGAATGAAAGAAACAAAGAAAATGAAAGGAGAACCTTCTTTAGATAAGGGAATTTCAGCAGGGCAGCTGGCTAATGTTTAGGATAATAATCCCACGTTTCTTCAAATAATGAGAGAAATCAACAAAAAACAATTAAACAAAGCCTTCCATAATACTGTGTCCGTGGATAAAATCTTGTATTATGCAGGGACTGTCCAGCAGGGATCAGAATACAAGTGAGATCCTTTAGCTAAAGATTATTGAAAAACTACGCATCCCAGAGTGAATGTGGCCCTCAGAAATGGTGACCACACATGCCTTTGAGAAAGGGGTTGGGGTTTTATTAAGGAACAAGACAATAAAAGTATATCAGTGGGAAATGGCAGTGAAGGAGAAAGTAGCAATCAGTGGAGAAATAACATTCAATGGGGAAATAGCCTTTCAAACAATAAAGTGTTGAGGAAATAGCAATGAAAGTATAAAGAACATTCACAATGCACTCAGGGTGGGATGTAACAAAATGGAAAGGGCAACGAAGGGAAGAATCGCCACCATTGGCAGAATAGCATGTAAGCAGTATTGAGGGAACAACAATAGTTCTCTAGTGCTAGTGATGGGACAACGTATCCAGTGCTTATTTTGGGAAAGAGAACATGTCCAAAACATGCTCCGTATGAGCGCTTTTCTTTGTCTTTGACAAAGGGAGAGGGTAGGGGGTCCTCTCACATAAGCCCTAGCTTTAGGAGTTCAGTTGATGGAGAGGAAATGAAAAAGGAGCTGAAAAGCCAGCCTCTGTCTGATAGATGGAGGAGGGAGAAAGAAGAGAAAGGACAAGAAAGGAAAGGGAAAAAAAGGAGTCCTAATACTCAGCCTCTGTGGAAAGACAGATAACAGACCGATCAAGGGATGGAGAAGAAGAAGGTCTAGTTTATCTTTTTGTTGCATAGTCCTGATTCACAAAGATTGGTGGTATAGCTTCCAGAATTTCATGGAAAGTGAGGAATGAAGGTAGAGGCTACCTATCAATAACTGCTTGCTGGTGCTTTTGGCTGGCCCAGGCCAGCATGCTCCGCAGCTTCCTGAATCCATGGCACTTCTGGAGCTGGATTACTTCAAACCAGTCCAGAGGGTGGGCACTGGTATACTACTCCTTTGTCTGATCTGGGCTTAGTTGCGCAGATGAAGCTAGCTGGCTCTTCCAGGCTTGGAAACCTAGCTTGCGATTGGCCAAGGAATGCTGTCCTGCTGAGGCTTACAGAAATAATGTACTGAAGGGCTAAGTTCAAGTAAGTGTCAAGTAAGGGGAGGAAGATTCTTCATAAGTGCTGTCCTACATCATGTCTCCTGCAGTGACTTTTGCATGAGCATAAAATTGTAGGGCTTGGGGATTTCAGGAGTGAGATTCTCTCAAGGCAAGCTTAAGAAGTTTCTTTTTTTCTTTAAAAAAATAAAGTTGGGGGCTTCATTACATGTATTTTTACAACATAGCAGTATATTTAAAATACTGTTACACAAGGAGTATTTGTGTGTGAAAGGTCCTCTGTGCAAGCACCGAGTCATTACTGACCCTTTGGAGGGACGCTGCTTTTGCTGATGTTTTCCTAGCAGACTATAGAGCGGGGTGGTTTGCCATTGCCTTCCCCAGTCATGATTACCTTTCCCCCAGCAAGCTGGGTACTCATTTTACCGACCTCGGAAGGATGGAAGGCTGAGTCGACCCGAGCCGGCTACCTGAGAACCAGCTTCCGCTGGGATCAAACTCAGGTCATGGGGAGAGTTTAGGTTGCAGTACTGCCGCCTACCACTCTGCGCCACGGAGGCTTAGGAGTATTTAGCATTTAGCATACTGTTAAATCAGCATCATTTAACAGTATATAAATAAATATTTTTCAGTACAAGTTCTCATTTGGTTTGTTATTGTTTAACAGCAGAATTTGGTCATATTGTAAACCTGAATGTGTCCTGTTGGCCTGATATGTTAAAACTTCAGACACAGCAATAGAGAATTATAAGAACACAGATTTAATGGAGAATAAACACATTTCCTAAAATGTCTTCTTCTAGTAGATTCAAATAAGGACTTCATTTTAAAACATATTTATAACATCAAAAGCACTGATGTTATAGAAGAAAATGCACATATTGGGAGTATTCATGTATATTTATTGTAAACTGCCCAGAGTCCCTCTTTTGGGGGGAGATGGGCAGTGGCAAAATTTGAAAAATAAATAAAATAATAAAATAAAATAAAATAAAATAAAATAAAATAAAATAATAAAATAATAAAATAAAATAAAATAAAATAAAATAAAATAAAATAAAATAAAATAATAAAATAAAATAAAATAAAATAAAATAAAAATAAAATAAAATAAAATAAAATAAAATAAAATAAAATAAAATAAAATAAAATAAAATAAAATAAATAAAATAAAATAAAATAAAATATTTAAAGAATATACATGGCCAGAAATTGTGAAATAAAGAATTGGACTGTAAAAGATAAACACTGAAATTATTGTGGAAAATATATTTTAGAATTATAGTGCTGGAACAGACATGGAAGATGATATGTAGTTATGAAACAGTCTTTAAATTAATTCATGCTTAATGCATAATATAAAATAATAAAATAACATTTTAACAGTAAGGAACACTTGCAAGATTAAGTAATGTAGAACTTCAGAATCTCATTTTAGACTCTCTGTTGTAACCATTCAGTAGATGGGCTAAAGCAGCGGACCCCAACCTTTTTGACACCAGGGACTGGTTTTGCCACGCGGGCCACAGGTGGGCCATGGGCGGGACTCGATGGGCGGGCCATGCGGGCCACGGGCAGGGCTTGATGGGCGGACCACGTGGGCCATGGGCAGGGCTCGATGGGCGGGCCACGTGGGCCATGGGCAGGGCTCGATGGGCGGGCCATGGGCGGGGCTCAATGGGTGGGCCACACAGGCCATGGGCGGGCCATGAGCGGAGCTTGATGGGCAGGCTGTGCGGCCCGGTTCCTAATGGGCCACGGACCGGTACCGGTCCGTGGCCCGGGGGTTAGGGACCCCTGGGCTAAAGAGTCTAATAGCAAGTGTATATTGGAAGCATATAGTGAAGTCTCAGAAATAGTAGGAATATTTTTGGGGTCAGTCCATATTAAGACAGCACTTACTAGTAGATGCAAAGATGGCGTATATTCAGAAATGAAAGTTTTTCACTCCCCTTAGAAGTGTTTCAATTATAGCTAAAATGGCAGAGTTGAATTAAATTAACTGATCTAAACTATAGGAAGAGAGAAGTGAGGAAAATGCAAGCATTGCTGAGAAATTATATTATTAATGAATTATTGGAATTTGCACAGATTAATAGATCTGTGATCACAGCTTGGAGTACAGTATCTCAAAACCTGGTGTGTTTTGACTTGCCAGGACACTTTTAATTCCTGGATTACTGATTGTATGGAAAGGATATTCAGATTGAAAGGTATGTGGAATTAGTATTGAGTAAGGGATGGTGCTAACTGAACTGGATATTGTGTGACTGATTAATTGTGATGTTCTTGATGGATACTGTGCTAATTGATAATTAATTGGAGTTGTTATGGACTGTTGATTAACTGATTAATTAATTGTAAATGACTGACTGTTGAGCAGATGGGTGCTAGTTGATATCCTATTGGACTGTAGGATGGAAGAAAATCATGTTATGAATATGGAAGAAGCAGCTTTTGTCTTTTTTAAAGCTAAAATGTGTTTTGGAGAAAAATGGAACATTTAGTGAGATCACTTGTCACAATCCCCTCTAGCACTCAGGTCAGGTCAGGGGAATGCCAGATCAGATAAAGTGAAGGTGATAACTAATCGAAAGATATGGTCTGAGGGGAAGTACTTACCTGACTAACAGAAACCCATGAAAGGGAGGTGGAAAAAAAATCTGATAAATTTTTCAGAGTGAAATATTATTATCAGTTTTGGAGAAATTGGGCAAACGGAATTTGCAATTAAAAAATAAGGATTTCTTCCTCTGTCAAAACTTGGCAGGCTTGAGTGTATGTATGGACCTGATGCAAGATTAGAGACACGACTGTGATTTGTTTATCTTCTGCCAACATTCTCTCCACCTGAGATGACAAGGTGATCTGGGAGGGGTGTGTGGCGAGGACCCCAAAGCTTGAAGGATAAGCATTCAGAAAGAGGTTGCTTTGCTTGGTGTAGCTCAAAAATTAATTGCCCCCAAATTATATCTAACATATTTTTCAGGACAGATGTCAAACCTATGTCTCCTACAAAGATGAAGAGGGTGGGGTCATTGATACTGACTTCAGTGTTATTGACCAATCAGTACTGCATTGAGTTTGGACTGTCTAAATTTTTTATGCATTTTATTAGTTGCTGCCTCTGGATTTTAGAGATACTTGCAAATATGTTTAAGCATGGTATCCTGTAAAAGGAAACTGTAAAAATTCCATCTGGATACCTAATGTGGGAGCACAGCAAGATTGCTTGCTAGTCTCTCTCTTGTAAATTAAAAGCATCATCTTACAGATGGGTAGAATTTGCAAGAGTAGGATCACTTGCTTCTGCCTTGCAATGCTCTGGACTGACTACAGAATCAGGAGGGTCCATGAACCGGGATGTATTTAAATGGGAGGTGCTGCCTCCTACGGCTCATATATTTATTTATTTGCCAATACGTTTATACCTCATTTTTCAGAAATGGAAAAGGCTTGGATATGAACACGTGGAAATAAATGAAAATAGTACTATAAACATTCAGAACAGTGGAGCTGTTCTTGGGAGGGATGAGTGAAGAACATCAGGAGTGTATGCCAAGAGTATATACTCCAAGCAGGGTCACCTAATGTCACCCCAGCTACCCAGCTAAAGTAAATAGGCACCTATGTTGGGCAGCAGCAATATAGGAAGCTACTGGAGGCCAATGATCACTGTAATGACAATGGCAAAGGCATCACTTCATACTCCATGGGAGAAGGCAATGAAAACTAGCAAAGATAGAGTGATTGATGATATAGTGCCAGATAATGGTTTTCACAGGTCAGATGGCACTCAACATGCTACTGGGAAATTGCTGAGGTTCTTTCAGAGTACAAATGGTGTTTATGACACAGCTAGATTAAAGTCTTTGGGATATCTAGTTGCTGATGTTTGCTGTGCAGGAAAATAAAATCTGAAGCAGCAATGACAGAATTATTTGGAACGTAAGAATCATGAACATGAGAAAGCTCAACACAGCGTAAGATGAAGTAAATTGACTACATGTTGACATCTTAGGCATCAGCAAATGGAATGGACTAGAACTGGACACTTTGAGTCAAAAGATCATACTGTTTACCACTCAGGACATGAAAAATAAAGAAGAAATGGCACTGCTTTTATAGCCAGGAAAAATTAGCAAGACAATACTTGGATATCATGCAGACAATGACCAAATACTATCACTTAGACTTTGCAGACAACCCTTTAATATGACAATATCCAAGTTTATGCTCCAACCACTAATGCAGAAGAAATGGATGTTTAGGACTTTTAGGCTTGTGAACACAAACTGATCATGTGCAAGCCAAAGTGGAAGAGCAAAGCCAACCAGTTTCCACAAAATGTTTTTGAGCATACAGTATATCCACTATTTTCAAGGAGAACATCAGGAATCCCTTTGAAGTCATGAGCCTCATTGATGGAGAACCAGAGGAACTGGAAGGAAATTAAAGGTGTTAAGGATAAATGTGGGACAAGACTGCCAAAGACCAAAAAACAGAAGAAGGCAAACTGGATGCCAGAACAGATGGTAGAAATTGCCAAGAAGAGAAGAGAAGTCAAATTCAAGAAAAACAAAGATCTCAGCAAGGAACTTAATAAAGAATATCAGTGAGCTGTTAGAAAAGAGAAGAAGCAATGCTACAACATCTGTAAAGATATATAAAGACACAGAAAAACAAGGACAATTTTCCAAAACATTTTCATCCTCAAAAGGAGGTTTTAACCTCAAATTAGTATGCTATAGGATGCAAATAGACAGATGGTATCTGATTCAAAGAAAATCAAAGATGGAAGGAGTACCTTGAAATTCTATTAAGTAGAGGTGTCAATATCCATGTTATTCCCTATTTAATTAATAAGAACCTTTAATACTAGAAGATAAAGTTAGATCAGCACCCCAGTTATTACCAAGTTGGAAGACTAGAGGAATCAGTGGAACATCTACAGAGATACAGCAAGCAACAAAAGAATCAGTAAAGGTTCTAGCCAAACTATGTCAGCAAATTTGGAGAATGACATCATGGCCAACAGATTGGAAGAGGCCAGTCTACATGCCAATGCTAAAGAAAGAAAATAAACGTTGCAAACTATTGTATACTATCCTTAATTTCATGTGCTAGCTAGATAATGTTGAGGATCATCCAATGCAGATTAAAGCTCTACATGGAAAGGAAGATGCCAGATGCTCAAGCAAATTTTTAAAAAGGCTGAGGAAAAAGAGCCATTATTGCTGATACATACTGGATTATTGATAAAGCCAAAGAATACCAAGAAGAAGTCAATATACTGTATGCTTCATTGATTATAGAAAGGCCTTCAGTTGCGTCACCCATATCAAGCTGTCAAATGCCCTTAAGAAAATAGGAATCCCAAACATAACATTGCCTTCATGTCATGTGGACAGCAAGCCACAGTTTGGATGCAACATGGCGACTGGCTCCACGTCAGCAAAGGTCCAGATGAGACAAAGCTGTATACTCTCTCCTTATGTATTCAGCCTACATGTTGAATATATATTGAGGGAGGCTGGATTGGAAGAAGATGAGTGTGGTTTTAAACTGGAAGAAGAAATATCAATAACTTTTGCCATGCTGATGATACTACTATGATACTATGCTGATGATACTGGTGATGATAGCTGAAAATGCAAACGATTTGGAAGTTCTAGTAATGAAAGTCAGTGAAAAAATAGGTCCAAGAATAAATATAAAGAAGTCCAAGTAATGACAAGAGGTACCACAACCAGCCTTAGAATTGACAATGAAGATATTGAAATTATGGATAGTTTCTGCGTTTTAGGATTGACTACCAGCAGTAAACGAATCAGCAGTCAAGAAACACACCATAGACTAGCAGTTTGTAGAACAGCAATGAACGCCTTGGAAAATATATTCAAATGTTGTAATGTGTCTATACCTACAAAGATCAAAATTATGCAAGCAGTGATTTTCCCTGTGACACTCTATGGAAATGAAAGGTGGACTTCGAGATAGCAGGACAGAAAGCATTGATACTTCCAAACTTTGTGTTAGAGAAGTCTCCTGAGAATACCATGGATAGCGGAGAAAACAAATGGATTATAGAACACATCAATTCAGAGTTCTCACTCTAAGGAACAAATGCCCAGGCTGAAATATTGGGCATGTTATGCAAATATCCAGTTTCTCTGAGATGTCCAAAATGCTGGGGAAGGTAGAAGGAAACCAGCAGCAGCAAGGTGGATGTGCTTGATTACAGCGGTAATGGGTGCACCACTGAAAGACTTGAAGGGCCAGACTGGGGACAGATCATCCTATGTGGCTGCTCAGAGTCAATACTTGATAGCAGATAATAAGTTAATCAATCAATCAATCAATCAATCAGTCACTCCACTATCTAACTCTGGAAAGCCCAGTTTGAATCTTTCTTCAAGTCTTTCTTCTAAGGTATAAATTGGTACGGATGGAGCCTTCTAACTGAACGACTGTCATTACGAAAGCCTGCCACTTGTTCTTGTCAGTTTAGCTACCCACTCACACAATACACAATTGCCTTATCTTGATTCAGACCATTGATATGTCAAGTCCAGCATCACCAGCCCTGTGTGATGGTGTTTTCCAGATTTTCTGGGTATAGTTGTTCTAATCCTACCTGAAGAAGCCTGTGACTGAACTTAAGATCTTTTTCATGCAAAACGTAAGTGCCACCTCATAGCTATAACTCCTCCTGTCATTGCTGCATATGGTCCCATTAATGACTGCAAATAAAAGATCACTTTGATTTTTGTAACTGGGCACTTCTCATTGTAGCTTTGGCACACTCCACTTAAGTGTGTTCAGTATTTTCTGAAAGGATACAGGGGAGATGCCATGAATGAAATTCCTAAACTCGACCCCTTAACACCTCTATTTTTTCTGCATAAATATCCATAACCAGTCACTAAGGGAATTAGGTCAGTAGTTCCTGTGGACCCTATAATTCAAGCAATAGTTCCTTGCCAAGTCTTTCACAGCTGATCTGGAAAACCTCAATATTTACAGTTCCACACAAGAAGAATTTATATTTCTTGGAAGAGTAGCCCTCGTGCCAACAAACCCATAAAACACAGAGTCCTGCTAGAAATGTGAGAGCAATACAACTTCTCACCTATTGGTGTGTGACATGACTGTTCATGGATATGGTCATCCAAGCTGCTGCCATTCAGCATTATTTGTTAGGAATTCCCAGTGCATACATTCCATTCACTAAAGCAGAGCTTTCCAAACTTTTCATGTTGGTGACACACTTTTTAGACATGCATCATTTTGTGACACACTCTTACAGCAGGGCATCATTTTGTGACACACTCTTACAGCAGGGCACAAAGCAGGCACTAGGACCTGTGCGGAATCACAGCAGGTTTGGAGGCAGCAAGGCACAAGGCAGGCACTAGGACCTGCGCGGAATCCTGGCAGGGCAGGTTTGGAGGCAGCAAGGCACAAGGCAGGCACTAGGACCTGCGTGGAATCCTGGCAGGGCTCGGAGGCAGCAGCCGCCGCGACACACCCAGACACTGCAGCCGACACACTAATGTGTCCAGACACACAGTTTGGAAAGCTCTGCACTAAAGTATGGATCACAGGTTCCTAAATCAGGAGCCAGGAGAATAGAAGTTTCTTGATTAAATTAACTGTCCATAGCATTTGGCACACAGTTATTTGATCTTGTGCCTCAAACACAACTGGTTACTATGGTGCTGTATAAGTAAATAACATATTTATATGTCTAGAAATGAGTAGATCAGCTGAGATACAAGCTTATTTGACTATATGAAGAGATTTCAACCTGATTTCTTATCTTTCAGTTTATGAACAATGACATAGATATTCTGGCCAGCAGATGGCACTGTTGTTTCATTATATATAGACACAGACACTCACACACATAGCTAAAAGCAATATATCTAAAAATGAATAAACTTTTTCAAAAATTTCATATTGAACAGATGCAGCATAAAACAAAACAGGCCCACTTTTAAGAATTCCTTGAATACTTCAAAAGCACTAAAGACATGGCTGGCCTGGTATTTGGTATCATAGCAAACACCAAGAACTATAAAACAGCGTATTTTGCCAATAATAATAATAATAATAATAATAATAATAATAATAATAATAATAATTCTATTACTGCGCTGTTGTCTACTCAAGATCATTTCTCTTTAAAGGGCAATATTTTAAAATATAGCTGAAGATCATGGTTTTCTTGGGGCTGAAATACTGCTACTGTCCTCAGCCAGTTAATAACTTTGTTTATAGACTGAGAGAGGAATCATTGGGTTAACCATTTTACAGGAGTAATCTTTTCTTGCTGGGGAGGATGCTGTCCAAGAGATGACCAAAACCAACCCCAGATCTCATGACTTTATTCTTTAGAACACAGCTTTCCAAACTTTTCGTGTTGGTGACACACTTTTTAAACATACATCATTTCGTGACACACTCTTACAGCAGGGCATCATTTCGCGACACACTCTTACAGGAGGGCACAAGGCAGGCACTAGGACCTGCATGGAATCACAGCAGGTTTGGAGGCAGCAAGGCACAAGGCAGGCACTAGGACCTGTGCGGAATCCTGGCAGGTCTCGGAGGCAGCAGCAGCCGCGACACACCCAGACACTGCAGGTGACACACTAACGTGTCCCGACACACAGTTTGGAAAGCTCTGCTTCAGAAAGTAGGTCACCTTTCATTCATTTGAAACACCTGGACATAAATATGCCAATTGCATGAAGGTAGTTGTTCAATATCCTCTTTATGTGGAGTCAAAATAAATCTTCCCCACTGAAAAGTTATTAAATAGTTCAACATAAACTATTTTTTTGAAGAGGAGAAACAAGTAGATCCTTCAATTTGAGCATATTGCACAAACTTAAGATTGTTGTTCTCTATGACAAGATAAAGAGAATGGGCTTTGTTGTCTACAGTACAGCATTTCTAATTTCTTTCTAGAACTTGCTTTTCATGCTATTCATGTTTGAATTTTTTAATGATATAGTTAGTATTATTAATTGATCATGCAGACTAACAGTTCTGATAGTGAAAGATTCTGTATACTGTATATATAAAGTGGCTGATTTTGTGCGTCTTGGACGTAGAGTAAGCAAGAATATAAACAAAATAATTTCTCAGCCATTTCCCTCCGTTCTATGGAAAACCAGTTTTAATTACAAACCCAAATATAAGCTCTTGGATGCTTTCCAGGCAAGATGGTGAGATACTTTAAAGTTATTTTATAAAAACGGACTTCTGGGGAAGAAATGGCAGACTGAAGACGACTCTGTGAAAAGTGGAGCTGACAACCGTGGCAGAATGAAGAGCCAGCAAGTAAACTCGCTCTTTGATAATTCCTCTCTGGACAAGGAGAGGACTTGAGATTGCCCAGAAGTGCTCTAGACAGCTGCTCCTCATGAGGAGACCGCAAGATAGTGGTCTCCAGTGGGTTTAGAGCTCTGGGAGACGAGGGAATAGCCATAAAACTGTGGCTGTTGCCTTTGAAAGGACACTTAGTTCGCATACTTCTTTTTCTAATCACTTTTGGAAATTGCTTGTTAACTGAAGTTTCCCTTCAATCCTTAGAAAAATAATGTTTTAATTAAAACAACTTAAAAATTTTTTTTGGAATAAACAGCAAAAGGATGATTACAACTTTGATTTTAGAACGTTACAAATGGACTAAGGGTCCAGATAAATTTGAAATAAGATTTTGGAATTAATTATAAAGAATCCTTCCTGTGGGAAAATGCTTTTGTTTGAATTCTTAAAAAAAAAAAGACAAGACTTTAAAAATTGGACACTAGAGGGAACTAGAGGGAACTAAAGATCATAATTAAAGGAGAAGAACACTCAAACTCAACTCACAATTACAAAATGAAGCAAAATATTTTAACATTGGACATATTGAAGGAAATTTTTGAATGGACGCAGAAGTTAATTTTAATAGTGTCTGCCTCTGTAGATAGACTGTATTTAAAAGATGTTATGAAAGAGGATCAGGTTTTACCCGACAAGATCGAGACTGATTTGAAAGTGGATTTAAAAATGACAGGCTATGAAGGATGACATGGAAAAAGATGTTACACTGGACATACAAAAAAAAACTGGCTGATGTCTTAATAATTAAAGGGTATATACAAGTAACAAACCAAGAGTGTGACCTGGATAATTTTCTTATATTGGATTTACAAAAGAGGCTTGTTAAAGTTTTGAAGAATTTTGTGAGAAGGGACAAAGAAAAAATGAAAAGAAATCAAGTTCTATGACATTATTTGATGGGATTAAAGATCAAGATTATTAGAAGTAAAAGGAAGGAATATAAAGTTGGCTTATTTGATCAAGGTTAAAATAGATATGTGTTATCTCTGGTAATCCTTACTGGACTTTTGCTGACATCAGGACTGAAATGACAAGGCTTTATGGATTTGTCTATAGATAAGAGATGGGATATGGGAAGAAGAGATTATTTGTTGTATTTTAAGAGAGGGTGATTACTAAAATTGTTTATACTTTTGTGATGAAGATGAATATATAACTTCTTTATATATTTCTTTTTTTCTTTACTATATTCCTATTTTTTCTTTCTTTTCTCTTTCTCTTTCTCTTTTTTCTTTCTTTTCTGCATCTTCTATTTTTTCTTTTTTCTCTTCTTTTTTTGTTTGTATTAGTTTTTACTGTTGTAATTGTAATCTGGCGGCTATACAAATTGAATGAATGAAAATTACTATTAAAAAAATTAAGTTATTTTCTAAAATGAGGTTTTAGTTTGATTTTGAAAGGGCTAGTTTAGTCCATAAAATCAGAGCAAAGTAGGGAATAGGCCTGACAATCCATTACCCTGTGAACTTGATTTTAGTGCTAACTGTTCAAATAATTTCTTGGCACTGTGTTTTGTTTTTCCTCAACCATTATTTTATTCCTGGGGCAGCCTGACAAATTTCTGGAGCTCTTCCATTAACCGCATTTCTTTCTGGGAAGGAAAGATAAGCCTATTCCTGTCTGGGAAAACAATGATCAAATCAAAGTGTTGTGCTTGAACTTCTTTTAAAATGTAATTATTTAGCAAAAGCGAGAGAGTATGATTTATTCCATCACTATTTTTTTATTTAAAGCCCAGTAACAAAGACCATCTAGACAGTGTTGACACCAGTTGATTTCTGTAGGGCTTTTCTTAATACCAGCTTTCATTGTCCTTTTCCTTTATACTCCATCCAGCACCAATGCTCCTAAGGAAGTTGGCCTCTGCGGCCATACCATTATCCACGGAACCCATAAATGTGCCCACAAAACACCGTGAACTGTATCTTGGGTTAGAAGCCAAGCTGAGTGAATCCAAAACCTGTCTAGTGAGCAAAGGTTATGGAGCCAATAGGATTGTTTAGCAATTCATGGCATTCCTGCAGCACCAAAATCTTTTGTTGTTCAGAACCAATGAAGTAGTAGACAGCATTTTTTCACTTTCTGAAGTCCGGTGTCAACTGTCTTATTTACAGCCCTTTCTCACACGCACACACACACACATAATGTCTCTTTTAACACCAGTGGGCAACCTGATTTTTGTTGGACTTCTTGTAAATAACACAACTTTCTCTGTTTGTTTTGTGTGCACTCCAGAGATGCATACTGGTTTCAGGAAGCTTTTGGCTAAAATAGCTACCTCAAAAAATAAGATTAAATTGCTCTTGATTTTGGGAGGGTTCATCCAGGTAGACATTTGAGCTCTGATTCCAGCAATTGTGCCAGCCCTTCAGATTCACCTAGGATTTTTTACGTTGAGTTAATCAATAATCAATAACTACTTATTTTATACTTTCATAAAGAATTTATGTCCTACCTCAACCATCCAGTTGCTTCTTTTCCTTTTTTCTCTCCTGGCATCGGACATGCTCAATATTTTACAGTTCCAGTATGTACAGAATGATTAAAACTGATAGATCCAGCCTTAAATAGTGAGATTCAAGTAATTTCCGGCTCAGAAGTGACCCCTTGTATGAAGTGGTTTTTATATAATCATTATATATATAGTCTATTTGTTATCAGATTTGCAAAAGAAAATTGAAAAAAGCTGTTGTTTGGGCTGCTGTTCAGTTTTGTTTGTGATAAAATTCTGAGCATAAAACCAAGCTTTATTTCTTGTAAAATTAAATAACACTGACAAATAAAGAAAAGAGAGAATGTTCTCAAAGAAATGCTTAAATTGAGTAGGAGGGTAAAAAAAAATCTCAGTAGTAAGAGGACAGCTGCAAATTTAAATAATCAAAATAGAGTGAGAAAGATGCTGTAAAAATATAAATATCTGCTTTTTAAAGCGACTGCATTTTTTGATATTCATTCCCAGTTTACATAATTAGGGGGATAATATTGACAATTCACTGAACAAGATAAGCACTCCGGGGGATCAGAAGAGGAGCTAATTGTTTCCTAAATTAAGCGAAGTTTAACACATTACATTTATGTATTTATTTATTATAAACCATTTGTTAGGGTATAGTTTACAAATAAATAAATAATCAGCTTTAAATAAAATAACTTTCAAGGAAGAGATGACTCACCTGTTTATCTAGCATGGATTAAACAGTAATGATAAGACCCAGTGAGACCAATCTCTCCCTCCCTCCCTCCCTCCCTCCCTCCCTCCCTCCCTCCCTCCCTCCCTCTCATCTCTAAAATTCATATCCTGCTGCAATCATAGAAGACTTTTGGTGGCTCACAATAATCAATGAAACACAATAATCAAATAAAAATCTTACAAATGCATTAAAACATCCCCAAGCAATACATGGTGCCGGACCCCAAAAGCCTTCTGGAAAAGCTCTGTTTTCAACTTCTTCCTGAAGGTTGATAATAGTGGAAACAGGCAGACTTGCAATGGGAGGCCATTCCAGACAGCCAGTTCCAACCTCCTGAAAACGGAACAATCAGCTGCTTCCCACGGCAGAATCAAAGTGGTTGGGCTGATTCTAATTGAGAGATATGGTCCTGCAGTAGGGTGACCATACGTCCCGTTTTGAATGGGACAGTCCCGTTATTTTAGCATTTTTCAACCGTCCCGTCGTTTTGATCAAAATCTCAATTTTGTCCCTTTTTTAAACCCGGCGGGAAGGAGGACAGGAAGACAGGAAGGAGGACTGGAGCCGGACTTGCCATTGGAGGCAGCCCGGAAGAGGCCCTATCAGCGCGGCAACTGGAAGCTCAGTTGCCACGTGCGAGCCCAGCAGCAGACACAGCACCACAGTCCAGGTTCCTGCCTCCTTACCTGATCCTGAGATTGTCTGCCCAGCAGTGATGAGGCCAGGGAAAGCAGGCACGGGAAGGTTGTGGAAAGAGGGTGCATGCATGTGTGTGTGTGTGTGTGTGTGTGTGCGCGCGCACGCGCAGATTACTTGCTCAGAGTAATCGCGCACACACACACACACACACGCACCCCACACCCTCTTTCTCCAGCCTCCCCATGACCAAATGCACCCGCACCTGTTGCAGGGAGGCTGGAGAAAGAGGGTGTGGGGTGCGTGCGTGCGTGTGCGCGTGCGCGGATTACTTGCTCAGCGTAATCGCGCATGCACACACACACACACACACCACACCCTCTTTCTCCAGCCTCCCCATGACCAAATGCACCTGCACCTGTTGCAGGGAGGCTGGAGAAAGAGGGTGTGGGGTGCGTGCATGTGTGTGTGCGCGCGGATTACTTGCTCAGCGTAATCATGCACACACACACGCACCCCACACCCTTTTTCTCCAGCCTCCCTGCAACAGGTGCGGGTGCATTTGGTCATGGGGAGGCTGGAGAAAGAGGGTGTGGGGTGCGTGTGTGTGTGTGCGCATCTGATCGGGCTTGGCCAAGGGAGAAGAGTTGTCAGGCTGCCGAGCAGGAGAAGCTGGCTGCGCTCGACTGCTTCAGCCACACCACTCCGCCCCTTGCTGCCCGCTGAAGCTCCCCAGGGTGGCCGCTCCTGCTTCTCCTGCTTGGCAGCCCGACAACTCGCCTCCCTCGGCCAAGCCCGATCAGATGCACACACACACACACACACACTCACTCACAGGACAGACTGCCCTGGCAGGAGCTGGCCATGCTGGGGGGCTTCAGCGGGTGGCGAGGGGCGGAGTGGTGTGTCTGAAGCCTCCCAGCACGGCCGGCTCCTGCCAAGGGCAGTCTGTCCTGTGAGTGTGTGAGTGTGTGTATGTGCATCTGATCGGGCTTGGCTGAGGGAGGAGAGTTGTCGGGCCGCCGAGCAGGAGAAGCAGGAGCTGGCCACCCTAGGGAGCTTCAGCGGGCAGCAAGGGGCGGAGTGGTGTGGCTGAAGCAGCCGAGCGCAGCCGGCTCCTCCTGCTTCTCCTGCTCTGCTGCGGTGGCAGCAGCAGCGACTCTCCTCCCTCCCTCGGCCAAGCCCGAGGGGGATGGGGCAGTGGTGGGCCTCCATCCCCTCCATCCCCGCCCCTTGTTCCCCGGCCGATGACGGTGCTGTGTGCACAGTATGTGTACTCCGGCCTCCCCCAAACACACCAGCTCTGCCGCACCATTTACTGCTAGAAGAAAAAAAAAACCTTTAAAAAGAAAATTAAAATCCAAGCCAATCACGCTGATGGGGGCGGGGTTTGCAGGCGGGAGCCAATCGTGTGGGGTGGGGGCGGGGTTTGCAGGTGGGAGCCAATTGCGTGGACTGGGGGGCGGGGTTTGGAGGCCGGCATGGTGGCATAAGACCCTGTCCCATTTTGCCATCCCAAAAGTCCCGTTTTTGTCTGAATAGGTCAGCCTATCCTGCAGGTAACCTGGTGCCAGGCCATAGAAGCCTTTTAAAACCTGAAAGCTAATAAGAAGCTAGTACAGGGGCTGCAAGCCAGATGTAAGGTGTCCCTGCTGGTATACCCGTGAGTACCCAGGCCATTGCATTCTCTGTCAACTGAAGCTTCAGGATGGTCTTTAAAGGCAGTTCCAAGCAGAACACATTGCAATAGTCTAATCAGGTGGTGTTGAGGTGTGAACTACTATAGTCAGGTCCTCCTGTCCCAAATATGGCCTCAACAGGTGCACCAGCCTCCACCTGCTGATCCATCAGGAGCTGCGAGTTGAGGAGAACCTCCAAGTCACAGTCATGCTCTTTCAGGCGCTGCAACCCCATCCAGAGCAGTTTCCATGAGGCCAAGGCAAAACACAAGAAAGTTGTGACACTGAGGTGCATCATCAGGAGCTCTAAGGACCTCTAAAGCAGGGTTTCCTAAACTTTTTGTCATCACACCTCCCTTTACTGTAATCTTAATGTAACAGCTCACTTTTGTCTGGCTTTTAATTGTTAGTTAATTTTAGTACTTTTATCTGTGTATGTGTGTTCTGCATTTTCCTTATTGTTAGCTGTCATGAATGCTCACTCCACTAAAAAAACCAGATAAATAGAATAAATAAATGATATGAAACTATGCCAACTGAAGGTTTTCATAATAATTGCAGGCTTTAGAGTTTCCAAGATCTTTATTCACACAAGATATTTAGAAACCAAGAGGAGCAAAGTGGTAGGAGAGAACAGCTGATGTTCAAGCCATGTCTAGAACAAACTGCATTCTTGGAGTGACAGAAAGTCTCCAAGCAAGAAATTGGCCTTCACAGTTTGTAGATGATGTTGGGTTACTCAGGGGTTTTCTCAAAGCTTGCTAGGAAGAAGCAACAAACACTGAAGTGTTGGACCTCCATTTTTGGAAATATAAAATACAGCTATTTCAGCTGTTTCTACCTTTGTGGGATGCATAGATTTCTTGGCAAAGAGAAAATGGAATTCAGCAATCTAGTAATTGTTGGTTTTTTAAATGGCTCCCTAGGAAGATTTTGTGCTGTGCCTAACACCACCTTGATTTCATTCAAGAACATTTCTGGGCTGCAGGGAGTACCTAATCTAGTTTATTCTCAGAAGCTCCTATCAATGAATAATCACAGTTCTGAGGGATTTACAGCATGATCCCACAAGCAATCCTCACTTAAGACTCTGAGATCTTTATACATAAGAAGAAGGGGATATAGTTTAGTCCAGGAAGCATAAAAAGGAACACTTTAAGTCAATCCTTTAAGCTAACACATTTATTTTTGATGTGAGATTTCAAAAACCTGAATATATTTAATTCAACTGCAACTCTACAAGGATTTATATTGGTATTATTTTGCAGCAACACTTGACTACATTGCTGAACATCTAGGTCTTTAAGGATCAGGGAAATATTGATATTTTGTTAATAAATTATGAATCAAACTAGGCATTTTTGAATAAGTTACTGCAGGTATTTATATTTTAATTTACATACTCCATTATTTAACTGATGTAAGTTTCTTAAAAAGGCCAATGTTAAAATATTTTAGGGCAGCGGTCCCAAACCTTTCTGGCACCAGGGACCGGTCGTGGAAGAAAATTTTTCCACGGACTGGGGGGTGGGGTTTTCAGGTGGGAGCCAATCGCGCACACCGGGGGCAGGGTAATCGCACACTGGGGGCAGGGTTTGCAGGAGGGAGCCCTGCGGCCCACAGGTTGGGGACCCCTGTTTTAGGGGGCTCTTATGACCACTGTGAGGATGTCTCTTAGGGATCATATGGCATTTTTATCATATTTTTATCATATGGCATGGTGGCTCAGCGGGTAAGACGCCAGGCTTGTCGATCGGAAGATCGCAAGTTCGGAGGTTCGAATCCCTAGCCCCGCGTGACGGAGTGAGCTCCCGCACTCACCCCAGCTCTTGCCAACCTAGCAATTCGAAAGCATGAAAATGCAAGTAGATGAATATGTACCACTTCGGTGGGTAGGTAACAGCGTTCCATGCTTGTCATGCCGGCCACATGACCGTGGAAACGTCTTCGGACAACGCTGGCTCTTCGGCTAACAAACGGAGATGAGCACCGGCCCCTAGAGTCGGACACGACTGCACAAATGTGCGGCGGGAACCTTTACCTTTACCTTTATGACCACTGTGAGGAGGTCTCTTAGGGATCATATGGCATTTTTCAGACATTCCTCTCCAAAGATGAAAATCAATGTTTGCCCATAGAGTTTGGTCCTTTGGGTTATGGAAAGTGGACGAAGGGAGGACAAAAGCAGTCCTTAAAGGATCAAAATATATTTCACTCTCCAGATACAAATAAAGAATTTTCTCATTTAAATCCCAAGAGATAAAGAGATAAAATAAAATGTTTATAATATTTCCCGCCCCCCAATACAAAAGAATGGGTGGTAATAGTGTTACTGTCACACAATTTCACCACCTCAATTTCTTCCTTTCCTCTTTCCCATAGGCCTACTCTGTTTTAATTTGGCTGCTGCTTCTGAATTCCAGGTCAGTCTGTAATAAGGCCTCTCTCTTAGTCATTGATATAATAATCATTGATGATAAATAATCATTGATGAGAAGGACTTCAATCTGCCTTCTTTAGGAGTGGGGTCTGAGGTGGCTCGGGAATTCATGGCACCATGATGGCCATGGGCCTATCCCAGATCATCCAGAGCCCAACACAGGACACTGGCCATACACCGGATCTGGTGTTTCTGTCAGAGCAGTGGCTATGTGATCTGAAATTGGGGGGATATCAATCTGGAAGTGAAATATCAATCTGTGTTCCTTACTACATTTTATAGAGATACTCTTGAATCTTTCAAGTAGAGCTAGTGAACAGACTATTTGTCAGCCCTACAAGGTAGACAGACCAGGAAATTGACTCCAAGGATGATGAGAACAGGGTTATTGAGACAGGCTAAAGCAAGAGAATCTTGCAAGTCTGCCTGTTTCCTTTCCCTCCCTCTTCCCTCAGGGAGTCATGGGGGAGCCAGTCTGAGTATTTCTAGTATTTTCCTGCCTCCCAGGCTTAACACATGCTTCTGCACCTGTTGTTGTCCTAACAGCTTACGGATGCCTTATCCAAGGTCATATCCATAGCCCCCTACACTACTTAAAACCAAGAGTATCATCAAACACTTGAAAGAAGAAAGAGGAAAATTTGAAGTTTTCATGGAAACTGGATTGCAATACTTCTCTTTCAGAATCTCATCAAAACTGCAACGTTTTGCAAACAACCATACATTAATATCAAAAAGATATTAGCAACAAAATGACATGGTATCTTTAAATCCAAAACTTTCCAGTTTTTCACAATAGCTAGACGTGTTGTGTAATCTACATCCTTACTAATAGTTTATTCAAAGATGAAATCAATATGCAGAGGTGCCTTGTATGCTAGCATGATCAGTACAAACTTTGATCCTCCTACCTTAGCCAGGGATGGAACTAGGGTCTGTGTCACCTGGGGCAAACATGGATTCGGCGCCCCGCATGGGTTATTTTGTCACTTTGGCGCCCCCCGGGCGTCATTTTGGTGCACCACCCAGTGCAGTGCCCAGGGCACATGCCCGCTTGCCCCCCCCCCCTAGTTGTGGCTCTGGCCTTAGCTTTATTTCTAAGAATGCTTCAGGACCCAACAGGTGCAAATATGTCGTGATGTGATCCTACCTCTCTAAATCCCAGAGAGAACTAACATAAACCTAAGTTTTGGCAGCATTCTTGTACCCTAGATTTATGGCATCCAACGAAATACTCTTGTATGAAGTTTGATATAGAAAAGTTATCATTAATGGTTGGCTAGAAATGTTGACTAACTTTAGTAATGTAAAACTTGCTGAATCAAGAGGAAATAACAAAATCATAGAGTTCTGATAAAGATTTCTTATGTGTATGAATGGCTGGTTATAATGTGATTTATCTATACTGTATCTGGTTATAAGGTGCTTTGGTTTTGAGTATTTTGTGAACCTAGACAATTCAAGTTGTAAACCATGGTTCATAGCTTAGTTATGTTGTCTGAACCCACCTAACTGTAGTTTATTAAACAATCCATGTCTCGATGTAATGGTCAGACCAGATAATTTCGTGAAGTAGCAAAGCATTTATTTATTGACTACAGTCCAAGGACAGTTTCAGGGTAAAATAAAATGTGAGGTAGAAAGGGTTTTTTCCATAGGTTCAGGGATGTTTTCATCTAATGTTCTTGTGCATCCCTAGGAAATGAACTACCATGGTTTTAGGGAAAACAATATGAAAAGGGAGCTGTTTATAAACAACATGTAAAGAATAGAGAGAAACCCAGTAGCACCATTAAAATAGTTTGTGGCCCTATGTAGGAATAATGAAAGGCTGAGAAAACAAAAGAAACATATAGAGACTCTGTGGCTCCAGGACAATCTTAAGAATGCAACTATATCTTAGGAGAAGGTGATTACCTCGCAGTGCAAAACAGGTCCCAGCCATTCTTTTTTACTTACCAGCTGATTTACAGGGCAAGAAAGAGAGGATTACAGTGTGCGCAGCAGCAAGTAATCCTTTTAAATTAGGTATGTCAGTATTCATTGAGAACTGTGGGAAAGTGCAGGCTTGACAGGTCTAGGAGAAATGTGGAAGGAAGTTGAGTTCTTGGTCATTCCTAGAATGGGAACTCAGATTAACAACTGTTGAAAGCAAAAATGTGAAAAAAATGTAGCTGGTAGACTGGGTTTTAGTTTAATATTACTGATCTATTTTGAGAATGTATCCAAGAAAAACATTTGAATGTTGTATTTAGTCAATTAAAAGCACACTTATCCCATTTGCAAGGGCATGACATGGAGATGATGCCCTTATTGTGTAATTATATTTCATGTCACTATAATAGTACAAGGAGGAGGAACCTGTAAAAGTGATCAGATTTTGTTATGTTTTTAGAGGAGATAATAATATCTTCATGGAGACATTTATTCTGCTCAGAAAGCAGCAGTTCAAAGTGCTTCAGCCCAATTATAGGGTGTATCATAAGCCTCAAGTAGAATTATGGTTATGAATTTCACTGCATGATTTAAATTCAAAGGGCTTGTCTGAGCAATCATCAGAAATACTCTGATAGGGGTGATGAGCAAAGTCAAAGGCTACTCCAGACCCAACAGTTATGAAATGCACTGAATATGATGTATCATGTTGCAGATGAAGAACAGAGCACCCAGGCAAAGATGCAGATGAAAATCCTTAGAAAAACTAATAACACAAAGATGACTAGGTCTTAAAGTGGACATTTTGAAGCAATGTGGAGGAGTTTTTAAAAAATGGGGAGGGGAGAAGTTAGTCATGGCTAGAAAATCTACGGCTGTAGAGTGAGAACAATCTGGGACATACAGTAGTTGGGAAGGTTAGAACCAAATGAATTCCAAAGGGTCTCCTTCATTAAATTAAAAAAGAAGCATTCCAATCCCTAAACATGATAAAAGGAAATACTGAGGGACAGGAGTTACATCATAAAAAAATATGAAACTGTATAAAATTATAAAGTTTAACAAGAAGAAAATAGAAGTGGAGACAGTCAAATAGGATGAAATAGCCTTGGGGATTATATAAAATTCTTTTAAAAATATTTAGCAGTTCTTAAGATAGCTGCACTCTTGACTGTTAAGGAAGGACAGAAACTGACCCATGCCAAACATACTGGGAGTGTAGAAGTCTAATTTCTTAAGAAAATTTCAATAGTGTTCATTTTCCTACATGTCACATGTAAAAAGGCACAAATCTTTGATTATATGGTAAAGAAACACCCTGCTTCCTTTGACTGTAGTGTGAATCTAGCTAAGGAAGTATACAGTTTGTGAATTATGATCATTATGTAATGGGTAGATTTGTATACAGGTAGTCCTCGGGTTACAATGGCAATTGGGACCAGTATTGCCATTGCTAAGTGATGCAGTTGTAAAGTGTGACACCAGGAGACTGAGAGTTCTAGTCCCGCCTTAGGCATGAAAGCCGGCTGGGTGACCTTGGGCCAGTCACTCTCTCTCAGCCCAAATCACCTCACAGGGTTGTTGTTGTGGGGAAAATAGGAGGAGGAAGGAGTATTAGGTATGTTCCCCACCTTGAGTTATTTATAAAAATAATAAAGGCGGGATAGAAAATAAAATTAAATAAATAAATAAATAAATAAATCACGTGACTGCATCACTTAGCAACAATCCCAGAACTCCTGGTTGCTGTCATAACCCCAGGACGCATGGGTCATTAAGCGGGAAGAGGCAGGTAAAGAGCACAGGGATGCCGTGGAGGGGGGGGGGGGAGGCCGGGGAAGGCCATGTACAGGTCTGGGGAGGCTGGGTGAGGCCTTGGAAGGACCAGCAGAGGCCGTGCATAGGCAGGGGTGGTGCTGTGGGTGGGAGAAAAAGCAGCAGGAGTGACTTATCAAAGGGACTTGTGATCTTCCCTGCCGGCTTCCTTGTTGACTTTGCTTGTGGGAAGCTGGCAGGGAAGGTTGCAAATGGCAATCATATGACCACGGCTCGCTGTGATGTCGTAATCGCGAGCCGGGCACTCAAGAAAATACTGCAATCCAATGACAGTATTTGTACATGTATTTATAAAACTCAAAATTGTGACTACCAAAACAAGTGGGCAGTTTAGTCATCAGCTGCGTGATAACCGAGAGCAGATTTCTGAAGTGCTGTCACACAGAAGAGGGGCTAGACATATTCTCTATTGTCCCAGAGGTCAGAACCAAAACTAGTGGGTTCAACCCCCAAGAAAGTAGGTCCAGGCCAGATGTCTGGAGGAACTGCCTTTCTATGAGTTGTCAACTGCTGGAACAGCAGTGAGTTCTCCCTTGCTGGAGATCTTCAGACAGAGGTTGGACAGTCTCTCCAGTTCTTACCCTGGTCTCTTATCACGGCTTCCTACCTCTCAAATAAGCTACC
The DNA here is from genome assembly GCA_023362775.1 of Charina bottae. NCBI lineage: Eukaryota > Metazoa > Chordata > Lepidosauria > Squamata > Charinaidae > Charina > Charina bottae. Next base: position 33,875,347 of record JALMGJ010000007.1, read on the forward strand.
TCTTGAGAAATCTTTGCACTCTGGGTGAAAAAGAGAAGTTCTTTTGCCTTTTAAGGATAACTGTCAGGATTGAGCTATGCACTTTGCTGGGTGCAATGCTGTTCAGAGATCAACCCTAAATTACAGTTTTTAAAAAATCAATTTTAATAGATGAACAGCTATGGAGGCAAGAGAAAAAACATATATGGCCTTTTCTGCCATGGCACCTGCCCCCTGGAACACCCTCTCTCTGGAGATCAGACTGGCCCCCACCCTGCTGGCCCTTCATAAGACCTTAAAGACCTGGTTCTGTGTTCGAGCCCGTTCCCTTGTTGGTTTAATGGCTGTTTTGTAATTTTTCCCAGCTGCAATGTTTTAATTTTTTTCTTTATGTAATTGTTTTTCTTTACTTTTTAATATTGTTAGCTGCCCAGAGTCATGTATTTGAGAAGGGCAGCCATATAAATTGATCAAATAAACAAATAAATAAATATACAACCAAAATAAAACATGCAGCTATTTATTAAGGGTATTTTCTCTATAGTAGTTTGCACAGTACTGCTGCACCCTCAAAATGGCCAGGACCAGGATGCATGTGGACAGCAGCTTTGTTTGTGTATGGGGGTAATTTCACGAATGAAATGGGTCCCTTAAGCCCTTCCAAAGCTCGAGGCACCCATCTTGCCTCTTAAACCTTTCTTGAATTCCAAAAACGGGCCCTTAATCCTTTGATTCTATCCACTCTGGAAGCCACTTCAGGTGTCTTTGTTGGCCGCATAAGAACCCTGGGCCATATTTTTTCCATTCACTGGTCTGCAGTGATTTCTCTTAGTCCTTTCCCTTACTGGGAATCCTTGGTTAAAACCTTTTTTAAAAAACTAGCGAAATTGCTCCACTTTTTCCTTCAACAATTTTGACTATCAACTGCCTCCAACAGGCCTATCTGCCAAATCCCAACTACCTATTGCCTTTCTTTCCCTCAACCTTGCAGGAGATTTACTCTTTTATTGGCAGGCAGCCATACAAGTATTAGCAATAACATCTATAGATCACTGTTTCTCAACCTTGGCAACTTTAAGACGTGTGGACTTCAACTCCCAGAATTCCCCAGCTGGCTGGGGAATTCTGGGAGTTGGCCCACACATCTTGAAGTTGCCACGGTTGAGAAACACTGATCTGTAGACTCAACAAGCTACTAATTACAGAACAGAGAATAAAATGGACCAATTCAGGCAGTCTTGGATTCTGACTGAAAAGGATTTTAATGCCTTTAAAGGTAAAGGTAAAGGTAAAGGTAAAGGTTCCCCCTGCACATTTGTGCAGTCGTGTCCGACTCCAGGAGCCGGTGCTCATCTCCGTTTGTTAGCCGAAGAGCCAGCGCTGTCCGAAGACGCTTCCATGGTCATGTGGCCAGCATGACGCACGTGGAACGCTGTTACCTTCCCACCGAAGTGGTACCTATTCATCTACTTGCATTTGCATGCTTTCGAATTGCTAGGTTGGCAAGAGCTGGGGCGAGTGCGGGAGCTCAGTCCGTCACGTAGCGCTCAGGTCTCGAACCGCCGACCTTCCGATCGATCGACAAGCCTGGCGTCTTAACCACTGAGCCACCACGCCTTTACCAGACTCCATATTACTTTACAACAACCGCAACCCAGGTAAGATCAGTGAAGCACAGATGAACAGAAATGGAATTTAAGATTATTATAACCAACTAAGTCCCTTCATCTTCTCTATGACCCTTAACAAGGCAGCCTTTATCTACTTTATCACCCAACCTCTCTATCACATAACGCTCAGATAATTCTTACATCTATTTCGTTATTCGATATTGATCCGCATTCAATGAATTTGAGAGATTTCACTTATGTTTTTGCATTATTAATACATCTTTCTAAGGGGAAGTACATGCATTTATATATGCAACCCACAGCTTCTTCCAGGCCCAAGCGGAAGCAAAACAGATCCTTTCGGGGACTTGATATACTGTAACTTACAAATTACTTTTTAACGGCGCCCCTGTCAGAAATCATGAAACAACCTGGTTTTGATCATACTTTAAAAAAGGAAGGCACATCATTTAAGTCAACAATAGACGGGCTGGACCTAAAAGGTCAGCGGTGACCACTCGCGCACTTGCACGCCCCTTGGGGACGCCCTCTCCATGGGAGCGAACTTCTCCCGGCGCCTCCCCCCCGCACCCGCTCGCGGTTGAAGCCGACGGGACGCTCCACGCGCCCAGCAGTCTCCGCCTTGCGCCCCGTCACGTGTGCTCGCGCCCCGGTGGAACCAGGCGCTCTCCCCAGCCCGCTCGATTGGCTCCTCCCCGGTCGCCGCCTCCTTTTCCGCCCCTTCGTCCACCGTCTTAGCTTCAAGCTTGCCCGCCTGCCTTGCGTCCGGCGGTAGGTAGACCGATATTTGCAAGTTTTGGGGGGACGGGGGAGGCATCCTGGAAGCGACGTGGCCAAGAGTTGGTCTTTCCCCCCGGTTCTTGTTTCAAACTCCCTCGAGGAAGAGTGGGAGGAGAGCGCGCCAGAGAGCGCGCTTTTCAACCGGCTGGGAGGCTGCGATTGGAGCGCCTGGCTCTCGCGAAGCTTCTATCTGAACCCAGAAAAGTTAGCCGATTTCGATTATCTCAGAGTAGGGGGTTGGTTGCGCACCCATCACCTCCTCTTGGGACGTCGTCTTCTTCAAAGCGGGAATTCCTGTACTTTAGAGAAAGTTTGTTCAGATTGGATCGGAAAAGTGTCCACCGTCGTGTCCACGGAATAAGCGGCGTTTCATAACGATTGGGCTGGAGGGGAACATTCTGGTAGGGCATTAGTATCCTTGTATAAGAAGCTGTGATTACACAGTTGCTCGATCCGTACAGCTGCTAAAGCCGGGATAGGCAACTTGGTGCCCATCAGATATTTTCGGATTACAGTTTCTGTAACTGCAACGGTGGCCAGATGCTGCTATAGCTCCAGTCTTTTAGTTTAAAGAGGCCGGGATTGATGATGCGGAGGGTTGCGCTCGGAGATACTCCAGCTCTGCTACCCAACCTTTTCTAATCTGGGAAACTCTTCAGGTGTGTGAATTCTCCCAAGTCCCCAGCTAAGCTATCACTGGAAATTCTAGGAGTTGAAATCTGTGCATTTGGAAAGCACATTGGTTGGGGAAGATTACCATAAGCATTAGCTGGGACTGAGGAGACTTGTAATGAAACATATCAAGAGGACATCAGGTTGACCCTTAGTAGCTAAATAATAACAGAGCTATGAAGTCTGCTGTATATCTTCTTTCTGGCCTTAAGAGAAATTCTAAACATTCAAACAAAAAATGTTAGTGGGGGGACCTGCAAGTTTGGGCAAGTCAGCTGTGCTGAACTGAACTCCTGTTGTTTCTTCCCTCTTTGATCTCCCACTTTCAAGCTTGGAGCTGCAGTGGATGATTGCCCAGGAATCAGTATAACTGCTTTGAAAATTCAGGGTTATTTCCCCACCGCCCCACCCCAGGTCTAAATTGAGGCTTGAAAACATAGGTTGGTTTGAGTGCATAAGCATTTTGCCTGCTTAGGGGCCAGCTTCTTTGTCTAGATCTGGAAAGAAAACCTGAGATTTCTTTTGGCTCTGGGTGATTGGAGATAGTCCAAACCCATTATAAGGGTGATTTTATTTCCCTAACTTAGCCGGAAAGAACGTTGGGATTCCTTTTGGCCTTTGGGTGGCTGCTGTTCTTTATAGCTGAATACTACTTAATCTAGATGCTTGATGGACATTGTATGATACAGATGGGCGTTTGCCATGGTCTTGCAGGGATCTTCTACAAAGCTAGCCAGAGAAGGGTGGTGAGTAGACCTTAGATCTCTGGTTGTGATGCCACTGATCTCATACCCTGAATTAAGACAGATGTCCAACCTACTAATTGAAAGACGGTGACTTGGACAAGTGTTTCAAATGGGTACATTCTTACCTTAAACCATATCTAGCCTAAAAGACTAATGGGGAGAGGGAGGGGATTCAACTGTGGGTTTTAAAAGTCTGTACCGCAGTCAATTAGCCATTGTGCCCAAACTGCTAAAATGGAATGAAAAAATAAACCTTAGTAAGCAGATGGAAGAAAAGGGTGCTTGTAGTAAGAAATCTTTCTTTTATGGAGAACATAATGCACCACCATTATGTTCTCCATAAAAGTTGCTAACTGTACACCTGGTATGTGTTGAATAGCTCTCATTTAAATTAAGGTATTTGGCTGCACTGGAACTCCTGAATGTTTTAATATGACTCTTAAAAATCAGTACAAAGGAGGGAGGCTGGAATGAAAGATCTTTTGGAGCTTCAGAGTCATATCCATACACAGAAGTTGAAAAATATACTTCACTGGAGAATGCTCCTCCCATTAATAATCAGTAATTACAACTCTGTAATGAGTTCTCTAGTGCAAATGCAGAAGACAAAATTAGTTTGGCATGTAATGATCACAGCAGTTGCTAGCTCAACTGTACAATAATGTAAGAATTAATAGGCTTGTTCCTGGAAGCCAGTTATTCATTGCAACTAGACTTCGTGGCTCTTCATGTACATTTTCTGTTAAATTGTTAAAACCTATAGAGTTTCATTTTTTTAATGAATGAAGAAAAGCTTTAACGGTATTAGAAGAGTACTGAGAATAGTATAGAACAGTCTTGGCTGATATATTAAGGGAAAGCTCTTTTTCACTAATAGAGCACATGATTCAATTCCTAATTCAATTCCTGGCATTTTTAGTTAGGCAGGGAAAGTTTGTGATCTGAAACCCCAGAGAGATGTTGCCAGTCGCTGTGGACAATACTGAGTTCAGTGGACCATTAATCTGATTCTGTAAAAGGCAGCTTCTCCTATCTTTTCCATGGGATACTCCTGTTCAATGTACCATATCCTTGTATTTCAGAATATACAGTACCGTTCCTTCCACCAGACAGTTAGCACTTTTATCACTGAACATGCTGAACTCGGTTGGTTGGTTGATTTTTTAGGAATTGCATATTTAATGCTGTATTTGTTCTCTGAGATCTTCAAAACCTGCAGGTAACGGCCTGTTTTGAGTGCATTGTTTTGGCTATGCAACTGTTAGCCCTGGGGAAAATGAAATTGCTGTCAGCAGATACATAATAATGATCTGGATTGGAATGCCACTAAAATGTCACCGAGAGCAACAATGTTTGTCAACTTGTTCCTAGAGCTCTGTGCAACAACTAGCATATTTGTTTCACTAAAATGTCTTCTATGTGATGTTGTTCCTTAATCATCTTATGATAAGCTCTATTTTTGCTGAAAGGATTGTCTGTTTTGGGGCGGATTTGGGCTTACATTAATAATACACGTTGGTCTTAAATGTAATAATACTTTATATGCTAGGTTATGATTGACTAGATATCCCAGGTATTCCCTGTCATTCAGCAATTCTAGTCTATCATTTGGATAAGGACTCCCATTTGTGTTTCATATTTATTGCCCAGTCTTGGGGTGGTGTGTAAATTGGTAATAAATAATTAACTATTTATTGCCTATACCTGCACAGGTTTCCCTTTCTGTTGTTCCTGACTTTTGTTTTTTATTTCTAATCTACTGATTTGCAACCTGAATCAACCTGCCTAGCATCTTCTCTGCAATGGTTTATTTATTTATGTTTATCTGGGTGCTGCTTAAGGAATAGAGTTAAGTATGAAATTAACAACATGGTAGCATTCACATGACATATTGTAAAAATTGACTATTCTTGCACAGCTGACTATTTTCCATTTCTTTTTATGAATTGAACAGATGCTCAAATTGGCTGATATATTTAATGCCCCAAGTGATGATGAAGACTTTCTTGGTTTTGGATCTGATGTTCCCATGGAAACATTGTCACTGGAAGACAGCTGTGAGAGTTTTGATTTACTTGAATCAAGAAAAATGGTAGGCGAAACCTTTCTAACAAATTATGCAGTTTCCATCCAGTATATAAAACTCCTTGTGAACCTCCATTTACCTATGGTCTAAATTGCAACTTGATTTCTTTTTCTTGTAGAACTGCTTTCTAAAATACCATACAATGAAGTGAAGAAAGTGGAATAAAGTGAATTTTTCTTCTTGCTTTATAGCAGGGCTGGGCAACGTCAGGCCCACGCCCGCAAACCCTGCCCCTTCCACGCGATTGGCTCCCACCCGCAAACCCTGCCCCCCAGTGCTTGTGATTGGCTCCCGCCCGCAAACTCCGGCCCCCGGTCCACGGAAATCCCAGAAACCCCCCACCCCCCTGGTAACCGGTTATAAATATCCAAATGGCCCTTGGCAGAAAAAAGGTTCCCCACCCCTGCTTTATAGAGAGAGCCTAGTGTGGTTCCTAATTCGAATTCCTAATTCATAATTTATCTCCATTGGAAATAGGGTCTTTGTCAAGCAATTTATCTCACAGGAGTTATTTTTGTAGCTGAAAGTGCTATTTCTCTAAGGAAAGCCCTGGAGGGGGGATAGGAATTGTGTCCATCCTTGTATCACCGAGACCTTGTGAATGAGACATGTCTCAGAAGTGGCTTAACAAGTGTTTCAAATTCAAACCGTTTCAGCTCTTTCAAGTTCATATTAACTGGTCTCTGCTCAAAACTGGCTGTTGCACACTCCCTGGGAGTGTTCTGTCCTTGAAACATCCTCATTTTGAGGCTGTTTTGAGTCAGAATATTCCCAGTGACGTTGGAACAATACTGGAACACTTCTGGTGAGGTCAGAACCTCCTGTCTCATACTCAACCCATTCAAATTCAAAGAATTTTGCATAACTCTACTTTTTAATTAGCATTGTGGGAGATTGTAATTCATACTAGTACCCAGAGTGACTGTAGGGCTGAATAAAGGTCAATGAATCACTTCCGTCAACATGAGTCTCATTTATTTTAATAAGTCTTAATGTTGAATACAAGGTTTGTAGTATTTAAAATATATTTCTTGCTGGGCATCTGCTGGCATCCAAATAGCACTCCCCCCAAATTAAATAAATGGAATAATTTTTAAATAATGCCTGGGGGTCAGAAGAAGATGGTGAAATGTGATTTTTATACATTCAGATTGTGTGATGAACTCACTTGGTTCTTAAGTTAGTAACATTTATTGGATGGAATGATCCACTAACCTACAGAAGCTGTGTTTGTGTGCTTACCCACATGGTGAGCTTAACCACTGTTTATTCAATTAATTCAATTTTAAGAATTTCCACACTGTACTGAACCATTAAATAAAGACATGGGCTGAGTTTGCAGAACACACTAAGCTAAAATGTGGCTATCTAATGTGTGGCTCATTGTATTGTGTGGATCCAGCCGGTACCTCTATCTTATTTGGATTGAATTCAATTTATTGCCTTTTGTCCAAGCAACAAACCAACTAGAGTTTCACTGGAAAGCTGCAGTAAAGCCAGAGGTATCACCTACCTATTCATGGTGTAGCCCACATTTATAATAAGCCGATCCCGAGATTTCATGTAGATATTATAATGGTGCGGTAGTAGAAACCACTGAAATACCCTGTGGTAGATTTGTCATAGAACAGAGTAATACTTCCCTAGTTCCTGTACCTATAAATAACCATTCAAGAAGGAATGAAATTATTTTAGAACAGTGCTCCTTTCATGTAGCCAACCTGGATGACAATATTGTCTGTCTTTTTGGATGTTTTACACTATATCTCTAAGCCTCATCCATCACAGTCAGTGGTCAGTATAAAGGGAGCTCATCAAGTTATCTGCCCCTGGTCTGTGGTATCAAAAGCCATGAAGTTCAAGAAAACCAACAAAGTTGTACTCCTGACCTTCTCTAAACACAGGTCATCCAGTTGGGCTTTCTTACGTATTGCTGTGTTTTATCATCCATTTCATTTGGCAGGATTTCATATTTTATTTATGTTATTCATCTGGACAGTAATTTGTTAAATTGCCTATTTAACAACCTTTAATTGTGAAGATTTGGGTGCTATTGGCAGTACTCTTCCTATTGAGAACAATGTTGTGTTTTTATGCTTGCTGTTGCAGGATTCCCATTTGCAGTCCAAGTACCTAACTGAGCAGCTGAGGAAGATTTTTACAGAAGACATAGATTCAGAAAATGAAGTGTTTGAAGGATTTTCTTCAAGTGAACATGAAGTAAATGGCAAGAATTATGTGGCAGTATAATATGGGTTCATGTACTTTTATGTATCTTAAGTGTTCGGCTGTTGGTTCAGAAAGTATTTTAGCTAAGGACTGTAGCTAGCATTGTCATTTAGAATATGGGTAACCCTGACAATATTTCCAAATTTTATTCCCATCTCTCTGTTGCTCTAGCTTGCGGGAGAAGAAAGCAATGTTGGCCTGGGGATAAGTTGAGGTGTAGTATCAGTGCATCTAATATTAATTGTGACGAAATGAACATGGTACATTGGTTTTAGCATTAAAGTGAAGAGAAGGAACAATGATATTTAAAGTCCTGTTTATGCTCTTCAGTGTTTCAGGCATATGCCTTTCATATTGCCTTTTAACTGGGAATTTCAGGGAATGTACAAGTAGCCTTGGTTATGCAGAGCACCTGTTCTTCTGGTGAACATGGAATTGTCTTTTATTGCATGATCCGATACTTGTCTACTAATAGTGTTTAATGAGACTTAGTGTTGTGTAGGATTGTGGACTTAAAACTGTTCTCTACATACAGCTGTAATTTCTGTAGTGCATTTTCTGTTAAAGTACTTCAGACAAACTCTGGTGCCTCTGAAGTCAGTTATATGTTTGAATTCACTGACTATTCAGATGTGACAGTAAGCTAGCTCTTGTTTGGATCTAGAATTGAAAATATTTTTACTATAATATTCTCTGCCATCTTACGCAGATCCTGGCCATCTGTCTTTTGCTCTTTTTCTATGTACCCAAGCCAACTTGAACAGTTCATGTGAAATGACTGTAAATTAATCAGATAATTGTGAATCCATTTAATTTAAAAATCAGGTAATTTTTTAAAGATACCTTTTAATATGATTGGTGTGGCTAAGGAAACTAAATCATTAGCTTTTTTCATGATACAGGTGCACCTGTAACATAGGTTGCTTTATTCACCCTTTTTTAGGCAGTGGAATCGGAACTAGAGAATAACTCACCCTTAATGGAGGAAGAAGAACAGAAGGAAATTAAGTCATCTCACAAGAAAAGAAGCTTCAGATTTCGTGTAGCATTACAGTTTCCTAACAAAAAATCAGCTGGAAAGACTTCTCCCAAGTTCTGTTTAATGGACAGTAAACAATCTCCTTTTCTTAAACAAACAAAAAATAAAATTTGGGGAAAGGCAGATCAAGATACTTCATCAGGATCTGAGGGAGATGAGGCAGCAGATGAAAACTCTAATGCACTTTTGAAAAGAGATATGAACATTAAAGAAAATAAAGCTGTGGTAAGAACTAATTCAGCATTCTTAGATGGCATTAATAGTCAAGAAAACAAAGAAGTGGGAATCTGTTGCACACATAATTCTAATCCCATTTCTTTTATCAAATGTATTTTTGTATCTAACATAGGTAGACTAACTGCATTTTAGCGAGGGATCCAAAGGTGGACAACCTATTTAGAATCATGGTTAGTAGGAACAAGTCATTTTCAAACCTTATTTAGGAAGACTTTATGCATTACTGTAGTTAAGATTGTCACCATTTTGTTTGGGTTTGAATTCCATATCAACTATAGAAGTTTTCTTGTGGTTGCACCCAAGAGGGCAAACCTGAGATTCATTCTTGTAATACTGTATCACATAGTATTAATCTGAATGCTGGAAGTTTAATATGACACAAAAAAAATGATGCCCAAAGTTTTTCAGTGGAGCTCTGCTTAGAAGTTGCAAATGTTTTCCTTGGATCTCACACCTGCAGTGGATATGACCAGTGCCAAAGTTTGGCAGGCCATCTGCCTTCATACTGTCTCTTCTCATCACTCAATGGGTGAAGAAGGACTGAAATAATTAGTTCTTTTTGTCAATGCCTGTGATTTGTATAACCATATATTGGTACTCATTTAATTTTAAAGCATTGCACCACTGTAAAAAGCATGGCGTGCTTTGCATTTGTTGTCCTTCCCTTTGAAATGAATGATAAAGCCTGCTTACATGGCATATATATGTGAAGTAATTGCTTCCATAACTTGGAAATATGAATAAGTTCATTATTAACTCCAAACTTCTACTGTAATATTCTGAACCACAGTGAAACTGATCATACCTGTGCAATTTTAAAAACTATGTGATGTGTGACTAAAATTATTCTTAAAAATGGGAGGATTTATATTTTTAAAAAAGCGTCATGAAATAGTCTATATATATATATATAAGATTGCCATTAAAAAGTATTGGATTTATAGAGAAAATCAGTGCCATTTTCCCATTTCAGCTTGCCCAGTTATTATCAGAACTGAATTCTATACCTGCCTTATTTCCAGTGAAAACCCCTTCAACTCCTGTAAGTATTAATGAAACTTTTTACAGAAATTTGTGTTGCATTTCTAGGACTGAGTGTATATCACTAATTTTTGCAGAGGTATAATACTTTTGTGTGACTGCTTTTTCTGAGGTATTTTATACTTTTAGAAAGTATTAAAACAAAAAAGTCATAAAATTACGACTTTTCCTTTCAAACAGACATGCCTCAGAAAGGATTAGGTCCCTACTCCTGCATTTGCAGAATTTTTCTTCTAGTATATGTATGCATATGTGTGTGTTTTCAGACTCAAAAGCTTCCAGTATATGTGTATACTCTGTTCAGAAAGGCATGTGAAATCACAAAGGACCCAAGACTAGTTTTCCCAGTTTTGTGCACCTCCTTGACCAATACAATAGCAATTCACCTACACTGCATTCCCCAGCCTGCCTGGCGCTCTTTTGATGGGAATATACTGCAACCGGTGAATTGTAGACTCAGTACATGTAGAAAAGCAATTTGTGGAAGGTTGTAGTTGCCTAATAAAAACAATAAAGGCTAACCTAAATATAGCAGTAGAAAAGTGGATGGCAGCTCCTTTTCCAGTGAAAATGGTTGGTGTATGCTTCATGTTCCTGGGGTTATTTTCTATCCTAGATCAAAGAATTCTGTAACTAATGCTTGTAAAAATTCTGTATCTCTAACCTGTCTCCTAGTTTTGTCCAAATCCATATCTATTCTTGTTACATACTCCCTAAATCAGAGCTTTCCAAACTCTGTGTCGCGACACAAAAGTGTGTCGCCACACACAGTCTGGTGTGTCGCCACACAACCCGGAAGCGCTGATCATCATCAGCGCTTCTGGGTTTTTGCGCGCTGCCGCAATGGCAGCACTTCCGGATTTTCCTGCGGCGACACACCAACGGCAGTTGGTGTGTCGCCGTGGGAAAACTTTGGAAAGCCCTGCCCTAAATCATGTAGGGACTGGCAGTGTGCCATAAAAGGGGAATTCTAAAGAATGAATTTGAGGTGGGTTAAACAGGGTGACCGTAATTTTATAGCTACTGCGTCAGGCTACATGCCCATAAAGAAAATGTTCAGACATGAAATCTCTTTTTTTCCCCTAGAAACAGAAGAAAACACCAAGAAGAACATTTTCAGAAGGCCAGATACAGCGTCGAACTAACCCAACCAGGAATGCTCGTCCCCCAGAAAAGTTTGCTTTGGAGAACTACACTGTTTCAGCTGTCAGATTCGCAGAACACCTTAATAGTTACAAACACCAACATTTATTGAAGAAAAGACTAAAGGGGGTACATTCCAAAATTATGTTCTGGATTTATTTTAACAAAGAATAAATTACAGGTAGCAAGGGTGGTACTTATCATGACTTATGATACTTATGGGACTTATGAGCTAAACATTTAAGTGAACAGCATAGCGTCTGTTCACTTAAATGGTCATGAGTAGGAGGTCTTGTGGTTTTTAGATATTGATTGCTAGGCTTATAGACTGTTCCAGTCATAATAGATTTTGACTACAATAGACTTTGGACTAAACTGACAAGCTCTAGTGGGCCTTTTGAAGGTCAAGAATAGTCCAAAATATATTGGGGATGACACCTTGTCTATCTTGATCCAGGAGCAATTTCACTAAATTGCCTCTGAAATTTGAATATGCTCTATTCTGGAAAATGCCAACCATGTCAGGAATTAAATGGATGAGGTGTAAAAGGCAACAGAATGAATTTTGGAAAAAAATACAACGTTTTGGATTTGGCTGGACAAAAATCCATAAAAAGCATGAAGTACAAATGAATTACACTTAACTTCCTCTTCATTTCTACAATTTCTGTAATATCTTTTGTCTTGCATCTCTTGAGTGGTGATAAACAGTCAATTAGTGGTAGAGAATTACATTTTCAGAAAAGTAACGCATAGGAGGAAACAGGGAGGGCTATTCTTATAAAAAGAATAAATGTGTAGTAAATTAGTAAAATCTCAACATACTCAATGGTTTAAGAAACAATTTATAACTAAATATATAGCACTGTATTATTTTATTGTACTAGATAATTTTTTAAAAATTCTTATACTCCCAAGACAAGCATAAACAACATTACATTTTCAAAAATACAAATGTTTTAGCGTGTAATCCTATACTTGCCTATTTAGATTGCAAGTCCCTTTGAGTACCGTGTTTGAAGCTGCATTTGATTTAGAAATGGTGAATTTCCTTTATAGGGTGTTTTAGGGATGCCCAAAAGAAGACGACTATCAAGATATAGTTCATTCCGAACAGTTGATGATGTAACAGATGAAGACTTAGAAAATATTGCAGTTACAGTTAAAGATAAAATCTATGATAAGGTTTTGGTAGGTAACTGTTTTCTTTATATACTTAGTTTGGCTAATGTATATTGAATAATACAATGCTTTAGATCAAACCAGTTTTTTACCCTCTTTATTTACATGATGTTTTTTATGTATCTTTCCATTTATATAATGATCAAACTGCCACAGTATTATTTGTACTGGTTCAATGACTTTTCCTTTCCCATGAACAGGGTGATATTAATCTTTCCTACTGTCATATTGTACTGTGAAGTTTTAATATTTTAATTACAGTCTATAATTATACTGATGATTCTTAGAACACAGACAGTAAAATAACTACCAATAAGTTATTTATCTTGTCAAGGTATTAGCAGGAGTGCTTGCCTCAGAAAAGAAGTAAATACTTCTTATCAGGAATTTAAAGCAAGATAAAAGAGAGAATAGAAATTTGGAATTGCTTATAGTGGCAAGTAAAGTAATTTTGCACAATAGTTATCACTATCCAGAATGAAATTACTGTGAGCATTAGATTAAGTTTGAGGGGCTGGTTTTGGTGGGACTGTTGCTGACAGACGGTTACTGTCTTGTAAAACCTGAAGCATTGCTACAGCATTGTAGAACTAGTACAGTGAAAGGCTTTTCAAGTTCCATTTATAAATTGGTTTTCCACTCTAGTTGAATGTATCAGCCGATTCTTGCATTATTTGAAACATGCATTTTGTATTGGGAGTTATGGAAAAAGCTTTTTAATATTCCAGCAACAAAAATGTACAATTATCTGTGATCTTGGAGAATGGGTAATTTGTGAAATCCTTTAGATGGATGATATGAACAGGTTGAAGAAAAACACCATGTTTATCTCCAAATGCACTGGAAATGGCCTTCTAAAAATAATATTATCATTTTTCCCAATTGTCCCAATATTAGGGAAGCACGTGCCATCAGTGTCGACAAAAGACGATTGATACAAAAACAATTTGTCATAATGAAGACTGCGGAGGTGTACGGGGACAGTTCTGTGGGCCGTGTCTTCGTAATCGCTATGGAGAAGATGTAAAATCAGCACTTCTGGATCCAGTAAGTCCCTAGTTGCTTGAGTTGTGGGATATACAATGAAATGGGATATGCAGTGAAATTATTGGTGATCTGATTGCTTTATTTCTATTATCTATGCCTCCAGAAAAAAGGTAACACTGCAACTTTATGCAGGCACCAACTTTGTGATTGCTGTGCTTATGTGAGAACCCAATGTATTACTTATAAGGTGAACTAATACTCTTCTCCCACTTTTAAGGAGTGGCTGTGCCCTCCTTGCCGTGGAATATGTAACTGCAGCTACTGTCGTAAACGTGATGGTCGTTGTGCCACAGGAGCACTTATCCACTTGGCAAAGTTTTATGGTTACGACAACGTAAAAGAGTACCTTGAAAGGTAAGCAGTATAGTATAAGTTTAGTGAGTAAAGTAAACTTAGGGTAGGTTATATTAGAAACATTTCTGATATTGTAAGTTCTAAGAAATCACTGTACAGTATGTAATAGTCTAATTTAGTGTGTTTATTTTACTTGTGGTTTATTTATTTAGATTTATACCCCATCTTTTCTTCAGGGTGGCATACCTAGTGCTCCTCTCATTTTTCCCCATACCAAACTATCCAGTGGGGTAGGTTGGGCTGAGAGAGTAACTGGCACAAAGGGTCCCATTGAGCTTCCATAGCTGAGGGTGGACTAGAATCTGGGTCTTCCTGGTGTTACTCCAACCCCTTCCCCACTATGGCTCACTGGCTTTCAAAGTTGTGTGAACCATTCAGAGAAGTGGTCAGTAAAGCACTGCTCTCGATCTGCTGTTTGAGGTGTCACACCATATTCTCCTGAAGATATATGGCAGATGCTTCCAGGGCCTCCCTGTGTCATTTGAGCATACAGTACATATGCATGCACAGGAGACCCTTAAGCCAAGATTGCTGCTAAAGCAAAGCCCTAAGCAACAGAGCCAAAGGCAAGGGATAGTGGGACCTGTAGTTTACAACCTCTGGAGGGGCACCATTGTGTATCCATGCCTGTGATAACTGTTGAACACATCATTATTGGTACACATCTTCTATAATACATTACTGCTGCATCTGTGAGCAGTTATAGATGCCACAAAAGCCAGAATGAACAAGTGGGGATTGCTTGCATTTCTTGTTTTTACCTTTTGATGGGTTCAAAGTAAAACCCAGGATTCTCTTACATACTCTAATGTTTGGTAAGATAGGAATCCCCAGTATCCTGTGGCATTGAATCTCAGAGTCTACAATAGAGGTATGGGGAAGAGTAAGTCTGATTTGTTTGTGTTTATAAAGCTTTTCCACAAGGTCTGCAGTCATCCTGTTACATAAGTAATAATTCTACTTATCTCAGCTTCTGATTATTTAATATCATGTCCAGTATTTTTGTAAAACAGACTTCCAGCTTGAAAAATAATTTATGAATGCATTTAATGATTTTCCTTTTTTTTTCCTATAAAAGCCATGACTTACCCTTTCCATTAGAAGCTAGAACAACACACTTGGTGAGATAATAACTCTCTGAAATGGAGTTGATAATAGCTACATCCTCTTTCTTAACCTCTAAACATTCTGCTTTTTCTTTTACAGTTTGCAAAAGCATCTTGCTGTGGATGACTGAAAATACCAGACACAGCTATGTGACTTCTGATCTTGGTGATTTATGTATACTCTTTTTACTTTAAAATTTAAATCTTGAACTCTCACTCATTGCCATTATGTTTAAATAATTTCAGAAATGTAGAAAATAATCACTTTTGATCTATTAAATATTTCTAAGGAAAAAGGCTGTTGACATTGGGAACTGAATATGTCAATTTTAAAAAGCCAGTGCTAGAACAATATTTTTCTGCATATAATAAATAAAATGGTTTCCTACTGTTTAAATTGTTCATCTCCAAAATATTTCTCTTTGAAGTCTTAGTTTAACAATCTAATTCTAAAACATTACACCTGAAATTATATCTAGAAATTGTATATTGACTCTGTAATTTAAGTCAGTGCTTCTCAGACCTTTAAACTCCTGAAGGCAAGCAACCCAAAACTCTTAATTCTTCTTTCCACACAGAAAAAATGCTATAAAGGTCAATATTGTTTAAAATTGGAAGGGCATAATTCAGCCCAGTTTAACTCTTACCAACTTTAAACAAGTGAGCATTTAAGCTCAGAATTGGTCAAATCCTTTAAAAAAAGGTGGTTTGGAAACTCATATGAAGCACCTCTTTTCAAATCATTGAAGTAGCTGTGTCCTTTCTTAAGGACATGTTGCTATTTCAGAAGTTGCTTACCCATTGTCACTTCCTTTAATTTTTTTTCTCCAGCAAAGTTAACCAGATGTGCATGCATGTCCATTGCAGAGTCAGCTGGGAGCAGCTTCTGAAACAGCTACAGAAGTCCAGGAAAAGACATGGCGTTTGTAATGATTCAAAAAGAGGTGCTTCTTAAATACCCCTGTTTTGAAGGACCAGCATGTTCTTAATACATATTTCTTGAAATTTGTCATTCAAATCAGTTGGATTTAAAGTGCTCAAGTTGAACTCATGGCCAAGAACTTCACAGTGAAGGGAATGAATATGAATTTGGAATATTTTTGTCAGTTTTGTCTTGTGCCGATATGTAGTAAAATGAAGAGCATGATGCTTTGTAAAGAATGACAGAAGATAGGCTTATGTTTCTTTGGATGAACAGAATGCGGCAAATTTCCCCTTAGTATCTTTCCGTTTCTTCTAAGAGTGCACTTTATGCATACTGAAGGAGTTTATATTCAAAGTACAAACAGCCCAGCCATATTGTGTACTGCAGAAGCGTGATGTAACACGAGTTTTCACCACTGATTGGTCCCCATTTCTAACTGCCATTTATGTGTCTCTGGGAAAGAAAGGCTAGATACTTGAGATGAAATAAGGATAACATTGGTATCTTAACATTCAGAAATTAGAGGAGTGTTTAAGACTTGTTTATATTTTAGATAAATAGCAAGAAGAAATGTTTGGAAGTCTGCACATTAATCATGGTGTTGACCGTTTGTTTTCATATTCAATATGATGGTTTTCTTGGCAAATTAATTGGGGCAATAAATGAGTAGTTTAGGCACTGAAGCATTTAATCCAAATTTATTTTCATTTTTTAATACTAACATTAAATGGAAGAAGACAGCATGTTTCTTAATAGTGAATCTATTTTTTTTTTTAGGATAACCATGGGCTGCCAAAAATACAGAACTTCACTAGATGACAGCAGAGTTAAGAGTTCTATATGTTTTTGCTACCATATAGTAGTCTGGAGTTTTGCAATCCAGTTAAAGTAGTTCTACTATTTTTAAAAGAAGAAAAACGTATTTTAGCCTCTGGCTATAATTAAGATATTTTGAGGTTTTGCTTAGGGCCAGGCTACTTGCTATGTTATACACATAACATACAAGTGACTTTAAAAATAACTTACATTGGTCTTACAGCATATATATGAGTTTGATCTGGGCTGGGACCACACATGCAGTTTATGGAAATTTGAAATGTTATTCCCTCATGTGAAAGAGGGGAAAAAAATCAAAGGGTCATCTGCATACTACACACATAACATGTATGATTCAGTGACAATCATTTGGTATGTTCACTTGTACATGTGTACTGTTTTTATGTGCAGTAAAGTAAATACAGCTTGCATTAAACAAGTATTAAACAGAAGCATTATTCTGAGGGTTGCTTGTGGTAATTCCAAACAGAAATATACATGATTTAATGTGTGAATGATTCTACCTTGGCTTAAGTAGCAAAGACTCGTGCCTGCAAGTGCATCGCTAAACTTCCAGAAGCAAGGCGACCCCTGCAAGCACCCACTTGGCTGGCTTTTCTTTAGTTTTTAAGTTGAAAGTCCATATGTAGGTGGGCCCTCTAATTTTAGTTTTATAAACTGGACATTTGTAAATGTGCTTGGTTTCTTGCCTCTCTACCGGAATTGCTCTTGCAAAGATGACTGGCAGCATTGGAGTCAAGTCCTTCAGCCGAGCTTCAGCTACAACTCCTGCTTGAATGTCCCATCTTGCTCCTGCAACCACAGAAATACGCATCTTAATGTGCAGGGCAGAAGTGTGTAGCTGAGTAGAGTGTCAGTCACAATCTGTGTGCTTCTTCGTGTGCCTGAAATCCTATTAATACTAAATTCTGTATTCTTTTAAAAAATAATGGGGCTTACTGTTGAAAAGATACTGTAGGAATGAATGGTATAATAAATGCACTATAATGTTTTATATACTGTGACAAAATTTGAATCGTAGCTTCTTATTGTGAAAACAAAAAAAAGCGTTAAGTATTCTTTTGAGACAAAGGGAGGGTGTACCAAATTGTTGATTAAGGTTATAATTCTGGTTCTTTTGGAGAAAATAGCTAGTATCTTAGTAATACAGTATATACATTTCAAATTTTGAACAGCAAATATACAATTTGCTTTGACCTCTTGCTGTGTTGTGCTTCATGTTGACTTCACGGCATTGTTAAAATAATAAAAAATACTGAAAACTTGCTACATCTGTCATTGATCCAATAAATGTACAGTATACTTCTATTTGCTGTGTCTGATACTGATCATTTTTCCAAGGGTGGGTGTCCTTAACTATAGTAGATCATCGCTAATACAGAATTTCAATAAACTTACCTTCCATATAAAGCCCAAAAATATATGCGCCTTCCCTTGGTGGATGACCATAATCTTCTCTACTCTTTTTGGTAACATCGGTGGTCAGACACATCTTATCCAGAGACCAGTTGTTTTTCCGTGCCATAGTTTGCATAATGGCTTTCAAGAAGAAATGGTTAATAGAAATGATTATTTTATGGGCTGCATATTTATTGCTATGGATAAGGTACTGTAAGTATAGGAAACAACAGGTATGTTATTCCAGAGGAAAAATTATTTGATCCAACTTTCTAGAAGTAAATCTAGACTTATCTAATCAGGTAGACTACTAGCTCTGTCCCGGATGATAAAAAAGATTCAGTTAATTGCAATAAACATTAATTTCATGTAATTTAGGATATTTTTTTAAAAACGGAAGTCATGCTTGCCTTGGCACTGAAGAGAAACTATTCCAAACCAATTTAGCTTAATGGTGAAACAGCTTCTGATACTCACAGATTATTCAGTTCCCCTTTTATTCTAAAAACCTTGTTGATTCTATAGGTGCAATTTCTATGACACCTAAACCATAATATAGTTTAGCAGCAAATGTCAGTACCCATGCCCTACTTGTACCTATGTGGCTTTTCATACATTATTGGAAATCACACTACTTTCCACTCATAGGAAGCGTAAGTAGGTACAAATACGTTCAGCATGTCATGCATCCAGTGTGCCGTGCCTTATGTCATCCATCGGTGTTTTGATTTCCATCACCTTGGCCCTTGATACATTTTAAAATAAGCTGCTTTTACTCAGTCAGTCAGTCATTCTATCTATATGGCTGCCCACTCACCAAAGTGACTTAATTTGTGATATTTGTACTTTGTGACATGTTAAAGGAAACTAGCTATTAAGAAAACAAAAACAGTTCTTCAAAATTATTTTAAAACTGTAGCCCTATGATGCAGCATATTTTGCTTGACCTTTACATATGATGAATCAATATTAACATACCAGTCAAAAAAGACTGAGGATTAAAGAAACCTGAAAGCCACACTACTGCAGGAAGTACAAGATCTTGTGTCCAGGTATCAAGTTCTCGGCATCGTAAAAGAACGTCATTAAACCTGAACAAAAATATAGCAAAAATAAACATGGGTACAACAAATTAAATTTGGGAATAACTTGCATTAGATAATTTATATCACTTTAACATCTATATTCTTGCTTATTAGTAGTATAGAAGTCTCTGCATTATCTTATACTCTTTTATCTTACTCTTTTATCTTTATCCTACCTTACTGTATCTTACCTTATCTTATCTCACTTTAGTCTATTTTATGTTATCTCATTTTATTGTATTGTATTTTATTTATTCTATTGTATTCCACTGTGGCAGATGCCCATTTTTGATATGGTCAATTGACTAATCAATAAAGTTAATACTACTTATTAGTAGTAGGTTATACAAGTTGTATGGAATAGCTTGTTGCATATGACTTATATTATCTACTAATAAGAAAATATATGCTAAATTGGGACAGATTAATACATGATCTAGGAGAAATTTTAGAGGCTCTTCATCTCTTAAATTCTGAGACATATCTAATGATATCAAAATGTCAACAACAGTAGGACATGCAAAATCATATTAATGTAGTTATCTTCATTTTAAGGTGTAGAACAATTTTTGAAATTTAAATAATGCTTTTTTTTAGCTTTTAAAAATACAATTTATGATTTATAAGGTAACTAAAGAGGTCCAATGGTTAAAGAAATGCATTTACCATTGTGCAAGACTGTAAGTAGATGGATAAGCCAGACTGGTCCATGCATCTGGTACCAGGTCGTAGAACAGCGATGACTGTAAAGTTTCCATACTAGATGAAAATGTTAGCTCACCCTAGAAATTTGGACCAAAACAAATACTTAAATTTACAATTTAAGACCCATTTTTTTTTCATAGTACATGTATATATTCCTTACTTTTAATCCAAGGTCTAATTGTTTAATTGATCGCCGTATCTCTCTAATGAGAATATTCATCCTTTCACATTCTTGAAAACACACAAGTATATACGGGCTTCGTACAGCAGACTTTTGCATTATTTCAGCTAAGTTAAATTCTTCTGGCAGCTTCTCCAAAATTTCATCCAGAACATTCTTCACCTTAAGTTATGAATGCAAAGCAAAATTACCAGGTATGTATTCTGTTTACATTTAATACATGCTCTATAAGCAAGCTCTTAGAATAAATGTTGAACATGCAGGACAGTGCATAAAATAATACGGGGATATAGATATTGTTTGTCATTAGGGGTAAGCATGAAACAGGAAATGCATTTTGTTTCAAACTCAGATCAAAATATCATGATCCAGAAGTTCTGCCAAACTGTTTGGAATTGGCTGTAGTTCAGCATAAACAAGAACCAAAATATTTTGGTTGTTCAAATGAAACAAAATTGGAGGGAGTTTTATGGGGCTACTGTATTAGGGTAAGTCTGGTGTGTCTCCCCTCAACAGTTCCTGGTGTGGTATATCCCACTGGTCCACCTGATCTCTCAAGGTCTTCCCTACCTCCTTTCAGACATCACCAATGTCCATTACTTTTTCCTGCTGTTCCCTCCCCCCCCAGCCTGGAAGAATTACATTTCAGTCTGTATGTGAAACAAAATACAAAATACCCCTGCTTCATTACATGTATGGATGAAAATAACTGATCTGTTTCAGTTTAGGCATGGGCTAAAACTAATTCTTCTATACTTGGAACAGTTAATGCATGGAATGTTTCACACATACCTACTTGTTAAATATTTATGTTCCGGAGGAACAAAGTTTTAACTCTGGTTCTATTAAAACTATGAATTAATCTGCTTCTGTGCGGGTATTATAGAATAAGCTTTTGCAGAACACCCCGGTCTCACCTTTTCTTCTGCTGACTGTCCTATAATTTCTCCAGCAAGCAGATTTCTGGGCTGCATTTCCAACAGAGTTTTGAATAGGTTATCAGACAGAACTGTTAAGAAATCTATCTCGGCATTAGGATGGAGACCATACAATGCAGGGCTTTCAAGGGGCAGCATTTCATCAATATACTTGTGGTAGCCAATATAATCCAAATTGGGAGGAGATAGGAAACCAGGAGCCAAAGTAAAGTCGCCTTCAAGCTGCAGTTAGAAAAAGAATATTTTTCATCTTCAGGCAAAATCCATTCAACACTTTGAGATATTGTCTGTGAAAGTGTAAAATTCTTATTTCTTATTGTAGTACTTTCAATAGGTTATTTTTCAAGGCATTTCTCTTATCCATGATGGGTATAATAGGAACAGTTCTGGATGCAATGCAATTAAAGAAGTTGCCTTTAAATAGCAAGAAGCCTCATGTAGAACATTCACAAGTAATTATATACTCCTCTTTATAACAGAAGGATGCATGGATCAGTGGCAAATTCTATTCTGTCACAGGGAAATCAATATATATTGATTTTAATGAGGTATCTTTACACTTTTGTCTGTTCTTTAATAAAACTTATGTGATTATACCAATATATATTTTTCCACACAGCTGTCCTAGCACACACATTTTATCTATATAGCTTATATACCTCATTTAAATGCAACTTAGCCCTGACATTTTAAAATAACATTTATCTGAATATACAGTTAGTTTTATGAATTTTTCTAGCTGAGAGCACACATAGCTGAAGACTGACTATATCATAGCAATGTCCACTTAATAAAAGTTATCTGATGGTTTTCTTTTATATCCTTATTGATCTATCTTTAATTACCCCTACAAAGCTAAAAACAGACACATTCTACTGTAGTCCCAATCCCCTTACAAACATGAGAACAGCCCCTGTCCTGCTATTGTTCTTGCAACTGGTATTTTAAGGCAAGCTGCTGCCCAACCTGTATACCAACTTTCAGCAAGCCATCTTGAGTAAGCAGAGGCTTTTTTAAAAATAACTCATCAAAACACAATACACAATACACAAAAGGGGCATGGTGGCTCAGCAGGTAAGACGCCAGGCTTGTCGATCGGAAGATCGCAAGTTCGGAGGTTCGAATCCCTAGCCCTGCGTGCGAAGTGAGCTCCCGCACTAGCTCCAGCTCTTGCCAACCTAGCAATTCGAAAGCATGCAAATGCAAGTAGATGAATAGGTACCACTTTGGTGGGTAGGTAACAGCGTTCCGCGCGCGTCATGCGGTCACATGACCATGGAAGTGTCTTTGGACAACGCTGGCTCTTCGGCTAACAAACAGAGATGAGCACCAGCCCCTAGAGTCGGACACGACTGCACAAATGTGCGGGGGAAACCTTTACCTTACATCAATACACATGTGTAATCTATTTCTCCCCAGCTAATCACACCTCCATCCACAGGTTGCAAATGGGCGTTTATTCTTGTAGATTAACTGGGAGAGAGTCACTCTATACAAAAGTGTCCATAACAGTCTACAGATGTGCTGTAGTTCTAGACCTTTCTTTATGTTTGCCTGTCATTGAAGGAATTTTTGTTTCATGGTTTATGCAGGGAGAGACCATTGTCCAATTAAACCAAAATATATTATTCTGTTTTGGAATATTTAGGTAGACCCATATTCAAGCTTGGTTAACCAAAGGCGTCTAATTTCCATCATTTCTTTCAGGTTCGTCCCTATATTTGACACCTATTTGAAAGAAAGAACAGGCTGTGAAGGTTAATGGACTGCCTCGTCTAGAAATAGCAATTCCTAGCCATGGGCTAGATATAGACGAGGTACCGATGGAATGAGCTTCCCACGCTGCCCCCTTGACCTCAGCTGTCACGTAGAGAAATCAGCTTTGGTGGAGGTCAGGAGTACAGTAGTGTTTATCTTTCCCCATCTCCATGGTAACTCACTCCTGGGCCTTCCAATTGACTTCCAATTGTGTTAAACTGAATGTGGCTTTCTGACATAGGAAAACCTACTCATTAAGGAGTGAATAAATGCAAGCAAACTCACTTTGCTTTCACCACAGCAGATGCTTCCAATGCAAGCATGGTGGAGTGGCCTTAAGGCTCTCTGTATTCCATATCACAGACGATCTTTTGGTGCTAGACTTGCCCTCCCCATCACCTCTAAATATATGCTTAACACTTGGAAAAGACAGTGTGCTGAAGCTTTGGTATATTCCAATTTGGCATCGTTAATCCCCTTAGCATCACTGGAGTTTAACTAGACATGATTCTGTCTTAGACTGCAAGTGTAAGAGCCCTTTGAGGATAGACCAAAGGTGGTTTAATTCCGTATTGTGTTTCCTCAGCAGCCAACTAAAGGGCTAAGGAACACAACAACCCTCTCTAGCAAGTGGTATTCAGAAGTTTACTGACTTCCATTGTGGAAATTACATATCGTTTTCATCACTAGTAGGCACTCATATAATCTTATTCAACCTTAATTTATTTACACCCTTTAAAATCTGTTCAGTTGGTGAACCACCAGCATTTTGTGATAGCAAATTCTGCACTCTCTTGCTGTGTGAAATGCTTCCCTTTTTGCTCTGAATCTTCCATTATTTGGCTTTACTGTATTGCATAAATTTTGGTTCTAAATGTATAAAAGTAATGGAAAACTTCTCTTTAACCACTTTTTTAAAATCTAGTCCCCACTTCATATTTTGTTCCCCTAAGCTACGAAGCCCTCAGTAGGGGAGTGGGTCATTTTAGTTCCCCCTTTATAAAATTTGTCCAGGTGCTTTTTGTGTATCTTGTCCACTGAATACTTTCTGAAATGCAGCAATCAATGCTGAGTGATACAAGGTATATCATACAAGAGATTTAAATGACCCAATATATTTGTGTTTTAGTTTTAATTCATTTCACAATGACCCCCAATATGAAATTCCCTTCTTACTGCAACTTACTGTTGCAACTCCAAACACACTTACCTAAAGGTAATTTCCACCAAAATTACTTATCAATATTTTAATGCAAGTGGGAAATTATTTTCAAATTGAATGGCCCAGTTGCTGGTCCCTCTAATGTTTAACAAGCAATTGTTCTGTTACAAAATCTGATGATAGGCAGACAGAGACACAGCAGCATATCATCATATGCATCTAACAACATCATCTGTATGCATCTCTCTCTCTCTCTCTCTCTCTCTCTCTCTCTCTCTCTATATATATATATATATATATATATATAGAGAGAGAGAGAGAGAGAGATGTATTCTTATGTATATAAGAATATATGAGAACAAAATGCCAACAAAATGAAGCCAATGAAATATATTTATGATTTCCTCCCATTGATTTGACCAGTAATGCTCTGTTATATGTGAACCTATGCTAGATAACAGATGCAGTATTATTGTCCCTTAATTCTCCCTTAAATATGAGTATGTGTTAGTTAAATAGCTGTAGTATTATTTTTTCTTAATTTTTCTTTTCTTGATTGTATAATTTATTATTGAGAGTTCTTGCACCGAAGACAAATTCCTTGTATGTTTAGTCATACTTGGCCAATAAAGTATTCTATTCTATTGCTATAAATGATTACCAGTGAAGGACTCATAAATTCTTCCAAATACGTGTAACACAGTCTGCGATCCCAGTCATCAGTGATGTGTCCACCATACATAATCTCACCAAAGAGATAACGCAAATCTTCCCATGGAACCTATGGATATAATCAAATCAGTAACTGAATGGTTAAGTCAGCTTGCTTTCTAAAAGGACAAACTAATGTCATTTATGATCATAGTGTTGCAACAAAACTAGTGACTCCACCAGCACAACACAACAAAACTCCAAGACGTTAAAATTTCAATAATGATCATGCTATACTGTACTTTGCTTCTGTTTTTCATCAAACTAGATTTATAATGGGAGCACGGGAACAACCTGGTGTGAAATGATGTAGAGGAATGAATTATCTTCTTCAGTTATTACTGTGATTCAGCATAGAAAACATAGAAAACAATATCCTAATCAAGGAACTACCAAGAAGAAAACCATACCCCCACCAACACTGGCAGGGCAAGCTACTGTATAAAAACAGGGAGCAAACCCCACACTCATTAGCACTGATGATGTTACCTAGTTGGGTAATGAAATGTCTGCAACCAAACAACCAAGCTTAGAGAGCACCAAGGACTCCATAGAAAACATCTATTGTCTGCAGAACAGGATTATTGTTTCCTTTCTCCCTTCCTCAATATATCATTTCCCACAAGGCCTGAATGGCAGACTAAAGCTGGGACCCCTAATGAGGACAGACTGTAGGCCGTGGAGATGATGTAACTCCTTCCCTTAATTCAAAAATGCAGTATAAAGATCTTTTAACCATTAAGACGTAACGAAGTATATACTGAGGCTCACACATTAAGTGATCTTCGTATACACTGTTTCTTCACAATATGATATAAGCAACTTTTTCCATCTGATCAGAAAGAGATTGAACAAACAGCAGGGACTAGTTCATTTGCACAAATTTTGCAAATAGATCTAAAACATTTATAAAATCAAAGGATTCATTCAACTGTTCATTCATTCAACTAATCTGCTGAATTAATATCAGTCAAGTTGGCCCTATGGAAACATTCAATGTGCAGAAAAAAGGTTCTGTGTACTGATCTGTAATAGCATCAGTACAAAAACAAGCTTCAAGGAGCATCATATGAACACGTTTCCTCTTCCTGAAGCAGGAGAAAAGTACTTGATCTTAGTATCTTATTGTGTGTGTGCCTTTGAGTCAGACTTGACTACTGGCAATTGCAGTTTTCCTGGCAAGGTTTTTCAGAAGTGGTTTGCAATGGCCTCCTTCCTACAGCTGAGAGTGAGTGACTGGCCCAAGGTCACCCAGCTGGCTTTGTGCCTTAGGCGGGACTAGAACTCATGGTCTCCCAGTTTCTAGCCTAATGCCTTAACCACTACACCAAACCAGTTGTTGTTTGTTATTATCTTATTAGCTGCTACCTAATATAGATATCAATTTATAAAACATCTTATTAGTGAAATGTATGTTCAAGTTGCACAAAATTCATTTCAGCAAGGCTGGCATCTTTATTCATGTATCTTTACAGGTATTCTTACACATATGTATAAGTGGCCTAACAGACTATTTCATCTGCATGGTTTCTCCAATTGACAGCTAATCATAAACTGAATCAGTCATCTAATTTTAAAAATGAATTCAGTGGGAACATGCCAGAGAAAGTCACAACAAGGTGGCCTTCTTAATACATAATAATGACACCTGAAAGAAATGCACCATTATTTATATATATGATGTGTTGTAAATTGCTTCTGTGATCAGAATTAATTGTAGTGATTATTAATGCAATGTTATGAACTGTCAGGTCTGCTGTATGTAATTACAGTTGTACAAATGCTTCATTACCTGCCTAATGAATTTGGCACATATGCATATATAAACCACTGTTTTTGCTAAGATAATGAAGGACAATTTTATTTATTTATTTGTTTGTTTGTTTGTTTGTTTTAGCTCAGCCAGTAGCACTGAACCACTTCAACCTATGTTAGAAAGTTTACATATCCTCTGTGAGAATTTTTGAACTGTCTGATCAACAACAGGCATGTTTCCAGCTATTGCTTTTAAAGGCAAATGTATTACATTCTTGTTTATTCATTTCTAAGTTCCAAGATTTAAAATATGATTTTGCCAAGAAGTTACTTAATCTCTTAGTTCTTACTTTAGTGTTTGCCTCTAAATAATTGTAGAGCACATTAACACAGATGGTGAGGTCTCCCATGTTAAAAGGGTATCTTCGATTCCATCCTTGAGGTCCAAATTTGAGTCTCCCAGCAACACAGGTGTGAAAGTAGCAGAGAGAAAAGAAAATACTTTTAAACTCCTGTTCTCGTGTACACAATTCAAGAGTATCCTGTCAAACAAAGAAATAAGAAAAAACAGTATTTGTTTCAAATCACATAACCAACAGGTCTTAGAGTTTACAACTATATTTTCCATATAAGTAGGCTGACCATATGTCCCGTTTTGAACGGGACACTCCCATTTTTTAAACAATTCCCGACTGTACTGTCGTTTTAAGAAAAATATCCATTTTGTCCCGTTTTTGAAAGTTCCTGCGGCAAAGCGCGCCCGCATGCACGTGCACACTTTGTCCGGTGAGCCATGGGTAGGTTAGGGTCCCGTTTTTCTCTCAAGGAAATATGGTCAGCCTACATATAAGCAGTAATTACATTTTTCACACAGTGGCACATAAACTATGCCACGCAGTGTCTATTAGCTAAAATATGCAAAATCTATGAGCATATTCAATTTAGCAAAACTTTTAAAAGAAACAATGGAATTGTTACCATAGCAAGCTATGCATTAGTAACATGTAAGCGCTATATTCTTATTTTTGAATATAGACACCATTCACTGCATTATTATTTGGCAGATTTTTTTGGCAGGTAGACATTACTCAAAACTGCATGCAACTCAGAACAACTTTTTACACTGCATTCCTCCATGTCATCTGTTTAATAAAAAGGTAAAGGTTCCCCCCGCACATTTGTGCAGTCGTGTCCGACTCTAGGGGCCGGTGCTCATCTCCATTTATTAGCCGAAGAGCCAGCGTTGTCCGAAGACGCTTCCACGGTCATGTGGCTGCATGACGCGCGTAAATCAAGTGCATGATTTGATGCACAGGCTGTTTACTCCAATTGCACCTGACGAGCCTAGTCTATTTGCTGCCCATCTGATTCCAAAAACAGACTGACTGAAAGCAGTCAGCAGGGCACAATATACAGCAAGTAGTATCCTAAATGGCTCAGATCTCAGAGCTGGCTTATGGAATCGCCAAGGGTCGGATACGACTGAATGGATAATTCGATTCAATATGAAGTACACCAGGTGCAATTATTTGTCATGGATACTTAGACTGGGAAGGAAAAATGAATCTACATGCTTCCTGTCCAGGTGATTTTTTTCTTGATATTGTAAAAGACATTGTGTAATAAGATGCCTGTTTCCCCTTGGAATGGCTTTTGAATTATAAATTCTTTAATTTATATAATTTCTTAAATTCCTTAATTCCCAAACTTATCATCCTTTGGTACAGGTAGAGCTGTTGGTTGACTTTAAGGAGAAACACACACACACACACACACACACCTCTGCAAAGCTGTTGTTTATTACCTGGTCAAAATTGTAGAGAGCAGCATGAAGATTAGCCAGCATTCCTGTAGGAGGTTCATTAATAAGTTTAATAGAGTTTTCTAATATTCCTTGGGGTATAATGTGTTCTTCAGGAGTTGGAGCAGGTTCAGCACTGATAAAAAGGCGATAGTCAGAGTGACTTCCTTTACTGTATTTGTCCACCAGTTTCTCTAAGGTCCCCAGCCATTTCACAACAAGATGTATATTCTGTTTAAGAAAATGCAAAACTTTAATTATAAGTACAATGTTACTACTTATAAATGCTTCTAGCTAATTATAGCATCAAGTCCTTGCAAAGCTAGCTTGCAGTTACATAACCAAAACAACAGTCAAAATCAAAACCAACAGCCCTTGGTAAGCTCACAAGTGCAATTTCATTTTAAATTCTAAATATAATGAGTAGCGGGAAGTTAAACGTTTTTTTACTACAGAGACTGTACTTTAATATCTTTTATATTAACACATTATTCTAGTTCTTTATTTTTATTTTTTCGCCCTAAAAGATTTCAGTTTGTTTTTCTATTGAATTGTACAGCTTGTATGTTATATTAAAGGTGGAAAAAATTCTGAAGTGATTTATCTTGGTCTGATTTTTTTACATCTCAAAAACCTGGCATTTTAACAGGGGTGTGTAGACTTTTTATATCCGCTGTATCTGAAGTGGTGTGATGATCTCAACAACAATGTCCCAATAAACACTTCTCCATGCAATTCATTGAAATGCAGATAAAGCTTTATTCAGGATACATGTTCATTGAAGCACTCCTAAAGACTTGAATACTGATTCCCGCCAAACTATGCTCTCTTAACCCTTCCCTTTGCGCGCCAATTCACCAACGATGATCTCATGGAGCAAACGGTCCCATCTCCACTCCGTTGCAGGTGCGTGACCTTGGCCGAGCTGTCTCTAGCTTCCAGCAGCAGACATAACACTCAACTGTCATTCCCCCTCCCAACTACTATACAAGCACTAAGCCATTATTAATTCTAATGGCAGGATTCATAGACATGAACCCTGACAAGTGGGGAGATCTTGCCAGAGTAAATCATTTCCTTACCTCAGTTGAACTACTGCAATGCCTGTAAAGAAGCGGCCTTTGAAAATCATCCAGAAGCTGGAACCAGTATGGAGTGCAGTGCTCCATTTGTTAGCTGGCACACTTTGCCAGCAGCACATTACACTGGTGCTCTGGACCTTGCATTGGCTTTCAATAACTTGTAGGTACAATTCAAAGTATTTGTTTTGGTCTAGAAACCCTATATGCCTTAGCACCTAGGTACCATTGGAATTAAGGGGTGTGTTGGCTCAGCAGGTAAGACACCAGGCTTGTTGATTGGAAGATTGCAAGTTCGGAGGTTCGAATCCCTAGTCCCGCGTGACGGAGTGAGCTCCCGCACTCGCCCCAGCTCTTGCCAACCTAGCAATTCGAAAGCAGGCAAATGCAAGTAGATTGATGGCTCTTCGGCTAACAAACGGAGATGAGCACCGGCCCCTAGAGTCGGACACGACTGCAAAAATGTGCGGGGGGGGGGAACCTTTACCTTTTTACCATTGGAACTGCATACTCAAGCCAGAATTCATCCATCTGACTCATTTATCCTGGGGAAGCTGCTGGTAATACCCACATCAATGAAGCAAGTGGGGTTGATGATCTGAGCGCTGCTTCTCCGTAGCAACGCTTGTCCTTTGGAATAGCCTTACTGTGGAGATCAGACTTGCTCCCTCTTGGACCTCTTTTTGAAAGTTGCCAAAAACTTAGCTCTTCCAGAAAGCATTTGTTAAATGGTAGGAAACTATTTACATTTGATCATGGATTATTGATTATTGAACTTGTAATTGTTATGTTATGAAGTTTATTTGATTTGTATTTATAATTTATTAACTAATTTATTTCTTTACTGTGGATGTTTTACGGCTTTTCTGTGTGATATAGAACTGTTAAAATGATCCCTCCCTCCCTCCCTAACTGCTGGGAGTCAGTCCAGATTATGGTGACATACAAGTTAAATAAATAAATAAACTACTATACTTTCTAAGTGCAGGACCTGAAGTCAAGGTACTAATGTTGCTTTTGTTGACATGTATTACTTTTTCCTAATGAAATGCTTAACTAAGATTGGCCACCCAAATGGTAGAAGACAAGAACAAAAACACAGGAAGTTGTACTAAACCACTTTCCCCAGAACTGCACTTCCTCCAATTTTATGACATACAATGATTTCCCCTCATGCTTCCTGCCCTAAGCAGCAGTTTGCTATGGCTAAGAGCTTATTTCAGTTATAAGACAAAAAAACAAAAAATACTCTATTTTGTTCTGCTATAATTAAGGCTGAAAAGAAATATCTCTTTAACACTGGGCAAAACTGCGTCCTCTCAGAATTTCTCAGAAAGCCATTCCCTTTTTTATCACTTCCATTACTACTATGCAATGAAGCAGAGAAGGTACATCAATTGTATTATTTTACACTTACCTGGAGAATAACCCAGTGCCCACATTTGGCAGCTTTTTCTATTGCCTTCTCTGCCACAATCTCTTGCCCTTGTCCTAAAGAGATATTATGAAGTTTCCCACAGTCAATTGTGAAGCCAAGTTTCTTGCCTGCAAGTGGGGCAACAGGGGTGGGAGTGGGGAAATAAATAAAAGTAGAAAGAGATGGAGGAGAAAAGAGGATAATGCACCAATAATTTCTCTATCACCGGAACAATGCACATATAGGCTTTTTTGTGAAGCACTTCAGTCAGCCCCATTTCAACAAGCAAAATTGTGAGCTCTCAAGAGCAGCCTTATGGCTAATATTAGAGAAGGAAAGCTGCAGAAATCTGCTCCCTTGGTTTTAAGATAATGAACCTTTTGACATTTTGATAGATGCTAGGTATTGTTACCAAGCTTTATAAAGTCATACAGGGGGTGCAAGTCATTTCCCTTATAAAAAAAGGGAGCAACATGTGGTAGCTATCACATCAGTTTTTTAACTGATTGGTTCAGGAGGAAAATGTGTTAGCTTCTCACCTTGTGAGGCCGGGGCCTAAATTGAGCACAGTCAGGTCACAGCTGTATTAACCTGGTATTCTCAGCAGAGTCAGTGGGGAATAGTAATCCTAAGTACAATGCGACAGTTTCTTACACAATGAATATAGTTTGTATAATGACCATTATTTAGTCACAGGGGGCGCAAGATTACACGAGCATAGAGAAAATTGCCCTCTGGCCCTCATCTAGTCAAAAGGTAAGAAACAGCACAAAAGAGCTTGCATTATGCCAAGCAGAGGAATGTTCAATCTAAAAATTTCTTCATACTGCAGCGTTAATAGCTGCACACTTTTTATCCACTCTTCCACAGTGAATGGTGGGTTAGGGCAGAGAGGAGGAAATCTTTAAAAACTTAACTCCTGTTGAAGAAAACAATTCCAAATTTAAATCTGCTTTATATCGGGATAATGCTTGTTTGTGGGATTTTTTTTGGTGAGCTTAACATGTATTAATTAAAGACCAACTCCTGCTCTAAGTCAAAGCAAGAGCTGCCATTGTTACCAATCTTAACTTAGGCATTAAGGGAAGCTTTGTGGACTTTGCAATCCAACAACTATTGGAGAAATTTTCTGTTACCAGCCACATCAAAATACCTGTAACTAACGCCCATGAATACAGAATGCAAGATCATGGTTTAAGACTCTGAAAGGCTGGGGCAAAATGCTTCTTCATATCCTGCTCCCCAAAACCCCATTGATTTTTGCCTATTTAAGTCAATGGGCTTAAATAAACAGGATTACTTAAATACAGGAATATCAGGATTATATTTTAACATACGGGTTTTGTGTCTTGAATTCAAAGTTTCTGATCAGTTTAAATACTGATACATGTTTTAGACATACCTCTTTACATGTGGGGCCCAGGGCAATTACTGCAACACATGCTTCATGCTCCCCATTAAGCATGCATTTCTTTTTCCAACCCTTCTTAACATAAATTTCCCTTATTCTCCCCATCTAAATAAATTGGTCTTTAGTTGATGATGTTCACATGTTCATGGTAGTTGTCCAACAACTATGAAAACAAAAATGATTTATTCTCCTGTTCAGAGAAGGAAATGTACTAATACATGAACTTCTGATTTGCATTCTGTTAACTTTTTGAAATTGAGGGAAGGGAAAATGTACATTGCTGAATTGCCAAATCCTCATAATTTTATACCAACACAATATTTGTACAATGAAATAAGGCTCACCAAGTGTCTCCATGTCTTTAAGAGGGTCCACCCCAGGAGAAAGAATGAAAAACACAGGAGTAGCTGGACTGCTTTCTTCATAGGACTTAGCCAAGTCTATTCTTGTGCCATCCACATACTTTGAACCTAGCTTTTCTTCTACAAAATCTCTATAGAAATATGTACATACATAGAAATCAGAATTAGAAGCCATTAACCTAGGTCCTAATTCACAACCATGAGGAGCTGCCTGAATTGACATTTTAAATCCATGAAGTATGAAGACTGCTCCTATGTAATGTTCCCTTCATATGTATGATTTGCCATGTGAACCTTGAAAAAAAACCTTGAAAAAAAATGTGATGGAACAGGCAGATCTGTGAGACAAGCAGCTAGATATTAATAAATACCTTTAAAACATGGTTTTAAAGTAGTGCTATCTGGATGTGTATTTATATAAAGCTTGCTACTCCAGATTCATTACAACTGAGGCTTTGTTTTCATTGTAGATCATTTGGAGTACTAAATAGAATATGATGAGATATACCCAAGCAAATTTCTGCTCGTCCTCCCCGAAATTAGACATTATACCTCAGAGCGTAAGTTATCCGATCTGGGCGTAATGCTCGTAGTATAATAAGTCTCTGGAAAGAAGTTTTATTTTTCCATTCCTGGGGTAGTTTTTCCTTTTCTGGGCATTCTGAATCCACCCATTTTTTCCATCTCTTGGCAGAACCTTCAATGTCTTTATCTAATCCTCGGAATTCATCCATTAAGGCAATGGCCTGTAATGCATTAATAGTGTGCATGAATTGTTGGCTTTCAGATTATTAGGACCAAAAGAGAAATACCATCATACTGTATGTACCAACAATCTCACTGCAAGTTAACTGCATAAAGCAGAGCTTTCCAAACTCTGTGTCAGGACATGATAGTGTGTCGGCTGCAGTGTCTGGGTGTGTTGCGGCTGCTGCTGCCTCCGAGCCCTGCCAGGATTCTGCGCAGGTCCTAGTGCCTGCCTTGTGCCTTGCTGCCTCCAAACCTGCTGTGATTCTGTACAGGTCCTAGTGCCTGCCTTGTGCCCTGCTATAAGAGTGTGTCACAAAATGATGCCCTGCTGTAAGAGTGTGTCACGAAATGATGCATGTCTAAAAAGTGTGTCACCAACATGAAAAGTTTGGAAAGCTCTGGTATAAAGCATGGTTTTCAGAATATAAGCTAATGTTAACTAAATGCCCCCACAGCTAAAGGCCCCAGTTAATAGAGAAAATATTAAGTCATCTTTCAATAGACTTCTTACTGAAGATTTCTAAAAAATATTTATTTAAAACCAAGATGGAAAAATGAAATATAAAATGAGGTATATACGTATATTGAAAACTGTATGCATGTCAAAGCAAAGCAACTTTAGACTTCTGTATAGAATACATTGTGCATTTAAATGTTGGGAAATTAGGGCATTGAAATAAAGGTGCTCATGATTAAGTTAAAAATCACTCAGACATAGGAGGCACTTCATTTTTACAGAATCCCAAGATAATACATAATATCTCAGAAAAATGTATTTCTGTGCTTACCTTAATAGCACTCCATGGCTGAGTTGTTAAAAAGTCAACTGGACTTTTATAAGTGTGTTCAACTTTAAATCGTAGCAAGAAATTCAGCTCAGTGGGTTCTATCTCTTTATTCCTCAACAAAATCTAGGAAGTAAAGAGTGAATGAAAATATAAAGCCATTAGATTTAGTCTGTTAATACATATTATTTATTCATTCATTTATTTTATGAAATTTATAGGCTACCTCAATCTGTTATAACTCTGGGCAGCTGAGACACATTTCTTTCTATTATAGGTATAACTGCCATTTTTATTATAAGACCATTAACTTTTTCATATATCCGATTCTTTAGGCAGACATTATTTCTGCTCTTGATACAAGAATGGAGCATCAAAGTAAAATATTCCTTCATCCTATGCTTGCCCTGGTTTCCAGTTGCTCCTTCTCAAAGGGATTGCCTCAACTCTTGCTCTTGTTTTGTAGTGCCAATGCAATTTTTTACTTTGAACATAGTGATATCCACAAATAGATCTGACCATCTAGTTTTAGTTAATGATTACATTAACTGAATGACATTTTTTCCCATGTATGTGGAGCTGGGCTTTGGAGAGATTAGTAACAGGGATCTTGAAGTGTTCTAACCTCAAAATGACCATTTTGAATGAGTGTAAAATAAAACAGGTAAGATTAAGTTTTCTTCAAGATGGAACAAAACATGCTATTTTGCTTCAAGGATGAAACTAAATAAATAAACAAATAGGTGGTCTTGTTTTGTTCCAGGCACTGTGATTTGTTTACTGTTTAGTGGCTGGTCACTGAACAACCTCTTTCCCAAGTTCTCCCAGCCTAACTAATATAGCAGTGCGACCCTGACGCTATTGGTTTAGACTGGATAAGATGATGTGGGAACAAAATATTGGGAGGAAGGTAGAATTTAAGCACACACTCAGAGAGAATATGTAAGAGAGTAAAGTACAGTAATTAAAAGAAAAATAAAAACTTTTGCTACAGGGAAGGTATAACTGACATGGATTGATAGATTATAGGATTTTTCTGCTATGCTTTATTTTGCAGGTAGATAAAGCAAAAATATGTTCATGCACGCATTACTGTGCTTCACACGTTTCTAATGCTGCTGAGGTTGGGTAAATTGCCCCGTTTGCTTGTGCTGCAATAAAACTCTTTTCAGAAAAGGGTCATGAACAACCTGGTATTTATTCCAGCTTCTCAAAGGTTAAGTCTGTTCAGTCTCAGTTCCTAAGAAATATTCATCAAGTGCCTTAGTGTGTGTCTAGTGCTATTCTTTGTATTAAAGGAGGTCTACTTAAAGTTGAATCCAGCGCATGGATTGACATTTTCACATTTTGGCTTAGGCTTATTTTCTCTGTAAGCTTAGACCCATATGTATTAGCTGACCCCTTTATTTCAAAATGGAAAAAAGAGTTGGAGGAGAAGCTGCACCATTATGGCTTCTCTCCTCATGCACTATTGACAATGGGGTATAACTTGGCCAGGAAGAACCACAGACAACAAATATGTGATATGGAGCATTAAACTGAGCACAGCCCAATTCATGTTTATGTTTTCTTAGGCAACCAACTTCTCAGTCAAAAGCCTGGTGACGATCTTAATCTGACCACCATACCAAAATTCCAAACAGCTTTGACACTCACACATGCAGTAATGCCCTATAAACTGTGGTTCTGGAAGGGAGAGTCCAGAAAATACCACACAATGAACACCTTTGTTGCTCTAAGTCAGGAGCCATTGAAACAACAGCCCATTTGCTTCTTTACTGCCAATCCTACCAAGATCTACCAAGACCCGTGATACTAATTTATCACACCTTCATTAGTTCAATATCCAGGCCAAACTGATCTTTTTTATCTGGATGATCTTTTAGCTGACCAACTGCCCTCTCTTATAATGTCACCACACTTTGTTTAATAGCCAGCAAGAGTCGACAGGATCTCACTAGGAACAATTTGACTTGATTACATTTGCTCCAAGTTTAGTAATAATAATGGTTAACCCTGTTTATCTGTTTCTAGCTAAAGCCTTAGTGTTAATAGTCTCAGTGTTCAAAGTGGTTTATCTGAACTAA
The DNA here is from genome assembly GCA_023362775.1 of Charina bottae. Classification (NCBI taxonomy): domain Eukaryota; kingdom Metazoa; phylum Chordata; class Lepidosauria; order Squamata; family Charinaidae; genus Charina; species Charina bottae. The sequence goes on from JALMGJ010000007.1 coordinate 33,911,766, forward strand.
GAAAGTTTGACCTGTGGTGGCTGTGTTCAACTTATCTTTTATTCTATTTTGTCTTGTCTTGTCTTATCTCCATGTTTTATGTTATATAAAGCTGGACATTACTCTCATGATTCTGTTGAGTTTCAAGATGCACTTAAAAATGCAAATATCCTCTATTGATTTAGGCTTGTTGACTTTGTTGAATATGTGAACACTGTGTGTGCTGCTCTGTCTTGTAATATTAACATTATTCATGCATTTAAATAGCACCAACTGTCCAGCAGCCACCCCTTGTGCATGCAGAAACATCAGAAAACAACATACTTTTGTTGTGTTTGTATCTGACATATAGGCTGTCGAAGGAAGGAAGGAAGGAAGGAAGGAAGGAAGGAAGGAAGGAAGGAAGGAAGGAAGGAAGGGACAGACATTCTTTTTGTTGGGAGAGATTTCTTAAATAGATTCCAATCTAAACAGAATTTTGGCTAGATAAGAGTTGTATCTCCATTATTCCTCTAGGGATTTATTTTAAAGCTTTCAAAAATACTTAACAAACCATCCCTTTGGCCAATTTTCCTGCATTTGGGATGGTAATAACATGCAGGTTGCATTCTTGTGGCTCTGAAGTGAAAAACAAGGAACCAGCAGCTGGTCCTAAATTCCCATTATTTCCTATGACAAAAATGGTTGAAACTTTTCAAGTTTTGTTCCAACAAAATTTGGAACATTCAAGCCATTACAAGTTTTATTCCAACAGAACAGACAACTTGAAACATCCAATGGGATATTTTGAGTGTAACTGTTTTGTTCCAAGTTTATTGTTTTCTATTTTGTATATATAACTGAATGGCAATTAATAATTTGGTTGACAAATCTATCCTGCAACTTTATACATATTATTAACAACTCATACAGTAAAAATTTGCAAAATGCTGATCTATATCAATAAATGCATGCCCAACTTTGAAATGCTAATGCTGATAATAAGAATTAAACTTTTCTAACCTGAAATATTGTGTGGCCAAGAAAAATGAGTTTGTCCCTCTCAAAAAGTCCCTGGCCAATATAAATGAAGGTGAAATATGTTATAGCTTCTGTCAAGTTGGAGATGCGCTCCTGGATATCATCTGATGCCTCCGCTCGCTCAATGGCTTTATGAAATACATTATTGAAAGCCTAACAAAACAAAACAAAAAATACATTTTCTCAAAGTTTCTGTTTGGTAAGGAATGTTGTTGGCAACTTAATAATGACTTCTGTAATTATACATATAAACATTTAGGCTACACAGAAGATTATCAGCAACATATAAAGCTTCTTGACAAAGAAAATGGCCACCCCTCCGTTTCAAATACTGTACTTCAATCTGTGTTTCATCTGCTGCATTTGGAATGTAGTAGAATTTAGTATTATGAAACAAGCATAATAAGCATAGGTAAACATATATAATTCAGCAATCTTATAAACTCAAAAGAAAAAATTGAGAAAATCCTTCCACAAGTAATCCTCAAATTTAAACTAAGCTACACTGCATAAGAGCACTGAGGGAAATAATAGAGTGGGATCAGCGCACTCAGGAACCCTTAATTTTGCAGAACACAACCCTTTCTTTCTCTGTGATCTTTCTACTAGATCAAGAAGCAGATATTATAGTAATAACTTTCATTGTGAATGAAATGTTAAAACATCTTAGAAAGATTTCTTCCAAGTTCCAGAATGTTGTCTAGTTCTTTTAGCTGAACAAGTTAAGCTTCAGAAACCAATGCCAAGGGAGAACAATTTCTTGAGAAACCATTAGGATCTGATTATTACATTGTAGAAATTTCCATGAGAAAATGAGGCAGCAAACAAACAATAAAAAAATAGAATTTGAGAACCTCCATACATCACAAAGAAGCCTTTATGCAAATTACGAACACACATTGGTTTAGAAGGATCTCCAGGGAGTATATAAAAAGCAATGTGATGATCTGGATAGGATGTGTGATAATTTTTTTATAAAGGGAATAGAACTTACAACACTCACTTGATATTGTCTCTGGTGAAGTATATGCATTTAACTTGAAGTGTTTTATGAATCTGAATGTTCTATTATTAGGAAGTGGAGCTTCAGACATGGAAGAGAAGTCAATTCTTTAATTTGCTATTATTGCATTTCTGTTGCCAGGGATGGAAGAAAGTATTTGTGCAATATGATTTCTCTGTTGCCAGAAAAGTCTTGAGTTGAGAAAGAAAAGCACCATTTGAGGCTTTTTCTCAGAGTCTGGTTGTAAATGTGTTTCTCAGAGCCCGGTTGTTAAAGTACCAGGCTACAAGATTTTAGAAATGGATGCATTGGGAGGCAATATGCTGAAATGAGTTTAAATGAGTGGATATCTAATTTGTGTTAGAAAAAATTGGAGTAGTGATTAAAAAAAAAAAACTGCAAGAGAGTGTGTTACCTTAAGCAAGACTGAAGGTTCAAAAGAATAATAAATCAAAACACATTTCCCCCCCAGCAGGGAGACAAAATCAGTAGACTCTCGAACTAAATATAAAAGGAAGGAGGATTCATTCTAGGGAGGCAAACGCCTTAAAACATTAACATGCTCATATGTCTTTGAAGAACTGAGGGGATCTTTATCGTGATGTGGTCATACAGTAACATTTTAAAAACCCATTTGCAAAACTCTGAGGGGGAATAATCAAGTCTAATGTGAAATGATCAGGTCCTGAATGTTGAATGTCATTTGTTTTTCTCCTCAAACAAGCAGAAAAAAAAATGGAAAAGTCATGGAGTAAGTGGGGAAAAGGTGGCATGGATGAATTACTGGAAGACACCATAACTGGCTGAAGCCTGGAACAGAAAACGAGAAAAGCCTGGATAGTGCTGCTTGCAGTAGCTCTGAACAATTCTAATATTGTGATGTTTTCTTCCAAGTTGCTTCTTGTTACTATACCAGCCACTGATAGCAGTAGATGCTAAGAAGATAAAGCAATTGTTGCCAGCACTGTACAAGCAATTATTTTCCATCTCACACTTCTCTGGCTAGAAATCTTCTGCAAGTTTTCAGTATAATATAAACCTGATTTAATATGTTTGACCATAAAAACAGGAGGGCCAAATAAGTGACTTTAACATTCCAAAGTTATCATATCACTTTCCAATTTTCTGGGGATATGATAGCTGGTAATCAAGCTGTTGGCAGCTCTGCATTTACTTTTACTTTCAGAAACAGAGCAAGAAAAAGTTAAAGTACCTTCAATGAAAACTGATAGATGGGATTGATTTTGCTCAGATCTTGAATGACAAAATAAAGAAGAGAAGCTCTTGCAGCTGCTGGTCTATAATGCTCTCTGGCTTCATTAATATTAACTTCATTTTCTTTGGTTTCTGAGGCCTGTTTGGTAACAACAAATGAGATATCATAATTATTGTTATAGCAAATCCACAGGAACATTTAAGCTGCAATCTTACACAGAATTACTTAGGCGGAATCCCCATTGAGTTAAGGATAAAAATTGTACAGATGGATTAACATATAATTCACATTGGTTAATCATTGAATTGCTAAATCTTTATCACTTTTTTTTAAAAAAAAGGATGCTTTAAAATTAGAACTAAAAATACTAGCATCTACAATGAATCTATAGCAGTGTTCAGGAATGTTGATGGATTGTTTTGAAGATATCACTTATGATACAAAGATCACAAGTGATAAATTCCAGCCTCCAAGAAGCTATACAGTTATTTCAGGTATGGAAGATAAGAATGATTAGATGAAAACTCTAAATAAGTAGCTGTAGGACTTTACAGGTTGATTTCCAAAATAATATTGTTTATATAGAAATAGCAGTCTCAAAATGACAGAAGTCAAATGCATGCTTTTTTAAATCTCATATAGATATGTACTGTAAGTGCTGATGGTCATAATACTGTATGTTAGAATATTAAATTGTATTGTATTAGTCAATACATATTTTATCTGAGTAATGTAGTATTACTTTTATAGAATTATTATAACAGAAGAAATCTCTACCTATTTTCCTGATATCCCAAGGAAATCAAACTTGGCACGACTAGGCAAAACTGTAAAAAAACACTGGAAAATACAACTTTTTAACTTCTGAAAAATGTATTTTTCCATTTTTCTTTCAGTGCACTGTTGCTAACTTCAAACTAAAAGTGTCAGTGGGTTGGAGGTGAGATTTATTAATTTCATTGAATATAATCTAGAAAGATACATGACTTTCTAAGAATGTGGCATGTCCATAAAGGTAAAGGTACCCCCCGCACATTTGTGCAGTCGTGTCCGACTCTAGGGGCCGGTGCTCATCTCCGTTTGTTAGCCAAAGAGCCAGCGTTGTCCGAAGACGCTTCCACGGTCATGTGGCCGCATGACACGCGCGGAACGCTGTTACCTACCCACCGAAGTGGTACCTATTCATCTACTTGCATTTGCATGCTTTCGAATTGCTAGGTTGGCAAGAGCTGGGGCTAGTGCGGGAGCTCACTCCGCACGCAGGGCTAGGGATTCGAACCTCCGAACTTGCAATCTTCCGATCAACAAGCCTGGCGTCTTACCCGCTGAGCCACCACGCCCCCTCGGCATGTCCATACTTCTTCCTAAAATCAAGGTTCTAATAAATTGAAATAAATTATGTAAAAAATAGTTATATGTATAGAACTGATGCAGAGTTCAAGGACCATGAATTGATCCCTAAAATGTTGGAAGGCTTGTGATTCCTCCCCTCTCCCTCGAACAACTTTTAAATGTCACTGGCTAAGTGGGTTCAATATCATGACAATAGGCACTGAGCATTTAAAAGGGGGAGATAAGATGCTTCGTCATTAGCCACCATGATAAGCCCATCATCTTCCAACGCATCCCAGAGTTTTTCCTATTTTGGGACACCAAACTGCAAACACCTATGACACAGGAAGGAAGGAGATCAGCCTAGTATATCTGGATTTGTCTTCAGATAAAAATGTACTTGCAATTAACAAAATCAAACCCTAAAGCTGTGCAATACCTTGAGTTCTATCTCTGCCGCCATTGATTTTGTTGTCTCAAGTTTCTCCACAAGTTCAGTATCTCCTAAGAAACTGCCTTCAGCAGCAGAAAGGCGAAAAAGCAGATCATCCTCTAAGACCTTCAGTTGAATTTTGAAATCATTCTGTTGTTTTGTCAGAAGAGACTAGCAAACACAATGAAGAAATTTGGTTTAAAATAGGGATGATTCACAGGAAGAATAATTTAGGTCTTCAGATACTTGAACTGAAGCTACATAATTTCTGGCTATTGTCCAAGTTGCCAAGAGCTGACAGGAGTTGCAATTCAACAGTAACAGAGCAAACCATCTTGCCTAATCCTGACCAAATGTGTAGCAGCAGTGATATTTGGCTATGATGAGGATACCAATGTCATACATAAAGGCTGCATTCAAGAAGCAGCCTCAGTGCACTTCTTTATTACACCTGTCTCAGGTCATACCTACTCTTGACAAATTGTTTCAAATTCTTCCCTTCTCTTGAGTAAGGATTTCCATTAAGAATACAGTATATGATGGCTTTCCATATACAGAGAAATCAAAGTTATTAATGTGTGTATGAGTACAATTGCTCATATTCACAAAACCATTTTAGGGAAGAATACCAGTTCAGACACACAGTTTCAGGACAAAAGGCAATATCAAATGAGGAGCAACAAAAGTAAGTATAAAATGAGAGAGAGTGCAGCTGTTAGTAAATCCTTCATTTTAGCTTACAACCTGGGTGTTTTCCATAAATATTTTCCCTCTCCCTTCCCCTTTTAGACCACATATTTGGTTTATGCCATGCCATTTTTCTATGGCAAGAATCAAGGCAGTTAAACAAAATTTGTATATAAAAAGCTAAAAATACAAATTCAAATTAACAATAAAATAGATATTAAAATAATATAGCAATTAAACAGCTGGCAGAAGAGTGGGAGCAAATCCTCAGGGAATAAATGCCATAGCTTGGAAGCAGTGCAGAAGGCCCTGTCCAAAAGTTGGGCCTCTGACAGTGGGACATCTTTAAAAGATCCTTTTCTGTAGATCTTAGTAGCTGAAGAGATTTGTTAAGATGTTCATAAGTTATGAATCAGTTAATCCAATGCTTCATAGCACTGACCCAATCACACATATCTGGGCAGGTGGGATAGAATGCAGATGGAAGTCCATAATCACAAGTGAGCCCAAATGTACATTCATATACATATTCTGCTTTAACTGATCAACTATACACAGTTTTAGTTGATTAAATGAGGGTCTTGCCACATAATATTTCTGACCCATGAAAGTGGTAGTGTACCAAGATAGGGAATATTAGTTTAGTTGCTTGAGTTATGAAGATACTTACCTATTTAGATTAAGGGAATGAGAGATGTCATTGACTTTTGGTGATTATTATCTTATAACCGAACTAATTGACTGTGTGATACCATAGCATCATGTAGGTTTACCTTAACTGTCTCCAACTCAGGTCGTTCAATACTAACAGCCTCAGCCAACAACTGGTCTTCCAATCCATCCTTTGTGACTGTGAAATTAATTAGAGTGGTCTGAGCCTGCAGCTCTGGTTTGTAGTGGGGGTTGGGCAGCTTAGTGTGAAGAATGAGACGGAAATTCTTGTTGAATTCACATTCTCTGTCCTCAATTTTGATATACCTGAGATTGATTAAAATGAAAATCATTACAATGTTGAGTCCCAAATAATGCAGTTTTATAGGATTATATGCAAAAAGCACGTCAAAGGGGCCCTAGCATGTCTCACATTATTATAAATAAAGCTGATGCTGTGCTTTCCTTTGCAACATGCAGCTTTCCATTAGATTTTTTTAAAAAATATGTCACCTAACAAAAATTAAATTCAGATGGGCATTTATGCATTCCCTGTTTAAATGCATGAAACATACTTACTGGTGTCATAACCAATTTTGAAAGTACACTGCACACCTGAAGCATGGGAGAAGGGAAAGCAAATATACAAATACAATACATTGGGGAAAAATACAAATAAAGTTCCAGTCACCCATCATTTACCAGTCATGGTCACAAATCACCCTAGTCTCTGGCCTGTTTAAAAAGCTAGGTTTTTAGAACTTTTTCAAAGGACAGCATGGTGGGGACCAACCAAATATCTCAGGGGGTGGTATTCTAGCAGGTGGGAACAGCTACAGAGAAGGCATGACTGCAGGGTCCCACCAGATGGCACTGTTTAATCTATGGGACCCGGAGCATGCCCATCCGGTCTGATCTTATGGGACAGGCAGAGAGAATTGAGGAAAGGTGGCTCCATAAATAGAATGTACAGAAGCCAATCCTAAGATTTGCTACAAAACTATATTTCGAAATATTGTTCTCTTCGTATGGTCAGATTTTTGTCATAATAATTTGAAAATGGTTATACAGTTTGAATATATCATAAAACGTCTATATACAGTATATTCACGGAACATATGCTGAACTTCTACAATAAGTGCTCTGCTGCAAGGGAAAATGGAAGACTGATTTCAGAAACTGGCAATAGAACAAAGAGGGCAATTTTGTAACTCACTGTTTTCCTTTATTTACAGAGAAACTTACCTGGGGAACAATAACATGCTATTGCAATGCTAAAATGCCTCATTTTAAAATGAGTTCTGGAGCCTTGTACTAAAATTGCACTTTATATGTGCTCAATGCTCAGAAGTAATAAATTATTACCAATTTCTGTGGTTATCAGCTATGAAAGGCAAGCACTGCACAATGATTCAGTGAGTTTTATCACTATAGCTATGTTGGGTTTTTTGGTTAATTGCAGATTTGGGGAAAATAAATGTTTGTGCTATTGCTCTCTTATGGTTCAGCTATGATATCAGCCAAAGAAGTAGAGGGGAAAAAGATGACAGAATTAATTCATCTAATTCAATAAAAGACATTTATGTAGAGGTTAACTCTGGAGTTAAAAGTATAGTAACCATGGATTTTTTTTTTCAGAATTCCACACAGCTGATGTGAGTAAAATCCTTAGAGAAACTGTGATAGAGCAGATCTTTCACCTTCACAAAGTGGAATTTATATTGGCCAACTCTAGGGATCTTTATAACACAATGGAGGAGTATCTCTGTTCACCTACACTCACACACTATAGATTTCCATTGTGACCTTGTCTCAAATCTTTTATATACACAAATATTCTTGTGCAGGAAGGGAAATTCAAAGCTAAATTAAATGAACAAATGGATTTCTTGCTCTTTGCTCCTATATCACTCTTTAATGCATATATGAACAGAAAGTGTAAACAATTAAAGTAAAAAATGATTTGCCCTCAGAAATGATTGCATCCTAAAGACATTGAGCTTCTCTACTTAGTACAACAAGAGTGTATTATCAAAGGATACCTATGAGAACCCAAAGACTTGCTGAGATAGGAAAAAAGTAGAAAACATGCTAAACAAACTCCATCAATTATACAAGTCCTTTTTCATGTAAAAAGCTCTATTCCAAGACCTGCTGTTTGAAATTAGAAGTTTCCAGATCCAACTTCTGAATCCATCTGCTAGTGCAGAGAGTTAATTGTAATGGATCAGGTGTAGAGAAAAGTTGTTACTTACAGTCACAGCAGGGAGACTCTACAAGTTGATCAAACCAGTGGAGAGAAAGAAAATGTAAACTAAAACTTTGCATCAGGTTCAAGGCAAAGAGTATCATTTTCTGGATTATCCTGCTATTGCATGAAGTGACACAGAAGAAAATGTCATCCAGCTAGATGAAAACTTGTGTTTAATGTCAGACACTTTATCAGAATGAAACAACTATCAATATTGCTCATTTGAAGTGTAAGGTATGTTTCATAGCAGGCAAAATCCTTGCAAGGATCTTCGCAAAGCATCTCCTATCTATATCAGAAGACATCCTCCCTGAAACGCAAAATGGCTTCCGCCCTTCCAGGGGGACAGTGGATATGATCTTCACTGCACGACAGCTTCAAGAAAAATGCAAGGAGCAAAACCGCCCTCTGTACATGGCATTTATTGATCTGACTAAGGCTTTTTTTTTTTTAAATATAATTTTATTATTAAAAAAAAAACAAAAACAAACAAACAAAGACATCAACAACATCAACAACATAAAGATGAATAACAAAGTACATAACAAACTTAATAAACTTACATTCAAAACTAAATAACCCTACATATCAAAATCCTTATGACATTACATCACGTAAAACAATTAGTTTAAAACGGCTTCCTGTTTCTTTCTTGAAGATAGCTTCTTACTTTTAATTTTTACTATATTTCTATTGTATTCCTCTTTTTATTAATATTTCTTTAATATATAAATATCTTAATTCTTATTATATTTTAAACCTTTCATTTGTTCTTATATTCTAATACATATATTCTAATATATTATCTTATTTATCTCTTCTAATATTTTTCCATTACAATAGTTAATTACAATAGTTAATTACATTACAATAGACTAAGGCTTTTGATACTGTAAATCATACTGCTCTCTGGACCATCCTTCTGAAAATCGGATGCCCTGATAAATTTGTGAACATCTTGCAGCTACTCCATGACAACATGATGGCAACAATCCTGAATAATAATGGCTCTCAAAGCGATCCATTTAAAGTGGGATCCAGCATTAAACAGGGATGTGTTACTGCTCCAACCTCATTTGCTGTCAGGGAGATACAGGACAGTGGTGGGGGGAGCTCCCTCAAGGAAGGGAAGTTCGTGCGCAGTTCTGAAGCTTTGGCCTTGTCTCCCAAACGCCTCCGGAAAGCCCCGCCCTAGCCTGGACTTATGTCTCTGGGATTCTTCAAGCCATTTTAGTTTAGCAGGATTCTGTAAGTAGGAAGGTAATAAACACTAGAGACTCGGTTCCAAGCCTCGGCGTGTTATTTCTACACCTACACCAGGACATTCGCTATCTTCATCGCTATGATTCTACACCTTGTTGAAGGGAAACTTCCTACTGATGTAGGAGCCCTACATCAGGAAAGCCCTGTTTTAGAGGGTGGCTGGGGAATTCTGGAAGTTGAAGTCCACACATCTTAAAGTTGCTGAGGTTGAGAAACACATGGTAGAGGCTATTTTGTTTCTTTTACCATGTACAAGCCTATTTACAGGAATTAGTGAAAAAACCAGAACTATTTATAGCAGAGTGTCCAAACTTTCCCAGTCTCTAACTTTGCCTACCTCTCTCCCAGGGCTATTTGCTAGCAATCATCAGCTCCGTTGCTTAGCTACTAACTCCCCCCTTTCTCCTCCTCCATCCCCCTCAGCGTTTGAAAGGGAGATAGGAAGGGAATTGACTGAGTTACTTTGCAGCGTGCTTAAAGCTTTTCATCCTGCTTTTTCGGACCTTGTCACTGTCCCTCTGCATAGACTTTGTGTGATGCATCTCTCTTTGGGTCTTCTGTCCAGTCCTTCCTGGTTTGGGGTTTGCAGGCATCCTGCTCCCTCTGTCCCCGTCTGCCTTGATTTTTGGATGACACATATCCCTCTGTCTGGATCTTTACTTCTCTTCTCCCAGGGAAGCCTCCAGCTGACATCTTTATCCTCTTCTCCTTCTGGGGCCAGGGACTGGCAACGGTACACTCCAAATCAGCTCGTGCACAGCGCGCTCTCTCTCCAGCCACCAATTTCCTGCACAGTCTTTCCAAAGGCATTTTCTGCCTTGATGCCTCAAAGCAGTACAGGCTCAAATGTGGCAACGTGTCTCTCTATCTTTTACCTCTTCCCTCTTTCTCATTCCTTTTACAGCTCAAACTGGCAGCATGACCCCCAACAACTGAGATAGTGCCCCCCCCAAGCTTTAATCCCCAAGATTTATACTGTATAATAGGCTTGGCCAATCAAAATGCTGCCTCCATCTGCCCCACAATGGTCCTGGCCAGCAGCCAGGGCTGCTCATCTGCCCTCATAACAGCACAGCTACACCCCAAGTTCATATTTGAGCTTCTTCTCCCCACTTTTTCTCTCTCTTTCTGCTGACACACCCAGCACAACAGCAGCCAGGCTGGCCAGAAAACCCTTATGCCACAGATGCATATTATCCATACATGAACATAGTACTATACCTTTGAGTCAAAGCGCTTGGAGATGCTTCCAGTTTATCAGATTTAATTAGTACTAATGGCAATCTGGATACTGAAAACATTGTAATCTGGTATTTCAGGATCTTCCTTCATAAGTTTTCATCTTGACAACAACTTCCAAAAGTAGAGGCAGGATATAATTTTGAGAAGTTGCTTCACAGATCATGAGGTTTGCTAATATGCAAAGCCAGTAAATTTGCTTTGGAAGGTGCATATGCTGATAAATCTTTCTAGTAACACTTTCTGTCGATTGATATCATAAGATATATTTTATTTAAAATTAGGATTGTCTGAAGCTCAGTAGATCTAATTATTTGTAATTACCTAGTTGTTAGTATGTGGCCCTTTTATGACAGCAGTAGCTGTAGTAGGTCAGGTTCATCTGTATATCTTTTCAAACATAGAATTAATGTACTATTGATAAAACCATTACTAGAACCAAATTAAAGTCTGAGCTGATGTATTGGTCCATAGGGTGCTGTCAGACATGAAAGGAGTAATTAGTATTCATTACTTCATACTCTGCAACATTCCAATTATTAATGAACTTCAAACTGTTGATCTGCATCATATCTATCATAAGCATCTTTCTTTATTACAAGGGGATGGGAGACGGAGAGCGTGAGTGGGAGAAATACTGACAAAATTACTAAAATAAACAAAAAGTACAAACTGCTGAAAACTTTGTAAAGCTGGTTTGCATGCGTTTGCTCTTCTGTAGCCACAGAACTTAAGGTCAATACAACAACTGATGAACTAGTCAGTGGATTAGGTTGTTAAAAGAACACATGGAAGGAGTTCCAGTACAGAACAATTGAAGGTTGTTTGGTTCCACAGAGAGATTGAGGTTAGTCTATTGCAACAAAACAGCACTTAAGAGTTGTTTGTATCTTTTGTGATACTTGCACATACAGATACTATTTCTATTTGCAACATTAATCATTTATTGCCAATTACTGCCGAAAGCGGCAGCAGTGCTTCCAGCTTTTTGCGCGCTGCCGCGGCGGCGGAACTTCCGGGTTTTCCCGCGGCGACACACCAAGGGCGGTTGGTGTGTCGCTGCAGGAAAACTTTGGAAAGCCCTGTGATAAAGTATAGAATGTAGTTTCCATTAAACTATCAAGGTGCAGCCAATACCCGTAGAAAACCCTAATGTAACATTAAAGGTAAAGGTTCCCCCCGCAGATTTGTGCAGTCGTGTCCGACTCTAGGGGCCGGTGCTCATCTCCGTTTGTTAGCCAAAGAGCCAGCGTTGTCCGAAGACGCTTCCGCGGTCATGGCCATAAGCATAATTCATTTTCTAAACACATACTAAGATGGTGCAATATGGTGGTAGTGCACTACAATTTATTGTTTGAAGTTGATAACAGCAATAGTACTAGATGATGGAATGGGCGATAGTCTCAGTGATACAGAACATGCCTTATGGGCAAAGAACTCCAGGTCTTCAGCATCTATAAGATGGGAAAATTAGTAAGCGTTCAAGGTAAACTAGATGGACCAATGTATCTCATTTAAGCATACAACAACAAAGTTTATTTATGGTCCAAGACCAAGCACAAGAAACAGACCAATGATACAGTAAGTATAGTAAAATTATTTTTAAAATGCAAGAAAAACCTGAGACAGCTGACAACCAACAATTAAAGCACGAGGGGGGAACCAGACAGCTTCTAAGAGCTGTAACTATTGATAGAAATTTTGCAACCTTTTTTGAGGTTTCTGAAGAGTGGTCATCCAAAAGAAGAATAATGCCTCTTGATCACAATGGCAATTAAAGTTGTTAATAATTGGGAATATTAAATTTAATTGCCACTGGATGTACAATAAATAGTTTAACAATGGTCCATGTTTGGACAGAAACAAATACAACTTTCACATGGGAGACTTATATATCTACCAGTTGTTCCCTTATAGCAGAGCTTTCCAAACTTTTCATGTTGGTGACACACACTTACAGCAGGGCATCATTTTGTGACACACAATTACAGCAGGGCACAAGGCAGGCACTAGGACCTGGGCAGAATCGCATCAGGTTTGGAGGCAGCAAGGCACAAGGCAGGCACTAGGACCTGCGCGGAATCCTGGCAGGGTTTGGAGGCAGCAGCGGCGACACACCCAGACACTGAAGCCGACACACTAACGCGTCCCGACACACAGTTTGGAAAGCTCTGCCTTATAGGTAACACCCTAATTTCCCACTCCTTTCATAGCACAATTGCCTCCCTCCCTGGACTATCCCTAGATATTTTTCACTATTTTTTCCTTTAACCATATGCATTTCTTATACAAATATCTTATGACAATACCTTAACCTAGAATGCAAAACAAAATGTAATGAGAGAAAAAATAACATTGTTCTCAAAACAGTACTTACAAAAGAAAGGCAATCACAAATACCACTTCCGTATTTTTATCTTCTTCAGAAAGTACTTACTTTCCCTTTTTAACTGTGTTTCTTCCAAGCAGAGGATCAAGCACAGGGTCTATTTTTTCATCCAAGTTTTCAATCAGGACAACATCTCCAGAAGCCAAAGTTCTTTCAATAGTTTTCAAGAACCTTAACAAGAAACCATAAAATAGGAATTTGCCCAAGGCAATCAATGAAAAGCATAAAAAAGGTAAAGGTTCCCCCACACAGTCATGTCCGACTCTAGGGGCCGGTGCTCATCTCCGTTTGTTAGCCGAAGAGCCAGCGTTGTCCAAAGACGCTTCCGCGGTCATGTGGCTGGCATGACACGCGCAGAACGCTGTTACCATCCCACCAAAGTGGTACCTATTTATCAACTTGTATTTCCATGCTTTTGAATTGCTAGGTTGGCAAGAGCTGGGGCAAGTGCGGGAGCTCACTCCGTCACGCGGGGCTAGGGTCTTGAACCTCCGAACTTGTGACCTTCCGATCGACAAGCCTGGTGTCTTAATCGCTGAGCCATCGCGCCCCATAGTGAAAAGCATAGCTGAACACAATTATTGATTCTCTCCATAGGACTTTTAAAAACAGTGCTAGCAGAGATCCAAGCATTGCTAATCTCCTTCCCACCAGCTATCTTGAGTGATTCAAGATGAAATAAATTGAGCAATTTGTTACCCAATAATAGATAAGTTTCCCACTCTATATGTCAGTTATCAATGCAAGTGGAATTAATTGTACAATGCTTTGATTTCCCATGATCTCACCCTTCAAGAAGCTTAAAGTTTGTTAGGAAGCCAAGTTCTTTGCCTTAATTTTTCTATATTTTGCTCCTTTAGCTGAATATGAAATTGAAAACAACCAGTCCATATACAGTACCTGTGTATGAAACACACCTGGGGCAGTTTCAACAACTGCAAAGTTAACTTAAAGAAAGTCCCTATAGCAAATTTAGAAAATTTTATTTATATTTTATTTATATTTCTAACTTATATCACCGCCCATCTCCCCCCATTTCCAGAGGGGACTCTGGGCAGTTATTCCTATTGAGTTCTTGAAAACAGAAACCAAATAACTTTCTCTAACATCATGCTCAAGTTAGACAGCCAGTTTAACAGTATAATATAACACATTGGAAAATAATTTAGAACAGTGGCATATTTGATAAGTGCTGATTAATGTTGTTTTTAAAAATTAATCTCTTCTGAAACACCCACCCATCCAACATGAACTTTACATATGCTAAATGACTTTGGATGGCCAGGAAATGTGTCATGGTTGTTATACAATCTGTACTTACCCCTTCTGTCCTAAATTCATGACTTTAAGATCAGTTCCATATTTATTCTTTATCCATTTAATTGCTTGTAGTTGAGGATCTATGAGAAGTGGCCAGCGCTCACAGTTTGTTAGAATAGCAGCATTTTCTGTTGACATTTTATCAGTGGGTAATCCTTCATTATTCCATGTTGCTATCATTGCATCGTCAGTCAACATGGCAACCAGATCTAACTCTGTACTCGTTGGAATAGGAATCTTGAGAATAAAAAAGAAATATTTTTCTATAATGTGTCAAGCCTCTTACCATAAGCCATAATCAAAGAAGCAAGAATCACACATATTTCAGTAAGGAGTTTTAATGTGAGAATTAAATATAAGGCACAGAATCTTGTAAACTGCAATAGGAACCTCCAGCCCCAATTTCTGAGCAAGTTCATTAATATGGAGTCTGTTTCAAAGTTTGACACTTTTCTTCCCAAGCTTTCTGCATACAGATTGAGCTTCTGTTTACTTGATATACTAACAAGCTCTCCCATCTGTTGATTGTTTTTCTTTAGAGATCTTGCCACTTCTTTCTCAGACTCTTCACAATCTGTTGCATAATGTTTACAAAGGACATGACAAAACATGAATAAGAGTATCAGAAATAAAACAGCTGGCAGTAATATATCCATATATTATTTGGTAAACTAGCTTCTTTTTTTGCAAAATATATTTTCATTAAAAAAAAACATGCCAGCAAAATATGGAGGTACAAAGATTCAATGCATTGGAAAGACTTACTTTTTGCAATTTCAGAAATGGAAGCCACGTACGTTCTACCAGCTCTTGACGATAAAGCTTAGTAAAGGGACCAACATAAGAAACAAAAGCGGCTGTTAACAAAACGTCACCACATGCAGTTATTTCTTGTTCTTCAAAGGATTTAATTGAGTGGCTCCAACGAACATTTTCAGACTGAAATACAAGTTATAGAATAGGAGGGGGTCACCTTATATGTATTCCTACTTGGGGAAAATACAAAAGAGGTACTTACCCCACCCCCCTAAAAAAAAACACCCGCCAGCATCTCCAAATGAGGCTCCAATAAGGCTGATAGTTACTTGTTTCTTCTCCTGGGACAAGTTCCAGGTGCAAAATGAAGGTCTTTCTTTTTCCTATGAGTACTAAGTGCTTATGGTACTTTGGAGATGGGAAAGACTGATTTCAGAACAACTGCAGGACAGTAAGCAGAAATTCCTTCATTTCAGTGGTGATAAATGTTGGCATTGGGGAGAAAATGTCTTGTTATGAATAATCACATAGTGTAACAACAACAGGTGCAACAATAAAAGTTTATCTGAATTATATCCTATCTTTCTGCTCAGATATTACTTCATAGCTTTGGTAACACTTGGTAAATATGATTAGAGAGCCAGTTTGGTCTAGTGGTTAAGGTGCTGGGCTAGAAACCAGGAGACTGAGAGTTCTAGTCCCGCCTTAGGCATGAAAGCCAGCTGGGTGCCCTTGGGCCAGTCACTCTCTCTCAACCCAACTCACCTCACAGGTGTATTGTCGAAGACTTTCACGGCCGGAGTTCGATGGTTGTTGTGGGTCTTCTGGGCTGTGTGGCCGTGTTCTGGAAGTTGTGGTTCCTAACGTTTCGCCAGCATCTGTGGCCAGCATCTTCAGAGGGCAGGAGCACAGACAGAGATGCTGGCCACAGATGCTGGCGAAACGTTAGGAACCACAACTTCCAGAACACGGCCACACAGCCCGGAAGACCCACAACAACCATCATCTCACAGGGTTGTTGTTGTGGGGAAAATAGGAGGAGAAAGGAGTATTTGGTATGTTCGCTGCCGTGAGTTATTTATAAAAACAATAAAGGCGGGATAAAAATAAAATAATAAAATAAATAATAAAAATAAAATAATAAAATAAAATAAAATAAAATAAAATAAAATAAAATAAATAAAATAAAATAAAATAAGAAAATAAATAAATAAATAAATAAAATAAGAAAATAAAATAAGAAAATAAGAAAATAAAATATATAATATTTAATCATTTATTTATTTTCTATCCCGCCTTTATTATTTTTATAAATAACTTACGGTGGCGAACATACCAAATACTCCTTCCTCCTCCTATTTTCCCCACAACCACCACCCTGTGAGGTGAGTTGGGCTGAGAGAGAGTGACTGGCCCAAGGTCACCCAGCCGGCTTTCATGCCTAAGGCGGGACTAGAACTCTCAGTCTCCTGGTTTCTAGCCCATTGCCTTAACCACTAGGCCAAACTGTCCTAAAGTTACTAATATGGAGTAGCAGTCTGCATGATGGATCAGAAAGAAAGAAATGGGATCATATTCCTAGTCAATTCTTCTCAGTCTACTTTACAGTGAAGAGAACAACATGCATGCCTTAAACGTCTTGGAGAAAAAAAATGTAATAAATAAGAAAGGCATGACCACAATGTATTAGTTTTGTTTTTGTGCTGTGGGACAGATTAGGCTAAAAGAAGCAGTAGTTTCAAGATCATGCAGTGAGTGGGAATTTGAACCCAGAAATTGGTAATACTGTTCAAATTTAATGATATAGCAACTATATATCCAGTGCTTCTTTGAAGGAATGGCTAAAAATTCACCATCTAATTAAGTAGAACTGTTGTGTACTAGGCATAAGCAAAAGTTAAAAAATTAAAAACTATTACTTTTTGCAATTGTGTATTATTTCATTTTGAAACATTCTCACTCTTTGCAGAATACAAGAGTTTCTTCCTTAAATCATCAACTGAAGCAAATCAAGCAACAAACTCATTAACTTGCAAGGGACTTTTGATTTAACCATCTCTCCCCTTGTTGTCATTGGCTGGTAATACATAAACAATAAAATGCCCCCCACCTCATTCTCAAACTAGCTTTGAAATTTGAAGATTTACTAAACATAGAATAATTGTCTATTTAAATCTTCAGTAATTTTACTGTACTATTCCACCGTCATAAATCACAAGTGACATTGGCTAACAAGAGTTTAAGAGTTGGAACATGCAGTGTAATAAATTTCCAGACAGTTAAAAATCACTATAATTTTATTCTAATGCATTATAGATTGCCTGTAATATCATCCTGGCTGGGGTGACCCATTTCTAATTTTGAACAGCTGTTCAGCTCGGGAGTTAGTTAA
Source organism: Charina bottae (assembly GCA_023362775.1). Classification (NCBI taxonomy): domain Eukaryota; kingdom Metazoa; phylum Chordata; class Lepidosauria; order Squamata; family Charinaidae; genus Charina; species Charina bottae. The sequence continues at coordinate 33,929,697 of JALMGJ010000007.1, forward strand.
TGATTAAATATAAATTGCCTGATTTATTAGGCTGAATGGTTGAGCTTCCAGGTCAATGCTATATAGACAAAATCATCAGTCTTGATGCTTTTTAGAAGTTAACTATCTCCTGTTCAAGTAAAAAAAAATATTCTCCAAGGAAAGGAGTTGGTGCTCTCAATTAATTTTCCCTCTTTCTTTGCTTGCAGAACAGCACAGGAGAAAAAAACAGGAGAAAAAAATCCCATTATTGTGTAATAAATGTTTTTATCAGCTGAAATAAAAAGCCGAGACTCAGAAAAAGTAGCATGTAAGATGCCTTAAAACATTGCAGGACCTAATGAAGGGCATGAATAAAGCTTTTATTTATTTGGCTTTTATTTGGCTGGAACCTTTCAGACACAGGCTATACACTATATGCTATACGCTATTGATAAATTTTACTATTTTGTCATTTAAATACATTATCTAGAGGATATGACTTGTAATTAGCAGGTCATCACAAACGTAAATAGTATTACTTTTAATTTAAGCCCACACTGGCTTCTCTATCCAAGTCTGTTTTAATTCGCTATATGATTTCCAATGCTAAATCATTTTGTACAAAAAACCAGAGGGCTTTTTAAAGATAACTTTCTTACAACTGTGAACAAAAGCTATATAAATTACATATCCATCTTTCACCAGTATTGTATTATTGCATGTAGCATTATTATTCATTCACTGAGAATCAATATATAAAAAATGATAACTACTGACTGGAGTCCAGAGAAATACATGGGCCAATTGTCATGCCCAACCACAAACCACTTTTCAATTTTCATGGTGTTATTCTGAATATACTGTATATTACACATGAAACAGAAGAGTCCATTCTTTTGAATGGATTTGTTTTTACGGTATTTAATACACACTGTGGTTTGTTGTCTAGAAATTGTCCATTAAATAATCATTTGTTTGATATGACATTGCTTTTCTACAAACAAAAGTAATTAAAACACTAAATACCATACAGATATTTTTTAGACATGCATCCTGTCCTTATTAGAAGATTAATAGCTTTTATGAATACAAGGAATAAACAATGTCCCTATTGTATCCCCTTATCCACAGGTTAAGTGTATTGTGTGTGTCCTCCTGTAATTCAGGCTGCATTCATTGCTGGTATTGCCTGCAGAGTAAAAGTAGCCAAATATGGGGTATAACAAGGTAAAGGTAAAGGCTCCCCCCGCACATTTGTACAATCATGTCCGACTCTAGGGGCCGGTGCTCATCTCCGTTTGTTAGCCGAAGAGCCAGCGTTGTCCAAAGACGCTTCCACGGCCATGTGGCTGGCATGACGCATGCGGAACACTGTTACCTACCCACCAAAGTGGTACCTATTCATCTACTTGCATTTGCATGCTTTCAAATTGCTAGGTTGGCAAGAGCTGGGGCGAGTGTGGGAGCTCACTCCGTCACGCGGGGCTAGGGATTTGAACCTCTGAACTTGCGATCTTCCAATCGACAAGCCTGGCGTCTTACTCGCTGAGCCACCACGCCCCCTTTTCCCAATTTAAGATATTAAAATATTAATATTTAAGATATTAAAATATTAATATTATTAAGATATTAAGATATTAAAAGTAATGAAGCTGATAAAATTGATGGACCAGCACTAAATAAGGTTTTCTCCTGCACATGCATCAGGAGTTTGAAGATTGGTTTAGACATACCTTTGTAAGTGACAGTGCGGTCAACAGCCTATAATGTACTATAATCTTAAGCAAATTACGCATATAGAATGGCTACCTGTGGATGATAGCACTATATTTAACACATTTTGAAATGCTTAGAAAATCTTAGGAAACTGTCAATAGGAATGAACCACACCTTTAGAAGCTAAATGTATAGGCATGATTAGGCAAGGTATCTATATCTATATCTATATCTATATCTATATCTATATCTATATCTATATCTATATCTATATCTATATCATCTATATCTATATCTATATCATCTATATCTATATCATCTATATCTATATCTATATCTATATCTATATATATCCTATATCCTATATCTATATCCTATATCTATATCATCTATATCTATCGTCTGTCTCTATATATATCTCCATCCATCCATCCATCCATCCATCCATCCATCCATCCATCCATCCATCCATCCATCCATGCCAGAGAGTGAATGAAAGGTTGACTTGCCTGAAGTCCTTTAACAAGTCTGTTGGCTAGCTCAATAGTCTTATTGGTTTGGCTGACTTCTTCTTGGCATCTGACTTTTTCTGCTGTTGCTTTTTCAAATGATGATGTGAGCTTGCACAGATTCTGGTCCAGTTCCTTTAAAATTGGGAATGGATTAATTGTGGTTTACTTCATACTTTCATATATGACAACCTGTAGGCTCATCAGTACTACAGGCCACAACTGCCATCAAATGTCCTAAACCTTTGAATTTACTATTGGTTCCTTGTTTCTCTTTCTGGCTCACTTGTCCTGCTTATCATCATAATCTCATCCCTTCATTCTTGAAATTCATACAATTCAACCAATGGAAAAATATTTGTGGATTATTTTATACAAATGGCTGTTTACACAAAACATCAATTTCACAAACATTGCTCATGGAGTTTGGAATGTAAGTTCAAAGTTTTTCCAAAGTTCAAAGCAACTACATGCCTTATCTAAAAGTTCTTGAATATAAATAAATAAGGTATGTTCGCCGCCTTGAGTTATTTATAAAAACAATAAAGGCGGGATAAAAATTAAATAAATAAATGGCTGAGACATAAGCATTAACTTGATGGTTAGAGACAAGATAGCCTACCGCAGGTCCCAAGTAAAATGAAAGAATTGATCACTTTCTATTGGCTTTATGGCTCATTCAGCAAAGTGAATATATGGGGAAGATTAAGGACATTTCCTAAAAGAGATACTAATTATTTAGCCTAGAAAAGACAAACTTGTTTTGCAAAAGTTTTGTATTACTCTGAATTTTTCAATCACAATTTTTTAAAAAAAATCCACCAAGGATTCAAGTTACCCTTTTAAGCCTCTGAATCTTTTGGAGGGAAAGACATACTCCATGTAAACAATATACAGACATTTTGCTTGCCAATAATGTAAAATTATTGAAAGCCATGTTTTTTCAAATAACTCTATTTGAGTCAGGTATTAGTTGCAATTTGCTTTAGTATAAGTAAATGGTTAGAGAGGTTACCTAATCTCAGGGTCTCAAAAAGCATTCTGGAGAAAGACATTACTAAATAATAATTCAGCAAATGATTAGAGGAAAATGTTACAGCATTATAATACTGGGGAAAAGTGAAACTGCTATAATGCCTTGTTAGCCAGATGCACAAATGTGACTGGATTTTTTTGGGGTAATGAAGTATCTGGTCCAAATTTGTTTATGGTGCTGATTTTAAAGATGACCCACTCTGCATAGTAAAATGCCATTAGCTCCTCTGAGAGCTTTTAAATGGAGAGTGGAGCAATGTGGAACTGTGATCATATCATGTTTAATGAACTATGAACAAGTCTTGAATGCAGTGAATGGTAAGGAAACTAACATGGAGATACTTTTTCCCCTTCCCTATTCCTTGGCTATTTCTACTGCTCTACTGTCAACTGTTTCAATTGGACTTGACTACTGCAGTGCTGGGGACTACTGTCAACTGTTTCAATTGGACTTGACTACTGCAGTGCTGGGGCTGCTGTAAGTGTTGCTTGACATCATCCCCAATGCCACATCTTCTAATACTAGCTCCCGTTACATCAAGCTCTGGTTATCCTGGTTTTGGCTTTGTGGTGATAGCCCTTTGGCACTGACTCTTCTGGCTTTCCCTCTCTTGGTCACTTGTTGCATCTGCTCTGCTCTGAATTGAGCTGCTCTTTGGCCTGCTCGAGCTTTGCCTTTTCTTTAACCCACTCACACTTGTCACTCTGATTTGCTCTGGCATGATCCTTTCTGACCAGCTCTGGTTGATTCTTCCTTGCACCTATTGGTGTTGTAACAGAGAGTAATGGCTAGTATTACCATGCTACCTATCTTCCTTAATTTGCCTCCAGCTGCTATCACCCACCTTCTTCAGGCATTACAAGGCCTCTCTCACCACTGCTGCTGCTTTCTCCCAGACTTCTTGAACCTGAACACCCTTTCTCTCAGTCTTCTCTTTTCTCCTGCTGGGTGGTCTCTCTCTAGTTGGGGTAGCTGCTGATGTGGTTGGCTTCCACTAATATTGGCACTGTTGGCACTGTCTGACTCTGGCAGCCTAAAAAAAATATTTACTTCTCCTTTTGGCAGAATTCTCTAACAGTCTGGGGTGACCCAAAGAAAATTTTATTCAAAAAATTATAACTTTATTGTTAGTTTATGCTAGTGCATAAAGGGTTGTCTCTACAAGACAATAGGCTAAAAAGGGATTCAAAGGGTCATGTTGCTCTTCATTTCAACTATATGAAATAGGTTAGCATATTAAAACTGGATCCATAAGCACATCCAAAATTATCTTTTTTGATAATTTCCCAAGATTTCACAGATTTATCCTGTTTTCCATTCAGTATGGTTATGAACTCCCCCTTATATGGTATTTCTTTATTTCTCCTTATTGTGTTTGGCCCCTGTGAAAAATGGTCAATATGAATTTTCTCTTCCTTCCCCATTTTGTCCTAGTGAAATAGAATTATACAAGTGTTGAGTCTTGAGAAATCTCATATGGACCATTTGTATAATGTAACTTCTGTGGTTTGAAGTGGAGGAATTGTGAATTTTAAGGGTATTATTTTAAGGCTATTATAATAAATATATAATATTTTAAGGCCAGAAAGTAAGATCTACTCCTGGATTGTCAAATATATTTTAATAGCAGTATCTTGTTCCTATAAATCTAAACATGAACCATGTGGGAAGGGCAGTTGCTAAATGCAGGGCAAATTCTCCTCATCCACTAATTAGGAAATGTATCCCCCTATATTTAAGCAAGCATGTAAGTGTCTTTTGACTACATCAAGAGAAACCTTGTTTATATATGAAAAAGAAGAGATTTAAAATTGAAATATTTCCCAGATTTTTAACAATGCAAAATCTTTTCATGGAGAGACTTAGAAAAAGTATTTAAAAATGGTTACCATAATGTTCATTTTGAAGTGACAAGGATTAAATTAGTCATTTTGAAATGTATTTTAGTGGGCATTAAAAATGATGGGTTGTTAGCACAGTACCATCCAAACTGATGATGTATTATTGATTGCCAAGTAATAGCTACAACGTTTATTAATCATTACAGAAAATTACCAGCCAGAAAAAAACTTCTGTATGAAAAATTAGTGCAACATTTTCCCTATGGGAAAGGACTGGGTTATAGGAAGGATTCCATTGGAAATCCATGAGATGGGGTTGACTATCAATGATTTTATTATTTTTTTAAGGAACTCAGATACAGAATATGTGCATAATACAGAGGGATGCATTGAGAACTAAAAGCCAGTGAACAAATGGATCAAAGTATGGATAAAATGTGCTATCCAATGGCAAAGTAACTGCACATAGTACATTATTGAATTTTATCATAAACACAGCTAAATAGTTTAAATTAGTGTAAGCCCAGGTTATATTAATACATTTGAGAATAACTGATCCTTAATTATAGCTAGAAAAAGGAACTAATCAAAATAGCCTGCATTTATTTTGCAAAATGAATGCAAGATATTTTCAGCTGCTCCACAGGAAAAGGTACGATAATGCCAAATCCAACCACCTCTCATCTTTGACATTAAAATAACAGTTGATATCCTAAAATTGTAAGGCAATAAAATCTTTTTTCTTTACACACATAACTCAGCATTATAACAAGAAGAAATCAAAAACATTATATTTGCTTAGGAATCGAATGATGCTAGGACTGGAGTTGTACTTACACCGAGTTTTTTTCTGATGGCTTCCAGCTTTTCAGTAGCTGCTGCGAGTTCAGCATTTGCTTGGGCCAGTGCTTGACGTTTTGGCTCCACATCACAGTATACCTAGGATTACAAACAGTCCACAATTTCTTTATAGAGCTGATTTATAAAACAGAAACACATTACTGTTTTAAGAGTACCTATTCTGTATTTGCAGTAGTTCATCAGACAATATTTCAAGTGGAATTTATTTCTTCTGCCCTTCTTTTCAAGATCAGCTATCTTCTGGATGCCCTTCAGTCATGGGAAAGAACTCACAGAACAGATAAATCTAGGTAGCAGATATACATCAGAAAAAAATAGCATACGGAAAGTTGATAGATAATCTAATACTGTACATTTCAAGTAATTCTCTGATGTCAAGTTTATGGGGGTTTTGTACATGAACTGCTGTTTAAAGTTTTGTAATTCGCTGGCCAAACATGAAGATAACCAAGAAAACCAAGTGAATTACAATAATGCTTTTTAGCTTCTTGTGTTTTTCAATAATGTGTTAGAATTGCTTTCTAAACCACTAATGTAGCATAGGGATTTTTTCTGGAAGATACTATCATGCCAAAGTCAGATAGTGATCTTGATTGTGTATTTAAGATTAAAAATTCACCCACAGAGATTTAAATCCCATCATTGGAAGGGGACAATAGTAAATTTCAGTGTAATTGGATGTAGTTTATTCACACATTACAAGTATGAGCAATGAGTGCTGACAACAAAATCTACACGTGTAAAGCAGTTTTGTTAGCAGCAGTAGTAAGAGGGAAGCACGGTGTTACGCCAGGCCTAAGTAGCTTCCTTGGCAAGTACAGGTAGTCCTTGCTTATCGATCATTAGTTCAGTGACTGTTCAAAATTATGACAGTGCTGAACAAACGGTATTTACGCCTGGTCCTCAAAGTTATGGCTGTTGCAGCACCCCCATGGTCACGTAATCAAAATTTGGGCACTTGGCAGCCCGCCTGCATTTACAACCGCAGTGTGCACCTCAACCCCCCCCCCATCTCTGCCCTTTTGGCCGCCCTGCACTCCTCCATTGCCACCTACCCCTGTCCCCCGTCGCCCCCAGCTGACCTTTGCTGTCTTCTTCCTCCTGCTGTTGATGAGACACGCCTGGCCGAGACAGCTGCTGGCCCTTCAGAGGCCTCTGAAGGGCCAGCAGCTGCCTCGGCTGGGCACGCCTTGTCAACAGTGGGAGGAAGAAGACAGCAAAGGTCAGATGGGGGTGGCAGCAGAGTGCAGGGTGGCCAAAACGGCAGAGATGGAGGGAGATAGGCAGCGGAGGGAGTTGAAGCGGAGGTGAGCATGGCAGGGCAGCAGAGCCTCATCTGCCGAAGGGAGCTCGTCAGGCCAGAGGCAGTGGGATGGAGCTGCCAGTTCGTGCAGGGCAGGAGAAGCATGAGGTCCTCACCTAATGACAGCAACCAGGACTACCAGAACTGCCGTCGCTAAGCAGTGAGGTCAGATGATGTTTTGCCTAATGACTGCTTTGCTTAGCAACAGAAATTCCAGGCCCAATTAGGGTCATTAAGTGTGGACTACCTGTAATCTTGGTCTCCTTTGCCAAAGATGTGTCAGTAGTCTTGGAATCTTCCAAACAACATTAAATTGGGTGGGGATTCCTTTTCAGCATAACTCATTATAAACTGTCTCTCCTCTTTGATAAGCATGCGGATCAGAGTAAAACGGGGTGTGGTGGCTCAGCGGGTAAGACGCCAGGCTTGTTGATCGGAAGATTGCAAGTTCGGAGGTTCGAATCCCTAGCCCTGCGTGCAGAGTGAGCTCCTGCACTAGCTCCAGCTCTTGCCAACCTAGCAATTCGAAAGCATGCAAATGCAAGTAGATTAATAGGTACCACTTCGGTGGGTAGGTAACAGCGTTCCGCGCGTGTCATGCGGCCACATGACCGTGGAAGCGTCTTCGGACAACGCTGGCTCTTTGGCTAACAAACGGAGATGAGCACCGGCCCCTAGAGTCGGACACGACTGCACAAATGTGCGGGGGGTACCTTTACCTTTTTACCAGAGTAAAACAGCTACAGTATATTTAGGGTACATTCTATTCAATTAACAAATTTTACCAGTTGAATGCTACATTCTTACAAGGTTTTCCATTTCTTGACTAGTTACAGCTCCCATCATCATAGTTTGAAAAGAGGTTCCTGATAATATGCATGTTATGTTGATTAGTAAAGGAAGAAAACAAAATAACTCAATTTACAGTGTCATGGAGTTCTCTGTCAGATTGTCTGTTACCTGCAAGCTTGGCTGAGGTACACTTTTAAAAATATTAGAAAAATATTTTTTCCCATGTAGTGCCTATTAGTTTTGCTGGACATTAATTCTCATTCTTCCCAGCCTGTATGGGCATTGGCAATGTTACTGGGAATGGCACCTGGGAGGCAGCAGGTTTGAGGTATGTGATAGACAGACCAAGAATACTTAGCATGTTTTAGATGTTCGACATATATTATTCCACTAATAATCATAACTTTGTGAGATGGACCAGCACTATTATTTCATCTTCAGGGTCTTCGAGGATTAGGAATTATGTCTTACATAAGGGTCTGTAATGACTTACATTTCATTTTAGAAAAAATTGCATGCTCCTTATAGAGGAACAATCTGTAAAAAATTGACAGCTTTGTTGCTCATAAATCAGTGGTAATATGAGAGAGAGTAGACATAAACAATCGTGAGATAGCAGGTGAGTCAGCTAACAGCTTATCGCATAAATGGCAACTTAGCTCAGGTAGCAGGAAACCTGGGAAGAAACATTTCAAATCATTCAAAGAGATTAATTAACTCACTATAAATGAGGGTAGGAAATTCCTCTTATGGTTTACATGATTCTGTATTTACTCCAGACTAGCATTAAAGATTCCTTAGTGAAATGCATATAATTCCCGCTTCCTTGATCTTTCCAAGCTGTGTGGGCTTTGACAGGTGGAGTCTATCGCTCATGACAGAGCACATAATTTATATGCAGAAAGCCCCAGATAGCAACCCCACTGTCTTCATATGCCACTGGAAAAAACATCTGGAGTCTGAAACATTACTTCATGTCAAGAATCTCTAATACTAGCACAGATGGCCCAATGGTATGATATCTACATTCATGCTAAACAATCAAATTATATTTTTCTATTTACAAATATTTTTCCATCAGCAAAAGTAGAAGGTAGCAAATCCTTCTTCCCCCTGTCAAGATCTGCTGTAGATTTATTTTATTTATTTATAGTGCTATTTATACCCTGCCTAACCCCTCCCTAACGGAGGACTCTAGGCAGCTTACATACATATACGTATATACATTTTATCATTATACAATGTCACCAAGTGTAATTAACCCGCGCACCAGGAGAGGGGGTAAGGGAACCGGCTCTTCTAAGGCTCTGGACTACAATTCCCAGGATGCCTTGAGCCAGCTGCTGACGTCCTGTTGATGTCACTTCTGGGTCTGTCCTCACCGTCACCATTCAATCTTTCCTCCAATCTTTCCTCCGGTGGAACCAGCTCCCGACAGGACGCCAGCAATTTCTCCCACTTAAGGTGGTACCCATTTTATCTACTTGCTAAGCTTTCGAACTGCTGGGTTGACAGGAGCTAGGACTAAGTGACGAGAGCTCACCTCGTCACACGGGGTTCGAACTGCCGACCGTTCTGATCGTCAGCCTACAGCTCAGCTGTTTAACCTGCTGAGCCATCCACGTCCCATTATCCCATAGATAATTAGAAGATGATTCAGACCCATTTTGGGGAAAGAATAGGATGTTGTATGGAAGAAGAACAGTAATTGTCTTGGTTTTGCTGAAGAGAAAAGTTCATTAATGGAAGAAGACCATTGCTTTACTCAGTACAATGGCCTTAGGATGATGGGACTTTAGATCAAAAGACCTGAAGCTATCCAGTTTAGGAAGCTTCTACTACAATGTATGATCAAAATTCAAAATGGATACCACCTTTGCCTGATAGGAAAATACACTCACTCTGCCCCTAAAAAACCATGAATGGGAAGAATGATTTAAAATTCTTATGATGTACACATCAGAGCTGAAAAGCCAGATGATCTTGAAGATTAGCCTCTTGCTTGGTGGATTTAGGGAAAATGGCTTTTGGCGTGTGTGTGTGTGTGTGTGTGTGTGTGTGTGTATGTGTATGTGTATGTGTATATATACAGTATGTCTGTATCTCTGTGTGTGCGTGTGTGTATGTGTGTGTGTGTGTGTGTGTGTGTGTGTATATATATATATATATATATATATATATATATATATAATTTATTTTCTATCCTGCCTTTATTATTATTTTTTATAAATAACTCAAGGCAGCTAACATACCTAATACTCCTTCCTCCTCCTATTTTCACCACCACAACAACCCTGTTAGGTGAGTTGGGCTGAGAGAGAGCAATTGGCCCAAAGTCACCCAGCCAGCTTTCATGCCTAAGGCGGGACTAGAACTCTCAGTCTCCTGGTTTCTAGCCCGTTGCCTACATCTATGTATTCAAATATACAAATTTGCACTAATATTTATTCGTGGGTCAGCATAAGGTTGACAAGATGGGAAAATTTGAGCACTGCACTTGTATCCATTTTTAATTGTTTTCTATCCACTTTAATAATTTTTTTCTATGCACTCTCTACTTTTTAATTTGGAAGCACTTTCCTTTCAGACAAATAAGATATCTACGTTCTAACAACAGCAACTACTGTAATGACAACAATTTATCCTTTATGCATCTTTAATAATTTGTATACAATTTATTATTTTATCTCTGCTGGCAAGACTTCTATTGTGAGTTATAACATATTTAAATAATACAGTGTAAGCCCAGCTGAATTGAAAGATACTCGGTACCTCATAGAATTTTACTATGTTGATAACCCAGGCACAAAGACCAGCTGCTGCGAATGACTTGGTGCGAATGAGATTTGGGCTGAATTCTGGGTCTTTCAAATAATGTTCCTTCACCACTTTCAAACAGTTCTCTGGGATATGTTCTTTATCGTAGTTAATTAAGGCTTGCAAGAATTCATCAACCTGGAAGGTAGCAATTAAGGTACCTAACTTGTTATCATTCAACAACACTTCAACTCCACAAGCTATTTCACAGTTCAAAAAAAATTAAAAATCCAAACAAATAATGAAGTCAGCTTGGAAAATAGCAAAATAAATATATGAAACATAGGATTATAAAGTATATTTAAAACTTATCCATCTTCTATCTAGAAGTGGTTCATAATTATGGAGGAAATCAACTGAATGAAACCTTCTCCCCAATACCAATACAAACAAACAAAAATCTTTCTTGCTTCATCTTTTTTTGTGGAGGGATTTTGAGGAATCCTTTAAAAGAAAACAGAAATTGCTGATATTTTACATACAGTATGTTTTGCTTAAACTAGTTCAAAAATGCTTCTTTAACTACTCCTGATCTGCTTGGGGAACTACCAAGGATAGCTGCTCAAGAAGATCTTCATCTTACAAGTGTTACTTTTCATTAAACCAAATACTGCCTGAAGACACCTACAGAATGTGTAGGTGTGCAAGAACAACATGTGTGCAAGCCTTGTGAATTTTTTAAAAAGTAAATAAATTCGCTGCCCCGAAAGACACATTACTAAGCACCTCCAAGCCTCACTGCTGCCGCTGGCTCCAGTGGTGCTGACGCTCCGCTAGCCTCCAACAGCTGAGCGGTGTGCTAGCGATTCCTCTGCAGCCTGTGATGATTTTTAATTGGCCAATTAAAATTGGCCCTTTCCCATCTCAAAGTTCTGCAGGCCTGCTGTAAAAGATGGCTTACGATCACAGAATATTTAAGTAAGAAATGATATATAGGATATTATTTTATGTATTAAATACTTTGAAGTATTTAAAAATAATGTCAAATAATTAGGTCAGAGGTTCTGCAAAGAGTCCCCTGGAACTAAGGGGAAATACAACCCTCCCCACAAGGGACTAAGGTGGTGGTGGGCTGGAAAACTCGAATGCACTTAGCCTTCCATTCACACATCAATACTGCTCTTCAGGGTGTTGATAGCAATTTTTATAAGCTAGAATGGAAAGGACAAGGTTTGTAGGCTGCCATTCAGAAGCCTCATCCCTCTTAATTAGAGGTTCTGGGAATTTTTTGTTTCTAACGAACAGGTTCCATGCCCTGAAAAAGTCTGAAAAGATCACAGCCCATTTTACTAAATGCCAATGTTGCAAATACCTTTCCCATGAAAAGTTTCGCAGCTTTCCAAGTTCGATCTTTTGGTACTTTTCCTTTATTTGCCAAAAGGACCATGACTGCAGCTGTGACATTGGTCACTGCAACTGGTGGATTAGGGAAAGCTTTCAGTTCAGAAAGATTCACCTGAGAATGAAAGAGCAGAATATGCATTGCAAAAGTCAATAGAGATTTTAATTAACATGGTGGACAAACTTCTTCCAACAGTAAAGTGAGTTTAAGTAAGCAAAGTGAGGCCATAAAAAAGATGGCTTCACTATACCTAAACAGAAAACGTAAGCTAAGGTTAAAGCTATATTGCGATTGGGAGAACCAGCTTCAAGTCCCCATTTAACCATTAAGTTCACTCTGTGCTCTTTGGGCCAGTAATTCTCTCAGTTTAATCTGTGTTACAGGTTGGTACTGTCAGGATAGAATGAGGGGAGACTTTAGATTTACTGCCCTGAGCTCCCATAGGAAAGGGATGAGGATGAAAAGAATAATGTTTTTGTATAATAAACCCCAATATTAAAAAGAAAAGAGATGTTTTGTTTTTAAAAAAATGCTGCCAACAGCCCACACAGCAAAGGTAACCATGCAGTGTTTGATCTTTACCTTATTAAGGGTATTTAAAGCTGCAGTAGCAGCCACCAGAGCAGGTTCAGCTTTCACCAAATCATCTTCACATTCTTTCTGCCTCCGAGATACTTCTGCTTGAATTGCAACCACCTATAACAACACAGACTCTTAGCTTTAACTGAATACTCTCTAAGATTTCATTCCTTGAAAGTACAGTAAATGCCAATGAAACATATGCTGAGTAAACATGGTTCAGATTAGGCTGTAAGGATACAAATGTAGTAAGTTTGGTTTGCAAGTAACTGAAGCTGCGGCACTACAGGTGTGGTTGATCAAGATCAAGCTACTAGATTTAGATGAGAGTCTTATGTTGTGCGGAGAGTAACATTATTATTTTTGACTGTGAATAACTTGGGATGTTCCACATGGGGTGGGGAAGAAAGAAAATATTTGCTAGTTCTCCAATGTCTGAGTGGTTATCATAGAGAAGATGACACATGTTTTTTGTTTCTTTAGAACAGGCGTTGGCAACTTTCTTCCACATAAGGGCCAGAGGCGCTATCTGTGAATGGATGTTGAGCTGCTCTCTCCCTCTCTCTTGGGCGAATCCACTGGCACTTGAAAGGACTCTTTGGAGTGAACCATAAAGATGCATTTCTTTCTTAGGGAAAACTAGGGTGTGCTCTGCAGTCTGGAGGGAGGAGGAAGAGACCTCAGTGACTGAAGGTATGGACCACTGAGGGTTGGGTGAATATTGTATTTCTTCTTGGGACTATAGGGCAAATGATTTCAGATGGTGGGCCACATATGGCCTGCAGGCTGTAGGTTGCCAACCCCTGCTTTAGAAGACAAGACTAGAAAATGGCTGGAAATTGCAGCTATGAACAAAAAATGAATTTACTTAAGGAGTTTCAATATTATCCTTAAAATTTCTCATTTAAATGTTGCACTAAGTCCCTTTCAGTATGGCTTAAAATTATTTTTAATTTTTGAGAAAGAAAATATCAAGATGATATTGAATTATAAACTGGCAGTTGGATTAATGCAGTAGTTATTAATTTGCAGTGGTAATGTTGTTAGAGGGGCGCGATGGCTCAGTGGTTAAGATGCCAGGCTTGTGGATCGGAAGATCATAAGTTCGGAGGTTTGAATCCCTAGCCCCGCGTGATGGAGTGAACTCCTGCACTCGCCCCAGCTCTTGCCAACCTAGCAATTCGAAAGCATGCAAATGCAAGTTGATGAATGGGTGCCACTTCGGTGGGAAGGTAACAGCGTTCCGCATGCGTCATGCCGGCCACATGACCACGGAAGCGTCTTCGGACAACACTGCCTCTTCAGCTAACAAACAGAGTTGAGCACCGGCCCCTAGAGTCGGACACGACTGTGCAGGGGAAACCTAACCTAACCTAAAAATGTTGTTAGACTGTACATAACTCTTTATTTTTCCAGTGGAGAATTAAGATTAATTCATTTGTAGAGGAAATCCAGACTAACATAAAGGCCTTTGGATATGTCAGGCCTGTTACCAAGTGTTTAATGTAGACAATGCAGAATAATATGCACTACTGAAAGATTAGATTAAGAAATTCTACACTTTTTTTGTTCAAAAGTCATCTAAAGTACTATAAAATTGCCTACTGAATATTTAAAGAAGACTTTTCCAATCTAGTGCTCTCCAAATATGCAGGAGTATAATTCCCAGAATTTCTAGTTAGGACAGCCAATGCCCATGCTGGTGTGAAATTGTGGGAATTTGCATTTCCAGCTCATATGGAAGGCACCAAGCTGGAATGGCTATTTTAAATGAAAATACAGTACCATGAATCTGCCAGTCTATAAATATAAAAAGGTAAAGGTTTTCCCCTGCACAGTCGTGTCCCACTCTAGGGGGCAGTGCTCATCTCCGTTTCTTAGCCGAAGAGCCAGCGCTGTCCGAAGATGCTTCCGTGGTCATGTGGCCGGCATGATGCACGCGGAACGCTGTTACCATCCCACCGAAGTGGTACCTATTTATCTAATTGCATTTGCATGCTTTCGAATTGCTAGGTCGGCAAGAGCTGGGGCCAGTATGGGAGCTTACTCCGTCACGCGGCGCTTGGGTCTCAAACCACCAACCTTCCGATCGACAAGCCTGGCGTCTTAACCGCTGAGCCACCGCACCCCCATATAAATATACCATTTCAAAATATGATGAATGCAGGGATATTTCCACATGGAGGCCCTTGTTTTTACTATTGCTCCTGGATCCAGACTCCCACTCCTGCCCCCACTTATCTGTATAATTCCCAGTGTCTACCTTTGGTGTGCCTCAGAGGTGATTGGCTGAAAAAAACGCTATGGCACACAGCAACTGAAGAGCAACCATATCACATGATTTGCCTTTGATGCTGAAGCAACAAGGAATTACCCATTGGTTCACTCTTCAGATACTTCTACTGGCAGTCAGTTGAATGATGGTGAGTGCATATTGGGAACTATTACCAATGAGAACAGTTGAGAATATACCAGTTTTTACTTTCTCAGCACAGTAGCATAAAAGATATTGAATCAACCTGGGAGGAAAGGACTCTACTTAGAAGAAGTCAGTCAAGGGCCATATGGGTCCTATGGGACCTATGCACTGTCAAAATGTGCATAGGCACGTTTAAAAAAATGAAAATAAAGCATGTCCACTGCTACTAAACTATATAACATGAAGATATTTATGGATCTATGGTTGAAAAATATATGTCTCTAATATTTTCTGCACTCCATTGTTTAAAATATGCAGATTAATCTTTGTAAACCAAGCAGCTTCAAATTAATGTTATATAGAAAGATATGATCGATTCATAATCAATTTATAAACATAGTTTAGAAAAGCTAAAACATGAAGTAAAATATATGAGCTGCTTTTTAGAGTCATGAAAAACAGTCTCATGCTTGCAAACTGTCCCAGCGTGGTAATTATCTCATGTTAATAACATCATGTATTGAGTCTAATTACTTAATGAAGTGTTTGGAAATATGCTAGCAGCATCCCCTAACATTCCTAAAACCATCAGAACAATCTCGTGGTAGGGGAGCTGGTGTTATAAAGCAACAGGGTTTTCCACAGTTGTGTAGTTTCTGTAGTTTTAGTACTACTGGTTTAGGGTTAGCCCCTGGGGAACATTGTCCAGTTTTAGTTAATTAACATGATATCTAGTTGTCAGGGAATAGATGGCAAGTTTCTGTTCTCCTTAAGAGCAAGAAACCAACTAATCTGTTCCTTATCATCCAGTTTGGCAGCAGCAAACCCATAATCTGCAGTGAATCACTGGGTGTCAGAGATCGGCAGATCTCTGCCAAAGACGCTAGACGGGGGCACATTCCAGGAGGCTGCAAGTGACACGAAAGAGACGCCGGCTTTGAAGTAGACCGGTTCGCACCTAGCTGACGATCGCAAATACACATCTCCGTGAGCGGATGTCTGAGCAGCTTGGAAAGGCACGAGTTACACGTGTCACCACCAAAGAACCTAGTGGGGGGGGGGGGGGGGGAAGGGAAGATTTAAATGTAGAGGCTTTACAGGTTCCAGCCATTCAAGTCTTTGTTCGTGCTAGCTTCTGTATGCTATAATAAACTCTTCTGCTTCTAAGAACTCATGTGTCTGTGAGTTACTCTAGAGCAGGGAGATTATAGATATCAGATGGAGTGCCTTACATAAAGACTTGAATGCACAAAATTTTGTTTTGACCACGCATCCTGAGAACTACTCTGAGAAATCAGCGAGATTCTTGGTGAAAAGTGGCCATGAATCCAGACAAAATTTCAGCTTCAGCTTCGTGGAACGGAATGGAGGAAGCAGAGGAAGCAGGAGATTTCGAAGCACTGCAACAAGAGAAAGGAGAATACGAAGACAATGGTGAGGGGGACAGAGCCAGCTTCTTAGATGCCCAGCTGACGGCGAGAGCATCGCAGCAAGCAGGAGAAGACGGATGGGAGAAACAGAAAACACAGAAAAAAGAGGTAACCAAAACTCCCCCCTCCCTCGAATCTACAAAGCCTAAGTTGGCAGGATGGTCAGTTGCAGTGGGAGAAGGACTAGAGAAAGTGGGAGAGGGGAAACGCCCGAAGAAAAGGGTCACACCAACCCAGCGCATCGTGCGGTTGGAAGAGCAGATGTCCAATGTGCAGTTAAATATAGGACTGCTGATCAACAAAATGGACTCATTGGGCGCAACCTTTGGGAAATTGATGGACAAATTAGATGAACCCAGAGTGAGGGAACAGAGCCTGGTGCCAATCGAAAGTGAGGGGGAGGAAGAAGAGGAATTTTGCCCCTACAATCGATCACCCATGACCCCATCATACAATCAATACACGACCCCGGGGGTGTGTGTGTGCATACACCGTTTGGAATAGGTGAATTGAAAACGAAATTTAATGGAGACCCCAAGAATCTAGGTACGTCTCCAGTTTTTTGGAAGGTGAGGCAGGGGACTGGCTTGTAACGCTTCACGACAGGGGGGCAAGGGAACTACTGGACTTTCAGGAGTTCATGTACGCCCTTCGGAAACGATTTGAAGATACGCTGACTAAAGTCTCAGCCAGGGCACGACTCCGGAACTTAAGGCAGGGAAACAGAGGAGTAGCTGAATATGCTATGGACTTTAAAAAGCTCTTATCTTACCTGCCGGAATGGCCGGAATCGATAAAGATTGAACACTTCCAGTATGGATTAAAACAGGACCTACTGGAAAAGGCATTAGATAGAGATGACCCTGGAACTTTAGAGGGGTGGATCCAATTAGCTGGGAAAATTGAGAGTAACAGACTACAGCTACAAAGTATCAGAAACTTACAATTCAGGCAGAGGAACGAGGGGACTTTCAGTAACCAGCCCCGCTCGAACGTGAAACAGCGGAATTGGGAAGAGGAGAAGGATCGCCGGACAAAAGAGGGACTGTGCTTCCGCTGCGGGAAGGAGGGACACCGAATAAGCGCTTGCCCTCAGGGGAAAATGAGCGTTAAGGAAAAACCTCCGGCAAAAAAGGCAGCTGACAGAAGTACCCTCAAAACAACACACACCAAGGGAAAAGGAGCGGCTGCGGCAACCGTGAACCCATGGCAGAATCCGGACCTAGAAGAAGACAGCGACGACTCTGACTTCGAAATCCAGATGGCAGGAAACGAGCCAGGTCTGTTCTGATGAGCGCCACAGGACAGACCTCCACAAAGGGGCGCAAAGGAAGTAGTCGCAACAACCCGACAATGCACCTAAAGGTACAGTTGAGCACTTTGGGTGGGAGGAAAAAGTATGCGGGGGTTGCAATGCTAGACTCGGGTTGCTCTAGAAACTTAATGCACCCGAACGTAGCTGAAAAGATGGGACTGGACCTGTTTAAGCTTAAAAAGCCCATCACATTTTGCCAATTGGACGGGTTGGAACTGAAGGGGGGGGCCAGTGGAGTTCTACACTGAAGGACTGCAAATGACTGGGGACTCATGTAGAGACTTTGCGGTTCCTAGTGGCTCCCATTGCAACACGACCCATTGTGTTAGGACTGAAATGGTTGAGGGCAAGAAACCCCAAGGTGGATTGGGTCTCAGGAGATTTGGACTTTACGGATGGGACTTATGAGATGGACAATGATAGCACACTTAGCTGCATTGAGCTGGGGGCAACGGGGATGGAATTTGAGGAGGGGGAGCAGGACCAAGGGGGTGGCACACTCACAAGCACAATTCCGGAGAAATACCTCCCGGTAGCAGAGATATTCGACAAGAAGGAATGTGAGCAAGAACCCCCCCCATAGGCAGTCAGACGCAACCATTGACCTCATCCCAGGGGCACCGTTTCCCAAGCCCAAGATGTATGCCATGACGCAAGAAGAACTGCAAGAATTGCGCAAATTCATAGATAAAAATTTGGCACGGGGGTTCATTGAGCCAGCCAACTCCCCCCTTGCAGCCCCGGTATTGTTCAGGAAGAAAAAAGACGGGTCCCTCCGGCTTTGCACTGACTACAGGGGTCTTAATGCAATTTCGGTTACGAGACAGTACCCTCTCCCGTTGCTGAAAGACATGTTAGCCCAGCTATCTAAAGGAAAAAATTTCACAAAACTAGATGTTAGGGAAGCTTACTATCGTGTTCGCATAAGGGAGGGGGACGAGTGGAAAACTGCATTCAATTGCCCATTGGGTTCTTTCCAATACAGGGTGCTCCCGTTTGGGATTGCGGGGGGACCGGGAATCTTCATGAGGTTCATAAACGAAGTATTGTATGAATTTCTGTACAAAGGGGTAATTGTATATTTGGATGACATACTGATTTTTTCTGAAAATCTGGAGGAACACATGGAGTTAGTTAAGAGGGTGCTTGAGAAATTACTCGAGGCAAATCTGTAGCTTGAATCATGTCAACTGGATTTCTATTTTCTCAGTGGAAACGTTTCGCTCCTTATCCAAGGAGCTTCTTCAGTCTGAGCAAAGTTGGTAAGGGAATCCTAAATATTTAGGATTCCCTTACCAACTTTGCTCAGACTGAAGAAGCTCCTTGGATAAGGAGCGAAACGTTTCCACTGAGAAAATAGAAATCCAGTTGACATGATTCAAGCTACAGACAATTCCACCTGGATGACTGAGAACCTTCATAGACATACTCGAGGCAAAGCTTTATGTAAAACTTGAGAAATGTGAATTTCACAGGGAACAACTAGACTTCTTGGGGTATCGCATTTCGCATGAGGGCATCGAGATGGACCCTGAGAAAGTCAAAGCGGTCCTGGGCTGGCAGCCCCCCCGAACGCGCAGACAGCTGCAAGCATTCCTCGGGTTCACGGGGTTCTATAGGCAGTTCATTCAAAATTTCGCACAGATCGCGTTGCCCTTGACTGACCTATTAAAGACGAAAAGCAAGGGCGCAAAAGCAAAAGCCCCACCACCGAGCACAAAACTCGTGTGGACACAAGAATGCCAGGTAGCGTTTGATAGGCTAAAGGAGTTGTTCACGAGGGAGCCCATACTCAAACATCCAGAAGCTGACAAACCATTTGTGATACACACAGACGCATCAATTAGCGCAGTGGGGGCCATACTACTGCAGGCAGATGACACTGGGAAACTAAGACTGTGTGCATACATTTCACGGAAATTTAATCAGACGGAGAAACGATGGCATATTTGGGAGAAAGAGGCATTCGCTGTCAAACATGCCCTAAGCACGTGGCGACACCTCCTAGAAGGGACAGCAGAGCCGTTCCAAGTGTGGACTGACCACAAAAACTTGGAAGCTCTCAAATCCCCTAGAAAACTAAATCCTAAACACCTCCGGTGGGCAGAGTCTTTTAGTAGGTTCAACTTCACGTTGAAGTACTTCCCTGGGGGGGAAAACTACTTGGCAGACGCGCTGTCACACCTACCGCAGCATGAGGGCAAAATGGAGGAGGTCATTGAATCGCTCATCCCCTCCCAGCCAGCGGAGGCTCAGAGCCCAGCGACAATAGAAGGGAGGGGGGAAGGCAATATGGCAATCACCCGCAGCAGCGCGCAGCGCGCGGCTGAGAGCAACCAGTGGACAGCCGAACTGCGGGCGGCAACAGCAACAGACACCTGGTGGGGGGAGAACAAACAGACCCTAGTGGAAAAGGATGGAGTGGGGTGGAAGGACAACAAAGCCTATGTCCCTGAGCCCCTACGGCAAAAGGTTTTGAACATGCATCATGATCACAAAACGGCAGGGCATTTCGGCTTTGTAAAAACACTACACTTAATCCGACGCAAATTCTGGTGGCCATCCTTGCGCACAGACGTTAAAGCCTATGTGCGCTCATGCCCAGTGTGCGCAACCGCCAAAAGGAAAATGGGGAAACCCACAGGGAAGCTGCAGGAAGTAGCAAACCCCACACAACCATGGAAGCAAATTGCCATGGATTTTATAGTAGATTTACCGATGAGCAAAAAGAACACGGCCATTTGGGTGGTCACAGACTTATTTTCCAAGCAGGCACACTTCATTGCGTGCAAAGGAACACTGAATGCCCAAAAACTAGCTAGACTATTTATCCTACACATCTATAGAGCCCACGGAATGCCGGAACGCATAATCAGTGACCGCGGCAGCACTTTTACTTGCAAGTTTTGGCGGGCATTTTTGAAGTTAATTGGATCGGAACAGGGGCTCAGTAGTGCGTTCCATCCGTGCACAGATGGTGCGAGTGAACGTCTGAATGCCACACTGGAGCAGTACCTTAGATGCTACATTAATTATCAACAGAACGATTGGGCGGAACTGTTGCCATTCGCAGAGGTTGCTTACAATAACGCGCTACATCAAAGCACGGGGTTTTCGCCATTCAAAGTCGCTACAGGGCAGGAATTTGTAACTATCCCCGAATTGGCCATGGCACACAACACAGAACTACCACAACCCCTAAAAGCGGACGAATGGATAGAAAAAATAACCAGTAATTGGCCAGTCATGGTGCAAACACTGCAGGAAGCCAAGGCAAGTTACAAAAAACATGCTGATCACAAGAGGGGGGAAGAATGGGACTTGAGAGTAGGAGACAAGGTGTACTTGTCAACGAAAAACCTGAGGGCAACACAACCGTCACGGAAATTGGCACCAAAATTCATAGGTCCATTCCCAATCATTGAGGTCATCAACCCAGTAACGGCAAAATTGCAATTGCCAAAGACACTAAGAAAGGTGCACCCTGTTTTCCATATCAGCTTGTTGAAACAACACCACAGTTCACAACACTGGCACCCAGAACCAGAGGGAACCCCCCCCCCCCCCCATTACTGGTAGATGGAGAACCACACTTTGAGATTGACAGGATTCTGGACTCCAGATGGCACAAGGGTCAGTTGCAGTACCTAGTGAAGTGGCAGCATCTACCAATTGGAGACAGGGAGTGGGTCAGTGCCAAACACACATGCGCTCCCAAACTCGTAAAAACCTTTCATAGGGAGTTCCCGGACAAACCGCATTGAAACAGGCGCTTGAACAATGCAATGTGCTAAAATACTTTTGTGCTCTCTCCCTACAGGGAATGTATGAAAATGTGTAGAAATGAATGAAAATGTGTAAATAATTGGTTGGGTTAACAAAACATGCAGCTAAGGGAGTGGGGGGAGCATCTTGGGCCAGGAGCATGTCAGAGATCGGCAGATCTCTGCCAAAGACGCTAGACGGGGGCACATTCCAGGAGGCTGCAAGTGACACGAAAGAGACGCCGGCTTTGAAGTAGACCGGTTCGCACCTAGCTGACGATCGCGAATACACATCTCCGTGAGCGGATGTCTGAGCAGCTTGGAAAGGCACGAGTTACACGTGTCACCACCAAAGAACCTAGTGGGGGGGGAAGGGAAGATTTAAATGTAGAGGCTTTACAGGTTCCAGCCATTCAAGTCTTTGTTCGTGCTAGCTTCTGTATGCTATAATAAACTCTTCTGCTTCTAAGAACTCATGTGTCTGTGAGTTACTCTAGAGCAGGGAGATTATAGATATCGGATGGAGTGCCTTACACTGGGAAAGAGAAGAGAAGGAATGGAGAATTAAGTATGAGAGAATATGAAAAGGATGGAAGTGTGACAGGAACGATATCTAAATTAGATATAAGAGTTGGTACTCAGACTGATAAAGAATCGAGTGACCTTTATATAAACAACCAACTGGATATTTCCCTATTGTAAGTACAGTAAGGAGAGCCTCTTCCTGTCCGAAGCACCATAAGGGTGTTATGAAAAAGACTCTGTTTAACGTACATTGAATTATATTGGGTCAAAACCGAAAAACAGCTCACTTGCTGGAAGTTTTGTACTACTAGTCCTTCATCTTCATAAAATTTGGCTAAAAAGAATTCTTTGAAATTCAGGCACGGGGGAAAAACATACTTTCAATTTAGGCAGTTACCAAAGGTCTGACATTAAGCCACTTTCCATCTGCCCTTCTAAGCATGCTACTTGTCCCAACCCACCAAAGACCAAGTGGCAGTCCTTCCCAGAAAATATTGACAACTGGCTCTCAAGAACCAGACTGAACCAACAAGAAAATGCCCCTGGTGTGTGAGAAAAAACATGGGCGGATATGCACGTGTATATTAATGAGTGTGTTAATATGCATATGACTGTGACCCTGACTAGTGCAGCCCTTACAAGTTTTTAACCCATGTGCTATAAATAAATCATTCTTAATTTATTAGTGACTGGATTAGTATTTATTTATTTATTTATTTAACTTATATGACCGCCCATCTCCCCCAACGGGGAACTCTATATAACAGACCAAAGTAGGAGTTAAGAAGCTTCATGCCCTCTCATTCACAATAATCCAGAATTCTGGAATCCTGTGTGAAAATAGCTATTTGTGAGCAAACAGTAGTACACTATAAACTAAGCATTATAAGTGTGCTTTCAGTTTGTGTCTAGTTTGAGGTAAAAGCATAGAATTAATAAAGCTAAAAATAACCTATTTTTTTAAAGAAAGAGGGATTGAGTATGCAGAAGAAAAGGATGAAGGATCTGAACAACTAATGTGGAACCTCAAGAAATACATCATAAAATGCAAAATTTGAAGGTGAAAATGCAAGTCAGTGGAATGGACTTCAAGAACAATTGAGTTGTTCAACTGAACTAAAAAATAAAAAAAAATCTGAAATGCTCAGAGATGACTCTCTGACCTTTCCTGTATTACATACTAGTCTGATTCTCAAGATCCCCATCCATTATATGCTTGAATGAGCTTCATACTTATTGTTCTTTCATATCATTAAAAGAACTAAAAGGTTGGAAAAATGCATAATGTAAAGAAAGGTCAAGTGGTAATCATGGTGTGAAATGCTGAAACATGCGTAAGTATAATAATTCTTTAGATTTTATGCTCCCTGGAGAGGTAGGTGTTCAAAATTGTTCACCTACAATGGTTTATTCTGTGCTAAATATAGCTCAACACTACTAAATTGTGGAATTATACTGACCTTTTGCTCCTCTGCATCAGCAATGGCCTTTTCCTTGCTCACTTTCTCAGTCTGAAGCCCTATCTTAGTAATCAAAGCTTCAGCATCTTGATTTCTCAGTTGCAGTTCTGCTTCTTGAGAAGCAAGTTTGTATTTTAGGTCTTCTACCTAAGGCAGAATAGCAAAGGCATTTGTTTGAAGAAAACATTCAGTATGGGCAGCTTTCTAAAATGTGGGTACCAAACACATTGGCTTCAGATACACACGGAAACATACTAGACCATTCAAATGGGAGCTTCAGGAAGCAATCCAAGCGTGCCTCTTAATTCACTATTCAAGGTTCAGACAGGGTGGGGAAGCCCTTGAAATGATCATTCTTGAAGCAGCAGGTGAAGTAGAACTATTGATTGCTTCCTGAAGGGCTGGACTCAGCAAGAACCAAATTTGAACTCTCTTCCTTAGCTGTTAAAAAGTGACTATTATAGGACACATGTCCATTTTCTGTTCACGTTACCTATGGATATATCTAAGCAGCAAAGATATGTATAACTACTGTTTTAGAAAACAAAGGCACTTCTTTCTTTTTTATATTTTTCTTATATTTCATAGATTTATGTTTGCAGAATTACCAGCCTGAGATGATGAATTCAGTGAAGAACTAATACCACACGTGTGCGCATGCACAAGCACAAGCACACACATGCACACACATATTTACACACACATATATCCTCTGCAACAACTACTTTATCAGTTTCTCTTGGAAAACAGGTACAATAAATGCTATTAACATTCTATATTCAGAGGCAGTGAAAGCCTGGAATACTGTGGAAGGTTAAATCTGCCATTTTTTGTTAAATTACTAACTACCAAAGTCTCTAATATTTTCCTTAATATTTTCATTTTGTAAGCAATTTGCCTTAGTAGTTATTTCTGCATGCAATTTTTACTAATATACATATCTTGGGTTTTTTTGTTTTTGTTTATTTATTTAATTTTTATCCCGCCTTTTTATTTTTATAAATAACTCAAGGCGGCGAACATACTTAATACTCCTTCCTCCTCCTATTTTCCCCACAACAACAACCCTGTGCGGTGAGTTGGGCTGTGCTGTTGTTACTAATACACATATACATATTTTCTCTATTTTTCTTTAACGTGCATTTTTTTTAGTGGTAAAGTCTATTACTAAATTTAAGAAACTGTGCACATTAACACATAACATTCTAATTTGCACATAGGCTAATGATGTGGGGTTTTCACATTAAATTATGAGCAGAATGAATTTCTTATTCATCTTCATTGAAAATCAGTTGCTGTTGAATGTATTACAAGAAAGGCTCTTATTTTCACATAGGACTAGATCAAATATAAGGCAGCTAAGGCTCTCCAAGCACTGATAATGATTATCTGCCATCAAGTCAGTATTGATTCTTAGTGACCACACTTTGTAGATATAGTCACATTACAGTATCTGAATACCTTCTCCAAGGCCTTCATTGCTACTCTACCAAGTACCAAGTATGCTAGTCTGCAGCGTACTGTATTTCTTGACTGCTAGTTCCTTTACAGTTGGTAGTTGATGCTAAAAGGGAGAAGCTATCCTCAACTTGAATATAGCTGGTTGCTATACCTGTTGTCATTCTCCAAACATTACTGGACCAAATTTAATCAGCTTTAGCCAGCATGGTTAACAGTCATACATGATTATTTGTGAAAGCTATAACCTAACATTGTCTAGAACAGGGCTTTCCAAAGTTTTCACACCACCGTGGGAAAACCCGGAAGTGCCGCCGTTGCGGCAGTGCGCAAAAACCCGGAAGCGCTGCTGCCGCTTTCAGTTTTTGCGCGCCGCCGTTGGTGTGTCACCACGGGAAAACCCGGAAGCGCTGATGATGATCAGCACTTCCGGGTTGTGTGTCGCCACACCAGACTGTGTGTGGCAACACACTTTTGTGTCGCCACACACAGTTTGGAAAGCTCTGGTCTAGAAGATTGCAGGTTCCCCATCCCTGGGTTGATTAAATGGACCCCAAATAAACACAGATGCAAATGTTGTAGATATATCTTCAGACTCTGATTCTCTAAAGAAACTAGCCACTGAAAGGTGAGTTTCCAAGGCTTAGGTCAAGTTGATTTGGTAGAAGGTGCTTCTTTGATCCAAACTATCTCTACCTGTTTCCATGCCAATCCAAACTAATTACTCACATCACATCCAAACCGTTATTTACTTTCCATCTTCCTTCCCACTTCCCCCTGTTGATTCCCTATCCCCATTTCATCACATCCACTTAACTGCAATTTACTTTGGCAGTAATAATGGGAAGAAGGTCTCTTCTTCACTTATAACAATTGATAGGCTACCATGCTGAATGCATGGTCTATTGGCTCCAGAGAAACTCTTTTTCCCAATAGAACTACCAGACTTTAGAGGATAGTGAGATCTTCCTTAATTATTTCATTCCTCTAACTACTTACTAAATCAACCAGAGCAGTATCAGCAGCACCCAAGTAAATAGATGGGGAAGAATGTATAATTAGTTGGAGAAAGTGGGTAAGGGAAAAAGGATAAGGGGTAGATTTGAAAATGAAACTAATCTATACTCTGGCTTTTCTACTCAAACTGAGCTTTTCAGTTAAATCAGATTTAACTGATTTCTTGTCTTATATATAAACTGAGTAACTTGAATGCAGAGACTTGTATTTCTAAGCTTGGGTATATGAAGTTCAAAAAGCAAAAGTACAAAGTCCACCAGTTATGGTAACCAGAATTAAGTTTTGCTTTGGCAACAGAGGAAGAAATATTTGCCCATCATTTCCATTTTCTCTTTTTTTAAGGTTCCAGGGGGGGAAACATGTTAATGAAATATCTAACAGCATGTTAAAGACTAATAGGTCTTAAAATGTCATACCTGGACTTTGATCACCTTGCATTTGGAGTATTGTAATGTGCTCTGCCCTCAAAGATCTCTCAGAAGCTGCAGCTGATCCAGAATGTAGTGGTATGGGCAGTTATAGGCATGCCACCACATGCCCATATAACACACTGCATCATGAGCTGCACCAGTTACCATTAGGCTTCTGGGTGCAATTGAAGGTGCTGGTTACTACCTGTAAAGCCTTCATAGTATAAGGTCTAGTTATTTAAGGGACTGTCTGTCTTCCATAGCTTCCTCCTATTGTACATCATTAGGCAGAATTAGCATGCTTTGGTCCATCGATTACCAAGTCACTTGATGGGACCCAAGAACCAGACTTCTCTGTCCCAGTTTCTGCCCTCTGGAATGATGTCCCCCCCCCCCATGATTTCTATGCCTCCCCTTTGACCCTATTTATACGAGCCCTTAAAACCTGACTCTTTCTCCAAGTCTTGGGCTAGAGTGGTTGGTAGACCTTGTGGGATGTTTGCTTTGGTAGCATGGCCATTCTTTTTCTGGATGTTTGTTTTGTATGATCTCTGTATTATTCAATTGTTAATTGACTTATGTTGCATGCTGGCCAGAGTTGGGATGGAGTTGGGTGGCCTATACATCAAACAAACAAACAAACAAACATTTTCTCTTCTCAAAGTGATTCTTAATCAAAATTAGACAATAGAGTCAAAGATAATTGTGCCTTTAGTTATTCCTGAATAATGATAAAACTATAACTCAAGCTCCAACTTAGGCAGCAGAAAAATACTATTTATTATCACAAGTCTTACCTGAGAAGCAGTTGTTTTCAACTTCTGAATGCCATTTATGAGGTGTTCCTTATGTTGGGAAATTTTCTGGATTTTCTTCTCTAGAAGATTCTTGAAGAGCATTATTTGCTCTAGGAAGCTCTTGGGGGTTGTATAATTGTACCTCTTTTCATTTAGTTGAAATTTTGCACTTATCTCATTCACACTAGTGTGGGCATATGCCATAAAATAGCAAATGGAGTCATAAAACTGTGGCTGAAAAGAAAGTATGTAAAATACAGTTTAAATTAGAAGTAAAAATATTGAGGTGACTGAGTACACAACTAGACACAACAGATATCCCTCTCTGTTCATATCCAGGACCAAGAAATTTTGTACCAGATGATTTCATTCAGGCCTTGGTTCATAGGCACCATTTTGGAGATCAGGCAGGCTTCTCAAGTTGATACCCCCTATATATATATGAGGGCCATATTGACACTGACAAATAATATGTTCTAACCAAAGGTCAACGGATGACATTGGCATCAACCTCAAATGATTGTTTAGTCACAAGACCGCACAAAAACTTTTTTTTAAAGAAAGTCTTTCTCATCAGCTCAGCTGTAAAAGCCATGCTACATCTGGAATTCCCAAACAATGCATAATTGATGGGAGTTATAACCCCATTAATTAGAGTGAGGTCAGAGCTAGAGCCAAAATACATGGATTAAACATATGCAGGTGCTTTAAAATGCAAATTGCAACACTTGGCAGAGAGATGTTAATGGAATCTGAGCATGCATGGAGAGGGAAGATTTTATTTTTTTCTAGATGTTCTTCAGGCATTAGCAGGCAAGAAAATGGTTAAGTTTCCACTCCATTTGCTTGCTCTGATTCTATTTAGTATCATCCCCCCTCCCCACAACTGATGTAATCTGAATCAAATAAATAAATAAAACTCAGTGTTTCCAAATGTAGTTTATATCTGAGAAACAGAGTATGAAAACCTATACAGGAGGTTTTAGACAGAACATGCCAGGATCCCAGTAAAAGTCAGCGGAAAAGAACCAAAGGCTCCTGCATAAATTCCATCAGCAGAACAGAGATCCTTTTACTAGGCAACCCCATCAATGGACTGATGAGCTTAGTGGATAGGCTGTTATTCTGCCTCTCAGATTCATTCAAACAACTATGTAGCTTTATGTCACATATTAAAATAGCCCATACAGAAAAATACATATACTAATACAATTTCAAGGTCAAAAAAACAGTACTATTGATTCTTTAATCTAAAACTACATTTTACATAATATACTGTACGTCTATATGAAACAAGGACAGCATGATTCATTTAGAGGTTGTACATTTGTTTAAAGATATTTGAAAATCTTGAAAATGACCTATTTGTTTCCAAAATATTCATTTTATTATATAGTAATGCATTAAAATGCTGCAGTACCCATGTAAGCAATTTCCATTTTGTCCTCTGTGACTTCTACCGTAGTTAACTTTCTAATTTGTGGAATCACATCTCCCTCATTTTAATGATTATTTATTGCACTCAGTTCAAGATGTATGCAGTTCAATTAATCAAGGGAAACTTAAAAATCAATTAATATGAATTAAATGAGCTACAGCAACTCTTAGGAAAGTCACACATAATTTACCAAAGCATTGTCAATAATGCTTAGAGATCTTTTGGAAAATTATTCATGAGCGGTTGTTGATACAGCTAAACGTTTCAAGCCAACATAATTAATATTACAAAGAAGCTCATTTAGACAACTTGTAATTTATCTTTGGAACAAAACTTATTTTTGAGCATGGCTTCTTTAACAAGAACTGCCTTTAAACTTGAATAATGGCACTGAGACTGAAATAAGGATTACATGACTTGGATGCAAACTAACTCAACTCTCACTTCTGAATGGAAATGTTTCATGCACATTAGAAAAAAATGACAGCTAGCAAAGTCTGCTAGACCTTAAGTAGTTAAATTACTCCTCCCATCACTTTCTATTTTGCACACACACACACACTCTATATACAGACACATGTTAACAAGGAGAACTTTCTTACAGAATGACTGGCTTCTGCCCAGCCATGATCCTTATGAGAGACGTTTACGTAGCAGTTTTGAAAAGCTTTTGGTAACACTTGTATTTGTAAACCAGCCAGGAAAGAAGTGGGTTCCGGTAGAGCTGGAAGTGGCCTGAGACAACTTGTTCCAATGGGGCAAAATAACTATTGTTATCCAGCTTCACAAAATGGCACAGCATGGGGCGCATGCTGAGCCGCTGAGCCCGAGAGCAGCTGGTTGTAATTCACACTGTTTTTCACAAAACTCTAATCGTTCTGAGCAGACCTCTTTGATGATGGTCTTCCTTGCATTTTCAATTTGTCACTTTCTCTTATGATAAGGTCAGCAGTGACAACACTTCCTGACATTAACAGCTGTGTCTTCTAAAAGGGTCATTGTGGAACTACTAATTGCAGTAATTTCATTAGCATAAATTATTTATTCCACTATTCAGTTATCTCCAAGGTTTTGGTGCTGTTTTGTTCAATATTACACCTTATTTTTTCAGGATCAGCTCTATCACACCAAAAGGCAAATAATATTATGGCTAATTTGACCTTCTTTAGAAGTAAAATCCTACACCCTCCCACCTTTTTATTTAATTTAGAAATATTAAATATCAGTGGATAAACTTATAACCAATAGTACTTGTATTTTTATTATTCTTTTTTTAAATGGGCAGTATAATGGGATATATATATATATATATATATATATATATATATATATATATATACACACACATACACACACACATACACACACACACACACACACATACATACACACACACACACACATACATACACATACATACATACATACACATACATACATACATACACACATATACATACACACACACACACACACATCTCTACATGGCATGGCATAAACAGATCCAGCAATGACAAACAATATTTAGGAATAATTTTCTACCCATGTTATACTCAGGTATTTAGCCGAAACCAAGTATTTAATGAAGCTGGTCAAGGTCATGAAGACCTCAAATCATCTTGTGCATGCCCTCCTTGCATCTTCAGTGTCTCACCATGCCATGTTCTGCAACAGTCTGAATGGGAGGAATTCCACATAGGATCATTTAAGTGAGAGTTGATCGTTTGGGGAGTTCCATTTGCGTTAAGCTGCACACAAGCAAAACCATCCTTCAAATTTAATGTGACATAGTTAGGAGGTGGAGACAGTCTGCATGGCTCTATCCCTCTTGTATGAAACTTGAATAAAAGATCTTAATAGAGTTATAGATGATCCTCCATATATGTCCCAATGCATGTTAATGGTGCAATATTTACTTTTTATTATTTTTTAGAAAAAAATTGGTCCAGTATCAATGGCTACAGTATGTATGCCATACAATTCTGCATCATGAGCAGTACTGCTGAATAAATTGTTAAGAATGTCAGCAAACCATCTAGTTAATTTGGAAACATCAATACTAGGACTTTTCCTCCTACTTCCCCTGAAGAAAGAAAGAAAGAAAGAAAGAAAGAAAGAAAGAAAGAAAGAAAGAAAGAAAGAAAGAAAGAAAGAAAGAAAGAAAGAAAGAAAGAAAGAAACTAACTAACTAACTAACTGTTGGACTGCATAAATCATTGCGTCCAGTACTATGCATGAAAATTGCTGCTCTGGCAAAGATTTCTGGACTGAGGCCAAAAGCTTCCCTTTTGGCTTTCCCACTGAAAGAACTTCCATCCATGCATCGCTACTGCATATGTGGAGCTTCTGTCAGCAATGTCATAAACTGATAAGCCCAAAAACTCATATGGGAAGCCTATGGGCACATTTTTCCTGTTTGAACTGAGGATAAGATACGAAGTTGGCGGCAACCTTTTTTATTTTTATGTACTATTTAATCCACCTAAACGTCCCAGCGTTCCTTGGTTTTTATAGCCTTTCAATATATGCAGTTACTATGGCTTTTAAATCATGGGGTTGGACCAATTAGAAGTTGAATGAAGGTTCTACTAATGAATGTAATTATAGATCTGGAATCTGTTGTCTCAAGTTTACTGGATAATGTAGCTTATGCACTCTAATGACCATTATATGTGGTCAACTGTCCTTAACAAATGGAAATAAATGGTTTCCCCTAGATATTTAAAATCAGTGTACAATAGATAAATTGTATAAATTAAGAGAGAAAACCAGTTCACATCAATAAGTCCTCAGCTGACAGAAAACTCTAGACAGAGGAGACATTATTTTTTCCCTGCAGTGGTTAAATCCCATCTTTCAGTTAGGCTAGTAAAAGTCCTCACACACAATACACAGTTCACTAAACCACTCTCTCTTTTGGATATTTACTTGAAATGAATTCCATTTTTCTTTTGTGTTACCCAGTGCAATCTTGCTTCTTCCCTCTCCAACTATTTGACCCACTTGATCCTGTTGCTATTTTCTGTTCAGTTCCTATTTCTAAAGTTCAGAAGGTGAAATTAATTTGAGGTTAAAAACAAGAGGGAGAATGCTTTTAGCATGTGTACTACAGACACTGCTGCCTCATCTTGTTCAGTGTTGAGCCAAGTATGGCCTCTCTTTTTCTTCATTTAGGCTTTGAAGAATTAGTAATCCCCACTTTGGGAATGTAAAAATAGCAACAATGAAAATGGGATCATCATAATTTAATAACTAAAGAGTAATACTACTGAATATAATTTTTAACGGACGGTACCCAACCCAAGAAGTAACAAAACAGTCACTACATTTCACGGAAGTCATTACAGTTCTACGATACTTGAAGGTATAGCTTGAACTTCAGCTAATCTGGTACTACCTTTGAACAGCTTCATCTTCATCTTAATTCTTAAGAAGATTAAGAATGAGAAAAGTAAGATAATACGCAGCAGCATCTACAGTGTGTGTGTGATAAAATTCATAGCGGATTATCAAAGCCTGTGTACAAAGCTAATGAATATATAAAATTAAGCACTCGGGAAGGGTTTTGTTGATATACTCTAAAGAGAAACAATTTATATATTGTTCATATAATAATACTGTTAAATTAAATTGTAATTGTACATAACGAATGGATCTCTGCGTAAATGAGGTAGAATATTCTTCCCCCTCCCCCAAGTAAAACCACGCTGAAAGGAGAGAACCTTAATAATGAGAACTCTTAAGTTTATCATATTAGGGTAGGGACAACAAGATTTTTAACTATACTTATTTATCCCCAAAATAAGTTTAGAAGAAATTATACCACTGCTGACCAAATAAACCTGAATTCGTACACACAGACACACACACACACACACACACACATATATATATATACTGTATACACACACACATTGTACACACACACACACACACACACACACACACACACAGGTATCCAGCAGAAGCCACATTTGAAAAAATGCAGGGCCAGAACAAAATAATACATTATTATTTGGATTAATAGGTATTGATTAAAATTAGCTGTCTGTAAAGTTCTCTGTTTATTAAATTAATTGATCCCTCCATCTGTACTTATTAACCATTCTCTCCATCATAGAAAAATCGCTTTCACACAAACACACATGTACACACACATATCTTTCCCTCTTCCAGCAGAAAAGTAACACTAACAAGAAAAAGGGCTGAGCTTCAAAATATGTCCAGTACCACTAATTAATGATGATACATTCAAAAGCCACAGATGTAAACAATATAGACAACGTGTGCTGGATTAGACCCAAACTATAGCCCATAACCTACACAATATTAGCACTTACAACTCATGTTCCTCATGGTAAAGACATATTATTTCTGATGCTGAGAGCAATACAGCTCTCATGACCAGCAGCTGTTGACAGTAGGGCTATGTTGTGCTTTGGATTCAAAGGTAAAGAAGTGTTTCAGAGCACACCCAGGTGCATATATAGTACCTCTCTGCAATTATTTAAACCAAAGGTTTCTTTTCCCAAGATCATGTGGCAGGCAAGCTGCACAAATCCAAGAGGTAACTTTGTGATTCTCCAGCAAAGGAGATCGTTACCTTGTCGTGGTGCTGGAGCTTGAGCACCTCAATGAAACCATGAGCTAAACCGTGAAGGGACACCCAAGACGGGAAGGTCGTGGCAGAGAGGTCAGACTAAATACGATCCCTGGGGAAGGTAATGGCAACCCACCCCAGTATTCTTGCCATGAAAACTAAATGGATCAGTACAACCAAAGATATGTCGGTATACCATCGGAAGATGGGACTCCCAGGTCGGAAGATGGTCAAAATGCTACTGGGGAGGAACAGAGGATACGTTCAACTAGCCCCAGATGTGATGACGCAGCTAGCTCAAAGCCGAAAGGACGGCTAGCGGCCGACGGTGCTGGTGGTGAACGACGAATCCGATGTTCTAAAGATCAACACACCATAGGAACCTGGAATGTAAGATCTATGAGCCAGGGCAAATTGGATGTGGTTATTGGTGAGATGTCAAGATTAAATATAGACATTTTAGGTGTCAGTGAACTGAAATGGACTGGGATGG
The DNA here is from genome assembly GCA_023362775.1 of Charina bottae. Lineage (NCBI taxonomy): Eukaryota > Metazoa > Chordata > Lepidosauria > Squamata > Charinaidae > Charina > Charina bottae. The sequence continues at coordinate 33,963,580 of JALMGJ010000007.1, forward strand.
GCCACTTCACATCAGATGACCACCAGATCTACTACTGTGGACAAGAGGACCACAGAAGAAATGGAGTAGCCTTCATAATTAATAATAAAGTGGCTAAAGCAGTGCTTGGATACAATCCAAAAAACGATAGAATGATCTCAATTCGAATTCAGGGTAAGCCATTTAACATCACAGTGATCCAAATATACGCCCCAACCACAGATGCTGAAGAAGCAGAAGTAGATCAGTTCTATGAGGATCTGCAGCACCTACTAGATAATACGCCAAAAAGAGATGTTATTTTCATTACAGGAGACTGGAATGCTAAGGTGGGTAGTCAGACGACACCTGGAATTACAGGCAAGCATGGTCTGGGAGAACAAAATGAAGCAGGACATAGGCTGATAGAATTTTGCCAAGACAACTCACTGTGCATAACAAACACTCTCTTCCAACAACCTAAAAGACGACTTTATACATGGACTTCACCAGATGGTCGACACCGAAATCAGATTGACTACATCCTTTGCAGCCAAAGGTGGCGGACATCTATACAGTCGGTAAAAACAAGACCTGGAGCTGACTGTAGTTCAGATCACGAACTTATTGCAAAATTTAGAATCAGACTAAAGAGAATAGGGAAGACCCACAGATCAGTTAGATATGAGCTCACTAATATTCCTAAGGAATATGCAGTGGAGGTGAAGAATAGATATAAGGGACTAGATTTAGTAGATAGGGTCCCGGAAGAACTATGGACAGAAGCTCGCAACATTGTTCAGGAGGCGGCAACAAAAAACGTCCCAAAGAAAAAGAAAACCAAGAAGGCAAGATGGCTGTCTGCTGAGACACTGGAAGTAGCCCAAGAAAGAAGGAAAGCAAAAGGCAACAGTGATAGGGGGAGATATGCCCAATTAAATGCAAAATTCCAGAGGTTAGCCAGAAGAGATAAGGAATTATTTTTAAACAAGCAATGTGCAGAAGTGGAAGAAGACAATAGAATAGGAAGGACAAGAGACCTCTTCCAGAAAATTAGAAACATCGGAGGTAAATTCCAGGCAAAAATGGGTATGATCAAAAACAAAGATGGTAAGGACCTAACAGAAGCAGAAGAGATCAAGAAAAGGTGGCAAGAATATACGGAAGATCTGTATAGGAAGGATAATAATATTGGAGATAGCTTTGACGGTGTGGTCAGTGAGTTAGAGCCAGACATCCTGTAGAGTGAGGTTGAATGGGCCTTAAGAAGCATTGCTGATAACAAGGCAGCAGGAGACGATGGTATCCCAGCTGAACTGTTTAAAATCTTGCAAGATGATGCTGTCAAGGTGATGCATGCCATATGCCAGCAAATTTGGAAAACACAAGAATGGCCATCAGATTGGAAAAAATCAACTTATATCCCCATACCAAAAAAGGGAAGCACTAAAGAATGTTCAAACTATCGAACAGTGGCACTTATTTCACATGCCAGTAAGGTAATGCTCAAGATCTTGCAAGGTAGACTCCAGCAATTCATGGAGCGAGAATTGCCAGATGTACAAGCTGGGTTTAGAAAAGGCAGAGGAACTAGAGACCAAATTGCCAATATCCGCTGGATAATGGAGAAAGCCAGGGAATTTCAGAAAAACATCTATTTCTGTTTTATTGACTATTCTAAAGCCTTTGACTGTGTGGATCATAACAAACTGTGGCAAGTTCTTGGTGGTATGGGGATACCAAGTCATCTTGTCTGCCTCCTGAGGAATCTGTATAACGACCAAGTAGCAACGGTAAGAACAGAGCACGGAACAACGGACTGGTTTAAGATTGGGAAAGGAGTACGGTAGGGTTGTATACTCTCACCCTACCTATTCAACCTGTACGCAGAACACATCATGCGACATGCTGGGCTTGAGGAATCCAAAGCTGGAGTTAAAATCGCTGGAAGAAACATTAACAATCTCAGATATGCAGATGATACCACTTTGATGGCTGAAAGCGAGGAGGAGTTGAGGAGCCTTATGACGAAGGTGAAAGAAGAAAGTGCAAAAGCTGGGTTGCAGTTAAACCTCAAAAAAACCAAGATTATGGCAACGAGCTTGATTGATGACTGGCAAATAGAGGGAGAAAAAGTGGAGGCAGTGACAGACTTTGTATTTCTAGGCGCAAAGATTACTGCAGACACTGACTGCAGCCAGGAAATCAGAAGACGTCTACTTCTTGGGAGGAGAGCAATGGCAAATCTTGATAAAATAGTTAAGAGCAGAGACATCGCACTGACAACAAAGGTCCGCATAGTTAAAGCAATGGTATTCCCTGTAGTAACCTATGGCTGTGAGAGCTGGACCATAAGGAAGGCTGAGCGAAGGAAGATAGATGCTTTTGAACTGTGGTGTTGGAGGAAAATTCTGAGAGTGCCTTGGACTGCAAGAAGATCAAACCAGTCCATACTCCAGGAAATCAAGCCAGACTGCTCACTTGAGGGAATGATATTAAAGGCAAAACTGAAGTACTTTGGCCACATAATGAGAAGACAGGATACCCTGGAGAAGAAGCTGATGCTAGGAAAAGTGGAAGGCAAAAGGAAGAGGGGCCGACCAAGGGCAAGATGGATGGATGGTATTCTGGAGGTGACGGACTCAACCATTGGGGAGCTGGGGATGGTGACGGCCGACAGAGGGCTCTGGCGTGGACTGGTCCATGAAGTCACGAAGAGTCGGAAACGACTGAACGAATAAACAACAACAGCCCCAGGTGCAAGGTCACACAGCCACCCTAGAAACATATTTAAGGATTCCCTTACCAACTTTACTCAGACTAAAGAAGCTCCTTGGATAAGGAGTGAAACGTTTCTACTGACAAAATAGAAATCCAGTTGACATGATTCAAGCCACAGACTGTTCCACCTGGATGACTGAGAACCTTCATCGGCTATGTGAATAAGTTTCTCCTTTATTTATTCTCCTTTATTAATTATAATCTATCAATCTTCATTGAATGGTCCTGGGTTTTAGTATTATGGAGGATGGAGAAAATACCTTTTTATCCATTTGGTCCATGGTATGCATACATTTAAGGGGTGTGGTGGCTCAGCGGGTAAGACACCAGGCTTGTCGATCGGAAGATCGCAAGTTCGGAGGTTCGAATCCCTAGCCCTGCGTGACGGAGTGAGCTCCCGTACTCGCCCCAGCTCTTGCCAACCTAGCAACTCGAAAGCATGCAAATGCAAGTAGATGAATAGGTACCATTTCAGTGGGTAGGTAACAGCGTTCCGTGCGTGTCATGCGGCCACATGACCGTGGAAGCGTCTTCGGACAATGCTGGCTCTTCGGATAACAAACGGAGATGAGCACTGGCCCCTAGAGTCGGACAGGACTGCACAAATGTGCGGGGGGAACCTTTACCTTATGGATACATTTATACAGTTCTTATCTCTTACCCATGATTGCCTTCTTTCTTAACTATGGATCCCTGTCCTGCACAAATTAAAAAAAAATCCTCAAAGAACTGCTTTAGTTGCCATCATCTGCATTCTCTTGGTTCTGCAATACCATTTAAAGGCGCTGTGAACAGAAATATTCTGAAGGTGGTTCTTTTGCAGATTTAGGGATATTACACAGTTTCCATGAAATTCAGCTTCTTCACATTAGCTGCATACTTAGTCAAAGATTTTATTGTATTACATTTCCTACAATTGAAGACTTCTCTTCTGGTTAACTGCTGTTAGTGGAGTTATGCAAGGTGACTAAGAATGCAAGATGCAGTATTTTACATACGTGTTTACCATTTTAATGCTAATGTTGCCCTTTGTTTTAATGTTAAATAATTTAGTTTTATCAACTCATGCAATGGCCTCATTTTTCACCTCTAATTCAAACAACTTTTAAAAGCTAGAGTATCAAGATGTACGTTTTTAGAAACCATGTCTATATTTCAGCTAAATTTGTTTTATATGTGTGATAATTTTAAATAACATTTTACACAGAACCATTCAGTTAATTAGCTGTAACTGTTAGATCCTCCTTGCATCCATTTTATGAAATAGATGTTACAATGGATAATTCTAATCATACTTCTACAAAACTAACATTATGGACAAATTATACATTGGATGGATATAATTTGAACCAAATAGAGCAGAATAGAACCAGAAGAAGTGATAGGACTACGATACTATTTCTGAATTCTTGAAAAGTTATTTGCATAGCATGGTATAGGAAAATAAAGACAAGTCTCTCTATGGCCAGTAGATGTCATTGGTCACTCTTTGTAATCTTACAAAAGCCGCTTTGTTGCTCAGCATTGGCAGCAGCAGAAGTATAGGACCGAAAAAAATGCATTTTAGAAGAAAAAGATCTAAGTGCCAAATAATACCTTTGTTTAGATTGTTTTTAAATCTTTCTGTGTTTTCACTTTTAGATGCAATGAAAGTTTTGAGACCTATTGGCATTTCTCAAAGGAAGGAATTATATTGATTGAGACTGATTTTTAGCAAAGGTAGTGGGTTATATTTACTGAGCAAGAAGCAGCTTTTCCATTTTGAGTTTGATACTGCTCTTCATTGGCTGTGTTTGTCACTCTTTAAAGAGCTTGCTTCCTATACGTTTCTCTTTTATAACAAAGGATAGTAACACACAATTCAGCACAACTCCACCCAGCCATTCCCTACTGATTCGTTTCAAGACAAATCTTGTATGCAATTAGTTGCATCACTGCTCTATCAAGTTAAAGCATTAACTATGTTTATAGCACAAAGATTCTCATTTCCTGTTGCTTTGTTTATCCATAAAAGCATGCATCACTGTCATAATTTTATTTACAGTTGTTGACTTTACAGTAGAAGCATCTCTTCTGTAACCACTGAATCTTCTATTCTTATATCACTCTGTCATCAGCATTGACGTCACGTCATATTTATCTTTCTTCAGTGTTTAATCAACTTGGTGTAAGTCTTGACCTTTCCTGTATTTTCTTGTTCCATTTGGTCCAGGGAGAAATCAAATATTGACTCTAACTAGAGATCTTGCACAGTAGGAGCTAGAATTTAGGAACATTTTTCCATCTGGAACATTATTACTCTTAAGAGAGCATAGGAGAAAATTATAGTGAAAAAGACGCTCAATTGTAAGTTTTCATTATAACCATCAATGCTAAATTCTGACTTTCTAAATTCTTTTAAAAATATTACAGGTTAGCATGAAAGTATTTTGATTATTTCCTAAATAATCAATTTTATTACTATTTGACAAAAGCTTGAAAGTACTTCTACTACTATCTTACAAAGACTTGAAGGGGAAAAGGACTGAAAATGTTCTGATTTCAAGTGCCTACTTAAAGAACAACTGATAAAAGTGTATCTGCTAGTTGAGTTTTGAGCACAATTTCTTTACCGTTTTAGAATTTAGGAGAGTGGGAAATTCCAATTATGTGACAATGTTATGTTTCCTCTATGTTCATATACACAGCCAAACTTCTGTAATTTTAGAGAAATGCTTCAACTGAAGCCCCCAGAGTAGGACTTTTTAATTTCAGATGGTACTGTAAACGCTCACGAAGGTCTATTGGATCCTTGCACATTGGCTTCTTTTTCAATGCCTTTTCTTCTTCTTTCACACTTTCTAAGCTATGTTGAAGAAACCGGCTGTATTGTAATACAGGAATATTGTAACCATAGTGAACGCTGCAGCCTTAGATGAAGGCAAATATGTGAGGAAACAAAAAGTTTTTTCCTCTCTTAGCTTGTCCTATTATTGATCTCCCAGAGAGCTGTGTTGCTTTTGCATATGATTGACGAGCTTGAAATTCTGTACCTTAATCCCAGGCATCTCCTCAATGAACCTCCTGCTGACGGATTCCAGGGCCTCCTGCGGCCACTCATGAAACCAATCAATAGCTGTGCAGTTAACTATGGCTGGGAACTTCCGAGCTCTAACTTTCAATGTGGAACCGACAGGAGAGAAACACAAAATGATCTGTACAGATGAAGAGAAGAAAAAGAGAGAGAGGGAGAGAGAGAATGAAGCATAACATGGTAATCAAAGAGAATAATGCAGTCAACTGCGGTGGCAATGAGCCATTGCCATCAGACTCACAAACAAAAATGCAATTTATCTAGCAGCTAATGAATTTAGTCAAATTAGGATTTTAACTGCAGAAAATGGAGCTTTATTTGCTTGTACTGGGTTTTGTACAAACCCTGGGTTTGGTGCATTTCACTAAACTCTTCTCATTTGTGCGTTGCCTCCTGGTTCAGTCCAGCATCAGTTAATGAGGCCCATTTGTCTGAATCAATGATGCTAAAACTTAACTATAGCATTCAGTCATCAGAGAAACCCCTCTGACATAATACACTTCTATATTACTGATTCAATGAAGGTTCCATGTGATTAAGGTTATTTGATGCAATATGTCCGTTATGGTTTGGGTTCAATTTTGTTTTTAATAGAAACACTGTCATTCCTCAAAGCTTCTCCGCAATATTAGAAAATCCTGCACAACAGAATAATTGCCTAGCTATTTTAAAATAACAAAACACTTCAATTATGCTTAGCTGTCCACATATTCCAACCCTAACATTTTTACTTTGAAATAAGAGAAATACATTTTAATATAGATTATTATCCAACAATGCTTTGAAAAACCTCCCTATGCTACTATAGACCTTTTCCCCTTTTATTTTCCCTTTCCCTTTCTACCTGTTTTCTTACAAATGTTTTTGAATAAGTTAACTGATATCTTCTCCAGTCCATGGTCTTTATTTGTGGCCTGTTGAAAGTCTGCATTGATATAGCTGCCTCTGGAAGTACTAATTTTGCACAGTAGGACACCTGAGAAGCAGTAGCAAGGCAAGCATGTTTCAAAAGTAGTTTTAAAAAAACTGTTTAAAATAATGTAGCTATGGGTGAAATTAAAAAGAAGATCAAAGAGGATGAAAAGGATAGGAGGGATTTTAGAAGAGAATATATGTCAGTATTTTTTAATCACTATAAAAGTACTATCTCAAGCAAAATGTAAAACTTCCTTTATATACATTCATAACAACACAAGATATCAGGCAAAGTAAGCCAGACTCCAACTCCAAATGGGAAAAAAAAGATGATTGTGATGTTTATATTCTGTTTTACATTGGGTTTATGAACCATTAGAGCATTTGAAAACCAAATAAGGACTTATCCTATGATGGAATACTTACGAAACTTTTTCAAGTTCTTGGTACCATAATATAATCTTGAGAAAGGTTCAAGATCCTCTGCTCCAAAAATTGCTGCCAAATTTGCAAGATGTTAAACCTTATGGAGTTTCCTATATCTCATATTGAGATCTCCCAAAAATTTGTATGAGATCACTGGCATCTTACATGAGTTCCCCAGGTAAGATCACTTAAACCATGAAAGATTTAGTGACTGAGAAACATTTTGGTCATTTAAAAAAAAATTAAATTAATTTTATGGGTCATCTCCCTTTGGGGATGAGAAATACCCTAACATCCATGGACACCATGTTGCCATTCCATTAGGGTGATTAGAGAATTTTGTATTCTGATTAATTTGCACATCAGATTATTTGTAAAGCTTGCAGCTGAACTTCCTGATTTTAACTTCTATATAGGAAGTATATGGCTGCATATGAGTGGTGAAAGGACTATCCTTCCTTCCCTCCCAGCACTTTAATTCATAATTCCTTCTATGGAAATTTTAAAAGGAAAATTAAACTCTGTAGGCATCATGGTGTGGAAGGTTGAAATTGCATGTTGGCTGAGAAATTATAGCCCTTTAAGTCCAACACATGTAGAGGACCACAGGTTGGGTTAGGGTTACAGTTATCTCTGATACAGAAATAGCAGCAAAAAATTCTAATGGAATTACTATGAGAGATCTAAATAAACATACACTCTCCTTTGTAACACTGGATAAACTAATTTGTACCTTGAGTTGCAGTCGTACTCTATCTAAAAAAAAGCTCCAGCAGTTTTCTCTAGTGTCAGTAAGACCAAGTTCACGTATTTCATTCCTAATTCCTGCAATAATGCCATCTGTATCTTCATCACTGAACAGATCTGGAATTTCTCCTTCATTTAAACAGAAAAGGAGAATTGTAGGAAACCCATATAATAAAAAAGTGAATAATTAAATGTACTTATTCTTCCTGTAAATCTAATAAGAATTTCTTATTTTGGCTATAATGATATCCTTACAGTTATGAGTGCTATTAGTTTTGTTTTAAAATGTTATGATTATATATATGAAATATTTATATATATAAAATAAACTATTAAATATAAATATTTATTTATTTCAAATAGTCATTCGCTTGCCCTAAACATGAATGCAATTTCCTTTCTTTCCCTTCTTTATTTTGGAAAATTAGAAAATATGCCTTGCAAAGATATATAGGTTAACACATTTCTATGCTTTCTAAAACATGGTTTCTTTTAACTGTCCCTAAAGGCTAACATCACTACAAGGATTCATTTCTCTGTGTAGCCAATTAATACAAATAGTGTTTTATATGCTTAATTTCCTGATTAAAAAGCTAGTATTTAAACTGTCACTGTTATTCCACTATTAATCTAAAGCACTCACATAAACTATGCTTTTCTTCACCCCAACAGAGCTGCTATGCTGAGCCTATCAACCCATTTAAAGCTGTGAACGTGAACCAGTACAAAAGAAATACTAATCAGTGGAACATATACCTATGCACTACATTACCTTGATATTGGCTCCCCAGAAACAACATGGTTAGTTTTTAAGCAAACAATTCATAATATTGAACTTACTAGGGTTAATAGATATTTTGTCAAAGGACACCCCACCCACATTGGAAAACATCTCAAAGACAAATAACCCCTTTTAAAGTTCATTGAAACAGCAGATAATTTGTCATTGAGAGAATCTTTCCAGAAATGTGTAGGTCTAATCACCTGATGCCAACAAGTCATTAATCAGCACAAGAAAGCGTTCATCTGGAACTTGAGCATCTGTCAGCAAAAACACAGTGGGAATGTTCTTGGCTCCTGTCTTGATATACAAACTGGCAAGATCTACCTGTAAGGAAAGGAGGTAATTACTCATGTTAAGTTAAAATGCAGAAACAAGGAGGAGGGAAGCAACAATCAGTGGGAAAATTCTAGTAATTTGAATGCTGTTTCTTTGCATCTTCTCATAATTTACATCCCTTAATGTGACTCATCATTTTCCAGAGGATTCTTTTGAAATCTATCATTTATTTGTTTTTTAGATAACAGATATAGAGAATTCAGATCTGACTGCTGGATGAACATGGAAACAAGTAATGAATCAATTTCCTGTTCAAAAAATGCTTACTGAAGTTCTGCTTAACAACTTTTCATTAAAACTCCTTCACTTGGCTCACAGTGTCTGTTCATTACGTTAAGACATTCATTGGTGATCACTCGTAGCTGAGTAAGATTGTCTTCCAAAGGTAAAATTTTAACAGTGGATCCGTAAGTGGCTATAAAGGCCAATTCTGGATCCGCACAACCTCCCACAATGAGGGCATAGGTTTCCAGGTGGGAGACGGTCATGATGAGGGTTTGCCTGACGTGCCTTCCTTTTAGCTCTTTTCTCCCTTTCGCCCTGTACTCGTGCTTCTTCAAAGTCCATAGCGCCATTAATAAAGGCTGACCTCCAATTGAAACGCTCATGAGTTAGGGCTTCCCAGTTCTCAATGCTGATATTACATTTTTTTTAAGACAACACCAATCATGTTTGTGTAGTTTTAAGTATACAGTTGAAATATCTTGAGAAATCACATCAAGTCAGAACAAAGGTGTCTGCAACAGGGCATCTCAATAGTTCTATGATTATTAAGTCTGATGTGTTCCAAAGAAGTAGATCTCTTAAAGTTTGGAAAAGGCCTATGTTATTCTGAAAAATATGAAGTTGATTGCAGGGGTCTTTACTATCAAATTTTCCAACCAAATCTCCTCATAGCATACTGATTCCATGAGAAAGATCCATATGATTAGCAAACCCATAGAGGTAGGTAACTTAGATGCAGTTCCAGCATATTTAATATTCTTGCAGATAATTGACAGCTGAAATAATTTTTAAACAACACTTCAGTTAGATGGGAAGGTATAAGAGCACATTTAACCCTGCATTCCTTTTTTAATGGGAGGGCAGTCTATAAGAGTCGGTTCTCTTGCCTTTTACTTTGTTTATCTGGAAGGACCATGTCCATGAACTTAAGATGATTCCCTCCCACCGAAAGGAAGATTAGACAAAAAGGAAAAAAAATCTACCTCCATTATCATATTTTCAGTGACCCTGAGAAAAAGAGTTTTCTCTTCAAGTAAATTCAAGTAAAGTAAAAACAACAAGCAGCCTTAGAATTGAAAATGAAGATATCAAAGTGGTAGAAAGCTTCTGCCTTTTAGAATCCACCATCAACAGTAAAGGAACAAGCAGTCAAGAAACACGCCATGGACTAGCACTTGGTACAGCAGCCATGAAGGCCTTGGAAATGCTATTCAGATACCATGATGTGTCTATACCTACAAAGGTCAGAACAGTGCAAGCAATGGCATTCCCTGTGACACTTCATGGAAGCAAAAGCTGGACCTTGAAGAAGGAACAGTATTGACACTTTTGAACTTTGGTGTTGGAGAAAACTCCTGAGAATACAGTGGATAGCCAAGAAAACAAACGAATGGATCATCAAACAAATCAACCCAGAGTTCTCACTTGAGACACAAATGATCAGGCTCAAAATATTATACTTTGGACACATTATGCAAAGACCCTGCTCTCTGGATAAGGCTCTAATGCTGGGAAAGGTGGAAGGAAAAAGAAGAGGCTGATCAGCAGCCAGGTGGATAGACTCAGTTACAATGGCGATGAGTGCGCCATTGAAAGAATGAAAGACCAAGTAAGGGACAGATCATTATAGAGAAAATCTATTTAGGTGGTTGTTAAGAGTTGACACCGACTTGATGGCACATAATCAGTCAATCAATCTTCAAGTAAATAAAAGTAATCCTCCAAGAAAACAGTCAGGAAATCATGGTTGTGGTTTGTTACATTCTTTTTCACAAAAGAAAACAGTAAGTTGCAGTGTGACCGAAAACAAAATATTTGATTGTCAAATGGAAATCTGATGGCAGCCAGAACAAATCAAAATTTTGGCTAATTGTCATCTATAGCACAGTTCATGAGTGATTTTCTATCATTAATATTTCCAGAACTGTGTTCCAGGAGCTTTATGTCATTTGGGGTGGATTTGCTCATTCTTGGTAGTTCTAGTGTTCTTTTATTCATAATGGCTTAAGTTACACAACACATTAATTAGTCATTAGTTTCAAACAACATGCTAGGCCAAGACTTAACAAACCACATTTTGACTTAGTGCAATACACGAATCCAAGCATTGTTTGGCACCAACCTCTTCTTACTGCTCTATGAGAACAAGGATGTTAAACCTAAAAGTTCTCTGTGTCCTGTTTTCCCAAATCCAAGAGCAAATATTCTGGTGAAAAATAGCAGGATGAAACCAGTTATACGTCTCCTACTTTCAGTATTCAGGCTTTTGATGTTGCCAAAATAGAACAAAAGCTATGTATAAAAAATGCAATGATTTACTTCAAATCTTGAGGTTTCAAATAGCATCATTTCAAACACAGCAATTCTCTAGATGATTGAGCAATAACAGTTGTGTATACCCTGAGATCCTCCACTGTGTAGTCTTTTCTCAGTGTAATTTGAAATACTTCAAGAGAGCCAAGATAGGCAGCTAGTCTTGATAAACTTTGTTTTCCGCTGCCACCCACTCCAATCAAAAGTGCATAACCACAGGAGGACTCCAATATTCGGCTAATACGACATCTGTCAATGAAAAGAACAACATATTGGTAGCTGCAGAATAATGTTGTGATTCTCATGTTGGGACATAGCAACTGGTTTGTGTAAAACATAATAATTTGATTTACTTCAGATAAACATCATGAAAGGTTTTGACACATTATAATTATTACTCCATTACACATATATGCTATTTTTCCTCGGGGAGCTCAAGGAGGCACATACAGATGTTTCTGCTCATTTTACCCCTATAGCAGTAATCCTGTAAGGGAGGCTGACCTGAAAAATAGAGACTGGCCCAGAAATACCCAGTGTACTGTATAATCAAGTTAATAACAACAGCAAACAACCCATATCCAATGTAGATTTCTCAGTAAGTTATCATCAGCCTGTGACATCCATAAGGGTGTGTATGTGTGTGTCAAAATTAATAAGATGATGGACAGAATGCTGTGATGCAAGCTCTGCCCCCTTTTAACATGTGTATGACTCTGTCACATGTACAAAAGGAATGGGACTTGCATCAAGATGATCCATCAACCATCTTGCCAATTTTGACACCCCACTCCCCTTGATATTGTGATCAGCAGACTTATTTTTGTATTTTGTTTATGGTCTCACTGGGGAATAGATGGACAGATAGGTGTGTGTGTGTGTGTGTATGAAAGATAGTAAGCAAACATCTCAGTAAGGAAATATTTCTAGCTTCAGATGTCATTTTCTTAAGGATATTAGACTTGAGGCCACATGGAATACCGAGGACCACATTTCTAAAGGCTAAAATGTAAGGCTTAATCCAACCACTTTGCTCTTTAAAATGCCCCCAATACAAAAATGGACCCAAAGTTTTCTCACCCACTATGGAGCTTTGAAGATCACAAAACAGATACTCATGGTTTGCCCTAGATCACACTTTTTGTACCCTTATTATACCAATGAATATGCAGGATTCAGCAACAGAAGACTTTTGTGCCTTGCTCCTGTATTTCTATATGTAAATAAATAAATCCAAACTAAATGCATACTGTCTAAGTTACAACTTAGCTCTAATTGCATCCCAAATAAACATTTACTTACACATGCTGAATAGCATCCTCAAATAAAACTAAGTTCATTGATGCATTTACTTCATTGTAGTTTTCTAGAGCCTCCAGGAGTATCTTTCTCAGCACTTCCCAGTCTTTGACAGGCATATAGTTAGGGTCTGCCATACCATTTGCAAAATGACAGTAAATAAGAGGTTTTTGAAGAAGAACATGATCTTCCAGATCCTGGCAAGTTGGCAACATAACATCAAAAAGAGAAACTTAATACTCTGAAATGTGTTGCAATTTATCTTGCCATAAAGGTTCCAATGTCAAAACTTTTGGAAGTTGCCTCAAACCAAAATTATTACTATTTGCCATTTATGAACAATTTATCTCCCAATACGTTATGGTAGAGATTTTCTTAGTTTCTTTCTAACAGCTTTCCTGTGAATTCAGAAGGAGGCAGTTCATTTCACCAATAGCTGAGCAATCTGCAGGTGGCTGTTTACAAAACTGTCTCCTGAATTCTCAGTCGGTGAACTGATCATGACAGCTAAGAATGCCAGCTCTAGCATTGCAGCACCAGTGATCCATATATATAACGGGGTTAGCATTACAGGTTTCTGCCATCACAGCTTTAATGATGTGTATGTTATAGAGAAGAGATCAGTGTGCAAGCTCTTGGCTCAGGGAGAATAGTATTAGGATCCAACTGTTTTGTTTTGCAAGACACTTCCAGGGACAATAATTACGTTGTTACCTACCCACCGAAGTGGTACCTATTAATCTACTTGCATTTACATGCTTTCAAATTGCTAGGTTGGCAAGAGCTGGAGCTAGTGCGGAAGCTCACTCCGCACGCAGGGCTAGGGATTCGAACCTCCGAACTTGCGATCTTCCAATCGACAAGCCTGGTGTCTTACTCGCTGAGCCACCACACCCCTTGAAGATGTTATAGAGAAGAGATCAGTGTGCAAGCTCTTGGCTCAGGAAGAATAGTATTAGGATCCAACTGTTTTGTTTTACAAGACACTTCCAGGGACAATAATTTAAGCCTTCCCTGAACATTCTTTTCTTCAAAGCTGTCTTCAATAATTTAAAGCCTAATTATTGAGGTGGGAAACTAAGATTTGACAAATAATGCACAGTCCTTAAATTTATGTGAACAACTGCATCATCAAATCTTTGGGAATAATTTGAAAAAAAGCAGACTATTTAAAAATAAATAAATAAAATAATTTAAATAAAGAATTAAGCTCTTTTTGGCTTGCTTGTACTCCAAATTCTCTAATTTGCTAATGTCCATTATAAATTCTCTTCACCACTACCAGAGGCAGCTAACCCGCTGAAATGCTAACTGTGTGTAGATAAGCAACCTATATCCTATGCAGAAGAACTGTCTTTAAAAAGTCTCTTATTTTTCTCTTACTATACATATAAGGAATAAGGGGGAATTAGCATTATAATGGTTCTAAGAATATAATGTTTCATGTCACTATTTTATAGGCATTTACATTAACTTTTACATCATAAAAGTTAAAAAGACACTCTTGCTCTGGATCCTAACAAATTACTGAGATAGCTTTTAGTTAGAAAAAATAATGTTGCTGTAAACTTTTTTCTTTTCTTTTTTTAAAAAAACCCTCACTATCTGTCTGGATGTCTTTTCTGAAAAGAGCATAAATGTGGGTTCTTAATTAACCCCTCTCAAACCAAACAGTAATCACTATGTCTTTTGTAATATTTATTGCAGATATATTTTTCAGTGCTTATGGTTATATAGGAAAGTAGTATGTTACATTATAGTTCTCTCTGCATTTGTGTTTCACTTGTTTTTCATGGATTCTTGAAGATAAAAAGAATTTTCAAATGATTAGTGGTAGATAAATATTAGCTGTTTACCTCAAAATATTTATGCGCAGTATCTACCAACTTTTTATAAAAGAAATTGCAATCTTTTTCTTCCACCAATTTATCTCCATAAACACGTGAAGACTCATGAAGCCACAAACGAACCAGATCATTTGGATGCTTCAAACACTCCAGTTTAGCAAACAGAATCCCCTTTAAAGGAAACAGAAAGGGTATGTTAAAAGAATCATAACACCCAATCAGCAAGATATGCAAAGCAGGTAAATCTGGTATCAACAGCTTTGTTTCTAAACTGAGAACTGCATGTAAACCATACTGTACCTTCCAACATTGGTTGCCCAACTGTTTTGGAACTGCTTCTGTTTATTCTTATTTATACTCACAAGAATTTTCTTCTTTGCAATTATGCAATACTATCAGGGCTGAGAGTAGACACCACTACATACATTCTTCGGACACTGCTAAATGAATCAAAGCCCGAGTGAAATTCTGACACTATCTTCTATTACAGATAATAAAGAATAGTTCAGCCTTTGAGGATGGGTTGTATTTTTTAACATATTTTCATTCTGCCCATTTAAGAATACATGGTAACTTGCAGGCCTATGTATAGTACTCCTTCTTATTCTAATGATATCAGCAATTGGCAATGTTATCTTGATCTCCTCCATTAATTTTTTAAAGAAATGCAATGTTCATTGTTTTAAAGAAGAACCTATAGGTGATTTATTTATTTTATATCAGACATTGTTATTTTTTGTTTACCTTCACAAAACTAATTTATCTCTATCTCAAGCTCTGTATAAGGTGGGAAGTCATTTGCTTACACTTTCTAAGTGACAAGGCAATGGCAGCCATGACTTTAAGAGCAGAAGGGTTATACAGTTATCCTATCCCTCCAATCACAGCTCATCTACCATTACAACCTATTATTTCTCCTTGTCTTCAAACAGGATCCCACTTGTTTTAAATGCAATAAATTGATTTATTAACTGTTATTATATTAACTAAATTCAATTTTTGCATGCAAATTAGAGTATCACTCATTACAGACCTGGAAGATGTTAGAGAGATCTCGAAGGTTGAAAATATAATGGAATTTAATAGCTGTTGGGAGAAAGCTCTGAACCATTGTCTGGTGAAGCCAAACTGCAGCTTGAATCAGGAAAGGGCCATGATTTAATACAGATGGATTAAAATTATATCGCTGAAAATGTAAATCAAGTATCTTCCCATAGATAGTGCTCAGAGTATCAGAGGAGGGAAAGTTCATGGCAAACACGGCAAAATGCCTCTAAAATATGAAGAAGATATTAAGTTTTAGCATTTTGTGATATTGTTATATGAATGGCTACTTGAGAACACACTTATGAACAAAGGGCAATAGTTAATAAGAAACATTTGGCATAAGAATCCTCATGCAATTTAGTTTTAAAATCTACAAAAGAGCTATTTCTAAGGGAAATATTTCATATGCTGCTCTAATAAATAGCAAAAAAAGAAATCTAGGTATTGCTGCCCAAGTATGTAAATCCTTCAATGACCAGAAAGGCCCTCTGTCCTATTGCATGGTTGGAAGTCCAATCCAAGGAGACAGTGTTATTCTAGTCCATTATCTAAGGACATAACGTACACTATTATTTTCCAGAGCTTTGCACTACAAAAACCCAACCCTATTAAAACAAACATGGAATACACGCAACTGCTTATAGAAACTAGACCTGTTTTATTACAGTTCTACTGGAGAGTTTTATTTGAAGAGGAGAAATCAAATACACCTTCATGAAAATGCTATAAGAAAACATGATGGATTAGGCCAGGGAACTGAGCTCCTTCCATGGCCCATATAGCCTAACCTGCACTTCAGGAAGAGGTAGGGCTTTAATTGCATGGTTTTAGCTGCAATCTTGACCTTTCTAACCCTCCCCCTCAGTGGATACCCTTGGTTACAACACTGGATCACAAGTTTTAAAGTGGTAGAAAATAGAAGAGCAAGCCTATTTGTTTAGGCCATCTGTTCAGTCATGCTTCCACTCAGGTAACCCTCATGTTTACAAACACCTCTGTCCCCACAGAAATGGGACAAAATTGTGAGGTGTTATAAAAATCATGAGTTGGTAGCTGTGGATACTAATATACCCGCAGAGCTTCCTTTGCTATCTGTCAGTCTCCAGTTTGCACCTGAGTGGAAACAGACATGCTCCACATTTATCTTTATTTCCAATTATGCCTCCAGATCCGATACTCGCCCTGAAGGCATTCTTAGAAGAAAGAATAATGGTTTTTGCAATCCCTGTTTTGTTTGAAAATGCACTCACTTGCCTAGAAAAAAAAAAGTCAAAAGACAACAACAACAAGAAGGTTTGGGGATCATTCTGAAAAACATTTTTAGTTTGCCTTCTATTGAATGACCACTTGCAGTTGGCAACATCTTCAGCTGCTATTTTGTGAATGGGCAAAGCCACCCATGACTGTGGGAGTGCCTGTCACATATTTTCAAAACTCCAAAAGTATCCAGCAGCATAGGTGTCTGCTAGTGCAGATGGGCAAAGGAAGCAAGTAATGAAACATGTGTTGTGATATCAACCTCACCCCTTACATTCTCAGGCTGATGTTGTGATGCAAGAATGGGAGGGCAGAGTTTGTATAGTAGCATCACAACACACATGCCCTCATTTTGGTGTCCTCATGGTTAAGAACTATCCTATGTCCAGCTGGCCAAAGAGCCTCTTTGCATTACTGGGATTGTTATGTAAGCCAAAGAATCATCTGCCAAGTCTTCTGCAAACAGAAATATATTTTAGGCAGCTGTATATACTTCAAACAGGAGACATTTGTAATCTTACTTGAAGTCGGGGGTTGATGGTAAAACTGCCAACGGTTGGATTCATACAGGCAACATACTGACATTGATTAATTTCCTTCGCAGTTAATGTCTGTCTATCATACCTAAGGAGACAAAAATGTTTTTAAATATCTATGATTAATCTAAAAATGACTAGGAGTGCATCCTCACCAGTGATAAACAAGTTGGTCTCACACAATAGATATGGCCATCAGCTTCCATTAGAAAGTAATCAAAGCCATAAATAATACTAAATCCTTAGAAACCAAATACTGCCATATTTAAAATTCCCTAGAAATATGGAAAAGCTTAAATGAAACTTATTACTTCAAACTTGCACTAGCACTTTCATCATAAGAACACATATTTGAGCTCAGAATGATAAAAAAAAATACTTACCAATGTCTATAATCTATGTGCTGCCGAATCAGTGTGTGAGGCTGAACTGTCCCATAAACATCCACTTCTGGCATGTTCAGGTCATCAATAAAATAAACCAATTTTTTGTTTCCCACTGGACCATAGTTACGGCCAGCTTTTTTCTCCAAGGGCTTTTCAAGAATCCCTACAATGTGTTATGGTGCATGATTATTTAATAATATAAATTAGCTTTATAATTAAAATGTAATTATTTAATACATTTATATCCTGCCTTTCTATCGAAAAATATACAGAGTAGCTTTTCAACAAGAGCACTCAGGGCACATAACCAATTTTCATGGGAAAAAGTGCTTAGGCCACCAAATAACCAAGTAGCTTAGTACCAAAATAGAAGAGGACATTGTTCTTGGATTAAGTTGCTCTTGTTACGCAACAGAGCTTTCTTTATCCTTTGCACAGAGTGGAAGTGTTTCCCCTTCCTTTTGTAATACAGCAGGTCCTCGGTTTAAGAACAAGTTCTGTTCCTAAGTCTGTCCTTAAGTTGAATTTCTATGTAAGTCGGAACAGTTATTTAGCATCAGTTAGTCAAATGTTTGACTTAGTATATAGTACATATTTTACCTTTCTATGCATATAAAACACTTAAGAAACACTTCCAAATGCACTAAAACATCTTAAACATAGTAATACACAAAGCAGTATTGTGTATTTAACCTGAAACATTGTACTTAACTCAATTTTTTAATATAACAGTCTTTATGGAAGTCCGTTCTTAACTAGGTGTTGTCTGTAAACCGGGATGTTCTTAAACTGGGGACCTGCTGTCCTGTAAGATGTTGACCTAGACAGAACTTGCACTGGACATAAACTCTGCTACTGACTGAGTGGGAGCTTCCTCTCCATGTGGTTCTCATTTCTGGCTTATGTACTGTACAATAGCCTACATAAAATGTATTTTCCTTAAAAAGGCACTTTATCAGCAACAAAAGTTGCTAGTTGTTTGAACCCACTGTGAAGAAACAATGACTGACATTTATTTATTACCAGTAACAAATTATTTTAAAGCATAACCATTAGTTGAAATATAATTGTAATGTAATTTGAATGAATTGTAAATTGTTTGCTGATTATTGGACTGTTAGAGCAGAAATGTCATTAATTATTTTCCTTAAGAACAGGTAAACATTAACATAACCTCCAGAGTTTGTTTTTTCCTCTCTCTCTCTTTCCCCCCAACCTCCACTCATCTCTCACATACACCACTTATACCAAGGATATCTCACTCTGATTTCAGTTAGGGAAAAAAAAAACCTTTCATGAGCTTTATTCAAGGTTATCACTGTCCTAATACTAAAATTGGGTACATATTTTTATATATACATAGCATGTGTTCAGTATGCAATAATAATCTTATTAAAACAGCAGGCACATCAAATGAGTTCAGTGACCCTTATGGGCAGATTTTAAAGTATTAAGTCTTGAATTATAGTTCTCCAAAATAGCATTAACTAGTTTGCAATTTTGTGCTCCTGAAACATTTTTTAGCTGTGCCCTCTGTGTGTAATCTAAGGAAAAATAAAATATTCTAGAAACATATTACAAGAGTGTGAGTATAAGGTGTGCTATAATTTAAGTTAACGAAATGCATTAATTTTCTTCCTGAGAAGTTAAAACATTTGCTACAATTCCAAAAGAGGATGCTTGAAAAAGAAAGGAATTTGTTTATACATGTGTTTGCTGTTCATTTTTGCAAATGAGAACAACTTGAATAAAGTAAATATGGTTACAATTCAGCACCAGTATTCTATGTTGGAGAAGGATCTGTTCCATATCCATATCCGTTCCATATCCATCCCAATATTCCCTGCAACCATTCATTTTACTGATAGCAACAATGACCTACATAACAAGCAGGGGATATATCATTATATCCTTGAGCTCTATGTAGGACTACACTATTTATACATATATAAATACAAGTATTTAGATGTTGTAACTAGGGCAAAATATGACAGCTAGACTGCCAATGAATCAAATAATGGAGAACAGAGGAATGCCTGTAGTGGAAGCGCTGTAGTGATTGCCATTTGTTTACCAGGCATAATTTAAAGCATTTTTAAGTAAGGTAAAGGTTCCCCCCGCACATTTGTGCAGCTGTGTCCGACTCTAGGGGCCAGTGCTCATCTCCGTTAGTTAGCCGAAGAGCCAGTGTTGTCCGAAGACGCTTCCGCTGTCATGTGGCTGGCATTACGCACGTGTTATTAAGCCTTAAACTTCTTAGGGTGTCTGAAGATGTCTCCATTGTCAGAGCCTTCCTCATCTGGCGTGATGTAGAGAGCTTCTCACTCCGTGCTCCAAAGCTGTGGAATGTAGTTTCTCAGAGTTGGCCTGTTGCCACCATTCCTCCTTCCTTTAGAACAGCGGTCCCCAACCTTTTTGGCACCAGGGACCGATTTTGTGGAAGACAATTTTTCCACGGACCGGGGGGGGGGGGATGATTTCGGGATGAAACCATTGGAAGTGGTAAATAAAATAATGGGCGGGCCACACGCAGACTAAAATAAGTGTCAGATTCTGACTTCTCATAAGGAGTGTGCAACCTAGATCCCTCGCATGCGCAGTTTATAGTAGGGTTTGCGCTCCTATGAGAATCTAATGCCGCTGCTGATCTGACAGGAGGCGGAGCTCAGGCGGTAATGCGAGCGATGGGGAGTGGCTGTAAATACAGATGAAGCTTCGCTCGCTCGCCCACCACTCACCTCCTGCTGCGCGGCCTGGTTCCTAACAGGCCACGGACCAGTCCCGGTCCCGGTCTGTGGCCTGGGGGTTGGAGACCCCTGCTTTAGAAGAGCAGCCAAAATATAACTCCTAACTTTGGTTTTCATTCATGTCTGATTTTAAAAAAAATATCAATGGAGGAGCTTACTTTGTAATGTTGCTGAAGTGGTGTAATAGTTGAATGGAACTTTTGAGACCATAAATTCTTCTGAAAGGCTGGCAAGGCATTTCCCAATAAGCATTGTTTTCCCTACTCCAGCGTTTCCAACCAGCATCACTGGTTTGCTTTTTTCCAATAGCAATTCCACAAAGTATTTAAGACATGTGGTCTCAGATGTGTGAACAAGTACTGCCTAAAACACACACACACAAACACACAAACCAAGGCAGGCAATCTGCACGTTTAAGTCAACATGTACAGTTAAAACGTAACATCTTTAATATGTAAAGCTCTGTCTGAGCATTAGAACAAAAACTATGGAATTTAAATATAATGTTGCTTCCTTCTAAGCATCAACCTAGTGTCCCTTGCTGAACCCCGTAGAAAAGTATCATCTAATTTTGAGCCATTCCAATATGGTATTCTTTTACTTCAATGGCTATTATATGGAAAACAGTTATAAAGTTTCCAACAGAGAATAATAATAAAGACACATTGCATTTTAGAACATAAGCCTTTTATCAAGTTAAACTAACTTATGTTAATATTGATTTTGGCAAAATGTAATGAGATCATGTACTGAAAAATTGTACAAGAATAGCTGATGATAATTCACACTGGCTATATTTGTATGCAGCATAAAGCAATAATTTATTATTGCAGAAATGTATCTAAGTCAGTTTTGGCCTTATGTGTCTCCTCCCCTTCCTACTGTAACTCCTTCCATGAGAAAGAAATTAGAAACTTTGCTTTAGGTCTCTAAAAATGTAGTTCTGTGAACTAATTTCACAATATCCTTGTAAAGAAATGAAACTATTAAGAGTCCCCACCATAATTAAAGGTAAAGGTACCCCACACACATTTGTGCAGTCGTGTCCGACTCTAGGGGCCGGTGCTCATCTCCGTTTGTTAGCCAAAGAGCCAGCGTTGTCCGAAGACACTTCCAAGGTCATGTGGCCGCATGACACGCGCGGAACGCTGTTACCTACCCACCGAAGTGGTACCTATTCATCTACTTGCATTTGCATGCTTTCGAATTGCTAGGTTGGCAAGAGCTGGAGCAAGTGCGGGAGCTCACTCCACATGCAGGGCTAGGGATTCGAACCTCCGAACTTGCAATCTTCCGATCGACAAGCCTGGCGTCTTACCCGCTGAGCCACCACGCCCCTATACCCCTATACACCACCATAATTGGTTTCCATTAGTTTCCTTCTCCAGTTGTCGGGCGCAAAACATAGCTTATAAAAGCAACACTGTATGTGTATACAGATTTTAAAAGAGGAATATTTTTAGGAAAAAATGAAAATATCAAGGGTAAAATCTAAAATTCCTTACATTCATCTCATATTTCAATTAACAAACAAATTAAAATTACCTTCAAGGGTGTATCTGGATCCATGACAAAACTGCTAATTTTATCACTCCAAGGGGAAAATTTCTTAGTTTTGGGGTCAAGATAATAGTCAAATATTGTACCATGAGATGGAAACTTCACAGATTTCATCTCTTTAAGCCACCACTGGCTGAATTCAGCTTGGTAACTGTAAAGCTATAAAACATTAATTCTGTTATCTAATTGTATATATTATACTGTACAACCATTTAACTATTCGGTGTACATTCTCTATGAACATACATCAATATTGTGAAAAAATTCAAATTACATACTATTAAGCACTTTCATTGCTTCAAAATAGGAAAATATTTCTACTGGGGAGAACTGCTTTAGATGATTTTATCCTTATAAATCTAAAACAGTTACCAAACAATCTAAATCTGTTACTTGGGTTTTCTTAAATTCCCTTTTTACATTATTTTACTAATCATTAGAATTTCTCAACGGAATAAGGAAAAAATCATTGAATATGTCTCTCCTAATAATTTTTCAAAATTATTATGTATATCTTTTGTGATATATAGCATACATATTTGATTACTTCTGTGTTTTTCCGTTTTCAATAAAAAAGGGCATAGTAGTACTGGTGAAATGGTATAGCATCACACAACTTTCTACATAAACACCTGTATTAGGTCTATGCAACACTTCACATTCAAAGGAAAAAAGGTGTTTTAGACCGTAAGGTAAAGGTAAAGGTTCCCCCCGCACATTTGTGTAGTCGTGTCCGACTCTAGGGGCCGGTGCTCATCTCCGTTTGTTAGCCGAAGAGCCAGCGTTGTCTGAAGCTGCTTCCATGGTCATGTGGCCGGCATGATGCATGCAGAACGCTGTTACCTACCCACCGAAGTGGTACCTATGAATCTACTTGCATTTGCATGCTTTCGAATTGCTAGGTTGGCAAGAGCTGGGGCAAGTGCGGGAGCTCACTCCGTCACGCAGGGCTAGGGACTCGAACCTCCGAACTTGCGATCTTCTGATCGACCAGCCTGGCGTCTTACCCGCTGAGCCACCACGCCCCTATAGGGCTGCAAATGTAGTGCCAGCCTTCATTTCCTTCAAGCAGCTGCAGGTATTACATTCATCATACCTTTTATCCTTCAAAGCCAATGTGCTGGATAAAGACCTAATCTGTGTTATTTCCTCCAGAACCCTCTATCTTATATCTATATCTGATGCCAGTTTATCTTCATTCTAATCCTACAAATATCTTGCTCCACTTATGCCCTTGACTATGTAATTTATTTCTCTTCATCTTACAGCCAAGATATATGAGGAATATACGAGCCCATTCAATTCTTTTTAGCATTTCTAGCAGGCTCATGATCCACTCAGAAATTGGTAATATTATCTCTGACATGGGGACTGTCCCTAATGTGAACAAGACATTTAACCCCTTTATTTCATTCAGCCTCTTTTACTGACTCTGTTGACTGTATTTTTGTCGCACAGGTGAAAGACCATGTATCAAGAACAGTCTGCTTATCTGAATAAACCCCCAAACTTTGGAGTTTAAATAAGCTGATTTCTGCCTACCTGGTCTTGAAATAGAGCCCCACCAAATGCCCACACACAGGCAAAGGAAAAATATATTTCATATAGGTCTCTAGGTCCATCAGGGGCCAAATTTTCAGGGCTCAGTAAACAGTCAAGGAGAGTACAAAGTGTCTACCAAAAAGAACAGAGGAAAATGCAAAACATTAAATTGGTTGCCTTAGATGGGGACATTCGCAGGGAGACCAAAATGCTTGTTTACAAAGCCATTGTACTACCAACCCTTCTGTACGCCTGTGAAACATGGACCCTCTACAAACACCACCTCCAACTTCTTGAAAGATTCCATCAACACTGCCTCCGAAAAATTCTGCTAATTACTTGGGAAGATAGGCAGACTAATGTTAGCGTATTAGAAGAAGCGAAAACCACCAGCATTGAAACAATGATCATCCAACATCAACTTCGCTGGACCGGTCATGTTGTTCGAATGCCTGACCATCGTCTTCCAAAGCAGCTACTTTACTCCCAACTTAAGAATGGAAAACGGAATATTGATGGACAGCAAAAGAGATTCAAAGATACTCTCAAAGCTAATTTTAAAAAATGTAATATCAGCATTGAGAACTGGGAAGCCCTAACTCATGAGCGTTTCAAATGGAGGTCAGCCTTTATTAATGGCGCTATGGACTTTGAAGAAGCACGAGTACAGGGCGAAAGGGAGAAAAGAGCTAAAAGGAAGGCACGTCAGGCAAACCCTCATCATGACCGTCTCCCACCCGGAAACCTGTGCCCTCATTGTGGGAGGTTGTGCGGATCCAGAATTGGCCTTTATAGCCACTTACGGATCCACTGTTAAAATTTTACCTTTGGAAGACAATCTTACTCAGCTACGAGTGATTGCCAATGATGATGAGATGGGGACTTAGATTTTAAGCGGACTGAGTCACTCAATACTGTTATGGATGATAAGGTGAGCACAAGCAAATGTCCTATAAAAGAAGAAATCATTCTATAACAAGGTGGATTATTTAAGCTCAATAATCCACCTTGTTATAGAATAGTTTATTCTTTTATAGGACATTTGCTTCTTCATGCAGCATTCAAACTAATTTCAGGCAAAAGTTATTGGTCTTTTTCTTTTCCCCTGGCAAGGCGCTCAGCATGAAGGAATGAAAAGCAGAGAAAGAGTGAGCACAGCAGCATAAAGATCCTGACATTATACTGTAGGTGTGCAATCTGTGGCCTTCCAGTTCCATTTTTGTGGTTATGGATCCTTCTAAGATTGTGTCACTGAATTCAGTAGTAATTTGCTAATTTTCTGCAGTGCAATTGTTCTTTTTCCAAAACACAAATGGGTGTGTTACACTTATTTTATTTATTTATTTATATTTCAAATTTCATCATCGCCCATCTCCCTACTACACTTCAAGTAGGATAACTATAGCCGGCTCTGAAAGCGAAGCATTCTGGGGCTTGTAGTTCCGATGCCTGAAAAAGAAGAGTCGGTTTCCTCACCCCCTCCCTAATCGCGTGGTGCACTGTAATATATATATGGATGTATAATTAAATATATGTAATGATGTTGTAAGCCGCCTAGAGTCCTCCATTAGGGAGGGGATAGGCGGGGTATAAATAAGATAGATAGATAGATAGATAGATAGATAGATAGATAGATAGATAGATAGATAGCTCTGTTTTAAGTTTAAAATTCCAAACCCCAACATTTTATATGTGAAATTGCAGTTCCCCATCATATTTCTAATGATGTCACTCTTTCATAATGATACTGAGGCCCTCAGGGCCCCCACCCCTTTTTTAATGCAGTCTGTCTACAAAAAAATTTCCTGGCCCTGATTTATGTCCAGAGAACATTATCCCCAACAGGAAAAAAAAATCCCTACACCTGATGACCACTAACGGAACAGGCTCAGAGATTCCATGTAGGACTCTTTTTGAAATAGTCATGCAAAGCATGTGCTCTAGCATTTGGTTCCATAATGGTACAATTGTGTCATTCATCTCGATTGTAATACGATGTATAGCATAATAAGGGTTTTATTTCCCCAATACAATCTGAAATAACAATACATGGGGGCTACTATAAATCATGGATAACAACAACAATGTATTTCTATATCATTCTGCCTTCCAGAGGAGCCGAGTACTATACAAAAGAACAATAAAAACACTGTTATATAAAACTAACCCCCCCCCCCCAATAAAACCAACTATCCTAAAATATCAGAAAGTTAGTAAATAAATTCAGAAGCTTTCTGAAATGCACTCTGGTCTTGAAGCAGCTTTTGTCCTTCAAATGCCTAGGTGAACAGACATATTTTCTAAAAGAAGAAAGCATGGGGATCAATGTACTTCCCTTGAAAGAGAGTGATAAGTGGGGCACTGCCACTGAGGAGATCTACTCCTGGCTACCACCCTATGCACTGCGTCACAGGTAGGACCTCCACAGCTCATGTACATCTTAGTACATGAGTTGAAAGGAATTGGAGGAAGCAATATTTGCCAACTGAAACTTGTCTTTAATACCATCTATATCTCTCGGGACAGACTGGAATCAGAGAGAAACCCCATATTATGCACCCTAGTGGTCTGCCATCCTGGGCTTGAGAACTATTTATCCATGGTACCCCACGTTATCTGAATTCAGTTTTAGTTTTCTGCCCCTCATTCCATTCATCACTTCCTCAAGAGAGCTATCAATGATTTGCATGACTTCTTTTGATTCAAGACACCAAATCCTAAATCTCTGGATTACCACTCCAAAGGCTTTATGTAAATATAGATCATCAGAGGAGAAAGTCAAGAACCTGGTGGGACCCCATAACATGGACATTGGCATGGGTATTGCCAAACAGAAACCTCTCATAACCACTTTTGAGAGGCAGTCCTGGGGTAGGAATATAACCCAGAAGCTACCTGGACTCTTCAGGTGGATATCATGATGGGGACATTTTTCCTTAGAATGCCACATGTATTGCCTCTCTGCCTGTATTGATTCTAAACCTTTACAATTTCCCACAAAAAGTTACTTCACACATCAGTATACAGTAATATGATTGTCTTCTACTGCATGTTTTCCATAGCCATTAGGATAGGCTAGTTCTCAATAAGAAATACTTCCCTATTTGTACATAATTTTAGTTAATTAGCTATGTATCACTACATTAATTAAATCTGATGCAGATTTACATTGCAATAATTTCCACTGAAATCATATAGCCATATATTTGGGGGGGGGGGGTTATGGACTTGTTTTGTATGTATAACTGATGCCAACTTTGCAAAGGAAATGCATAAATTATACATCAAAATGTGCCTTATAGACAGGTGTTTTTACAAGCATTGGTCAATAGATATTCAAGGATTTTCTTTTGAACTTGGCTTCTTTTATCCTGTGCATGTTATTATAACAAAATAACCCTTTTCTATGTCAATATAATATGTTGAGAAAAACTGTTATGAGTGAAATAAATGTAAATAATAAATGTTTGCACAATTGAAGTCATACCTGCACCATGCTATTCTCAGAGATGGGAATTATAGTTTTAAAGTTTGTTCTGAGTTGATCCAAACACGGAGGAACGTATTTATCAAAGAGAATAGTCAAATTTGCTTTTTCAGATTGATCTCTCCTTGATTCTATCCAGCTTGCAACATATCTGGAAAAGAAAAACCCAGGGATTTCTCCAGAGACCTGTGTGTCACAATACAGAAGCTAGCAACAATTTTTCATGCTAGGAAGGCACAAGGGCATTTGTTCAATTAGCTTATTGATAATTATGATAGCTAGCTAGATGGTAGGTAGGTAGGTAGGTAGGTAGGTAGGTAGATAGATAGATAGATAGATAGATAGATAGATAGATAGATAGATAGATAGATAGATAGATAAGCAAGCCTTTGGGCCCAGACTAACATCATCTGTTTCCTAAAGCACTAGCTGTAATCCCTGTCTGAATACTTTAAGACTCGGCAATATTGTATTCATAGGTGTCTCCTTGGGTGTCCATCAGTGTCTTTCTGACTTAATTTTTCAAACAATGGTTTTAATTGAAAAAAAATAGTTAATGGAAAGTTGGCATGCTGCAAAACAAAATGCCAGACTCTAGAGTTGAGGAAAACAAAAACATTGGCTGCAATAGGGTGCTTTGTTCATCTGCCCAGAAAAAAGGCAAAGGTCATCTGAGAAGTGGCAGGCAGGGTCCTAGAAGATTAGAAAGGATGATGGATGATTCCTCACACTCAGCATAGGAACGATTTTGTGAACATATAAGCCCTTCTATGACTGCAATTTTATTAAAGCATCTCTGACATGGTCTCAAAATTTCAAATGTCTCCAGTCTGCCCTTGAGTGTTTTAGTAATCAAACAATATTATTGAACAAATTTCTGATTTGCAATAATACTGGAGCATGTTTTAAAGAAAATCCCAGGCATCACAAAGTGAATTAGTGAATTAATTTAGGTGAATTAAATAAATACAAACAATTTAATCTTCTGAAATATTTATAATCTGCTTTTCAAATAAAAAGCTTCAAGGTGACTAACACAACAGTATAAAATTATGTCAATTTAAAAATATATCTTATAATGTGTAACAACAAGAACATTGATCAGAGAAGCAGAAACAGGCCAGAAGAAAGAGAAGCAAAAAACATTTTGGATGACAATTGCCTTAGGCTTGTAATTTGGTGACATTGCGTATTTTATATTGAAATGAAAAGCTCTTATGCAAGAATAAGTCCATAAAGATTACGTACGGATTCCAACCAAGATCCTGTGGATTTACATACAGAATGCCTGCTCTTGACACCGTAGCAGGGGTGGCTTGTTTCAAATGGTGTATCTCAAACAGCAGTCGCATTGATGGAGTCAGAGGGACTCGTTCATTGCTGGCAAGAGTTAGCACCTACAAATGTGCAGAATAGGATAATGTAAAAACCCACTGCATTCATTTTTATAGTGATCAGAAAATTGCTATTTTATAGAGCTCAGTTCATGTTTAAGGATCCATTATAATACATCTTGAGGTTCATAAATATTTTTTTTATATTTTGGAACACACAAAACCACAATCAATTACAAAGAATGCTATCAACTTTTAAGGGAAGGATACAGCAGATGCTCGTATTTAAGGTTCTGATTAAATACTTCAAAAAACAAAATTATTTGTACATGGTTTGTAATCTCTTAATTTAAAAATTGCTAATCTCCAAATACAAAGAGAGTTCTAACTTATGTAAAAAATATTTTCTCTATGCATGTAGATCTACACCAGCAATAAGTAATCTGGTGTTCTTCAGTTGCTTTAGATTATCACTCCCATAATCTCTTTCCTTTGGTTATACTGGTTAAGATGAAAAGGAGTTGAAGTTTTTTTTTACTCTTTCTTTCTACTCTTCTTTCTTTTAGTTTGTATTAGTTTTTACTATTGCAATTATAATCTTTAATATTTTTTTAAAAAAGGATCAATTTCGAAGTTATAGAAAATCCTGAATTCCCACCAATTCAACAAATTACAAGAAGATTTAGACTTATGTACCTCTCTGACAAGTACCAGTACTAGAAGACTCTTTAATGACAGAAATTAATGTTAACGAGGTCAGTTAACAAGCTCAGTTTCCAGTACCTCCAAACTCATAAAACCCAGGCTTGATTTACCTCAGTTTAGTCATCAATGCAGAATAAGGAAGCATAGAATTCCTAATTTCTTTACACAAAATGGAGGTTTTAAAAGCTGCAGTTACTCAAGTTTCAATGTAATGAGAAACCATTTTGCTTCAAAAGAAGAAAAAGAGTTCTAATTGGCTCTTCTGGTACATCACAGAAGAGAACAAGAAAGTTTCATTGGACCTCAGTCATATACTGAAAGCATTTAACAGGAAAAACCAAAAGAAAATGAGTATTAAAGAAAAAAAACGAGAATGCATTTTCTCGTGCTCACCTTGTTATCATCCATAACGGTATTGAGTGATTCAATCCACATAGGATCTATGTCCCCATCTAAGACAATCCATTTTGGACAATTATGGCTCATATTAGCTTGCTCTCTCAATAGAGAGGAGAGGAGTCCTGAAAAATACATGTAAATAGGTTTTGATGATAATGTTTCAATGATGAAAAACAAAAGTTTCTATCTCAAATGCAATAGAATCTGAAAATGCACCCAAGTATTTTTATAGATGCACATGAGTTTTCCTAAAGGCTTGTTCCAAACATACACTTAACTTGGAGGGCAAGATCAAAAATTGAATCTCTGTGCGTCTAGTTTAAGTAATTCTGTGGTGGCTGAAAGAAAATTGTATCTGCTCTCTAGTTGTGTACCACAATACAATGAGGTTGTATTGGCATGTGGATACATTTAGATAATGCTCTGGCATCAAGGAAAGAACATATGGACAATATGCAGATAGTAGCAAGTATGAAATCTAATGATCTACACATGAAGAATAAATATTTCAGACTAACATATTTGAAAGACCATATTCTCTTGTATGAAGTATTCAGTGATAGGTAATCTTCAGATGCACCATCTGAAAGAGGATTTTATCTGTAACATCATCTATAGACATTAACCAGAAAATAGTAACTGTTTTCTCGATGCTGATGTTATTATTGTTCTAGTTTGTTTCAAATAATGCTTATGATTTTTTTGTCTAGATATTTATTGATGGATATAGATGAAGATTAAAAAACTGGCAAATAGAAAAATAGCATGTCATGGACTGAATTCTTTTAAGAAACTACTTATGTACACAAGGGTAATTTGGTTTTTCTTTACAGAGAAAATATTGAAGCATAGTCCTCTATTCATTTGTAGTGGGAAATAGTACAGCTTTCAGAAATCTGTATCCTGGCATTTATCCTGTGTAAAAAAAAATTCATAGACATATTTATCCTGTGTATCTTGGCCATGTGTGTTTTGATAGAACAGAACAATTTTTGGGTGTTTGGTGTCCAAACTTAACATTTTGGGAAAAGCCCAAGGGTTGCAATAGGCAAGCTGATGATGCAAAATATGTAGCCCCAGGATTTTCTGGCTTTTGTTTACTGGATTTGGGGAGAAGGTTTTTTTTATATTTTATATTTATTTTTAAATGTTTATATTTAATTTTGAATGTTTATGGGTTTCACATCTTAAAAACATGGACATTATTCCACTTGTTTGCACTAACTGGAATCATAAAAAGGTAAAGGTTCCCCCCGCACAGTTGTGCAGTCGTGTCCGACTCTAGGGGCCGGTGCTCATCTCCGTTTCTTAGCCAAAGAGCCAGTGTTGTCCAAAGATGCTTCCACAGTCATGTGGCTGGCATGAGGTACGCAGAACACTGTTACCTTCCCACCGAAGTTGTACCTATTCATCTACTTGCATTTGCATGCTTTCGAATTGCTAGGTTGGCAAGAGCTGGGGCTAGTGCGGGAGCTCACTCCGTCACACGGCGCTTGGGTCTCGAACCTCCGAAATTGTGATCTTCCAATCGACAAGCCTGGCGTCTTACCCGCTGAGCCACCACGCCCCCCTAACTGGAATCATATTGGACCACAAGTACGGGTTTGGGGACAGCCTTGATGGCACAGATTCCCCCTCCTTTATGAGAGAGTAATGCAACTCTATTCGTCTAGGCATGGTTTCAAATAGTGTGGAGAAAGATAGAAACAACAGGACTTAAAAAGGTGCTGGAATTGCAACTTCCAGAATTTTTACCCAACATATTACTGGCTGTACTGGCAGGTAGTTAAGGGTAGCTGTGTCCCAATACAACTAGAGGTCATCAGGTTGGGGAAGCTGGTATAAAAATCACAATAATAAATAGTATAATCATATATTTCACTCGCCATCTTTCCATTCTCTAGTGGCATGATGTATGAACCCAAACAGCTCATCAGTAGTCACAGCCTTGGGGTTCAAATCATTCCAAACAGGCTTCTGCTTCAAGTTCATATAAGTCTTATTCAGTGTTTTCAGAACCTGTTGAATAGCAAGAAAAGAAAACTGAACTTTAGATTTGGGGGAAATGTGCTCTTTTTAATGTAAATATTAATGTTCATTTCTATAAAATCTTAGGTGCAGTGTTTTTACTTTTGCAGCCAATTTCAGAGGCCAGCTTTGAAGGACTTCAAGAAACATTAAGCATCACAACGGATCTTCTAAAACTTGTCCCCACAATTCTAGAATTATAGAATTATAATTCTATATCTTCTAGTTTTTCTCATGAGTCTTTTGCATTCACATTTGCTTTCACTTCCCCTAAAAAGCCCCCCTAAATTGTTAACAATTTTAGCCCAGACCTGCCCTTGTCTTTTTCATTTATTCATTCATTTTATATGGCCATTCACCACGCAACCCTGGGCAGCTAACAACCACCTAAAAATCAACAATACAATAAAAACAGCAACAGTATGCAGTATATATATATGTGTGTGTATGTATGTATATGTGTATATGTGTATATGTGTGTGTGTGTGTGTGTGTGTGTATATATATATATATATATATATATATATCCATAACTAATAACGTTTATATGATAATATCAAATAATCATATAAACCACTTAAAACAGGCTTCTCTAATCTTCTGGTCCAATGCCTGGGGCAAGAGCCAGGTCTTCAATGCCGTACAAAAGGCAGCCCATAAGATGCTCTCTTTCTTGCACCAAAAGATGTTAGAAGGATTCTTTTCCCCAAATAAATTGTTATGTGATTTGACTAATCCCTATATAGCTTGAATCCCAAAGGAAAAAAATATTACTTTCTTATCATGATTAGCTTGATCATAACAACATTTAACCACAGAAATTTCACAGTAATGCGAAACTACTGCAAAAGTACTGATGGGCTTAGCTGAAGTGAAAGTAAATGATGTTTTTCCACTTTGCCTGAAAAATAATATTTTCAATGAAATAATAGTTGAAATTAGGGAGGATATGTTTTGTACCTTGCTTTTTCCTGTGCCTGCGTTTCCCACTACAAAGACTGAATGACGCACAGCCAGCAGTTCCTCAAGCTGAACAACCTGCAAAAAAACAAAAACAAAGTACCTAGTGGGTTTTTCTCCCTCATCCTCCCATTACCAAGAAGACATTAATTTTTCTTCCCACAGTAATACATTCTCCCTTGTACTCAGGAAACCAAAATGCTGCTTTGCCCAAATAATCTTCAACTGACATCCTGAAGATACATTGTTCTTCATTGGTTCTACATCCAGAATTAGTTAAATGAATGAAACTCATATAATGAAACTAAAACTCCCTGTCCTCTTCTTTTGGATTGACTGCACTAACATGTCCATTAGTATAATCAAATAACTCTTTGAAGGAACACCAAACTGACTTGATACCAAGTGACTAGATGTGGCCAATGGAAGGGCCACATCACTACCAAAATGTGCATGGTTTTAATTGTTAATATGTTTGTATGCCGCCCAGAGTCACGCTTCGTAAGATGGATGGCTATATAAATCTATTAAATTAAAAAATTAAAAAAATAAATTAAAGGGATAGTAGAAGAAATTCATAAAAGAATTTGAATTAGGAAAGTGGCTTTAAAAAACATGAGATCAAGCAGAGCATCTCAGTGGAGCCACACCTGAAGATAAATTACAATAAAACTAAGGTAGTAGTTTTTGGCAAAAGTAATATTAAACATAGATGGACAATTAATGCCCAACTAATAGAGCAATGTCCCTCCTTTAAATACCTGGGCATCACCTTTCATAAATCCCTTTGATGGAAAGTACACTTATCTAATGTCTTGGTAACTGCCCAGTGTACAGTAGGCGTCATTCTGACATTTTTCTATTCTAAAGGAGGGCAATTGGTAGCCCCTGCACTTAAAATATTCCAAGGCAAGGTGATAGCCCAGATGCTGTATGGGGCTGAGATTTGGGGGTGGGATGAAAGGCCATTGCCCAATTGGAAGTAGTCCAAAACAACTTTATAAGGAAGATCTTGAGCCTCCCCCAGGGCACCCCTGCTGCCTATTTAAGGTAGGGCTGCTTCCATCGCTGTTAGAATACACCTTGCATTGTTGGGCCACTATAAGAAACTAGAAAGCCCTCAAGAATCCCATCTTGCCAAACTCTGTTTTGTCCATTACACAGCTGGGAATCAATGGACCAAACTTTTGTCACCCATTCTACAAATGTATTCCCTACCACCTTTGGGAGAACTTAGATCTTGGAATAGAGAAAATATTAGAGATTGGCTTTTTGAAAGGGATGCTAATAAAGAAGCAACTGTTGTACAATCATCCAAATTTTTATCCTGGTACCATCATTATAAAAAACATAGAAGCCTCTCCCAGTACCTGGTTAACATAACCAGTGCTTCACTGAGAAGGGCTTTAACATCCCTTTGCCAGCAGACCATGCCCTCCGCATATCTCGAAGGGAGATTTTGTAAGCTCCCTGTTGAACAACGCCTCTGTCCTTGTGGTGTTGGTCAAGTGGAGGAGGTTATCCATTATGTCCTCCACTGCCCCATTTACAATGAGATCAGGGCCAAATTATTAATGACAGATGAACTCAAGGGCTCTGACCTTGAAAACTGATTTATGTTTTTGCAGATGTGTTTCCAACTGTTAGCAACCAAGCTGCTACTTTTGCTCTACTCTCATTTAAACTTAGGAAGAAATATTTAAGTTCTTAGTTGTAGCTTTGGCTCTATTTTGTTGTAACCTTTTTATATTTAATGCTTCTTTTATTATTTTATTTTATAATTTCATTATTTTACTGTTTTATTGTTATTATATTTTATTGTATTTTATTGCATTCTTATGTTATGACCTGTGGTTACAACAATAAACTTTACTTACATTAAAACTGCAGAGTTTTAATGCCGATAGAGATTCTCCTATATCAGAAATTCATTCTGTTCTGTTTTCTTTTCATCAAGCAAAAGAGCAAAGCAGACAACTGACAATCCCCAATGAAGTGATGTTTCGATTTTTTTGTACTGTATTAAAGTTTAACACCAATAGCTAAGAACTAGCAGTACTAAATTATTTAAGAAAAATCAGGAACAGGAGGAGGAATGGCATTTCTATGACAAAATAGTGCATGCCAGATGTGTTTACGATAATATGCTTGTATTCTAATTAACACTGAATTACTAACATACAGTACTGCTACTGAAAGACTAGCATTTTAAGGACACAGTGAGAACACAGTAAGGTCAATAAGGATAACCTTCATACCCAGTACAACCTGTCTGCAATTATTTTGATTGAATTTTTTTTACAGAGTGTAATTAAAGGCAATGGATTTTTTACTTTGAGAATAAAGGTCTCCTCAGGCTGTAAGTGAAGCTCCAGGGTAGATTGTTTAACCATCTGTTCAAATTGCAAGTCCCTCTTCCTTGGAACATCCAGAGTTGGAAAAAGGTCACTGATTAAGCCCATGAAAATGGGGATATCATCTGTCACTATCTTAGGCAAATTGAAGTCCCTCAAGGCTCGCATAAGTATCTGGAAAAGGCAATAAGCCACATTTTATCATACTTAGAAAGTTTCTGATCAATTTCAGTGGTCAAAATATACTTTGAAAAAAAAATTATATGAATATATGCATTTGCTCCTCTCAGTGACAAGAAAAAAATATCACTCAATTAAAGGGATATAATTTTTATTATCAAAGACACACTGGAAGAATTGTAGCTTTTCTAATTTGGTGTCCTCTGCATGTGCAGGGGAGACAATTCCTTGTCAGGATGGTCATGACAAAATGCCTGTTTGGGAATTTGCAAAACTGCAGTTCCAACATGCCTGGATTTTGAAAAGTTTGGGAAGCAAATTTATGAAATATATCTCCACATTATGTTGCATACCTGGTCTTCAGGTCTAGTCTTATCTCCTCGCTTCAGAGAACCAGCAATTACCAAGACAGATTTAATAGCCCGAAGACCCCAATCATAATGATCCTGTGATGAGATATATGCAAGAAATTTTTAAAAATCCCTTTCAAAATCTACTAACTTGTCCTTCATACTATATTTTTAAAATCTAGAAACTAAGTTATTCTAGTCTTTTTTCATTTTTGATATTATACATTACTATACTTGTGGTCTATGATGGGATGAAATTCTAAAATGCAATATTCAGTTATTCAAATCTAAATTAATCCAGATCAATAAAGTTAATCAAGTTATAATAAAGTAATCATGTATAATAGTATATTTAAAAATAGCTATAATAATAAATGAAGAAGGTGCTCTGATAGAATCTGACTCATATGGTAAGTACTTCCCTACTCTGTTCAGTTTGATTTTGATAAGATATAATAAAATTATTACCAAGCTAATTTTAATCCATCCCAAATTATAGAATGAACCCACATCACATTTCTACACATATAAAAGAGCAAATGAGAGAGAAATTTCAATCCTTCTCTGTAACATATACTCTTCTATGTACAACAAAAAAGTTGCATGATGGAATATTAAGTCATTTTCAGCTACACACCCAGATTATGACATAATACATTCACCTTCTTTGCTAAATTAGCATCTTATTTGTTAGCCATGAAAACTAGAACAAAATAACACTATTCTTTGTTTGCAAAGGTTTTATTTTATGTTAGAGGAGCAATGCTGGATCACACCAAAAGCTTATCAAATACAATATCCCATTTGGTCAACCAAATATGGAAGTTTAGAAGCAGGACATGAATGCCCTAGGAAACTGATTGCCATCATTATATCTTGGGGTAGTGAATTTCAGAACATACCAAATACAACTGGTGAAGAAATATTTTCCCTTAAGTTATACTAAATTGCCTATAATTAACTTTGGTTAACCTTTTGTTCTAGTATTATATATGAAAGAAAGAGAAAAACATATCTCTAGTCACTTTCTTCATGCTATGCCATTGAAAAATATATCAACATTTAAATAACAAATCCAAATGGCTTTTACCTAGGCTGACCATACGTCCTGTTTTGAATGGGACAGTCCCGTTTTTTAAACAATTCCCGACCGTCCCGTCGTTTTAAGAAAAATATCAATTTTGTCCCGTTTTTGAAAGTTCCCGTGGTGAAGCGCGCACACGCCTGCACGTGTGCCCACTTTGTCCGGCGAGCCATGGGTAGGTTGGGGTCCCATTTCCCCCCCAAGGAAATATGGTCAGCCTACTTTTACCAGAAGTACTTTGATAGCTTTATAGGACTCTCTTGACTTGTAGATGTAACGAACTGGATATATCACTTATTTTTCAAATATAACTCAGGCAATTCTTTGCTTTCAAAAAAATTAATTAGCTTTGTTGAAGCACAAGGTCCAAGAGATCTTTCTTACCTGCTTAGAGAGAAGTTCTCTACAAAGAGTATACAAGGTAACAAACTTTCTGGCTAACAAGCGTGCATCAATAAACCCCTCAGCCACCAGCATTATTTCACAGATTAGTTCAATGTCAGGGACCACCATTGCACAGGGTCTAAAATAAAAACAAAACAAAAGACATTAAACCAGAATCAGAGACTATAATGTGAACATAGTGAGAATAAGAAAACTAACTCTCCTAATTCAAGGCAGTGATTTTCACAAATGTAGTTCCCTGAGCTGAAGAGAGCAAATAGCTACACACTAACAAACACTGTCTTTCAAAGTAAAATAAGGGCAATGCTGCTTGCTGGTTATTAGCATTTTCTACTACCACCACATCAAGGTAAAGGTAAAGGTACCCCCTGCACATTTGTGCAGTCGTGTCCGACTCTAGGGGCCGGTGCTCATCTCCGTTTGTTAGCCAAAGAGCCAGCGTTGTCCGAAGACGCTTCCACGGTCATGTGGCCGCATGACATGCACGGAACACTGTTACCTACCCACCGAAGTGGTACCTATTAATCTACTTGCATTTGCATGCTTTCGAATTGCTAGGTTGGCAAGAGCTGGGGCTAGTGCGGGAGCTCACTCCGCACGCAGGGCTAGGGATTCGAACCTCCGAACTTGTAATCTTCCGATCCACAAGCCTGGCATCTTACCCACTGAGCCACCACGCCCCCTACCACCATATCAAACACAGCTGAAAATGTCAGTTTTCTCAAGTTAGTTTTTGCAATCCCTTGCAGACAATAACTTTTATTGCAGAAAATAAATATAGGAAGCTGTCACTTAATAGGTAATCTCCAAGGTGATTTTTTTCTCCCAAATACGGGTAAAAACGAGATTTTTGGATTTAATTTCTTTCAGGATGAAAAAGTTTGGGACTAGTATTAACAGTTCATCAAGTCAAATGTCTCTGAAAATAGCCAAAATCATCTTATTGGAAAGGATTGAAAGATTTAGTTCTGACGCATGCTTCATAATAAACTTGTGGTTTTGATACTCGACTGCTTAATTCAGAATCAAGTAATCTTAACACCTATCAACAGAAACAATGATTTTCAATTAAGTTAATCAAACTAAGGAAATATATGGATGTATGGAATTTTAATTGATCAAATTACATTACTTTGTTTTGAGCATCTAAATGGCTTCTTTGCTTCACAAAGAGCTAAAGTGTTGCTAAAGAGAATGGTCCCCTTACTTACATTATGCAGTGGCAAAAGGACTGATATCATGTGACTGTGTTCTGCATTTCTACTTCAAAATATGTTAAGTATATATTTAATCAAGTATTCAAAGAATTGACATTAGGGGGCATAAATATTTTGAAAGCCTTGTACTCACCTGAATAGAGCTTTAAGATTTTCAGGTAATTCTGTTCGGCCAGCATAGCCTGGATTCATAGTAATAAATATTCCCACTGATGCTTTCAATGTAATGTTTTCTCCAAGGAATAAGAATCTGCATTAATAAAGAAATAAATCAGCAAACTTTGTTACAACTGAATTGTCTCTGGTTTCAGTTTCCTTGTAAATTGCACTCAAAACACAAGGAAAGTCTATGGCTGGGATATGAAAATATATACAACTAGTTCTAAATACCACTCAAGCTGCCCAATTATCCAATTTTCAGTAGAAAATCCTCTTTGGGGAACTTTAGAAAAAATCTGTTAAGATGTCATAGAAGGTCTAGCTCAGAGCTTTCCAAACTGTGTGTCGCGACACAAAAGTGTGTCGCCACACACAGTCTGGTGTGTCGCCACACAACCCGGAAGCGCTGATCATCATCAGCGCTTCCGTGTTTTCCAGCAGCGACACACCAATGGCGGCGCGCAAAAACCCAAAAGCGGCAGCAGCGCTTCCGGGTTTTTGCGCACTGCAGCAACAGCGGCACTTCCGGGTTTTCCCGCGGCGACACACCAACGGCGGTTGGTGTGTCGCCGCGGGAAAACTTTGGAAAGCCCTGGTCTAGCTATTAAAAGGAAAAATATTATACATGCTAATGCCATTGAACGTGTTTAAAGGTTCATTTTATTTCAGTGACAGCATTCACATTTACCATTAAGTCAGAATATTTTAAAACATTCTTATCGAATAAATTGTAATGTCCTGATTCAGACTCAAAGCTGAGGCACAATGTGTGGCTTTGTATTTCAAGCTAAACCAAAAGCAAATTATATTTTGCCTCAGCATGATATAAAATACAGCCAATGTGTATTTATGCCCGATTTTTCTTTCTAAAGGGAAGCCCTAATTGATTAACTAAATAAATATAATGATAGCAAAACAATTATCAGGAAGGATTCTGGTAACGTGAGGTAAAAGGTAAAGCTGATTGGATAATCTTTATATATTCACAAGGTCTGTACAAAAGGTATTCCAGTTGTTTTATTATTTGGTTAATATCGTTTAACTTTTAACAAGTATTTTAATTTTACTTGTAACTTGTTTTGGGAAGATGTATCCCATGGAAAGTAAGAGATTGGGCAGAAGAGGCTGGATACCAATACGGCAGTTTTCGAGGATGGAACTGTAAGTGCTAAACAGACTGCCATATGCCAAATGGACTTGCAGTCCTCAACGTGATAAACATTCTCCCACCACCACTGTTAAAGAAAGACTCACTGTCTTAGCCTGTGATTTGCTTAACCAGAATTTACTGAATGAACCACATTTAGCTGGTTTTGCCCAATATAACCATGCCTTAGAAACACTATGGCGCATTCACAGGTCATGCTAAGTGAAAACCAAACCATTATGTAGAGACAAATAATTCTTACAGAAATATTAATACATATATATAGATAAAAATACTATAAAAATCAAATTCAGTACTGGCAGGTAATTTGTTAATATCTTCATGATATGTTTAAGCCCTTAAAATATTTAAGGCAGTAGCTAATACTCACTGTTTTTTATTATTTCTGATGGCATCATGGATACTTTTTACTTGTACTGCCACCACTGAAAGAACTTCTACTGAAATTCGGTTGAATTCATCAAAGCATCCCCAAGCACCTGTTTGAACCAAACCTTTATAGATGTTTCCTATGGACTATGTGAGAAATAAAGACATTATTTTCCTATAAACAACAAGCACAAATGTTTGCATTATTGTACTCAATCATGAATTCATTATTAACTCTAGAGTTTCTCTGTCTACTAAGCTCAAGATATCATAAAGGTTATCTGAGGGACCGCCTCATCCCCATTACATCGTCCTGTCCTACTCGATCTTGCAGAGAGGGCATGCTGCGGACCCCCACTATGAAAGAATTCCACCTAGTGGGGTCTCGGAGGCGAGCCTTCTCTGCAGCGGCACCTGCCCTATGGAACATCCTTCCCCCAGAGATAAGACAGGCCCCTTCACTCCTGGACTTCAGGAAAAAATTAAAAACTTGGCTCTGTGATCTTGCCTGGGGCAAGAGGGAAAGTGGTCAAGCTTGGGGATGGCTGATTTCTTAGAGCCACCTCAAATATTTTAAATAAGTTTTGCTTCACTCTTTGAACCACCTACCACTTGGTTTTTATTATATTTATTGTATTTATTTTTATTGTATTTTTATTGTATTTTAACGATGTTGTTGTAGCTGTGAACCGCCCAGAGTCCCTCCTTGAGGGGGAGATGGGTGGTCATAGAAATTTAACAAATAAATAATAAATAAAGGTACTGGTCTGTATAGTTATAGGAACTGATGTGTTTGTCAACTGCTATCAGAACGTGCCACTGAGCTCTAAGGAATAAACACTACAGTACAAAGCTTGCAATTGGGACAAATTTTAAGGAGACACTCTAGACGTGGTTTAGTCCCATTCCAGTGATATTATTTTATATTCTTGAGTATGGATAGTTGAATTAATTATTTTTAACAATACCAAGCAATGCTTCATTTTCTTCATTTTAAAAATACATTACAAATAAGCATAAAAAGAGAAAATGCCAAAAGAAAACTTGTTAATTCTACTTCCACCCAAGTTGTAGAATTCTTCCAATAGTGAAAAGATTACTTCGAAATAATGTCTGCCCACTTTGATTCTGGATGATTTAGTCTCCTTTAACAGTGGCTCCCCCTGATAGAAAAAGAGAGAGAAAACCATCCTTATAGTCTTTCTTTGAAGACAAATGGTTGAAAATAACCAAAGCACCTTGTAATCCATCTGCTCAGAACAGTTGAAAACATAGACCATCATTCCAAGGGCATGTCCAAGATCCTTTGTGGTTTCTGTTTTACCTGTGCCAGCAGGACCTGCAGGAGCCCCACTCATTGTTAGGTGTAGAGATTGGGTAAGAGTAATGTAACACCTTTAAACAATAAAAGCACAATTACAATACAACAACAAAAAATGATGGACAGTGCAAAACCACAAGGTACAAGAACACTGAAAACCGAGGAATTGGAGTTACATTTTTAAAATAAATATATGTTTCTCTTCAATAAATAAATTCCATGATGTTATTTTTTCTTGCTTAGAACACGGCAAACAGATGCACAGTATGGCAAATAAGTGACTGAGGAATGTAGGAAGAATATGAACATACTGTAGAACGGGGAATTGGGACAGCATATAAAGAAGAAAAAAAGTATAGTATGTCTTAGAAATTAGTTTGATCCTTCCACAACATCATGGCTATGTAGATTTTGTATGACACACCATCTAATAGCACAATCATTTATAGGTTTACACATATGTAAGTCTGACTGCATTGAATGGGCTTATTTCCAGATGCATGCATAGCAGCTTAACTGGAGAGTCTATTGAATACATTCAAAACATACTTTTAAGTTGTCCTGTGCAGAACTGCAACATACATATTCCTCTATGGATTAAAATGTAGGAACCTAGCTTGTATTAATACTTACATGTTTCTTCAGCTCAGCTGTCATATAAGATGGTTGTTATGGTATATAAAAGGTGATTTTTAAAAATTTTATTTATTTTCTATCCCACCTTTATTATTTTTATAAATAACTCAAGGCAGCAAACATACCTAATACTCCTTCCTCCTCCTATTTTCCCCACAACAACCACCCTGTGAGGTGAGTTGGGCTGAGTGTGTGTGACTGGCCCAAGGTCACCCAGCCGGCTTTCATGCCTAGGGCAGGACTAGAACTCACAGACTCCTGGTTTCTAGCCCGTTGCCTTAACCACTAGATTAAACCTGATATTCCCTTTCTTGGATATGCAGTTTGCTCATTTCTTCCATCCTAAATTTTTATTTCAATTATTTTTGAATATAAACCTAATAGGACTATGCAGAGGTTTGCAGGTAGTGAAGTGGCTGTGCATGCACACTTGCACAAACAGCTAGGAAAGCAACTGTGTGAGCTTTCCCAAAATATTTCTGCTTTAATCTTTCAAAGAGAAGTGTTTCATTCATCCTAGAGCTTTAAGCTCTTTCGAATGCCAACCCAAGCCTTCCTATATAACTGAAGAGATCAGATAGGGATATTTTGTAACCCAATGCAATTACATTACCTTCTAATTGTACTTTTTTAAATAAATAAATAAAAGGACTAGAAATATTAAGAATTTCTATTTCCAATTTCATTGGAAAGGATAATGTGAGATTTTATGTACAATTTTACATTCTGCAAGACAGCTCAGGGAGGGGCCACTATTAGGCAAATATTACCTGTCAGTCAAAGGTGTAATAACTAGCCGAGGGGTATTTCCCAAATACTCATAGTAATACTGAAACTGAGCATCACAAATGTTGGCAAAGCAGTGTTTCAGGGCCCAATCCCATCTATGGCGTAGTTGCGACAGCCACGGAAAAGCTTGGGAACTAGCAACCTGTAAAAACAACACCATACCACATTGCAAAACGGTTATTTATGCAGATGCTGTTAAAGAATAAACAATCCAGTCATGCCAAAATGCCTAAGCTGTCATCACCAGCCTCATTCACAATCCTTCAGAAGTAACTCCAGTGTCTGCAATTATAAGAGATTAGATTAATTCCTGGGCATCTCTACACCATAACGAACTAAATGCAATATATGATTGCCTTTTTAATGGAGGCTTTAGTTTCAACGAATATTAGAATTTCTGCCAAGATAATTTTCTCTTCCGTTTTAGTATTTACAAGAAACAAACGACAGGTATTTGACACGATTCAATTTTATATGTGCCTTCCAGCATCATTCATATCATTTTATTCCTCAGATCTGATTATTTCATTTTTGTTGACACCCCTTGGGTTCCACCAAACAATTATATCTTCAATGTCTCATTTGTTTCTTTTCTACCATTTGGAACATCATACACAGCCTGGATTGTCTTTAAAATATCAGTGATGTCAGTGGAAATTAAGAGCTTTGTCTCATGTTTTTGGCATATGAAGAATTTCCTAGGTTACAGAAATTAATTAGGTTACAGAAATTTCCTAGGTTACAGAAATTAATTAGGTTACAGAAATTTCCTAGGTTACAGAAATTGAGTTTTTGGAGCACTTTCTTGACCAACTCCAGACGCCCCTCTCGGCTCCGGCTCCTCTTCTTCCACTTCTTCGCTTGGTAAGGCCTCTGGCTCCACTTTCTGCTCCATACGGCCTCTGGCTCCACTTTCTGCTCGAGAGGCCCTGGCTGTGCTCCCTCCCCAGACATTCTTCCAGTATCCTAACTCTCACAGGAATGTTTCCACCCAGGTAGAGAATAATGCTTACAGAAAGGAGATGCAACTTAATGTAATGACTTCAGAACCCCTGCAGCAACAAATGAGTCTCACAAGGAAATTTTGGAAAACTAATTTACTGCTAAGTTACTGCATAGGGAGAAAGTTGCATCTGAAGAAAGCGAGGGCTTTCTCCCTTGATAATATCCCCCACATCCCCTC
The DNA here is from genome assembly GCA_023362775.1 of Charina bottae. Lineage (NCBI taxonomy): Eukaryota > Metazoa > Chordata > Lepidosauria > Squamata > Charinaidae > Charina > Charina bottae. The sequence continues at coordinate 34,007,487 of JALMGJ010000007.1, forward strand.
CCCGCTTTTCAGGCCCTCCTTAGATCTTCTCTGGTTTTGTTTCTTCTTCACACATCCCTGTGACCTTGCTCCACCCCCTGGCAGACACTTTGTCCAGGAATGCGGTCCGGCCTTGTTCCCCGTTAACTCTTTCAATGCATGCTCACTGTTGCAATGGTTTGGAACATTGCAACAGGGATCATGACAGTCTACTGCCTATAATATCCTCTAATGTCAACCATACATGCTTTAGAAGAGGAAGGCTAAAGACACACACTTATGTAAAAACACCATGGCACCATTTGATTTGCCCTTTTAGGAGTGTTTATTTCTCTTTACAGTCAATGATTAAGCCAAGAGTAGAGTCATGCCAACTAGCCCTAAACCTGATATCCATGCAGTGAACATGGAAGACTGAAAGCCTGCATATATAAATCTCCATGTACACTTGTTTCTGAGCAATATGATATCCCAACTGTGCCTATTTCCAAATCATGCAGGAGCAAATGCAGGCAGGTATCCATGCACAAAGAACAGATGTTGGAGATGTGGGCAACGAGAGTAGGCAGGGTACTTCAACATGCTCTCCTCTATTTTTCAAGAAAAATTTACTATTTTATTGTACTACGTATACAATAAATACTTTTACCATGACTGCAGCTAGGGGAATAGCAATGTAATCCTTTGGATGTCTTATCAGAAGAAATGTTCATTAAGTTAAATACAACAGTACGTATTGACACCATTCCTTATTTTATTTTTACTACATTCCACTGTAGGAAGTTCATGTAGAGCAAGATGAAGATATAAAAAGTGGTAAATTATTTTTTTCAGGTGTTTTTCCCTTCTCAGCTTGTAAAATTCTGTTCTTGTGTTCTTCTTTAGCTCTGAATTGCTTGACTTAAGGCATTTATTCTCAAGCCATATCCCCACATTCAGAGAGATGAGATATAAAAAGAGAAACTGAATTTTCAGGAAATACTAATCCATGAGGCAAATGGAGGGTCTCAGCTAGAGTCCAGATGTAACAGGAAACTCTAGTTTAAAAGAAATAGACACTAGTATATTCTCCCTCCAGGCACACTGCAGGAGATACAGCCAAAGTATTTAAGTCCAAGGATATACTGTATATTTATAATAGATTCAGGATAGGTTCAGAACAACAGCCTAAATCTAAAACAATGACTCGTGAGTTTACCTTCTGAGATACAAGCTTTGCCACCACATCCCTTGCATGTACATCTACTGTGCAAACAGTCATGATCTTCTGTCTGTCACTTGGTGTCAGATCACCCAACAGTAAAGCAATAAGAGCATTTAGCTGAGCAATCTGAAAAAGACACATATAATTTTATATTTTTAATTTTATATTTTATTTTAAATACCAAGAAATAATTGACATTAAGCTGTTATATAATATGTATGTATGTATGTATGTATGTATGTATGTATGTATGTATTTATTTATTTATTTATTTATTTATTTATTTATTTATTATACTGATTTATATAGCCACCCATCTCACCAATTGCTTTACAGTTTTGCTGCATGGCAAACAGCTATTTTTTCCCCTTTCATATGTAGTTGTAAACCCTATTTACATATGGTCTGGTAGTAACATCAATACCTGTTTCTTATGATAATCCTTCAAAGCAGTTTCAAACCCTTCTTCAAGTCTGCTGAATGCTATTCCCACATCTGTAGTCCACCAGATTTGAGAACCAGTAAGTGCTACTTGTGCAGGGTAGTCAAAGATCCACTGTTCTCTGGGTTTTTCCTCATAAACAGTTATAGCTTCCGTGATGTGACAACGCATTGTTTCACGCATCGTATCTTCCAGGCGTTTCAACCAGGTTTCTACCTTTTGAGGTAACAAACAATTAGGCACATTTTCAATTCACAGAAAATTGGTTGCACTTATAATTAATTTGTCGACTTTATTTCAGTGGAGTCCTACTTCAACTAACTTATATAGGCTTCAGTTCAGTGGGTCAGTTTAGATACAACACCAACAAATGGATTATCACTGTGTGAATAATTTTGTGCTCATACAGTATATTTCACAAGCGGCATACTAACCACTCCCATATCTGGAGATCAGTAACTACCAAATTGAGCAGGTCAAGGCTTTCAAGCATCTTGGCATTTATTTCCAGTCATATTCTTCTTGGAAGCTTCACTCTTCAAACCCTTCTTTGCGAGCCTCAAATACAATCATTACATATTCACCCCCTAAGGGTAACAAGTACGTATGTGACGGTAGCAATTAAACTTTTTAAAGCGTTAATTGTTTTGCTGTATGACACACAACGTTGCACTTACAAGGACATCCATGCCTTAGAAGCCATGCAGTCTAAATTTCTGAGATCCTTACTTCAAGTTCCCCGCTCTGTTGCTAATGCACTTCTCTGGCTAGAACTTGGCTGTCTCTCACTTGAGGCAAGATTATGACTCTGCCAGTTGAAGTATTGGCTTAAACAAATTTGGGGAGGCAAATCACCAGCCCAATTAGTTCTGACAGACAGATACCAATCTTCTTGGAGGAAACAAATAATGGATGACCTGACTCATTGTGCTCATCCCCAATCTGTATCCATGCTAGGATTGGATGAAGCCTGGAGAGAGCTCAAAAGAAAATGTTACGCCTTGATTTGCAAAGAGATAGCATCAACTTTTCTCATCTCTACTACCATGAGCTCAACAGTTCTCTTTTACAATTCCTGAATACCTGTATCATTTATTAGTCCCCTCTCACAGGAGGGCCTTCACATTGGCACATTTGGATGCTCTCCCCTCAATGGTATTGTTGGGCAGAGACAATGGTATCCCTTGCCAAGGGTGTTTGTGTATCTGCTTAAACTTTGAAATTGGAGAGAGTAATGCATGTGATTCTGAAATGTTCAATCTATCACTTTTGGATGGGTGATAGATTGAGTTTGTTTGTTTGTGTGGGTGGTGGGTGGGACACCCAGTAAACGTTTTTGCAAATTCTAGAATGAGGGTCTGTACAGGAACACAGCCCATCTGTGCAAATCACAGAGCGATAAAGAACATAACACTTAAAAGAACAAGTGAATAAGCAAACAATCATACAACAAAAATCAAGGCAGGTTGCCATAGAATAACTAAGAGCAACTGCATGAAAAAAATAAGGATTTTTTTATGTGATTGCACTTGTTGAAAGAACATAAAGAATAATAATTCTAAGAATCTTCTGCATATGAACCTAGCCAAAAAAGTGTTTAGGATTTCTTTTTGGGAAGGGAAAACCTACATAATTTTATGACTGTAATTTAATATGCTTGAGATTTGTTATGTCTCCCATCACACTGTGCTACATTCACTTGTTCCGATACAACATGGCCCTTAGGGAAGCATGATCAACCATTTTTTTTTGCCTTTGGGATTTAAACCTTGATCATTACAGTGGTATTAGTTGCTTATGATAGCCTTTTAAAAATACATGACATATTTATTTTGACAGCTCATAGTGTGAAATTTAATTTCAGCAGCAGAAAATGCAGCCTAAGTTGCCTTATCCATTGCCAGAAGTGTTTAAACATAGCTTGTCTTCCAATTCTCCCATCATTAAATGTATTTGGTAACATGAAGATGCAGTGATCATTCCCAGAATGAAGGACAACAGTAGAATTAGAGGTGGATAAGAAAAGTTTGAAAATTATATACAGTAGATGACCCAAAGTAGAAATTTGTCTGCTACAAAATAGATGTACTATCCAGAAGAGTCTAAGGGGCCATCTTAAAAAGAAGCTTTAAAAACACATATGAGTAGGAATCTATTTGTGATTTTGATTATTAGGAGTTGTCTTGAAAAGTTCATTGTAAAATAGCATAATTATATTGCTAAGTATGTTAACACTCAAAAGATAATTATTTTCACTTATGTGGTTTAAGGACCATTTTATTAGAATAGTTAGGTCAGTGCTTTCCAAAGTCCCGCCATTGGTGACACACCAACGGCGGCGGCAGCGTGCACGGCAGCGGCATGCACGGCGGCAGCGGCCTTGTGTCTCACGCTAAAACCCGGAAGCACTGATGGCGCGCTGCTGCCGCTGCCACTGCCGTCGCGCATGCCACCACTGCCGCTGCGCGCGCCGCCACAGGGGCAGCAGAGATGCGCGATCAGCACTTCCGGGTTTTGTCGCGACACACTAATGTGTCGTGACATACAGTTTGGAAAGCTATGAATTAGGTAAATCAGAAATGCATTGTCCTTTCTGAATACACATTTCATTTTTTAAAAAGGAAAATACAATTTGAAATGATGTTTTTATTTTTGTCTTCCTTTAAATTGTATTATGCATTACAGATGGAGAGCACTTTTCATTATATATATTTCATGCCTAGTCAAAACTGTCTCTGTTATGTTACAGTGGGGCAAAAAAGTATTTAGTCAGCCACCAATTGTGCAAGTTCTCCCACTTAAAAAGATGAGGCAGGCCTGTAATTGACATCATAGGTAGACCTCAACTATGAGAGACAAAATGAGAAAACAAATCCAGACAATCACATTGTCTGATTCGGAAAGAATTTATTTGCAAATTATGGTGGAAAATAAGTATTTGGTCACCTACAAACAAGCAAGATTTCTGGCTCTCACAGACCTGTAACTTCTTCTTTAAGAGGCTCCTCTGTCCTCCACTCATTACCTGTAGTAATGGCACCTGTTTGAACTTGTTATCAGTATAAAAGACACCTGTCCACAACCTCAAACAGTCACACTCCAAACTCTACTATGGTGAAGACCAAAGAGCTGTCGAAGGACACCAGAAACAAAATTGTAGACCTGCACCAGGCTGGGAAGACTGAATCTGCAATAGGCAAGCAGCTTGGTGTGAAGAAATCAACTGTGGGAACAATAATTAGAAAATGGAAGACATACAAGACCACTGATAATCTCCCTCGATCTGGGGCTCCACGCAAGATCTCACCCCGTGGGGTCAAAATGATCACAAGAACGGTGAGCAAAAATCCCAGAACCACACGGGGGGACCTAGTGAATGACCTGCAGAGAGCTGGGACCAATGTAACAAAGGCTACCATCAGTAACACACTACGCCGCCAGGGACTCAGATCCTGCAGTGCCAGACGTGTCCCCCTGCTTAAGCCAGTACATGTCCGGGCCCTTCTGAAGTTTGCTATAGAGCATTTGGATGATCCAGAAGAGGATTGGGAGAATGTCATATGGTCAGATGAAACCAAAGTAGAACTGTTTGGTAGAAACACAACTCGTCGTGTTTGGAGGAGAGAGAATGCTGAGTTGCATCCAAAGAACACCATACCTTCTGTGAAGCATGGGGGTGGCAACATCATGCTTTGGGGCTGTTTCTCTGCAAAGGGACCAGGACGACTGTTCCGTGTACAGGAAAGAATGAATGGGGCCATGTATCGTGAGATTTTGAGTGCAAACCTCCTTCCATCAGCAAGGGCATTGAAGATGAAACGTGGCTGGGTCTTTCAGCATGACTATGATCCCAAACACACCGCCCGGGCAATGAAGGAGTGGCTTCGTAAGAAGCATTTCAAGGTCCTGGAGTGGCCTAGCCAGTCTCCAGATCTCAACCCCACAGAAAACCTTTGGAGGGAGTTGAAAGTCCATGTTGCCCAGCGACAGCCCCAAAACATCACTGCTCTAGAGGAGATCTGCATGGAGGAATGGGCCAACATACCAGCAACAGTGTGTGCCAACCTTGTGAAGACTTACAGAAAACGTTTGACCTCTGTCATTGCCAACAAAAGATATATAACAAAGTATTGAGATGAACTTTTGATATTGACCAAGTACTTATTTTCCACCATAATTTGCAAATAAATTCTTTCCGAATCAGACAATATGATTGTCTGGATTTGTTTTTTCATTTTGTCTCTCATAGTTGAGGTTTACCTATGATGTCAATTACAGGCCTCTCTCATCTTTTTAAGTGGGAGAACTTGCACAATTGGTGGCTGACTAAATACTTTTTTGCCCCACTGTAAGTGCTGCTTATCATTTTCTAACTTTAACACATAAAGGAAAATATCACACTTCAGTGAATCAACATACCTGACCACCACATTCAAATTGTCTGCTGAATGGGACATATTCCTTTTCTTTGCTGTACATCCCCAGTACAATATTGCTGTGTTGATCTTCATTGTCTTGAAATTTAAGATCAGCAGTATTGTCAAAAAGTTTAATAAGATGGCAAGTCACCTGCATTTGCAAAACAGAATACAATTAAAAAACTGTAGGTTTACTCAGATTTCAATCATCCCCTTATTTCACTTTGTAATATTGTATTTCTTTGCAGTTAATGCTTTAGATATGATTGCAAGGAAGTTTACCTGTCTGGGTTGTGCTCCTTTTGAGAGAATGTCTAGCAGATCAGCAGATGAAACAAAATAGAAACGGGGAAAGGCTAAACGTTTTGTCTCTAAGTATTCAGCAAGAGCCTTTTCACAGAGGGAAAGTCTGAAATTTGAGGAGGAAAACATTTCTGTTTAAGAAGGCACAACTTTTTTGCACAACAGTTTTAATAGCTCATTATCAGGGAGGGTAATAGTTCAGACTTCCTTCAGTATGAATGCAAGGCTTTACCTGTTCTTCATAAGAAGAATGACTAAATACAAGGTATCCCAATGCACTATGAACAATTCAAATGTACTGTATATACATAGTATACTTTGCATAAAACAGAGTTCTCTATTCAGTTCAGAAGATGAGAGGTTATGAATATAGCTGTTTAATGAGCAATCCACTAAACTGAATAAGAAGTCCATACAAGTAAAGAAGCACTACATGCTGTTAAAATGACTGCATTTATGGAATGTCAATGTGGGAGTTTTTTCATGTGGTAGAAATATTTATTATTAAGCCCTGCAAATCTGTGATTAAAAAATCAGTAACATATTTTAAATAAGACTCTAAACAATTATCAAATCACGATATATAACTGTTTGCTGCTATTATATGTTTTATATAATATAATTATATAAAAACAATATGCTCAGCAATACCTATGCTGTAAATCTTGAAGTTTTTCATACAAATTAGGCTTGGTTGATGCTTCCAATACATTTCTGGTATTTGCTGAATCATTCATTAATTCCTAGGTACAGGAGCAAAAATATTTCTTTTGATTTGTGCGCAAAGATATTTGTGATTCCTCTTTTTTGAGGAAAAGAAAATATTTCCCTGCTATGATATATAAACATACAGTATGTCCAGAAAGTTAAGCATAATATTCTCAAATCTGCATGAGAAAACCTTGACCCCCGTTGCCCTGATTTTAAAAACAACTGTTGCTGTAAAACAATACCTGCTCACATGCATGAGTGAACAGACCATTTTATAGTTTTCTAGATTTCATAGGAATGGAATGCAATGTTACATAGATCTTTTTTAAATAATAATTTTATTAAAGTTTAGAGATACAATGATAAAAAAACTAATACAAGCTAAGAAAAATAGAAAAGAGTAAAAATAGAAAATAAAAACTGCAAATCTTTTTTTAAAAAAGAAAGAAAAAAATATATAGAAAAGAAAAAAGAAATATAAAGAAATGACTTCCCCATTCATCACAACAAGAACAAACAATTTCAGTAACTTATCACCTTCTCTGATACTACAACAAAAGATCTCTTCTTCCCAAATCTTATCTCTTATCTATAAACAAATTCTTAAAGCCTCTTTATTCAGTCCTAATCAGCAAAGTCCATTAAGAGTTACCAGAAACAACATATATATTTTAACCTTAAATAGGCCAATCAAACAAAGGAATGTTATATTCCTTTCCTTTTAACACAATAACTTATCACTTTCTCTGAAAATACAATGAAAGATCTCTTCTTCCCATATCTCATCTCTTGTCTATAAACCAATCTTTAAAACCTCATCATTCGGTCCTGGTCAGCAAAAATCCATTTAGAGTTACCAGAAACAAAAACATTTATATTTTAACCTTGATCAAATAAGCCAACTTTGTATTCCTTCCCTTTGCTTTTAACAATCTCAATCTTTAATCCCTTTAAATAGTGTCCCAAAATTTGATTTCATTTTCTGTCTCTTCTCAGAAGCTCCTTCAAAACTTTAGCACATCTTTTGTAAATTTAAAATAAGAAAGTTATCCAAGTCACTCTTCTGGTTTGTTATTTGTATATCTCTTTTAATTATTAAGACATCAGCCAGTTTCATTTGTAAATCCAGTATAACATCTTTTTCCATATCATTCTTGTAACCTGTCATTTTTAAATCCACATTTGAATCAGCCTCAGTCTCTGTCTTGCCCAGTAAAACCAGTTCCTCTTCTATAACCTTTTTTGAATCCAGTTTTATGATAGCATACAATCTTAAGAGTAATTTCTGAGTGTATTTTTCCCAAATATCCTTAAATTCTTCCAAAGTTCTTCCAGAGTATTTTGCTCCATTCTGTATTAGTGGGTCTCTTCTCATTTAATTATAATCTTTAGTTCTTTCTGGTTCCCCCTAGCATCCAAACTTCAAAGTCCCATCTTATCATGTTTTTTTTTCTAATCAACAGCATTCTCCCACGGAAAGGTTTCTTATACTTAATTTCAAAATCTTATTTCAAATCCATCTGGCCCCTTAGTCTATTTATAACCTTCCAAAAGCAATGTTCTAATCACCTTTTTGCTGTGTATTCCAAAATAAGAACTTTTTAAGTCCTTAAAAAAAAGGTAAAGGTACCCCCCGCACATTTGTGCAGTCGTGTCCGACTCTAGGGGCCAGTGCTCATCTCCGTTTGTTAGCCAAAGAGCCAGCGTTGTCCGAAGACGCTTCCACGGTCATGTGGCCGCATGACACGCGCGGAACACTGTTACCTACCCACCGAAGTGGTACCTATTCATCTACTTGCATTTGCATGCTTTTGAATTGCTAGGTTGGCAAGAGCTGGAGCTAGTGCAGGAGCTCACTCTGCACGCAGGGCTAGGGATTCGAACCTCCGAACTTGCAATCTTCCGATCAACAAGCCTGGCGTCTCACCCGCTGAGCCACCACGCCCCTATTTATTTAAGTCCTTAAACTTGCATAAAACTTATTTTGCCAAGGAGTGAAGGAAACTCACCCGGTGTAATGAAACTTGCCATTCTGAAGGTTGTTAATATCCAAAAAAATGTTAACAAGTAATTTCCAGAAGTGATTAAGAAAGGAAGTATGCGAACCCAGTGTCCTTTAAAGGTGCCGACTGCAGCTTGGACAAAGATGGTGATCCCAGAGCTCTAAATCCGCCAGAGACTGCTGTCTTATGGTCTCCTCATGGGGAGCTACTGTCTGGAGCACATGTGGGCAATCCCAGGTCCTCTCCTTGTCCAGAGAGGAATTCTGAGAAGCTGGTCCATTTGCCGGCTCCGCATTGGGCCGCGGTTGTCAGTGCTGCTCTCAGAGGAGCCATTTTTAGTACATTGCTTCCCCAGAAATGCAATGTTACATAGATCAAATCAAATAACTGTGACAATTTCATATTGGCAAATACTTATTTCAGACAAATTCTGACTTCTTTCCTATCTTCATGAAATAATCCCACACACTATTCATATTTAGTATTTACTGAAAATGATGTTTTATCTTTCCTATGAAACAATATATTTATTGTAAACTGCTACACTTCGGGGGTGGGGAATAAAAATCCATATCCCACAAAAATAGTACTATGGTTCACATCAACACACATGTTTCTGTTTTCATCAGTGCCCAGATCATACTGGAGTACCACATATATTAAGAGAGATATAGAAATATTTTAAACAAATTGATGTACAAAGACATTTTCGCCATGTGCTTTTCCATTCCTCACAAAAGATGCCTGAAGTTCTGGAGGACTATTTTCATACTTGGGCTAGCCTTGCTAGTTAGTTGTTTTTTTTCCCTGTAAAGTAAAAAAATCCTTGAGTCAATTTCAACTTGGGTGATTACATGCACACATCCATGTAATTATCTTGGCAATTTTATGGAAATAGTTTCCATTTGTGATGGAATGTCTTCCTGAAGAAGGGGGTGATGTGGTGGATGTCGGTACTCCCACTAGTTCTCAGGAAGGAGGGAGCGCATTCCAAGGAGATAGACGGATTCTCAGCAGTTCGGAGAGTGTTGGTGGGAAAGCAAAGAGGTTTAGGGTCACTCTGCCTTAGAGCCTTCCTAGGTTATTTATCCTTAGGTTAGCTAAAGTATCTTCAGTATGGCAACATTCTGTCTATACGGTGAGAACAATAAAGGACTAGAGTTGGAATTCACTGACTCGGAGTCATTCTTGGTTTGGGCCCGACACCATTGCCTTCTTCCAGAATATTTTCTCGACCTTCCACTCTAGCTTAATGCTTTGGGATCTCCATAATACTATACATAATAGGGGCGTGGTGGCTCAGCGGGTAAGATGCCAGGCTTGTCGATCGGAAGATCGCAAGTTCAGAGGTTCGAATCCCTAGTCCCACGTGACGGAGTGAGCTCCCGCACTCGCCCCAGCTCTTGCCAACCTAGCAATTTGAAAGCATGCAAATGCAAGTAGATAAATAAGGTACCACTTTGGTGGGTAGGTAACAGCATTCCGCATGCGTCATGCTGGCCACATGACCGTGGAAGCGTCTTCAGACAATGCTGGCTCTTCGGCTAACAAACAGAGATGAGCACCGGCCCCTAGAGTCGGACACGACTGCACAAATGTGCGGGGGGAACCTTTACCTTTACCTTTTACCATAATACTAATTAATTTGATTCCGCTTAGCTTTTTTCCAACACCAGTCAAGGTCCGGGATATGTTTTCCTGTAGGTCTAATTCTTTTTCCTGTTTTCTGCAGGGAGTAGTAACAGATGGTACTGCTCAGACAGTTTTCTTCTCTTATTGCTTCCCTATACAAAACTGCTTTTAAAACTGAAAATTCAATTATATCACTTTACAATAGTTTGCCCTTTTCTACATCCCAGGTTACAAGGAATAGATTTATTACCATTTGAATGGAATCTATAAACTTATTGATTACATGTTTATCTCTTTGAGAATGTCAGAATGCATTGAAACTTCACAGCAATACAGTGAACCAGGTAATGCTGAGATACTCTTACTTAAGGCCAAGAAAAATCACCCAAACTTGCTACTTCACAATAATTCAGAATTTGAAGTAGGGTTTCAAATGCCATATTATTAAAGATCTATTGATCTAAAGTTTTACTTCTGTATGAAACATGCCATAATCATTTTGAAGAAATGGAAGGCAGAACAAATACATTTTAAATGTTACTTACTACTTCTAAACTATTCAGTTTGAAGAAAATATTTAATGCAAATAGTTCACAAAATATTTTTATGTACATGATTTGGGCATCATTTTGTTTTCTATTTGTTTGGATTGATATCCTTGGGACTAATATGGTTAACTATTTAAAACACTATACATTATTTTATAGGTACTGTATATACGTTTCATGGAAATACTTTTTAAAATTGTGGTACAATATGCATCTAAAAAAGGAAAAGGAAAGGAAATTTTGATTATGATATACTTAGGAGACTTATTTCTCATTAACCTTAAAATCCACATCAATGCAATGAAATCTCTTTGAATCTTGAGGAAGCTGTTCTCTGATATCATTTGAACCAATGAAAATACTTTCGAGATGAGACCATGTACGTTGAACTTCCATCCATATATAAATGACAGAATCTGCCACGTTCAGTGTTTTTTGCCAAGTTAATACTTGTTCAATGAAGTATTCAACATATTTACTTTGCAGAACTGTTTGCAACTGAACCTTGAGAAACAGAGGAGGGGGAAATGAAATTAAAGGATATAGAAAATTACTCAAAGAGACACAGGAATCATAGCTACAAAAGTTTTACAAAAATCTCCTGCAAGCTATTATTACAGTAAATCACAGCAAAAGATATTTTCAAATGGACAGCATATTATTAAATGATTCCATACTATCTAAGGGAAAAGGAGAGACACCAAGGACCTGTAATTTTGCAAACTCCTACACAGACAGGAATTTTTGTTAAACCATATACAGTCAAGAACACATATAATTTTACAGACTAACATCTGGGACAGCTAAGATTCACTGTAAATAAAATTGTGAAAACAGAGATGTGAGTTTAGTCCATTTTTTAAAAAAACACATTAGTAATTCAGCAACAAGCACATTTATTCATTAGTAAACCACATCTTACTTGATTATTCTCTAAAGTCTCAAAAAGCTGTTCATCTATTTTCAACAAGGAAATACTGGTCCTGTAATGTTCTTCATAAGAAAACTCCATAGCAGCCCATGTTTGACTAATTTCTATCAGAATCTAGTTAATATATTGAAAAACTGATTAGAAACATTTTGAGCAAAGCAATATTTAAATCAATATTTTAAACAATTCACCTGAGATGTATTACTATAATTTATCAAATTTATATACTATTGATATCATATATTTTGTGTACTATTCAAGTGATTAACATATGATGAAATCTTTGCAAATTGGAATCTACAAAATATTTCAAATGCAAAACACTGTTTCGCACTCAAAGCAGCTGTTTCACACTGGGAATGGGATGTTATGAACTTGAAGTAGGTGTTTCAAATTCAAAACAATTCAAATTCAAAATGTTTCACAGACCTCTATTGGAAACAACTACCAAATGGTCCCAAATATAGGAAGAATAAGTGTGAGAGGATTTTCCTAATAGGGCACCTTTCTTTCACACTGTCTTGTGTTCTAGTCCTCCTGAATTTCAATTTAAGTAGGAACACTTCTAAAATTAAATCTGGATTGTGAAAACACTTGCATCCATGTTCAGTTAATTCTACTCAGGTCCATTTTTCCTGCCCCTTACATTTTCAGTGTGCGAGTGCATTAATAAAACATTTCAAAAGTAGCATTAATCTGATCATACACTTGATCACATTGGAGTTCTTTTCAGTAGCATTTCACCAATGTGCATATGCATGTTCTTTTATAATAGCAATCATCATTCAAAAGGAATTTTAATACAATGATATCTAAAATCCTATCATTTCACCAAGTTCACCTGAACGTAAGAATGTACCCAACTGCACATCAATAAAACAGAGCACAAAATTCTACACACTGAAAATGTAGAGGAGGCATAAATGAGCTAAAGGAAATGGCAATGGAAACAAAGTCACAATGAACAATATTGTCTCCCAAAGTCAGAACCACTAACAACCTTATAGCTAAAACAGAACCATCTGGAGAAAATTCTAATGCTTCAGTTCAACTTAAAAATAAGAAGACCCAGGAATTTCAAAATTCCAAGAAGACATTCAGAATAAAATTTTGGAAAGAATCCTGAAAAGAAACAGGATTAACCTTCTCAATTCCAAGTTCTTTTACTGCTTTGTCAACAATATTTCGGACATCATCTTCCACTTTATGCAGATTCAGTGCCAGCAGATTTGCTAAAGTTGTATCTTCAGTTATGGAAAACTGAACCTGAAAAATACATTTAAAAAAGCAACATACTTGACGATGTATTAACTGTGTACTTTTAATGAATATATGAGCACCTCATGCACCTGAGTTTTTGAGAATCTATAAAGACCTGGCTCTTTTGGTGTGCCTTTGGGGCTCGGTATGTCATCTTGTTCCTCCCTGCAGGAGAATGTCTGCGTATGAACGGTTCGCTTAACAATACCTATGGCACTTCAGTTTTTATTTTTCATGTATTGCTTCAAACTGATTTTGTATAGGGCATGTAGGCTACTCAGTCTACCATGACTGGAGTGGCCTGTACATACATTCATGCATAAATAAACAAACAAAAAAGAAATTTGTGACCACAAATCTTCTTTTAATAATGCTGGAAAATTAGTTGATGATGCAATTTCTCATCATTTTGAAGCAAAAGACATCAAAAGCCTAAAATAAATGTATTAGCACTGAAAAAGCAAAACAAACCACTACACAGAATCAAACACATAAAACATAGTAAAACTATCAGTCAGCAACATAACATGCTCTTCTTTAATTCCTTCTATAGAATTTGCAAAGGAGCAACCGGTAGACTGAATTACAGGTTGAATTACAAATATTCACTCCTAAGCAGTGGTATTTTATTTATGTAATTAATTTAATTTGTATACCGCCCAACTCCCAACAATTCTGGGTGGTTTACAAGAAACAGATTATGTCTCATTTTTGAACAGGTTCATTATTGGAAAAGTTTCAGTTAGTCTGAACATTATTTAACATTTTAGTTAGTGTAAGCAACATGGTAAAAACAGTTTTTAATCAACTTCAGTCTTCAACTTCAAACCTGGTGTGTACAAGTATAAGCTACCAAAATAAAATAAATCGGGGAGGGGGGGCATTATCTATTAGTCTTTAAAAGTGCTTTTCCATTTTATCAAAAATTTAATGAAGACACGAAAAACAAATTATAGACTTAAACAGATGTTTACCATGCTTTTTTCAGCAGGCATACAAAATGCTTTTGAGCTTCCGCAACAAGATAAGCCAAAACAGCCAGTTTGGTGTAGTGGTTAAGGCAGGGCTTTCCAAACTGTGTGTCGCGACACAATACTATGTCGCCTGGGGGCCCCAAGTGTGTCACGTGACAACCTGGAAGCACTAATGAAAATGCCTTCGGTTCTGGCAGGGAGGCAAAAATCGTGCGCGCACGCTGCCGGGCGCTTCCCTGCTGCACAGCTGATTGGCGCGGGGGGGCCAGGGTGGAAGCAGCCCGTTAGCGTGCGCGCGCACCCGCATGCGGCTTTTCACCTCCCTGCCGGAACAGAGGGCATTTTTGGGGTCCCCAGAGGCTGCCCTTTCGAAGGGGCAGCAGCAGCGGCGGGCCATCAGCGCTTCCGGGTTCCAGGACGCAGCTGCTGCCACTGCCCCTTCGAAAGGGCAGGCTCCAGGGACCCCAAAAATGCCCTTGGTTCCGGCAGGGAGGCGAAAATTGCGCACGCACGCTACCGGGCTGCTTCCTGCCTCACAGCTGATCAGGGCGGAGAATTTCCACCCCGCCCCCCCCCGCGCCGATCAGCTGTGCAGCAGGGAAGCGCCGGGCAGCACGCGCGCACGATTTTTGCCTCCCTGCCGGAACCAAGGGCATTTTCAGGGTCCCCAGAGCCTGCCCTTTTGAAGGGGCAGCAGCAGCAGCGGCGGCTGGCCATCAGCGCTTCCGGGTTCCAGGACGCCGCTGCTGCCGCAGTGACAACCTGGAAGCACCGCCAGTGGCACTTCTGGGTTTTTGTGCGCCGGCCGTTGTTGTGTCGCCAATGGCAAAAGTTTGGAAAGCCCTGGGTTAAGGCAACGGGCTAGAAACCAGGAGTCTGTGAGTTCTAGTCCTGCCTTAGGCATAAAAGCCGGCTGGGTGACCTTGGGCCAGTCACTCTCTCTCAGCCCAACCCCTCTCACAGGGTTGCTGTTGTGGGGAAAATAGGAGGAGGAAGGAGTATTAGGTATGTTCGCCACCTTGAGTTATTTATAAAAATAATAAAGGTGGGATAAAAATAATTAAATTAAATTAAATTAAATTAAATTAAATTAAATTAAATTAAATTAAATTAAATTAAATTAAATTAAATTAAATCAAATCAAATCAAATCAAATCAAATCAAATCAATCAATGCTGGCATAAAAGGAGATAATCCAGAAAGCAAAGATGGCAAAACTGGGCAACAACAAAACACACACCCACTGCTTGGAAGAGGCTATCTGTATCCTACACAAAGAGCTAGGTCTTCAAGGCCCTCTGAAACACAAGTAGGGTGGGAGCCACCCAGATCCTGGCAGGAAACTCATTCCAGAGGGCAGCTGCTGCGACAGAGATGGCCTGCTACTTGAAATTATTAACATCAATTATAACATTAATGGAGCTATTTAAAAAAAAAAGTTTCAAGAACTTAAAAAATGATTTTTTTCTATTTATTTGTATGAAAGATGTGATGAAAGATCTAGAGATCTTTACAATGAAATTAGAAAAATACTTACGCCTATTGCATTCATGAGCTGATACCAGTGTCGGTCTCGAATTGCTGGATCCTGCAACTCTGTTACAACCTTTAGTGATGTCAAAAGGTTCTTAATAGTTAATTCCAGACTTGTATATACATTCCAAGAACGAACTTCTTTATCCAATGACCATATCTCCTAAGGAAAAGCATCATAAAATACTTTATGTCATCTAGCACCAGCTAAGCCAGGTACAGGTAGTCCTCACTTAACGATGGCTAATTGGGACTGAGGATTCTGTTGCTAAGTGATACAGTTGTAAAGTGCGACGTCACATGACCGTGCCACTTAATGACGACAGTTCTGGCAATCCCCCGTTACCATCGTTAAGTGAATCACCACAGGTTGTTAAGCAAGGACTGCACGTGACCATGACTTGCAACTTCCTGCCAGCTTCCCCACTGACTTTGCTTTTGGGAAGCCGGCAGGGAAGGTCGAAAATCGTGATCACATGAACACAGGATGCTGTGATGGTCAGAAATCCAGGCCAGTTGCCGATCGCGAACACATGAGCATGGGGGCACTGTGACGGCCAGAACTTTGAGGACTGGTCATAAGTACCACTCATTCTGCACCCTCGTACGTTCAAATGGTCACTGAATGAGTGGTCGTTAACCGAGGATCACCTGTAAGAAAATATTGCAAGGTTTGGCATCTCAGTGCTTGCATTTAAAAAGTACTATCCAAGCTTCCCCATTTTTTAAAAAATAAAATCTTACAAGTGTTTAATGCCAAACTTTTGCACAGATTTGGTAATCTTGTATGGAAGATTTGTTTACAAGAGAAACAGAAGTTAATCACATATAAGAAAACTGTAGATAAAGCAGCAGAATAAATGGGGGGAAGGGAAGTGATTGTTGTAGTACTTGCTTTTGCAAATCTTCTGAGCTCAGCCTCCATCTGTTCCATACTAATATCTCTCCAATGCCTTTTGGTCCAATCATGAATGCTGCTCTGAAACAGGAGAAACACTGAAATGTCAGTGACATTTGACGAAGATACACATTAAAATACTTTCATAGCCACACACACATTAAATCAGAGCTTTCCAAACTGTGTGTCGGGACACATTAGTGTGTTGCCTGCAGTGTCTGGGTGTGTCACGGCTGCTGCTGCCTCCGAGCCCTGCCAGGATTCCGCGCAGGTCCTAGTGCCTGCCTTGTGCCCTGCTGTAAGAGTGTGTCACAAAATGATGCATGTCTAAAAAGTGTGTCACCAACATGAAAAGCTTGGAAAGCTCTGCATTACATCAAGGCAACCTACAGTAAGTTGTGGGGACTTGAAGAATGGCAGTGTTAAATTGTCTTATTTGCTGCCATGATGGCAATTTGCTGGCACAGTTTCCTTGATCTCTTTCCATCTGCAGCCTCCCAAAGCTAAGAAGTATCAATGCTGTTTATTCTGGAACCAAGACACAAGGTCTCGAACAAGCTTAGTATCCATGGGGCAAAAAAGGAAATCCTCTCAGGTATTGATAACCAAGTTAAAGAGTATTCAGTGTCTTCAGTCTCAGATCAAGTTTTTAAAAAAACCTAAATTCTGATTCTAAGATGACAGTTCAATATCTGCACTTCATCATCAGTGTTAACTACGAGAGCCTCTAAAACGTCAAAGCACTTCAAATGATTATATAAATAAAATAATAATAATAATAATAATAATAATAATAATAATAAATAGCTAGTTTACAATGTTTTGGAGAACTAAATAATACGCTTACTGTGACATAAACATTAATATCCCACACTCCCTTCAGCAACTTTATTTCTTTGCGACTTTGTTTCATTTGTTTGTATTCTGGAATGACCACTTCAAAAAGGTTGGCAGATTCCTGTAGGCGCAACATTTCTTCTTCCAGTGTTTCCAGTGTCTGATTTGCCTTCAAAAGGGAAAATATTAGAAAATTCTGCTTGTAATTCAAAACAGTATACGCTGAAGGCAAAGGGAATTACATATTATAAATATTCTATAGGTATTACTTTTGAATAGTCCATATTTCATTTTATTTTTTTAAGTTCCAAAAGACAAACAAGGTTCATTTATGGGCCAACTCTTCACCTGGTATGGATCAAAATTCACAGAAGCACATTTCCATCATCTAAATTTCTACCTCTCTAGATTTATACAGATGTAGCCGTATTTCAATGCACAACCCCCCCCCCCCGAAATTTGTGCTTATAATGTAGTTAAATATATACATTTTAGTCATAACTATCTAATTTTATTTTTCACTAAGTTGTTCATTTAACTATGATCAAAGCCAAAATGAACAAATAATTAATATTGTCTTACGGAAGACCGTCTGAGCATTGTTTGCTACCTAATGCCATCCAGGTGTGTTGCAATACAACTTCAAGACTTCTGGGAAGTATATTCCAACACATCTGAAGTACATTAGCTTAAGGAAAGCTGCTTTGATTTATGATAAAAAATTCGAACCTTCATCCTATTGAAGTCAGGTAGAAAATTATGTTCAGTTTAACATAATTTTCAGCTAATACCTGAGAAACCAGACAGAAGAGAAATCACTTCACAAAAAATATTCTAAAGCTGTTTTTCAAAAAATGATGAATTTTTTAATGCAGACATATTGTCCTCTTTTTAGAGTACCTTCAGGGAACAATCATGCACATTTTAAGCTGCCCAGCTCACATAATATAGCATTTACATGTCAAGCTCAGCTGGAAAAAAAAATAATGCCCAGTACAAATTGTACAATATGTAAATAGAGACCTCCATTTTGTAATGAGAGATTATCAGCATCACATGCACCTTTAAGATTTCTCCATTACCTTATCAAGAAGTGCATATGGGTTTTTGGCATCAAAATGAAAGGGAGCATCTGCTCTAAATCTTTCTCTGAATCCTATCTGCTTCCCCTGTTGAAAGAAGTGTAGGCAATAAATTTATGTCAACAATCTCATCCTCATAAAAGTATGTCTGTGGGTGTTGCTTTAAAAAAATAATTTCAGCTTACATCAAAAGCAGCACATTTTTTTCTGAGAATAGTGACCTCAGAAGTCAAAAAAGGAGCCACTTCATGCTTTACAGACACAGCAAGTTTTTTGGTAGCATTCCATCTTTCAGGTAATTCCTAAAAGATCAAAGAACAAACCATGTAAAGACAGCTTAGCTAGATTCCCTTTTCACATTCTGCCAACTGTATAGGGGATGCTCATGAGCTGTTCCCACACAGCTAGGATACTTTGCCATAAATATCAAGATGACAGGTACATAAAGCATATAAAACTGCCTGGCTCAGACTCAAGTACAATTAATGTTAATTCTTCACTTGTTTTGAAAACTCATTTAAAAACAAGTCACAGCACCTTCAATATAGGAAGATGGAATATCTGACAAATAATGCTGATCTCCCCTCAGTCATACTGAAAAAAAAGGGGAGAGCCATGTAAGAACAAATAGGGATGGACAATCACAGCTTGTGGCCTGTATACTTTTCTTGAACCTCTCTTTTGAGGCTCTCAGATCATGCCACTGAATTTTAATGGAAACACATCAATAAACAGAAGTAAAAATTCACACGGTTTTCAGGAAAAGAAAATGGGAAATAGTGAAAATGTAGTAAGCTACTCTTTCAGAACAAAACAATCCTTTAAAATGTCACACACACCCCTACTTTGGTGATATCTCTACATGACCATCCTGCCAACCGTGCTCCGTGGTGCCACCAAATATTATTAAAAGTACAGTTTACAAGATCTTTTTTCTGCTTATTCTGCACCTGTCTCAGTAACGTTTTGGATGACTGAAAGTTAGCTTCAGAGAAATACCAAGCTTCTATTTGGAATCAAGAGTAGAAAATAGAGGATACCTCTACTTGAACATAAATATGATCTGGCATCTTCTGCCCATAGTTCTCCAAGAGTACAATGGTATCCTTTAGGGGCTCAAAAAGTTCATTAGTAGCCGACTGCCTCTCCCTGACAGCCAAGAGGTGCAGCATAACGTCTATGAGTCCGTCATAATCTATTTCTGATAACTGGTTTTGGAGTCCAAGGTTTGTCATTTTAATGAACTCTTCTAGGTCAGCTAGGCTATAAGAGGAAAAGAAAGAGAGAAGTTTGCAGTAGTCATTTTTTTTTTCATACATGAATGCCCTTTCAACTATTTTTGTTTTCTGTATGTAAACAAAAGGGTGTGTTTGTGTGTGCGCGTGCACGCCTTTGAGTCACTTTTGACTCAAAGGATCAAGACTGCCTGGATAAATCCTTGTACGTTTCTTGGCAACACGTTTGGAAGTGATTTGCCCTTGCCTTCCTAGGGCTGAGAGAGAGACTGATCCAAACTCACCCAGCTGGCTTTGAACCTCCAAGAGTAAGTTGGTACCTGCATAGAATCCTTTAGGCTATAAAGATTATTACCTTCCTTGGTTCAAGGATTAGGGTGGAGGACTGGACTTAGAGGTTGGAGACAATATCTATGTGTAGCCTTTGAAACCAATTTCTTCACTAGTATACTCCCTAGTATGGAAGTTCTTCTTCTATACTTAAAAGAGTAGATGTGGAAAAAGAAGTATATGGGATCCAGAAAATTTATTCTCTCAGCCCAAATCACCTCACAGGGTTGTTGTGGGGAAAATAGGAGGAGGAAGGAGTATTAGGTATGTTCACCACCTTGAGTTATTTATAAAAAATAATAATAAAGGCAGGATAAAAATTAAATAAATAAATAAATTTTGAATAGTCAGTCAAATAATTAAGATGATTACTTCCCTTTTATTTAATATTTTCTCCTGCCACATTAACATTATCATTTGATGGCAACTTCTGGAAGGATTTAGATACAGGTGGTCCTCATTTAGTAACCACAATTGGGACTGGCAACTCGGTTATTAAGCGAAGCGGTCACAAAGTGAAATGGTGACTGGGCTTATGATCTTACTTCAGCTTTCCTTTGCTTAACAGACCTGCGATGGTCATAAATGTGAGGATTGGTTTTAAAGTTACTTTTTCATCACCGTCGTAACTGTGAATGGTTGCTAAACAAGGCAGTCACTAAATGAGGACTACCTGTACAAGGCTTTGAGGGATGCTCTTGAGCAGCCCAAGCTTAAAAAGATCACAGGGATAAGGCTAGAATTGGGCTTTGAGGTCCTGCATCTCTATTTTCCCTTGAATTTCACAGGTTACACACCCCTCCTCATGCCACCCCAGCCTGTAAATTAGAATAATTTTACTAAAACAGATTTTACCTATCAGTGACAAATCTCACAAGGTATTCTTTGAACATCCAACTCCATTTCTTAATAACATTTAGCAAACTAAGTTTGAAAGGTTTCAAGTCCAGTTTAAGCCAGCCTTCAAGAATTCTGAAGTCTTCAAATTTGCTCATCTGAATGTAAAGATTCTCATATATGTCAATCTACAATACATAAGTATTAGAAATATGCAAAAGCTTAATTTCAGACTGGAGGGGAGGGAGTAAGGATTCTGAATATTAATTTAGACAGAAATATCCACTTCTTGCCTGTTCTTTAAACTGCTCAGCAGTTGGGTGTTGATCAGATATGCCAACATCTGTAGGAGTCTCTGTTTCTTCAGAAGTCAATACACGACTATAGAAGAGAAATTGTTTCATAAATTCTGATCTGTCATCTACCCAGAGATATGCATAACAGTCGAGAGAATTTTTGAAGTTCATGGCTTCGGTAATAACATCCGCCACTCTGTTCATAATCTTTTCCCTGGTCTCGGATAGCTCTGATATACCATCCATGTCATTCTTAATCAAAAAAAGGGAGGAAAAATTATACCCCAAACTTAATATGATTACTCCTTTCTTGAACTACATGTGTAGTGCATATAGTCTTGCATTTTATTTTTCTTTTAATAAAACATATTACCTGGTAATGCTGTATTTCAAGGTGTGATGCCATTCTTTTCACCTGAGCAGATGTTTTGAAAATATTGCTTAAAAGTTCATCTATTAGATCATAAAAGCCATCACCAGCTTCCTTGTCCAGGGAAGGCTTGAATTCAATTTCTACGGCACTTAGGATCATCTGAACCTGAAATAATGGTGCTGGCTTCAAAGCTTCCTCTGTGTTTTCCAAGAAGAAGTTTAAATTATACATTATGGCATTAAAAAAGCCATCAGCTATGATGTCATCAACGAACTCCAAGTAAATCTTCCAAGAATCTGAATCTGGGTCTGCTTTAAAGAGCATTAGGTTTTCCTAAAAATACACACCCAAAAATAGGTAGTTTAAGTCTACTGTTGTGACAATTTCCATTTAAAAAGCTAATTAACTGGAAAATTTTCAGCCAGTTCCAAATGAAATAAATCTCACTGATAATAGTTTGTGTATTAAATGACATGAAAAGATGAAACAAAATTTTTCACTCTGAATTGATAGCCATATTTGAATAGATTTACGCATTGGCAGAGATGTGTGTATAGGGCTTGCAGAAATCAAATCAAACATTCTCTTCTCATGAAAATGTGTACTAGATATTACCTCTACAAGTTTATGCATCTTGCAACCATCTTCTTGGAATGACATGAATTTTTTAGCAAGTCTGTCTTCTTTGTCTTCTAGATTTAACAAAGCTTCTTTTCTATTATCTTTTCTAGAAAAGAAAGGCTGCTCCATCCAAGACTTCATAATTTGCTGGATGGTCTTAATATTGTCCTTTGACTTTTGAACTCTCTGCTCCAAGTCATGAACTTTGGCTTTGACACACTCAATATATCCCCAGCAATTTTCTTCCTGCCACGTGAGCTTTTCTTCTGCTTCTTTTAGCTGATCATCAGCAACTATCAGCTCTTTTTCAATCAGAGGATATTCTACCTCCAAAACAGTCTGTTTAACTTTGTTGTACCATTGGACTACAAGATCAAGATTTCCCGTGTACTGTTTATATGGAAAAAGGAAACACAGAATGTTTAAATGTCTCCCATATAAGCTATACCAACTTCAAGCTAATAATTGGTTTATGAAGGAGGTGTCATTCATGCTATTGAATTACTTCATCTTTCCAGCATTTCCTCCCATTGCTCAAGACTAAGTTTGTCTCTAATCCTTTAACTATTTTAGCTAGAATTATTATACATAAATAACTAAAAATTAAGATCCCTATATGTAAAACAATAATACCCCAACATTTTTTTCAAACAACTGCACAGCAGGTAAGATTATTTACAGCCATCAGCAAAAACAGAAGACAATAAGGAACATATGGCAGGATCAGCTTTAACCAGTATTGTAGGGAAAAACTTCCCTGAGGCTACATGGTTTGGTCCAGCCAGCCTGTGGACTGATGTAGATCCATGGGCCAGATGTTCTCCATCCCTGACCCATGACATAATACTGAAGGAAAGACTTCTCAACACGATTTAATGCATTTGAATAATACATTAGCACTGAATTATGTAGACCAGGGTTTCTCAACCAGGGTTCCATGGAACCCTAGGGTTCCGCAAGAGGTCGCTAGGGGTTCCCTTGGAGATCATGATTTTAAAAATTATTTTGAATTTGGGCAATTTGACATTAAAGAAGTAAGTTTCATTCTTTATGTTTAGTTTAAGAACACTGTGAATGCCTGTAATACAGGCCTACCCATGAAACGAATATAATCATTTGGTAACATCTAGCCTATATTTGAGCCTGAATGTGCAGGGCTTCCCCGAGGCCTGAAAAATATTTCAAGGGCTCCTCCAGGGTCAAAAAGTTGAGAAAGGCTGATGTAGCCAACCTTCCCCATCCTGGGGAATCTGTCCTCCAGAATTTCCTAATCAGCACGTCCAGTGCTGAGAATGCTGGGAGATTAAGTCCACTAATCTGGAGGACACCAAGATTGAGGAAGGCTTAATATAAACATTTCCATTTCACTTCTATTAGTAAGAAAGAAAGGGAAAACATAAGTACTCTAAGCTAAATATGAATAATTACAGACTTTAAAAGGTACATACCTTAGCAAATGTCCCCCTTTTCTTATGTAACTCTAATGCTGAACTTGGAATATTGGGCTGATCCATCAGCAACAGATATTTCACATCTCTTAAAACAGCTACCAGCTTTTAGAAACAAAATATATTTCATAGGTTAGTTTTAAATACCATTTATTTTTAGGTGCTGATTCAGTCTATATTTCCAGTGAAGGATTTTTTTGCCCTGGCAGGGCATTGTTTTAAACAATGGAATTCACTACCACTATATGTGATTATGGCCATTAGATAGTTTTAAATGAGGACTGGTAAAATATATGGTTAAGGTTACTATTAGTATAGTTATAATGGCTATTTGCCACCTCTGGGATTGGAGATATGATGCATCACATTCTAAAATACAAGGTAATATCTTGCCCATCTCTTGGTTGTAGGCTACCCCAGTTGCCCACTGAAGACAGGCAGAATGAATCCACTCCCTTGAAGTCAGTTGGGGCCAGGTTCCCACCTACCACCAAGCTGCACTGCAAATTAAACAGCTCGGCAGATACAACTGCCTTGTTCTGAATCTTCAGAGTAAAGATGTGGCTACTAGTTTAGCTGCCAGTCTCACTGTATGATCCTGTGTGGAGTAGACGGGCCAGAGGTCTGATCCAGCAGGGCACTGCTTATGTTCTTATGTTATCTTGCTGTTTTAAACTACTGTTAGCCACACAGAATCATGCAGTGAAATTGGCAGCTATATAAGCCCTTTAAACAATAAAATAAGCACATAGATACAAATGTGATTTATGGTACAATGAAGGGTTTTTTTCTTGGTGGCTTACTTTGTTACATGAAGGCAATTGCTGTAGTTTGTTAAGTTTATAGCTAGCAAAAAGTGGAAATCTAATTGACTGAGACGTATTCAATAAAACAACTTTTAAAAAATAATGGCGCAGCATGATGTATAAGTATGTCTACATCAATGTTCACCTTTGCCTGCATGGAGGCATGCCAAGTGCTATAAAATACAGGAAGGCTATATATATATAATCTGGTTGGAATGAGCTGGCTGGTGAAATATTGTATCATTTATTGGCTGCAGGTTGACAACTGCTACATATCATGCCATAGGTGGCTGTTACAAGCACGATGACATCAAAATAGTAACACTATTATTATTAATAATAATAATATTAATTATTATTATTATTATTATTATTATTATTATTATGTATTGTGGCATCATCATGAAAATGACAATTACATATGGTGCAAGTATGGAAGTCTTGTCATTTGCACGATGTCGTGACCCACACGTCATCATTCCCCACCACCCTCAGATGCTCATGCACTGCACCTTCTTTGCTAGAATGCAGCATTATAAGTTGGAAGCATGAAAAAGGAAGGATTGGTTTGCAGTGGTTGGACCAGAGGAAATTTTTTTTTCACTGCCATGGTGAGTTTTAGGGCAAATTAACTGAAAGAGTTAATTGAGAAGATTTATGGTGTTTAATTTTATATGGCTTGGCCCCCATTTCCACGCAGACTTCAATTTGAGATCTTGGCCAAGAGAGTCTCCTTTGTCAAAAGGAATCCAGCATTTCTGATTCTAAAAATAGCTTGCTGTATGTGTTTTAGGAGCTTACAATCAGGGTATGAGCATTTTCCTATCATTTGCTCCCAGCAATGATATTCAGATGTACACTATTCTACTTGACTGGAGAGGCTCCACAGAAGGAATTTTAATGACTAAAGCTAAGGATAAATATATTAGATCTCACTTAGCAAGCTTTATAGCAGGGCTTTCCAAAGTGCCGCCGCTGGTGACACACCACCGGCGCCGGCGGCAGTGTGGCGGCGGCGCATGCGCGCACGGCAGCGGCACGGGGGGCGTGCGGCGGCGTGTGCACGGTGGTGGCGTGGGGGGCGTGTGGCGGTGCGCGCGTGCACGGTGGCAGCGCGGGGGGGCGTGCGATGGCGCGTGTGTGCACGGCGGTGGCGGCAGCAGCCTCCGCTAAAATGCGGAAGCACTGATGCCGCGCCGCTGCTGCCGTGCACGCGCGCGCCGCCGCTTCCGGGTGGTGTGGCGACACACCACGCTGTGTGTGGCAACACACTTTTGTGTCGCAACACACAGTTTGGAAAGCTCTGCTTTATAGCATTGCCGCCTTTGAAAATACTACCTACCATTAGATTTAACAAGAATGACATTACTCACTGTATACTACCATCACAATATTACTACTATAAAGACTACAACTCAACAAAAATATTTTCAGTGCTAGAGAATTGTAATTATTATGTTTATTACAGTATTTAAATATTAAATATTATTTAAATTAAGCTTTAGATTAAATTTCTTTTCATAATTTATTCATTTTTATTTTTATTTATTTAATGTATTTATATCCTGCTTCTTCTCTCAGAGGCCAAACTGGCTTAGATGAAAGTCCTCCAATTCTCATTGAATCCAATGGAATTTACTTCCGCTTGGCTATTATTCAAAAGGCTAATTTATCTAGAAAATACAATTGCCAATATTGTTAACTGCCTTTAGTACCCTTTCTGGATAGAAACTCAGAATATAAATTGAATGAATAATTGTTCCTTCCCGTAATACAGTTCAATAAATAATTTTAGTAAACAGAATTCATTTATTTTCTTAACATTAAACATGCAATTTTTTTTAAAAAAAAACATGGATTGCAATTCTATACACACTAGTCCCATTGGTTTCAATGGACTTTACTTTTTTGTTTACAGTATTATTCATCAGGCCAGCATATCTAGAAAATTAAAATGTTCATATCATACCTTAGGGTCAAAATTCACACTAAGGAGACCATCTTTATCATTTCGCTTAATCAGAGGTTGCTCTAAATTAAACAGACAAATATCATCCACCTTGGATTTCCATTTATAATAGATCTGATCTTCATATTGGTCGAGTAACTTCAACATTTCTATATATTTCTGATAAAGTAAAGTAGCTTCAAAACTTTCCAGGATTCTAAAAAGGAAGACATATCATACTAGCAAAATGGTCAAAACAATAAACTTATTGATTAATACCAGCAAAATGCATGCTGTTTAATGGGAATTTGAATGGAAATATGACCCCATGAATATTTTGCAGTAAGTAAGTAGTTACGCCACTCGTGTCTGGCTCAAGATGTTTGCTATGAAAAAGAAAGAATTGTACCATCCTCCCATCTTTCTTCCAATCTGAATTTCAGTTGAATCTTACTTCAACACAATATCCTCTATCACAGTGTTTCTCAACCTTGGCGATTTTAAGATATGTGAACTCCCAGAATTCCCCAACCAGCATGAACAATTCCTATCCCCAAAGAGATTTACTTACTGATGGGGAACAAATGAGAAGTTTGACCAAAATGACCACATGCGGGCTTTAATTTCTCGAGACCATTTAAGGTTTCCTGAAGTTGATGACATGTTTTTATTTATGATTTCATTCCCCTTTTCCTCCTGTAATTATTAAAGGAGAAGTGGGTAATTCTGAAGAAAGAGATCTTAAGAGAAATGCATATGGACTATTTTGCTCTTAAACTGCCACATACCTGTTTAATGTGTTCATCATACAAGTATTTACAATTTCTCAAGTCTTCATCAAACATCTGCAGCAAAATCTTATAATTTGTGCTAAAAATGTCTGCAATAACTGGCTTCTCCAGAAAAGATCCAAGAATTGTTATAAGCTGTATAAATAAAGGACATTATTATATCAACCTTCCTTTTTCCCAGCTTGGAGAGAACAGTACCAAAATACCATATTTTCCAGGTTTTTTTCAGCACAGAAAGAGGTAGAATGACAATTTAACATTCTAAAATTCTGAAAAAAATTGTAGCAAAAGTGAAATGTGACAGTAGTAAGTTTTCTCTTTAACTTCCTACATCTATTTGGTAAGACAATAGAACTTAAAAAAAAGCGGACTGCAGAAATCAAGCGCAATCTATGAAAAGCAAGCATAAGCATATTTGATTAAATAGCACAGATCACAGAACTTCATTTATCTTCCAGGAAAAACTGGATTAACTTGGCAATTTTAAAAAAAGAATCACATACAGTATAAAATCATTAATTCTACACCCAAACTAACCAAACACAGAATGGCAAAAATTGTGTGCAATGCGTCTGTTTGGAAGTTACATTCTTGTCTTAATCCAGAAGCAAGCAATAAGTTCATGCATTCCTCTATCACACCTCTTGTTTCTACCCTCTTTCCACTTATGCAAGAATGTTGGTCCTTCAATTTGCCTGGCTCTTTAAATCAGTTTTCTATTATGTGCCAATATGGGGAACTGCAATTTGGTGTCAGATTAATTCTCTTATTAAATTGAAGGGTGCAACAGTTCCCCATTTTGATTGCAACAGGAACTGAATGAAAGCACCAGGTTAAGATCAAGGAAGTTTGAACACAAGAAGGAGAAAGATTGTTCAGATTCAGCATATGTCCTCTGTTTAAAGAACTGTGTATATACTAGGAATGGTATGCCCAATCTTTTTCGGGGGGTGGGGTGCCTTTGAATCAGACTTGACTTCTGGTGACTGCCTGGACTAGTCCCTGCAGTTTTCTTGGCAAGATTCTAGAAGTGGTTTGCCATTGCCTGCTTCCTAGGGCTGAGAGAGAGTGACTGGCCCAAGGTCACCCAGCTGGCTTCATGCCTAAGGCAGGACCAGAACTCATGGTCTCCCGGTTTCTAGCCTGTTACCTATATCAATGCTTTGAGTTTAACTGCCAGATATCAAATATAAAATTATTACATTTTCCAACTACTTCTCCCTAAAAAGTTAGTAACTTAAAAGAATAAAAAATATTCTTCAAAATGGGCATTTTAATTAATTTATTGCATTTTTTAAACAATCATCAGCAGTAGCCCTCTGGAATTTATTTATTTATTTATATAGCCACCCATCTCACAGAACTTGACTCTGGGTGGCGTACAATAAAAACACATAATAAAAACTAACAATTAAAAAGCATTCTACAATTGGAATCATTTCAGGGATAAAGGGATAAAATACCAAGATTTTCTTTCATATACTTTATTTAAGTAGAGATAATATATTTATATTCTGTCTGATTCATAGCGATTTTTAAAGCATATAGCTAACATTAATGAAGTTATTTATAAATATCATCTTCTCATAAAAATAAAGTTAAAAGGTTTAAACATAGCAACTGCTTGAAAATATTCTTGCATACAAAATCAATAGCAGAAAAGGTTACTTTTATTTTGAATAATATAAAGTGGCTGTCAAGATGACGAAATTATGCAAGATGTCAAACATCAAACAGGAACTGCTAAATTTAATTCTCTCTAAACTCAGAAGCCTGGAATGTATTATTATGGATAGACTTAAAAATATGATCAGATACATGCCCAGGACACTTTGAGAAGCTAGAGTATATTCAAATAATTTGTTCTGGTAAAAAATTAAAAAATCCCATTAGGCTTATCCAAAACACTGTGTTCTCCCTCAGGTTAAGCTGTGTCCATAACAAACTTCATCACAATTCATTAGTCTAAATCATTGTTTCCCAAAGTGTGATCCAAAGACTCCTGGGGATGCCCCAAGACCCTTTCAGGGGTCCACAAAATCAAAATTATTTGCCAGCCTATGTTGAAAAATAATACAATATTAAAATCCCATCAAACAATCATGAGAAGTGATAGTGACAGTGAATGCGTCAAATTTAATTTTAATACAGTAAATATTGATAAATATAACCCATATAAACTAAAGCTCTTCTGGGGTCCTCTATAATTTTTAAAAGTGGGAAGGGGTCCTGAGAGAAAAGTTTAAGAAACACTGGTCTAAATCAAACCTCTCAAACAGTAGAGGCATATAATGAGGGAGGAAACAGAAAAAACATTGCTGGGAAAATCCCTATTTCATCACTACTGCTTCCAAACCTATTGAACTAGTGTTTTTCATACCATTTTGTCTATCCCCAACAGTGGTTTCAACAGGAAGGAAAATAACATGGTGATTTTCTAAAGCTGGCATGGGTTCTTCCCATCCTGCAGGTGCAAGTCTGTGTATGATGTATTCTACCCAAAAAGGGAAAATTCAGTGTTGCAGTTTTCTATAATCATTAGGATGTTTCTCTAGGAACCATAAGAGTATATTTTGAACCTTGCATCCAATTATTGCTATTGTCATTTTAGATCACTGTGAGCCCTCAGCACTACTTTGACTGTTCCAAAGCCTTGAGGTGTCTTAAGGAACAAAATGGGTGCCTTAAACTCTTTTTCAATATGCCCATTTTGCCTTTTAACTCATTTCAACTCTTAAAAAAGAACAAAAAATGGCAACTGTCTATTGACTACTGATGACATCACAGCCATCCCTCTGCAGTTCTTGGATATCAAACAAATTTAAAGTGTGGCCCTCCCCTCTCCCCCAATTGTCCACCCATTTTAAATCAAAAAGTGAATGATACAGCAAATGGTTGAGAACTCCATAAGCATCAATGCAACAAATGGGAAATGTTCACATAAAGACATATATAGGATAATTTTCACATCCAGCTCTGTCATGAAGCAGAGTAAGGTGATGACTTTAGGCAGGAGGTACTGGAGGATATATGGGAGAGTCATCAGTCCTTAAATTAGTTTCTACGTCCTAGTACAGAAGATTATGTCTTGTCTTCAGTTTTGAAGATTCAATTTAGTCTACATGTAAAACTAAGGAAGGAGCACTTTGTCTTCTACCTGAGAGAATACTTTCTTGGACTAATCCTGACAGTTGTTTTGTTTAAATGTTGGTGTCTTACTAAATAATTACTCTGAGATTACACCCAATAGTGCCAGCTAATTTCTACTGTTATAAACTTGTTTCAGAGCACATTATCTGCACTCTTACCGGTGTGTGAATATACTATGATATATGATATGATATGATATGATATGATATGATATGATATGATATAATAAATATAATATAATAAATATGATATGATATGATAAATATAATTAATATAATATTATATTATATTATAATATAATATAATATAATATAATATAATATAATATAATATAATATATAATATAATAATATAATATAATAATATATAAATTTGACAGCCAAAACTATGACATTCATTTATTGTGCTTTATGTAACTGACCTTAAATGCTGACTCCAAACCTGAACAATCAAGAAATCCCGCACAAAAAATTGATCCAAGACGTCTTTCAAATTCCAAAATTTTGTGTTTAAAATCAGCATAGTCTTCTTCAAATTCCTGTAGAAGGCAAATTCATAGCAAATATATTTAAGATTTTTTTTAAGGAATTGCATGATATACAGTAATCAATAAAGAATGTAAGGAAATAACAATACTTTATTAAATCAGAAAGTAAATGCTACTGGCTAAGGATTCTGTTCAATTCAGTTGGGCTTCCTACCAGACAAGAATAGAGAAGAAATGGCAAACAAAGGGAGAATAAAGGTGTTCATAATGCTCACTGAACATTTTCAGGACTGAGACAGTAACAACAATATCCAAGACTCCAAAAAGCCAGACATGCCAAAGGCCCTAAAATATTTATGCTACCCTTATCTTTTCATATAAAGGTAAAAGTTGTCCTTGGCAATCAGGTACCTAACTGTAGATACAGTAATCCTTTAGGGTAGGACTTTGGAACAGATGTCTTGAGTTCCTCTTAAAAGAAGCAGGAGGATCCCCAAATTCTACACTAGGCTTATCTCATGTTGAAAAGTAAGCTAAAGCAAAGTACATTAAGTTCTGAAAATGGGTTCCCTAAAAACTTCAAATCTAGAAGCTAAAAAAACTTAGCTGTATCATTGGTATACCTGAATTACATCTGAGCAGTTCTTCTTACTTGGAGAAATAGCCTGAACTCGGTCAACCGGTGATAAACTTTGCTTATCTTTCTCTATCAAGTTTTTTTTTTAGCAAGTTTTATCAAGCCTTATTGTTTAATCTTTTCATTTTAAGTTGTAGCAACAATCCTTACGTTCAGTAATATTAGCTTTTAAGTCAAACAAGCAAGCATAGGAATCATTATGCTAAGTCATATAAATTTAGTAGATTCTACTAAACAGGGCTCACCTAAAAAAACTTTCTGAATATATTGTTGATTTGCTATGATTTGCTGGTAAAAGGACAGCAGTATCAAAAGCTTTGGATCACAGTAGTGATTTTCCAGAATATGTAAATGCAGTACATTAATTAAAGTTGAGATGGGATCCCTGGAATCTCATACTCTGTAGTGGGGGTCCTTGGGAGAAAAAGCAGTGGGAGAGACTTACGGGAATGACTTGTGACCTTCTCTGCTGGATTCCCCATTGACTATGCTTGTGGGAAGTTGGCAGGGAAGGTCGCAAATGGCAATCATGTGACCACAGGGATGCTGCGATGGCCACAACTTCACGGACCAGTTGCAAGTCCCCCTCGTTCAGTGCCATCGTAATTTTTAATGGTCGCAAGTTGAGGACTACCTATAGTTCTAGGGTAAATAACTTATGAATAGCATAGCATTGGTTTTTAAATAATAATCAGGCTAAACTTGCCAACAGAGATTTTAACAAAATCAGAATATAGCCCAGAGTTTCCAGAGACATTTCCAGTGTTGTTTTGTATCTGAAGGTTATATTCTAGAGATACTGTAATGATACCATATTTTGGGAAAAGTAACTGTAACTTATATCAGAAAATGAAATAGCTGGAAGGGGCAAGAGAAAAGCTGGAGATACTTATAAATATTGGGAGCTAGATGGGCAATGGATCATAATATCACAAGCTACAAAATGTTCAACAAGGAAGGGGAACAATACCCTTATGAACTAATAAGTAACCTAGTTTGGAGTATCTGTGAAGTAGCGGATACTATATGTGAGTTTTATACATTATAGGAATTGTGGTTGTGGTATGTGGACTATGAAATACATGCTCAGGAAAAATGCTACTGCTATCAAAAGAAAACATTCTTAAGTAATCTTCCCCAATCTGAGAAAATACTGGACTACAGTTCTAAAGGGCATCAGATAGGGAAAGGCTGCTCTTGACAGGCAGCATAAATGCTAATAGTTAAAAATTCAAGCTTTGCATGGTAGGAATTTCCAAGTTCAAGCTTTTCTCACTTTAGTCTTTAAATATAATCAACTTCATTTTTACATTATACCTCACACTTGTCTTTCTTAAATATAAAAATGGCACATACAATATGCTAAATGAAAGATTACCATATTGTTGTAGTCTAAGGGGTCATATCTTCTCTCTTTGAAAGTGTTACAAGACTCGATAAATTCTTCATTCAGTTTGCATATTTGAGCATTCAAACATTTTCCTTTGATTCCACCAATTTCCAGTTTCTCCAACTTTTCAAACTCAAGCATAGTAACAAAAATAACCTGAAAATATAAAGTTAACCATTAGCAATACTCCTGTCATAATGAACTAAATCTAATTAAAGTGTCTCCCGATACAGAAGTAGGCAATATTTTTGACCCATGTTGATTGAGACACTGAGACATACTGTACAGTGTCATCTATAAGGCAAATAGTGAGTTGCTGTTTTCTGATCTCTGAACTTTATTATCACAGTTTCTTTGTATGTATTGGGTGGGGGATTACAGACACTTAAATCAGAAAAAAGGGCATAATTCTTTTGAACAGAATCACAGAATGAGGAAAAGAACAAGTGAGTCTGTCCTGAGAAACCAGGGTCCAGTTCTCAGGCCTCAGCAGAACAGACTTCCTCCAGCCCCAATTTTACAATCTTAGATTCTGACAAGGCAATATACACAGACTTGGAAGTCTGCAAGGGTATCACTAAAGCTATGGGCAGAGTCAAATGGCAGAGAGATGGAGGAAAGCCAGATGGGAACAGACTATTATTTCTGAGTAGCCAAGCACCTGACAGTCATGAAACAATGTCTGTGACACCTGTCTAGAGTGCTTTAAGCCTTTGCCTTGAACCTTGGATGAGACTATCACCACACCGTTTTTATTGGCTTTTGACCAGGATCATGAGACTCTACCTGTGAGACCCAGGTTAGGACCATCCTGGCATCTATGACTGTTTTGCAACGGTTGGCAGAACACAATTGCTTCATAAGATGACTATCTATCTGCTTTGGCCTTAAGAAATTGTTGGCTTTATGGGATCAGGTCTGTCACTGACATGACTTCTCCTGCAAACAGGATACAACATGCAAGGTGTGTGTGTGTGTGATACAGTATATTTCCCACCATTTTGTCATGTTAAGATCTATGCTGTAATATGTAGATAATATATGAAATAAAACTAGACAGTCCTGAAGAAGAGCTCTCTATCCTGCAAGCCATCCGGCTTTTATGAGCCAGGTTGCATCTTCTGCATTTTGTAGCCATCTAATGTCTCCTCTTATTATCCTTCCCTTCCTATGGCTGAACATGCATTCCTCTTTCAAAATAATACTCTGTAGATATGAAGGATATCATAATAAATGTGTTAGTTATTAGAGTACTGCAAGACGGGTTATTAATAAATTACATTCTACAATATCTCAGGAACCAATTATTTCCTCCCCGCTTCTTTTTTCCCCCCTGCTAGGTTGGTGCATGTCCATTATCTCTGGATCATATGGTCACAACTGTTCCTTTTTGTCTACATAAAAGTAACATTTAATTAAAGAAAGCTGCATCCTATGCATATAATTTGTATTAATTAAAAGAACCCTGGTATTTCTGCCACTGGATTAATGGACTTTTTCAAAAAAAAACCCACAACCCTGATCCTAGCATTAAAAGAAAATATATGCATACGATTTAGTTATACACATACATTTTTAAATTTGGGAGTTATAATTGTAAATAATCTTTCTTCTCTCTCCCTACATATATAAATACCCACCTTGCTGTCATGTAAAGATAACTAAGTTACCATTAAAGAAAATTCCACATAATTTTTCAAGTAATTTACTCCAACCGTAATTTTAGTGGATAGAATGGTAAATAATACCTCTATTTTCTCCAGGCGATTCAAAAACATATCAAATCTGGAAAATACCATCTGTGGCTGAAAATCCCAAAATCTAACTTCTTGACTGCTAGTGAAATAAGTTGCCATTTGTTTTCTTTCATTAAAAAAGGCATCCTTAAAACTCCTTAAAGTATTAAGAGCACTTTGTACTTGTTCCAAAGTTTCTTCTGTTTCCCTTTTCATAATATCTTCTGGTGAAAGATACAATATAGCCTAAGGGGAAAAATAATGCAATCAAATCAAATTAAAATATAACTGGCTAACACAACAATGCACTATTATTAATATACCTCTTAATATACCTGGCTTTAAAGGAAGGTTTTAAAAATTTAAAATTTAAAAGTGTGGCGCAGAGTGGTAGGCGGCAGTATTGCAACTGAATGTACCAACTCATGTACCAGTGAATTTCACTACCACAGCAATGTAATTTCAGACTTGTGCAATTCCACAAATGTAGCTTCTGGCATACCCCATCCTAAACAACCCATATATTGACACATTATAACAGTGTATGTCTACACCAAATGTTTTTCTCATTTTTCCGCCCCAACATCCAGGACATGCTGGGAATGGCATTTACTATTTGCTACTTTACGGAATTAAGAATTAATTACTTTAGGGAGTTAAGAGCCTCGTGTGGTGCAGAGAGGTAGGCCGCAGTACTGCAACCGAAACTCTCCCCACGACCTGAGTTCGATCCCAGAGGAAGCTGGTTCTCAGGTAGCCGGCTCAGGTCGACTCAGCCTTCCATCCTTCCGAGGTCGGTAAAATGAGTACCCAGCTTGCTGGGGGAAAGGTAATTACGGCTGGGGAAGGCAATGGGAAACCACCCCGCTCTATAGTCTGCCAGGAAAATGTCGCAAAAGTGGCGTCTCCCCAGGGGTCACATGACTCGGTGCTTGCACAGGGGAACCTTTCCTTTCCTTTAAAATTGGAGAGTGGTGTTTAGATATCCATTACAAAAAAGTGATAAATGTACATTGCAGCCTCATCTTGCCAAACCTAGTCTTTCAAACTTGCCATCCTTGTGCTTCTCATCATCAGAACAAGTACATAAATTACAGGGTTTGTGTTATGATGCACGTTTCTTCACTTTCCCCCACCCTTGCAGGGGCCTATGAAGTGGAGACAAACTCTTAAACAAGTAGATTTCCTATATTGGGAATAAGGTAGGAGAAAGCCCTCTTCTGTGTGTTGTACAGATGGGCCTCTAAGAACACGGATATATTTAAGTAAACCTCCCTCCCTGACTTTAATCCTCAGACAAGCTCATACAGAAATAGGTGTCTATTACACTCTATTTACTTTATTATTTAAAATGTTTCTACCTGATGAATGAACAGATTGCAGAATTCCTGCAGTAGTGATATGATTCGTGCTGGCATGTTGTAAAATTTGGAATGACTCCAGATCAGGCAGATGGTGTGAAACAAAGGGGGAATCAAAATACGTAGCCCTGGGAATTCTGTCTCTTGAAAATACTGAATATGTCTTTGCAGAGGTTTTAGATATAATTCAATATCTTGGGCTTCAATAAGAGCTGTAGAAAATAGAAAGAATTACAACTACTTTGTAGTGTAGGTCCTTAATGCAGGCTAGCATATATAGTATTCTCACGCATACTCACATTTAGGAAGAAAATAATAATCTTCCAAGGATAGTAATCAACCTGGTCATAGATGCTACTCAAAGACCATTAGGTTCCCTGTTCCACCTGGCTCCAGCAACACAAGGAGACAGGGAAATAAAATTATCTGCATCCTGCAAATAGCTAAGCTGGCATCACAGAAAGCATCCTGTGGAACTACTACAGAACAACTAGAAGGCGTTTTGCCTTCTGATATATGGAAGTCTGGTTGCTTGGCAATCACTGTGTGAGAACAGCCACAATATACTTTCAAAATTCTAAATGCACTTTTCCTGCTTAAAGGTTAACTTGCAGTTACAAACTAGTATGCAATTTTTTTTCAAACTGCAAAAAAAAGACAATGATATAATGTTCTGCCTAGTAAGAGCAATGTGAAAATGAATCAACTGCTTAGTTCTTTTGGAACACAGTACCTTATAAAAATAACAGTTGGGCAGCCTTATAAATCTGTTAAATAAATAAATAAATAAATAAACATGTATTTTAATGATTTTCCATTGACATTTCATTTAATCAATATGTAAAAATGAGCAAGACATTTTAAAACCATTTTTATGTTAGAAATAGATTGCAAGTAACAGCTTCAAAATAATGTTTACAAGACACACAATATGTTAATTTAATTATATATATAAGGAAATATCCAAATTTAACACAGTGAATTATGGCATATAAGACTGATTGCCTTAATGAGAATATCTCCCAAAGCAATATTTTAATGCAAAATTATTGTGATAAGCAAAAAAAAAATGGATTTGATAAATACATTCTGTCCACATTTATATAAATATATTAATTTAATTCAAAGAAGCCTTACCATTTTCTACATCCTTATAAATATCCTGAAAAGTTGGATAATAACTGCTCATCTTGACTTTTAAGATCCCAATCAGTTTTTGAACAATAGGGCTCTTAAGCTGGAATTGAAAAAGATCTTTAGTAAATATTATATATATATATATAATACAATACAGGGTGAATTAAAAAAGACTTTGAAAAGGTCAAACAACTAAGCTTCAG
Source organism: Charina bottae (assembly GCA_023362775.1). Taxonomy (NCBI): domain Eukaryota; kingdom Metazoa; phylum Chordata; class Lepidosauria; order Squamata; family Charinaidae; genus Charina; species Charina bottae. Next base: position 34,045,028 of record JALMGJ010000007.1, read on the forward strand.
AAATGGCCCTACACAAACTTAAGAATTAAATCCCAGTCATTCTAGCACGCTCAAGTCTTCAACTCTTCTCAAATAGAAATAGTTGAAAGGATAGATGGCTAGAAAGGCGTTTTTTCAAAAGGGCTGAGTGACTGTTTTTGCACTAATTCTTTTCACTGCAAGTCTTATTTATCAATTAATTTTTATAAAGATCAAGCATGCAATTTTTCCTGTTATGGTCCCTATGGATATAATTAGCTTTATCAACATTATTCAAGGCCTAGTATGAACCAAATAGGTTGACTTCAATCAGCTGACTCAGAATATCTTCCATATATATGTGCCAGACTTAAAGAACCTGTACTAAGTTCCATTTTGCAACCAAGAATAATTTAAAGTGTAAAGATCACCTGCTCCCATATCAGCCTGCTAATCCAGAAGGGGTCTGGTAGCCACTGTGTACCAACAGGTACCATATTTATCATTTCATTTATTAAATCAGCCAATTATGGCTAATTCTTTATCATGGTTAAACAAATGCAAAGTTTATGTGAGAGTTCAACCAAGAGCCAGAGGTCATTTAAAACAGGGGTCCCCAACCTTTTTGGCACCAGGGACCAGTTTCAAAAGACTATTTTTCTGCAGACCGGGGAGGCGGGGTTTTCAGGATTTCTCGGGGCAGGGGGCGGGGTTGCGTGTGGGAGCCAATCGCATGCACCGGGGGTGGGGTTTGCGGGCAGGAGCAAATCACAAGCACCAGGGGCGGGGTTTGCAGGCCAGAGCCCTGCAGCCCAGTTCCTAGTGGGCCACAGCCCACAAGTGGGAGACCCCTGATTTAAAACTATCAACAGCTGTTCAGTTTCAAGGCAATGAAGTGCACTGAAGAGTTCATTTAGACACAGAGGAAAGAAGTGGTAACCAATTTGAGCAGCCCTGGGGTATAAGAGGGAATTTGCAGCCTCACTTTGACAGAGGGCAATCAACTGTTTTATATGGCTTCACTCAAGTTTGCAATAAAGATTCTTATCTACCTGTGCCATATTGTGTGTCTGACAGCCTCTAGCAATTGAAACCAGCTGAGCTGAGCTGCATGTTCAGGAACTTCTGCCAAGGTTTTGCTAGATAACATGTCTAGCCAATTTCTAGAATACAACTGAGAATAGTAGCCGATTGACTGATTATGTGCCATCTAGTCATTTTTGACTCCTAGCGATCACATAGATAGATCTTCTCCATGATGATCTATCCCTAACCTGTTCTTTCAAGTCTCCCGACGGTGCATTCAAAACAGTAGTAGCCATCCACTAATCTAGCATGTTTAGGAAATGGGCAAATTACATTGTCCTTCAGTGGATGCCTTTCTAGGTACAGAACAAGCAGGATACCAATCGAAGAGAATATTTGTAGCTCAGGGTTGAACTGTGGAGTCCTTGGTGCTCTCTGAGCCTTGTTGTTTTCTTGCCATAGCCTGGCAATGAAACGTCTGCAAGAAAACAACAAGGCTCAAAGAGCACCAAGGACTCCACAAGCAGGATAGTTGTGAATGCTGGTGTTAGTAGAACCACTTTTGAAATTATCAGGAAATCTCATTCTTTTCCTAAACTATTTAATGAGTAAGTAGATCTTACTCTGATGGCCTTCCAGAAGCTCATTAAAACTGTGCTGTTCTGGAAGACCGTTGGAATTTTGTGCTGTAGAACTCCTGGTGCCAGGAATTTTTTAAAAATGTCATTATTTGTAGTGTAGTGTTTTTTGTTGTGTATGACTGTATTTTATTATGGTTACTATTTATTAGCTGTGGCTCTTGCTTTTGCACACTGCTTAGAATCACCCTATGACCGTAGAAGCGTCTTCGGACAACGCTGGCTCTTCGGCTAACAAACAGAGATGAGCACTGGCCCCTAGAGTCGGACATGACTGCACAAATGTGCGGGGGGGGGACCTTTACTTTTACTTTTTATGTATGTATGTATATTATAAATAAATAAATTGTGAAGCTATGCACAAGCTGCCATAAAAAAGAGAACATTATTCTGTAGAATGCTCTCAGCCATTATAGACTATATTGCACCACAAGCTTCATCTGTTGGTCATAAATTAACATCTTTATTTTCTCCTCCAGTACATATTATTGAAAAACAGACACAAACTATTATTAGACTAAAAGCTACCTACCTGATCATATATACACAAGATATTGTCTTTTCTTTCTTTCCAAAACTTAAGTTCACTCTGAGGATCTGGATGAACATTGTTAAAAAGAGTTTGAGCTGTATTTCTCTCCAAAATGTCTCGTATCTGGTGTGACCACTTGATAACCATTGACTCTACTTCATGCAGTACTGACCTTATCTGGGAATTCTGCCTGAAAAGTAGGGAGAAAAAAGGATGGGTTCCCATTCTTAAGAGATGCTGAAAATGACACTGAAACTAACTGCACTATATTCTAGCTGTGCTTTTATTATTTGATAATAGATGGTACTGCTTAACATTACATGTCTTATGTTTTGTGTTTAACTAATGAATTAAGCAATTTTCAATGTTTCTTTTTTAAAAGTACACTGAATAGAGAGAATTTTTCTTTGCAGTGATAAATAAAGTATATGTTCTGAGATGATATTAGCATTACAAGGGCATTTTGAAAATCAAGCTTAAAGTAGCTCTTCTTTCAGTTGGATTTGTGGTGTGGATAAAAAAACTCTACAATCAAATCACTATTTCATATAACAAATGCCTCCCTTTTGCTAACCCTTATCACAGTCCTATTTTCTTTATTTCTATAAAACAGCCTTTCTCAACTTTTTGACCCTGGAGGAACCCTTGAAATATTTTTCAGGCCTCGGGGAACCCCTGCACATTCAGGCTCAAATATAGGCCAGAAGCTACAAAATTATTATATTTGTTTCATGTGTAGACCTGTATATATGCGTTAACAGTGTTCTTAAACTAAAAATAAAGTATGAAACTTACCTCTTTAATGTGAAGTTGCCTGAATTTGAAATAATTTTTTAAATAAATCATGATCTTCCAGGGAACCCCCAGTGACCTCTCGAGGAACCCTAAAGTTCCACGGAACCCTGGTTGAGAAACCCTGCTATAGAAGTATAAGAAGGGATGTGCTGGATCTGATCAAAAGATGTTCCAGCCAAGGATTCTGCCAGAGTGGCCAAGCAAGGCACACGTACAGCAGCACATTCCTACTCATGTACTCCAGGAACTGACACTGAGAAGCAAATCACCTCTGCTCTTGGAATATACAGCTGTCATGATCAGTAGCCACCAAGTGTCTTGTAGCCTATGACGTTTTCTAATTTTTTAATAATCCAACCTTTAAAACGAAGCATTATTAATAAATTGCATTCATTTGAGGATTAGTATAGATTTGTTTGTTTATTTGCCGTATTTACGTATGAGCTGCTCCAATCAGCTAGGACTCTGGGTAGTGAACAACACAAGTGTTATACCCAGTTAAAATTATAATATAAAGTCTAAACAAATAAAATGCAGAAATAGGTTTAAGCTTAAGCACACACTTTAAAAAATCAATCAATATTCCAATTATTTCATTTAGGAAGCTGATTAAAGCCCGCAAAAGTACCACTCAACTGGTAGAGAGGGAGGTCTATGTACTGAATACCCCCTAGGCTGCCAGATGCTGCCTGATAAATCACAGAAAGCTGTCCTTGAAGAATAAGACAAGGCATCCTGAAGCACATGGGGCAAGGATGTGAATCTCCAGAATCCAAATTCACCTTGTTTCTCTATACCCACAGAATTGATCAAAAACAACTCTATCCTTGCAGTGAATTAATGGAAAAAGAAGATATTCTGCTTCCCATCCTGGCTGCTATGTACTGGGAAGGTCATGGAAGTAGTGGTTGACAGAATCTCTTCTTCCCCAAGGAATACAGTATGTAAGTATCTTTTTGTCTGATACTACACTAATAACACTGACTGGCAACTTGACCCAAAATATATATTTTGACAGAATGTGACGCCTGATATCCTTGTGTGCTGTTTTTACACATATATGTATACTCCTTACTTATTTTCAGTGCACATATCCTGCAACTCAGTCTCTGTTGCAATTGTTGGAAGAGGAAGAAGAATTCTCCCAGACACAATTCCATTCATAACATAGGTCTTATTTTTCATTATCTCTATATGCCGCTCCATATCCTGGGAAATAACATGTGGCCAAGATCCATTATTTTTCTTACTGGAAAGAACAGGAACTACAACCTGGCAGCAGAAGGGACAAGAAGTCAATGACATAAAAAATCTTCAAACCTTACATTCTTTTTGAAGTCCTATCTAATTTTTGTTGTTATATTCCACATAAACTAGATTTTCTTTGATAAATGCCCCCAAAACAATGACATTAACTTCTACAGTGAAACACTATGCACTGACAACTCACAGGAAGACTATTTAGTAAAACAGGATACCTTATTGCATTATGTATTTTGTAATTCTACACCCAAAAGGGTTACATTTGTTCATTTGTATTCTGTTTTTATTAATGTGTACAGACACACAGCAATAATCTTGTGGCTTCAAAGCACTCCAAGGTGGAAACACAAATACAGCTTTGCAAATACTATATGGCTACCTACTACATTGGACTATCATCTAAGAACAATCAGAGTTCCTATGGCCAACACAAAACAGACTACCCCATATATACCCCGTACATGTTATATCATGTTATTTAGAACTTGTAAATACATATGAACAGAGATACATTATATTCAGCTTCCATTTGATCTCATTAATAAGTACAGATTGAGATAAAATATGAGCCTCAATGTATGAAGGACATGGCATTTCCATCACCTCTACTGTTACCCTAAAACAATTTGAGGAATCTTCAACACTGATTGGGACAATAGAGGAGAAGGATAACCCCTTATGAATTTTCCATCCGATTTCAAAAATGATTTAAAGACTGGTTTAGATCAGAAAAGGATTAACTTTGATACCTGGGCCATACTTTACATAAATTAACTCTTACTAACATTTGCCAAATTAATTTCATTCTGTAAATGCATGCTCTGGGGATTATCTCTGGAAGAACATGAGAGGTAGCAAAGGGGATTTCCAGGAGAAAATAGAGAAACATTTTCTGGTCCTTGTTCCATTCATGGAAGAATCTCTTGAATTGAGTTTCAGACTGTACATTTAAGATTCTGTAGTTTGAATCAATCTGTTATTATAGATTAATAAGATAAATTGTGTTTCCTTTGCTATGTAAATGTCATGACACTGGATTGAAGTCCCTGGAAGCCCAAGATTCAAATTGATTATATGAACAGCCATTAAACATTATTTACTATATATTGAAATCTAAACTTTAAAATGAAATGTGAATGGGTTTAGGAAACAGTAGATTCTGACTGAACACCTTTCCAGTTAATTCAACAACTTCCTTATTATTGGTTTTGGTGGTTTGATCATTTCTGTTACCCCCCTGGCTGCCCACCCCACAAAAGATGAGACAAATTACTCTGAGTAGTGAATATGTTCTAAGAACTGTAAACATTAAGCCCAACCCTGGTGCAAACTGAATTTTATTTTTAGCTGGTAAACCTTTTATATTTTACTGATTATGAAATGGTTAGCAGATCTGTCTCTTATACATTCTACAAGACTTTCAAAAAGTTTTTTTAAAAATTATTTGGTCTCCAACACAAGATTGCTCTTCAATTCTAATTAATCAGAAACATTAAATATTTGATCAAGCACTTTGATGTTGTGAAATGTTTGATCTCTGTGCCATATATCAGTCAAATAAACAGTTCCAGTAAGACTATGATGTGTAACTATAACATCTCAAAAGTTTGTTTGTTGCAATTCATCTTCCATAGTGATAAATGCAAACTTACGTCAGCTTCTATAGAACAAACTGTACTCTAGATAAATATGCAACTTAGAAATAAGGTAAGACCAGTGGAGCATTATTATCATGCATTATAAGATGGGTGCCCATCCTGCTATGCACAGGTGCCAATGTGACTGCAGACATTACTCTTCATATTATTTGTTCCATGTCACATGTGGTTTTATTTTTTAAATATTTCAATTAGGAAAAAAAAATAGAAAGATAGTATGGTATACAACAGACTGTCCAACTCAAACATATTTTGAAAAATGTAATTCTTATGAAATAACAAGATAGGGAAAACATGCAGAGCATGCTTTTGGGGGGGGGGGCAATTTCCTAGCTCTCACCAGTGTGCTTTTTTTCTCAATATTAATGTTGCATTACCCAACTAGGTAACATCATCAGTGCTAGTGAGTGTGGGGTTTGCTTGCCCTGCCAGTGTTGATGGGTTTTCTCCTTGGTAATTTTTTTATTAGAGTATTTTTTTTCTGCTTGACTGTTTGTCTGGTGTTAATCCATGCTTAACTGGGTATAGGCTGCTGGAGAGGATGTGTTCTGGTCTTTTTGTTTCCTTCTTAGCTTTTTTATTGTCTCTTTTGTATGGTGTGTAAATGTGGTTTATCTCTATGCGTCTATTGATGGCTGATTTGTCTGAATGCAAAGCTTCCTGGAACACTGGCAGGGCAAGCTACTGTATATAAAGAGGGAGCAAGCCCCACACTCACCAGCACTGATGATGTTACCTAGTTGGGTAATGAAACGTCAGCAAACAAACAACCAAGCTCAGAGAGCACCAGGGACTCCACTATTATAGCTGTTTAGCATTTTCCAATTTGCTGTCAAAACATATTGTCTATTCACAACATTGCTAGTATCATCCTATTTTTCTTTCATTTGCTGCTTTTATTTCCTATTGACCCTGTGAGCCTGCAGGACAAAAGCATTTATTTATTTATTTATTTCCTTCAGAAGTTCAAAGCCATTCTCCCATTTTATTTCCACCAACCCTGTAAGGTAGGCTGGGCTGAGAGACCATGACTAGTGCTAAGCTGTCTAACCTTCCACGGCTAAGTATGGATTTATTCAACATCTTACTATTTTCAGCATTCATATACTGCACTTTATATGACATAAAAACACTCAAGGATCTTAAAATTCAGAGCTATGAAAAACATATTTGGTTTAAATATGTTTTAAAGCCTGGGAAAAAAAGATGTTGTGCCTAGCACTAAACAGATTAAAGAATAAATGCCAGGTGAATTCTTTGCTGAAGGAAAAGACTTTGGACATTGTCCGTTTTATTTCTGATGATGGAGTATCCAAACAAGGGCTTCAATAAAAGCTATTGACATCCTGGCAGGCTGACAATGGGCTTCAAAAATTAAACTAGCATAAAAAATAAATTTGCCCATTAGTAGATCTGCTCTCTAGTAGGAGTAGGCACTCTTTTCAAACCAATTTTACATTTCAGATGGAAAGCTCTTCCATTTGACAAAAGGACAAATGCTCTTCACAGTATCAGTATAGGAAAACTGATCATTCTCTAGTGAGGAAGTGATACCCCCAAATAAGTTTCAAAGCAGGAATCCTTATTAGCAACTTATTTCAGTGGGAAGGTAACAGCGTTCCGCGTGCGTCATGCCGGCCACATGACCGCGGAAGCGTCTTCGGACAACGCTGGCTCTTCAGCTAACAAATGGAGATGAGCACCGGCCCCTAGAGTCGGACACGACTGTGCAGGGGAAGCCTTTACCTTTACCTATTTCATCAATAGGAACAGACTGCATTTGAGGTTTCAAACATTCTCTGTAACACTGCCAGAAAAAAAGGTACAAGCTTATTCTTGCTGTTTCTCAGCTTTCTACAGAATTCAAAATATTTTAAACATTTCCACCATAATTCCCTTCAATATAAATTCTGTCTTTATAATATTGTTAAACAAGAGTTTCCACACTCTTTATTTTTAAAAAATGAGAACTGAACATTCAGAAGATAGAGGTCTGGTACTCTCCAAAAAGAACAAGTTGTTTGGCAACCAATCCCTTTCTACTAAAACAGATGTTGGGATAACATATTACAAAATATTGTGTTCTTTTTTAAGTTCCTTACAACCAACTTTTATTAAAAGTTATTTGTCTAGTATTTATTGTTGTACGCCTCCCAGAGTCGCCTTGTGTGAGATGGGCGGCCATATAAATGTGAACAATAAATAAATAAATTGAATATATAGAATTTAAGATCCAAGAGTTAAAAAAAACAGAAGCCCTTTGAAATAGTGTTAAAGTGGGGAAATCTAGACTCCAGTCCTAGCTAAACACTGAAAGTCACTATGTAATGTTGGGCCAATCACCAACTCCCAACAATCTAATTCACAGAAAAAAATGAGGGGAGGTCTTCATGGGTATTGCCTTGAGCTTCCACAGAAAGCATGATCTGTAAATGTTACATGTAAACTAAACAAGCAAGCAAACAAAAAGTACCTCCTCTAAGAACACCATTACATGCTCCAAGGGGATTCCAGACAATTCTGACAATCTGAGGTCTTCCTTGTAGTTTTCTGTTCCAATGCAGTTTGCAGTCTTCATAATCCAAACTAATTTATGTTTTATAACACTGGGTATCTAAATCAGAAAGAGATGTTATAATAAAAAAAAAGTAAACCCATAATTTATCCCACTGTGAAGCTGTTATTTTACACTATAGCTGTGGCCCATACCCCTGCAACTATTTAGGATTAACTCTAGAAAGAAAAGGATTCGTGCTACATGAGACACTGCAGAATTCTGTATTTCCATAAGTTACTATGGAGGTAGGAAACTTTTTGCAGACAATGGTTGATTTGTTGTTGTATTCATATTATGTCCAGGTGCTGCAGATCTCATTCAGTGAGATCAAGTTCGATGTTGAGGAGGGGGAATGCTAGGTTTTAAGGGGCAAAATGGATGCCTTACGCCCCTTAACCCCTCAAAAAAAGTCCAAAGATTTTGACCCCATCCATTTTGGGACTTTTCTGGGGATGTTCTAGGACTTACAAATGTGGTCTGTGTATTGTCTATCCTTGTTTTACAGAAATATGGAACCCCAAGCATCCCAAGATAGTTGCCAAGAATCCCTTAATACAGTAGTTTACACTCCCTTTTCTAACCAAAGAGATACTTAGAAGGAAGTTGAAGTGGCACAGAGATTATTTATTTATTTATTTAAATTTATTGGCCGCCCAACTCCAGTGGAGTCTGGGTAGCGTGCAAAACTAAAAAAAATGGAAAAACAGCAAGAGACATTAAATCAACAGGCAGCCCAGACTAAAATACTCTTAACAAAACCCACAAAACAAAACAGGGGCCATTAAACAATGACAAAAATCAGGCCTCAGGCCAGAGCCGGGTTTTCAAGGTTTTCTGAAATCCCAGGAGAGAGGGCGCCATCTCTGGGAGATACTGTTGAGTATGAGTAGTGAAAGAGTTAAGGGCATGATAATTTGGGGGGGGGGGAACTCTGTGGTGCCTCCCTTCTCTTGGTGCCCTAAACCAGTGGTCCCCCACCAGTGGGCCACGGCCCACTAGCGGGCCGCGGCGTGTTAGGAACTGGGCCGCGGGGCTCCCGCCCACAAACCCCGCCCCCCCGGAAAAATCGTCTTTTGAAACTGGTCCCTGGCGCCAAAAAGGTTGGGGACCCCTGCAACAGCTGCTTATTTTGCTTAATGGTTAATCCAGGGTTTTACCAGTTATCTGCAGTCTCCCCAACAAAAGGTATAGCTGCTACAATTAGCCATCAGTTTTTATTTAAGAATTGCTACTGACCAATTCATGACAATTCATAATCTTACAATATTGCTATGCATTCCCCAAATGTAAAACTGTAAACCATTTAAGTAGTAGTAGTAGTAGTAGTAGTAGTAATAATAATAATAATAATAATAATAATAGTTTTATTGCATCATCATACTATAGATGGGCCAGTTAAACATCTTCAAGTCCCTTGAGTATCATCTGGCAAGAGCTAAATTTATACGTAATTCTGTTACTTTGTGGACAGAAAGGCTATCAAGCATATTACAGGTTTTATAGATGTTCTGCAACTTCTTACAGCCCCTCAAGCTTTCAGGATATTGGATATAGAATAACCATGCTATAATGTATTAAAATAATAGTAGTGATTAATAGAGTAAAAATTAATAGGTATTAGTACACTAAAGGAATAATGTATTATACAATGCATGTGGGGTCCTCAGCAGGGAAGGCACGCTTCCTAGGTCCCACAAGATGGAGGGGACGTGGAGTGCACCCACCTTGCTGGAATGCACTGGGCGAGCAGAAGCGATTGGAGATAAGTGGTCTCTCAGATATCTAGGCTTGTATTCTACCTGAGGACTCTAATTGGTGACATTGTGATGTCACAAAATGGTGATGGGGCTAAAGTTTTTGAAACTGTTTCAGTTTTTTTAAGGATATGTATGTTAAGTTTTAGTACTTTATTATATATAAGCAATGTAATAAGTGTCAATTCAAACCTAAACGAATTATTTAAAATATTGCCCTGAATTATATTGGTTATATTAAAGCAATAGCAAGCAGTCCTACAGGACCTTCCAAAGAAAATTAGATGTGAGCTTTTGCATATAGCCAGTTTGGTCTAGTGGTTAAGGTGCTGGGCTAGAAACCAGGAGACTGAGAGTTCTAGTCCCGCCTTAGGCATGAAAGCTGGCTGGGTGACCTTGGGCCAGTCACTCTCTCTCAGCCCTGGGAAGGAGCCAATAGGAAACCAGGAGAGTTCTAGTCCTGCCTTAGGCATGAAAGCCGGCTGGGTGACCTTGGGCCAGTCACACACACTCAGCCCAACTCACCTCACAGGTTTGTTGTTGTGGGGAAAATAGGAGGAAGGAGTATTTAATGAAATAAGTCAGTCAGTCAGTCAGTCAGTCAGTCTTTCTCTTTCTTTCTTTCTTTCTTTCTTTCTTTCTTTCTTTCTTTCTTTCTTTCTTTCTTTCTTTCTTTCTTTCTTGTGGGAATGTTTGAGAAAGCTGACAGGACTAGAAGCTTGAGGGTATTATAATCAGATAGGGCAAGATGGAATTCTTTTTACCATCTAGAAATTATAACTTTAAAATCTGATTGACCTGCGGTACAGTAATCCATTCAAGAGATTAATATTAAATACATCAAACACATTCTGGAGTAAGGAATAAAGAATCTTTTTAGGGGAAGTCCCACAAAAGAATATGCTATTTATTATCTATTGATACTGTGAAAGAAAGACCACAAATGGACCAAGTCCACAGTGGCCAGCAGTAGTGTTTGCATCTGATATGGGGAAGGAGTAACTGCCATCACAATTGTGAGAAAGTTATATCCCATTATTTAGTAGGTAGTCCCTGCAAGTGGACTTGTACATTGGCATGATCATAAGAGGGAAAGAAAGAGAATCAGTATGTGTCTGTGCTATCACAGTTGTTATTTTTCCCACACAGAGTTCACATCTTTGTACAAAATGCAGGAGAGATGGTGCAGAAAACATGAACACAGGCTGTGACTGGTTAAGTTTCCCAGGCACATGAAAAGTTTTTGAAGTCATCTGCTCCGAACATACCGGGTCATCACGAAAATCAAAGTTGAGCCTGCATTTATTTATTTACTTATTTATTTATTGTAGCCCTCCCTCCTTCCCTCCGCGCTTTTGAATCCAAGTGACCGACTGCCCAAAGAGCCCCCAAACAGTGCACGAGCAAACCAGTTTAAGTAACTGCGCACGAAACCACATTCCCCGCATTTTACCTTCGTCCCCACAGCCAATCCTCCGGCCACAGAGAGGTAGAAGGCCAAGAAAGCCGGGCGGTCACTCTCTAAAAAGTCCGCCACGAGCTTTTGGTTCTGTTCCTCTTCCAGAAACTTGCTCCATTTGTCTTCTTTGAGCCTCAACAAATGGGCCAGGCGGCGGCCCACGAACTGCACCCGCTCGTCCTCCGCGAAACTTTTTTCCTGCACCGTCTCGTCTTCCTCGTCCTCCATCGCCAGCCCGAGTTTACAAGGGGGCGAGGCGACTGAAAGCCCTTCCCACGAGGCTGGTCGTCGGGGCGCTTCTTCGTCTCTTACGCTGTCCCCGGGGTCCTTTCCCAAAGCTTTGGCGGCTCAACGACGCGGTCCTGCCCCTTCGTTCTCTCCGGGCCCCCGAACTCTGCGCCAGGGCAGCTCACCTGCCTCTGCTGCGCCAGCCCGCCCGAGTCTTTCTTCCCCGAGACCAGCGCGGCAGCAGCCGCCGCCAGCTCCGCTCCGCTCCCCTTTATTACCGCGGCAGCGGCAGCAGCGTCCCGTTGCCCTGGGGACCTGCTAAAGTCACTCTCGGGCCACCCGCAGCCGCGGCTCGAGGGAAACAAATCACAGCTTTAGCCAATTAGGGCCACGCTTTTTTGAGGAAGGAACCACCAGCCGCAACAAAGCCGGGGGAGGATGCGGCTAAGCATTTAGCTTTTGATGGAGAGAGTGGCGAGACGCACAATGCAGTCCTATGCTGGCAGACTCGGATGCCAGCCCCCTGTGACTTCAGTGGGCTTTACTCTCAGGTCAGTGCGGCCGAAGGGCCTCTCCCTTTCACGCTCAGGGTTGTTCACTGTTACCTGCTGCCTCCTACCAATACCATCTCAACCTCTGAAAGAATGGGCATGGGAGTACCCACACTGTTTTGGTTTGGTTTGGTTTGGTTTTAATACTTGTGGTTTTAATATTTTTTTATTGTACATAGATGTTGTTTTATCTTTTTGTTGTGAGCTGCCCAGAGTTCCGTACAAGATGGGCTGTGAAAGAGCGAGTGAGCAACTGAGTTTCCTTTGCACACTTTCTTCTTTGGATGAAGTAGATGATAAATGATAATGCATCGTGTTTACACTCTGAGTTCTTTGCTTTCTAAGAGTAGAAAGACCTTGAATTCTGGAGGATGAAGTGGGAAAATAATTAACCAATAATTTAAAAATGGATTGTGGGGGTGGGGAGGAGAGGGCTTTCAATACATTCCTATCAACTTATACAAACATCCGGCCTTCAAGGTGGGATTGCCATAGTCATGAAAATGAAAGGCTAATCTACATCTAGAAATGAGCAGATGCTACCAAGAACTTCACAAGTAGGTTGAGACTGAATTAGCAATGTATTTCTTAAAGAAAACTGATGGTTCTAAGTCCCTTCCACACACAGTGGATACCACGAAATCTGTGGCTGTCCTCAGCTGACCCAAGTGCCGTGTGACTTCAAGCCAAATTCCTTACATAAATTAAGTGGCTTGGCTTCCACTTCCAAGGCTATACTATAAGAGCAGTTACCCAGGGCTTCCACTGGAGCTTCAGTGCAGAGCAGCTTCCCACTGGCATGAAGGCCTGCCCTGTTCTACCTGAGATAGCCCTCTTTCCAGAAGCCAAGATGCTCTGGTGCCTTGGCCCTATCCTATCCTGTTGGGCAGAGAAGCACTATCAGCAGTAGCTAGCTAATTTTTCTTTTCCTTTCCCTTGCCGTGAAATCCCAATGCGGTCAGGTGAAGAGAAAAGGGAGGACAGAGTATCAATTGCCTCCTGGTTTTGGTGCACCCCTATTGCCTGTCTGAAGCACTGGTAGGTGGCAGGAGTGGAAGGTGAGAATAATTCCTAGGTGCCCCAAGCAATGCAAAACATGAATAGGGTGGGATAAGTGGCTAAATGGAAGGGCCCTAAGTGTCCAAGAAATTTCTATGTTAGGTTTTTGCAACAAAAATGCATCGTAAAAGTACAGCAATGAGAGAAATATATTGCATAACGTGTATACAATAGAGAGAAATGTATTGCAAAGAAGGTAATCGAGAGAAAGGAACATTTAAGATTAAAAGAAGCAGAGAAAATGCTGACTGATTTTGACAGAAATAAAAAAAATGATTAGGAAGTGGTTGAAAAGGACTAAAGGAAGAGCTCCAACAGGGTGAATGGAATTAAAAACAAAAGCAATAAAATGATTTGAGATAAAACTGAAGTGAAGAAATGCTCAAATGAATATTTTAGAGATTTTTACGGGAATGATAGTGATCTGTTGTAGAATGCAGTGGTGCTTAAAAATTTGTGAACCCTTTTGAATTTTCAATATTTCTGCATAAAATACAGTATGACTTAAAATGTGTTCTCTACACAAGTCCTAAAACTAGATAAAGAGAAGCCAATTAAACAAGTGAGTCAAAAACATTATACTTGTTCATTGATTTATTGAGGAAAGTGATCCAAAGCGACGTATTATTTGTGGCAAAAGTACGTGAACCTTTGCTTCCAGTAACTGGTATGCTTCCCTTGGGCAGCAATAACTGCAACTAAACATTTCTGATAACTGTTGATCAGTCCTGCCATCGGCTTGGAGGAATTTTAGCCCATTCCTCCTTACAGAACAGCTTCAACTCTGGATGTTGTTGGGCTTTCTCACATTAACTGCCCACTTAAGATCCTTCCACATTTTTATAGGATTAAGGTCAGGACTTTGACTTCCAAAAACATTAACTTTCTTCTGCATTCATCATTATTTGGTCATATGACTTGTGTGTTTTGTGTTGTCTTACTGCATGACCCACTTTCCCTTGAGCTTCAGTTCATGGACAGATACCCTGACATTTTCCTGTAGAATTTGCTGGTACAATTCAGAATTCATAGTTCCATCAATGATGGCAAGCAGGCCCAAACCATGATACTGCCACCACCACATTTCACAGATGGGAAAGGATTCTTATACTGGAATGCAGTGTTTGCCTTCACCAAACATAATGCTTTTCATTCAAGCCAAAAAGTTCTATTTTGGTCTCATCCATCCACAGAACATTCTTCCAATAGCCTTTGGGCTTATCCTCGTGGTCTTTTGCAAACTGTAGATGGGCAGCAACGCTCTTTTTGGAGAGCAGTGGCTTTCTCCTTGCAATCCTGCCATGCCCACCATTGTTGTCCAGTGTTCTCCCAATGGTGGTCACATGAACACTGACCTTTGCCACTGCAAGAGAGGCCTTTAGTTCCTTAGACATTGCCCTGGGCTTCTTTGAGACCTCCGGAGTATTACACACCTTGCTCTTGGTGTGATCTTGGTTTGTTGACCACCCCTGAGAGGGTAACAATGGTGTTGAATGGCCTCCATTTGTACACAATCTGCCTGACAGTAGACTGGTGGAGTCCAAACAATTTGGAAATAGTTTTGTAACATTTTCCAGCCTAGTGAGTATCAACAACTGTTTTTCAGAGGTCCTTAGAAATCTTCTTTGAGCCATGACACACTACCAAAATACCTGTGTTGTGAAGATTTGATAGTGAATACCCAGAATTCTGTTCTTTAAATAAAGCAGGACTCCCACACTCACACCTGATTATCATCCCATTGATTGAAACCCCTGACTCTAATTTCCCCTTCAAATGAATTGATAATCCTAGAGGTTCACATACTTTTGCCACACACAAATATGTAGCCTTGGATCATTTTCCTCAATAAATCAATGAACAAGTATACTGTTTTTGACTCACTTGTTTAATTGCATTCTCTTTATCTAGTTTTAGGACTTGTGTGGAGAACAGATCATGTTTTAAGTCATATTTATGCAGAAATATTGTAAATTCAAAAGGGTTCACAAACTTTGAAGTACCACTGTAGAATTGAAACAAATGTTATACAGGTAGTCCTTGGTTAGCAACAGTAATTGGGACTGGCATTTCCATTGCTAAGCGATGTGGTTGTAAAGTGTGATGTCACATGACTGTATTGCTTTGTGACGGCAATCCTGGCACTCCACATTGCTGTCGTTAAGCAAGGATTGTGGGTTGTTAAACGAGTCTCAGGTGGCTTACAAGCAGGCCGGCAGGCAGGTAAGTTGCAGTGCGCAGTGCAAGCGCAGAGGGGCTGGGGCTGGCTACTGCTGGGCAGGGGAGGGTGCAAGCGACTTACCAGAGCAACTTGTAAACTTCCCTGCCGGCTTCCCCATTGAGTTTGTTTGTGGGAAGCTGGCAGGGAAGGCCACAAATGGCAATCATGTCATCATGGGACACTGCAACCATTGTAAGTGCGAGCCGGTTGCCAAGCACTCAGATTGCGATCATGTGAAAGTGTGGGTGTTGCGATGGCCAGAACTTCAAGGACCGATCGTAAGTCTCCTTTTTCAGCGCCATTGTAACTTTGGCCACTGAATGAATGGCCAGTAAGCAAGGACAACCTCGTTAGAATACCTCGATAGAAGATAGGCGGACTAATGTTAGTGTATTAGAAGAAGCGAAAACCACCAGCATTGAAACAATGATCATCCAACATCAACTTCGCTGGACCGGTCATGTTGTTCGAATGCCTGACCATTGTCTTCCAAAGCAGGTACTTTACTCCTAACTTAAGAATGGAAAATGGAATATTGGTGGACAGCAAAAGAGATTCAAAGATACTCTCAAAGCTAATTTAAAAAAATGTAATATCAGCATTGAGAACTGGGAAGCCCTAACTCATGAGCGTTTCAATTGGAGGTCAGCCTTTATTAATGGCGCTATTACAACCTGTAAATGTTAGTAACCAAGGAAAAAATGATGAAATCATGTTATAATGCTGAAAAATTGTGAAGCTGCAGTAGACAGTGTAACTGGAGAAATGCTAAAATATGTATATGGTATGCTTGTAATGTAACTGTATAATTTAACTTGTTAATACTACATTTTGTCTGACAACTGGAGGAATGTTGCTATTGTTCCCCAATACAAAAAGAAAGATAGGAAACTTGAATGCAAAAACTACAGTACAGTATGGGTTTATTAAATGTGCCTAGGAAGGTGTTTGGCAGAATTCTGGTTGAAAGGATACAAAAGGTGGTAATAAGCAAAATGTGGAAATGGCAGCATGGCTTTACTCTGGACAGGAAATATGCAGATAATATTTTTGCTCTTCAGCAGGTCATTGATAAATGTATGAATGTGAGAAAAATATTTTATATTTACATACGACATAGGCTTGAGTTATGGATTATTTTGCACAATCATACAGTTGAAGGTTGGCTGCTGAATATAGTATGAGTCTTATATGATGGAAATAAAGCATGTGTGAGACTAGATGGAATACTGTATTTAGCAAGTGGGTCAAGATTGAGCAGGGAGTTAAGAATAAGATGTGTGGTATCTGCTTGATTGTTTAATGTATTTATGGATACATGTATAAGGAATACTTGTGGGGATGTCAGAGGTGTGCTGGTTGAAGACATGAATGGCTAAAGATGTACTTTTTAATGCCTCAATTCAAACATGATTTTTATGGGACTGTGCAGCTACCATGTGAACTCAAGAAAAGGCACACTATATATCTGCACAAATAGCTGCACATTCCTAATGGAGTGAACAAGTGCAAGTTATGCATAAATGATGAAATACAAGTATAAATAGATGTTCTTTGATTGGATATTTACTGAAGAGGGAAATATGAAGACATATTAAAATGTAAAATGGTGGTAGAAAGTAATGGGTAGTATGTGGTCTGTTGCAAGGAGATTGAAAGCAAAACTGGCTTATTAGACCACGCCTCCGCCCACTTTGTTAAACAAAGGTCAGAACTGAGTATGTCAGCAAAACATAAAAACAAGACGCAGAGGGAATGAGGCACTTGAATGAATAGGGCAGAGCTTTCCAAACTGTGTGTGGCGACACAAGTGTGTCGCCACACACAGTCTGGTGTGTCGCCACACAACCCGGAAGCGCTGATCATCATCAGCGCTTCCGGGTTTTCCCGCGGCGACACACCAACGGCGGCGCGCAAAAACCGAAAGCGGCAGCAGCGCTTCCGGGTTTTTGCACGCTGCCGCAACGGCGGCACTTCCGGGTTTTCCCGCGGTGATACACCAACAGCAGTTGGTGTGTCGCCGCAGGAAAACTTTGGAAAGCCCTGGAATAGGGGATGAATGAATGTGGCTTGAATATCAAATTGAGTGACCACTGAGGTAGTTTGCATACACAGAATAAGGATCACATTGCAAAACAAATATATGAAGACTAATGTGGAAATGGCAGCATGGCTTTACTCTGGACAGGAAATATGCAGATAATATTTTTGCTCTTCAGCAGGTCATTGATAAATGTATGAATGTGAGAAAAATATTTTATATTTACATACGACATAGGCTTGAGTTATGGATTATTTTGCACAATCATACAGTTGAAGGTTGGCTGCTGAATATAGTATGAGTCTTATATGATGGAAATAAAGCATGTGTGAGACTAGATGGAATACTGTATTTAGCAAGTGGGTCAAGATTGAGCAGGGAGTTAAGAATAAGATGTGTGGTATCTGCTTGATTGTTTAATGTATTTATGGATACATGTATAAGGAATACTTGTGGGGATGTCAGAGGTGTGCTGGTTGAAGACATGAATGGCTAAAGATGTACTTTTTAATGCCTCAATTCAAACATGATTTTTATGGGACTGTGCAGCTACCATGTGAACCCAAGAAAAGGCACACTATATATCTGCACAAATAGCTGCACATTCCTAATGGAGTGAACAAGTGCAAGTTATGCATAAATGATGAAATACAAGTATAAATAGATGTTCTTTGATTGGATATTTACTGAAGAGGGAAATATGAAGACATATTAAAATGTAAAATGGTGGTAGAAAGTAATGGGTAGTATGTGGTCTGTTGCAAGGAGATTGAAAGCAAAACTGGCTTATTAGACCACGCCTCCGCCCACTTTGTTAAACAAAGGTCAGAACTGAGTATGTCAGCAAAACATAAAAACAAGACGCAGAGGGAATGAGGCACTTGAATGAATAGGGCAGAGCTTTCCAAACTGTGTGTGGCGACACAAGTGTGTCGCCACACACAGTCTGGTGTGTCGCCACACAACCCGGAAGCGCTGATCATCATCAGCGCTTCCGGGTTTTCCCGCGGCGACACACCAACGGCGGCGCGCAAAAACCGAAAGCGGCAGCAGCGCTTCCGGGTTTTTGCACGCTGCCGCAACGGCGGCACTTCCGGGTTTTCCCGCGGTGATACACCAACAGCAGTTGGTGTGTCGCCGCAGGAAAACTTTGGAAAGCCCTGGAATAGGGGATGAATGAATGTGGCTTGAATATCAAATTGAGTGACCACTGAGGTAGTTTGCATACACAGAATAAGGATCACATTGCAAAACAAATATATGAAGACTAATGGGTCCAGAGGAAGGGAAAGTCCAAGGAAGTCACACTTAGATGGAGCTGACAAGATCCTCAGGGATGAGAAGTTTAAAGAACAAAAGACCATGTATGAATCAGTATATGGACATGATGAATGCAAGGATAGTTTATAAATAAAGGTAGAGAGAGAGAGAAGGTGGTGTTAGCATAAACTAGATTTAACTATAGTTCCTTTTCTCTTTTTTCAAGCCTGCCTTTCTTTCTTTCTTTCTTTCTTTCTTTCTTTCTTTCTTTCTTTCTTTCTTTCTTTCTTTCTTTCTTTCTTTCTTTCTTTCTTTCTTTCTTTCTTTCTTCTTTCTTCTCTTGCTATTTTTACTCTTTTTCTGCATTTTGTATAACATTTCTTACCATGAAAGATAGCATGATGGCTTATGTATGTAGATTAAGTTGAAAGATTTGTATACTTCATTGTAAACGATGTGTATTTTTATACAGTCCATTTTAGAGTCCTCTACTAATAAGAAATTGTATCCATTGATGACTGTCAACTGAAAAATGGTATTTACCAATGAAATACTACTCAAGCATTCCTTTCTTTTACCCTCTGCTCATTTTTCATATCTACTCCAAAGACTTAGGAAGAGTATTCAAAATAGATGTGAACATATGCTGTGCGAGAGCAAGCAAAGAAAGTTCTGTTCCATGAGCAGTAGTCCACTCATGCAAGATTGGTTACATCATAGTTTTATTCACAACACAGTGCTTTCAATGGATGCATAATATATTTCAAAAGTGCTAGGACAAAAAGAACTCTCTTGATTGAACCTTTGGTTACCAAAACTGAAAGAGCTGTTTTGAACAGTACCTGATTTTCCACTGCTGTCATTTGGAAATCACCGACCAGCAAGATAACTACGTGGATCTAGGAAGCCTTCTCAGCATTTTTCCACTGAACAGATTGTCAGCGATAAATTGTTTCTGAATAAGTCTCAAATGCAATTTGTAATATGGAGCAGAAATGGAGCTGTGGTTCAAAACATAACATGTTAGTGTAATTTTCTTGAATGCCCATAGTATTTGGATCCAGACATTTGTATTCCTATTTTTGTTGTGTTTGTTGGACAGGCAATGCTGGACAGTCTTAACAGCCTATCTATTTATGCTCCCTGCATATAGCACAGACCACCTACTTTTGCAAGGGTCATGTCTGACATGTGTCATTTTATTAAAGGTTGAGAAGCTATCTTCTTTGTAATGATGGGCATTTGCCATGTCCACTCAAGGGATACAGAACACTAGGAACTAGGGCTTCAAGAACAAAAAAAAAGATGAACAAAGGCAGACCAGACAATGAAGCCCTACCCAGGGAAAAAATTGCATAATATAGCAGTCCCTTTCAGCACGATTACTAATCCTATGAAGAAGGCAGATTCAGGCTCAGAGTGGCCTTTGGAACATCAAGAGCCCTGTAAATACTCTTTTTAATGCCTGTCATAACAGGTTAAAAACAAAAACAACAGAAATCCTGCTAAGAAAGCCCCAGTCTATGAAGAACTGACAAAGAATAGATATATCTTCTGAGAACTACTGTAGTCCAGAGATTCATTAACAGGTATGGAGGAGAAAGATTGTACAGTTGGCTGTCATTATTTGTGAATCCATTAATTTTGTGTGTATCTGTAGTTTATAAATAGAGTCCAGATGTTGGTATCTGTGATGGTTTTAATGTATCTGTGGTTCTGACTTTTTTTATACTTATGCAAAATGGCGGATGGGCTTTTCTCACATGCATAAAGTACATTTTCTTAAGGCAGTGCTTTCCAAACTGCCGCCGTTGGTGACACACGAACGGCAGCAGTGGCAGTGGCGCCCACGTGCACGGCAGCGGCGCGGGGCGGCATGCGGCAACGGCGTTGTGCACAATGGAGGGGTGCGTCGTGGTGGTGGCCTCGCTAAAATGCGGAAGCACTGATGACGCGCCGCTGCCATGCACACCGCCGCCACGCGCCCCCCTGCTTCGTGACACACTAAACTGTGTGTTACGACACAGTAAAGTGTCGCGACACAGTTTGGAAAGCTATGTCTTAAGGTCTCATTATCTGTGGTTGGTTGGTTGGTTGGCTAGAACAGAAGGTCAGCCTTCTGTGAATAATGAGGGCCGTCTACATATCTTTTTGCTTGTATTATCTAATTTGTTGTATTACAAAATATATTAACAAATTCTGTTTGTAGGATATCTCTCTCTCTCTCTCTCCCTCCCTCCCTCCCTCCCTCCCTCCCTCCCTCCCTCCCACAAATATATACACCAGTCCCTGCAGTTTTCTTGGCAAGATTTTCAGAAGTGGTTTGTCACTGCCTTCTTCCTAGGGCTGAGAGAAAGTGACTGGCCCAAGGTCACCCAGCTTCCTTTGTGTGTAAGGCAGGACTAGAACCCATGGTCTCCTGGTTGCTAGCCTGGTACCTTAACCACTACACCAAACTGGTTCTCTTGCAGGAAAAATACAAACACTGAAAACACCAAAATGTTTTTTATTGGTGCCATTTTGCTGCTGCTACATTGCTTTATCCCTTATAGTTTTGTGTATGTTTAGAGGTAAATCTACCATTGTTCAATGACACTGTCTACTGTTTTTGGCATTCCAGCTGGAATGTATCCGTTTACTTATTTTCATGTTGATGGTTTTGTTTTATTATGTATACTAGCTGACTACATGAGTTGAGTTAAAATGATGAATTTAGCTTAATAAGTAAAATATAAAGATTAAAAATAATATAGGTTTTAAAATAAAATACATGTAAATCCAAGAGAATTTAATAAGTTACTTGCAAAGTGTTATTGCAGGCAACAACATCTACACAGTTTTAGTTCCAAATCCACAAAAACACACAAAATTTATACAAATCAGCATAGTAAAAATTAATGCCTTAAAGACTTTGCTGGCAGAATTAATTTGTAGATCCTAGAATGGGTGCTTCTTCTATTTTTCTTCTTTTTTCTTTTTCTTACAAAAGATTTACAAGTGAAATATTACTACAAAACTTTTATAAGGTTTTTTTTTTTGCAAAACATTTACAATTTGACCACCAACTATTTCTCTGTTTCAAGATAATTATGTAGATTTAACACCTTATGCTGCACATTAATTTTTGTGGGATGACAATTGTGACATGCATTAAAAAAATCACAAGGCTTCAGAAATGGAGACTTAAATACAAATTTTGTTGCAATAAAACAATTATAAAATTGAAAAATAGGACTCAAACATCATGCTTACCTAACAAAAACCTTTTCTCCTAAGTTACGTATTTTTATTACTTCTCTCATGAAACAATGTGATAAATAATGACATAACACCAATTTCTAATGTAATCATAAAACACATACACAACCCTATCCCAATAAAGCATATTAAAAAGGAAAAAAAAATTCCAACACTGGAATTCTATCATGATAAATACACTTTGCACTGATAAGTACGATAAAGCAAAATTTTATAATGGTGGCCAAGGGAATGAACAGTGAAATGGCATTAAACAAGCTACTACTGCACATCTGTGCCCTATTACATACAACAGTTATATCCCACTGAGTCAAATAAAGGACACTGAAATTTACGATCCTTCTAAGACTGAAAAGTGGACTCAGAATGGTATGCAGAACAGACTATCAAAATGTTTTTAATTCCAGGAGTAATAAGTGCACCTGCTAACACAAATTAATCTACATTAGATTCTGTGATACCAAACAGATTTTGATATACTTGTAATAGGGATTTGCCGCAGACTACAATAATTTTCATTTCATATCTGCATACTTAAGTATGCAAAGAGAATATTTAACAGCTGTGCAGAGTACTCAACCCTTTATAAAGTTTTTAAAAAATTCTAAGTTAACATGATTCTATTAGGAAACATTTGCTTAACTAGATTTTTTTCAGCACTGATTTTAAAGCATAATGATAAAATATTTATTTGATGTTGCAATTCATCTGCAACAGAAATTAATTAGTATTATCTAATGGCCATCTGTATTAAATATATTGTCAATTTGATTCTGATGTTTTAAAGCCAGATATATCAGTTGAGAATATTTTAAATAAGATATACAAAATGATATACAAAGCTCCAACTAATATTTAAAGTTTGTTAAATCTTTACAAAAGGTTTAAGAAATTTGAAATTTATAACCACAGTGTAAAATTGTTTTCTTTGCTATATATGTGAGCTCAAAGTATGAAAGACTTTCAGCTTCACATTTCACTACACAGGGCATTCCTAAAGTGTACACAGTACAAACAACTATCAGTAGATCTTTGTCTTTAAAAATGCATGCAATGTCACAAAACTGGAACTTGTATATGCTTATAAAAGTTGTTTGTTTGGAGTTTCAAGCAGCTCCCAAAACAAAGTATAATGCTAATGGAAAAGTCTTAATTTCCTGCACTGTACTTTAAAGTTATATCACCCAAACATTTTGCTGTAAAAATGTAAAAAGTGTTTATGAGAAGTTTTTCAACAGGGAAGATTTGCAAAATGTAATTTTTATGTCTAAAATTGTTTAAAAATCCAAAGTACTTTTAGCCATATTTTTGTTCTGCATTCAAATTCACAACAGTTGCCACAATCCAGCAAAGGATAGCTGCACAGGAAAACAGTTTTTCACTCATGCAATTAAGACAGATGGACATTCCTGTCCATAAACCAATATGCTCATCTAGATGCTGACAACTGATGTGGACAAAATGTTTATCCCTATCCAAGGAACCAAGTTGGTATGGTTGAATAGTAGTCAGTGAGAAGAGCTGGATCTGTAACAATTTTCATTTTGTGTTTACTCTTTTTCAGCAAGCTGTTATTAAAGAAACTCACATTAGAGATATATCACCCTCATATATGTTTAGAATATATTTTGTTTCTGAAAAATCAAAATAATTATTATTTACTATTTGCTGGTTTATTTAGTTACTGTGATGTAGGAAGGGGTAGAATGTAAAAATTTGCTAGACTCCAAAAAACCTTTGCAACACACTCTGTGCATCCAAAAGGACTTAAACAGGAGTTTCCCAAATTACAGTTTCCAATGCCGCATAGTAAATCACTTTTGACACTGTCTTTAAAAAGGTATCTGTAATATGACACAAGAGCTTTTCAAAGGAAAGAAAAGGTCGAAACCTTACTTGTTGGACAGAAACTCTTGAGCAAGCCAAAATTAGCTCTTTGGATCCCAGCCAATATTTTTCATAAGGAACAAAGGTAACCGATAATTACTTCAGAATTATACTTTTGGTTGCTCATCTTTTTCTTTGGCTAGTATGTCAAATACTAAAGAATTCAGTACATTTACCACAATATTTGCTATTGAAAAATGTTGTCTGTGGTGCATAAATGCTACAGTTTATAGTATTTTACTTCCCATTATCTCCAAGTGTTTAATAAAATTTAAATATTTAAATTACTGGCTTCAAAACAGAGATTAATCACATTTTAAGAATAGATCCTGTGTCTTGAAATGGGATGAATTAAGATATAAGATTTGTAACACATATTATATTTAATTTTTACATAGAAATTAAAATTTTATGTCAATATATTTCTAAGATTTAATATTTGCTACAGAATACACTGGCTCTATAGATCTCTTAACTCTCCTAGAAAGAGAATAATCTGTGTTTACTGATTGTCATTATACACACTACTACAATGTAGTGGCCAAAATTATCTGAGATGTACCTCAGATCCATTTCACATGCTGCCATCTGATTTTTAACAAATGAATAAAGATGGCCAAATTTAATACATATGTCTCATAAAGAAAAGAAACAAAAGGTTTTCATCTTCACTAGAGTACTTCACATTTATGTGCCTTTTGGACAAAGTAAATTCCCATGAAAATACAGATTTTTGTAAGGAAAAACTCTAACCAACAGCCATTCTGTTGCATATTCTTACTGTTTGTTGTTACAACAAACATTTACATCTGATAAAGGAGAAGAAAATATCCAATTAAAAATCCTTTATGTGATACAGAGCTACCAAAATTAGTACAGTGTGGGAGCAATATTTTCCTCATGTTTTATCCATAATTTATCTATATGAATTGGTTCTAATTTCATTTTCAAAAATGTTGTCTTATTGTACAAAGTACACTTCCTGTGCTAATTCTCCAACTTGGAATACTTACAGAAATCAAGACTGAATACATGATTTCCTGCTCTGTAATACACTTTTAACAGCCCACTTCCGTATCTTGAAAGGTATGCAAATTTAAGTGCAGTTCTAGGCATCTATGTAACATTACTTCAGAATTCCTCCATGTTTGTTGAAACATTTGGGGTTGCTGGGTTTGAATCTTGAGAAATGGCTGCTACTGTGACAATCCTTGGAGATCCAAGAACCTCAGTAACTGAAGGGTCCAGTTCACCTGAGGTAACAATAGCAAGGGCTGTTCCTCCACCCTTCTTGTTCTGATGTGTTTTGACATGCTTGGAGAGATGATCACTTCGCATAAATCTTTTAGAACACTCTGGGCATTCAAATCTTTTCTCACCTGTCAAGAAATATTTTTCAAATTAACACCATGGGCAATTATCTATGTATAATCAACAGTACAGTACCATGACTTTAACCGTTTTTCTTGTATTTCTATTTTGCCTTCCTAAAGTATAGCAATTTTGAAGCTTCAATTATTTTCTTGTTTTGAATCTTTAAGTAAACGTTCATTTAATAGCCTGATGGGGGAAGAGGTATCTATTAAAACCAAGTACCCTTTAAAGGGCAAATTGGATTTTTTGAGGGGAGAGAAGGGAAAGTGCTGGGAAAAAAGGAGGATGTGTGGGCAGCTGGGATATGCTGTGCTGGGATATGAGTGGCAGCAGTGATGGGGCTTTCATTTCCAACAATCTATAAAACTCAGCCCAATAAGGACTCTGAAGGATTTATCAGTAAGTTCCTATTGAAGGGAACACTTTTAAATTTTATATACATTTAAAAGTCAGAACACTAGAACGTAAATGAACTTTATTTTTTAAATGTTTATACAAACCGTTCACTCACCTGTATGGGTTCGCCTATGTCTCTGCAATTCATCACTCCTCGTAAATCTTTTCCCACAGAATATCCAATTGCATATAAACGGCCTTTCTCCCGTGTGCCAGCGAAGATGTGCCCGGAGATGAGAAGTTTTCCCATAGACTTTACCACAGCCTTCAATATGGCAGATATGTTGCTTCTTTTTTCCTGGTTCATTGCTGCCTCTATCAAATACAATCCACTAATAGTTAAAGTCAGAACAATTTCAAATAAGGACTATGTTAATAAAAATAATGTCATTAAAGATGTAACAGAAATATCTAAGCAAAGTAAATACTTTGGCCCTAAGAAACCTGATATTTAATAGTAATTTCGGCAACTACCTTCCATCCCCTTCTCTACAATTCGGGCATGAACAAGCAACTCTTCTTAATCTTTTGCCAGGCTGCACTTCTTGATCAGAGGCTTGCTGGGCTTGTTGAAGCTGCACTTGAGTTATCTGGTCAGGACTAACAGCACCCATGGCTGCATTAGCTATTCCTCCAACCGCAACAGTGACAGGAGCTATTGTAGCTTGCTGTACTTTCACTCCTCCATCCTGTCCTTGTTGTTGACCTGGAAAACAAGAAAAATCTTAATTTCTACAGCTCAACGCAGTAAGATCATTACATATTTTTTGCATCTTGTTTACTACATAACAGATGGAGAAAGACACTTACATTTATCTATTTCATTTATATACTATCACAATCTGTATAGACTACTGGCAGTTTACAATAGTAAAACAATACGAAAACTAAGACAATAGAGATGGGGTGCACTCTTCACCCCAAAATGGTCTCTTGGAAAGCTATGTTTTTACTAGATTCCAGAAGAATGACCACTAATCAAAAAACAACAACAACAACAACACAAGGGCTGCAATAGAAAAACATTGGCTGTAAGCGGATTCCCTTAATCTCTCAGTAGCAAAAAACGGTTAACATTCCGTTGAGGGGGCATGTTACCAGACTGAGTTGATCCACACAGAAGAGTCAGTTCTATAGGTATATAGAAGCAAGACATATAAATACTTCTATCTGCATATTTCAAAGGGAGGGGTGCTATTGCTTCCAAATTTATTAAACCCAAAGTTCTTTACATTAAATATGAAGTTAATAACCACTCAAACATATACTCTGCTAATTATAAATATACAGTAACTGTGCAGTAACACAATTGGTGAATGCCTTATCTGAGGTGGCACGTTGCTGTCTTGGCTGCAGTAATTTCCACACTGCACAGTAAAACCATTGCAAGAAAAGGTAGCTGTGAAATGTGAATGTAGGAACAATAAATTAGGGTCATAAAACTGACTGTATTTGTTTACAAAAGCAGCCTTTATAAATGTAATAATGTTGCAAATAATGCAGTGTATACATTTTAGTAATAATTTATGAATAAATGGGATCTCACATTTGCAAGGTCACTCATGAGAGCTTTCTGCAAAACCCAACTCATTTCAAGAAATTAAATCAAGTAATATTGCTTCCTAGAAGCAGGAAGAACTTTTCTGATTTGATTATTCAATCTAATTCAGAAACTCAAGTCAAAGTGCTGAATAGAGTTGACATGTATTTTCTGAATTTACTGTCAAATCTATTTGAGGTATCAAATTGATTCAACAATTTAATCCAAGTTGCTAATTTGCAAAGTCTATTTGATTCAGAGACTCAATCAAATTCCCTTAGAATCAAATCTTCGCAATCCTTGTTGCCAAAGTTGCTTCTTAAACAACTAATAATTCTCAGACACAATTCAAATTTCTGGTTCTGGCCATTAAAGCCCTTGACAGCTTCAAACCAAGCCATCTGAAATCCAGTATGAGAAAATGCAATTCTTGCCTTCAAAACAATATATTTTTTCATAACTTCCAATATATGTCAGCTTGTATGTCACTATAGCTTTACTGGAGTTTTCCAGCCAATGATCCCTTCTGATAAGTAAATTGTTCATTTAACAGATCTACCCCTTACATATAGGGAAATATATATCAGAAGTAGGGAAAAAGACTCTGAAGTCAATGCTCAGTTTCAAAGAAATGCATAAAACTCCCTGAAACAATAAAATATTAAGAGACAATAGGAGGAAAGGCACTTTAAACAGCAAAAAGCCATGCTTGAAAATGAACAGAAAGTTATTTCTCTCCTCCTTTAAAGTGTACTAACAAGAAAAATGTGCATCAAGGAGGAACTGAATAGAACAAACTTTATTAGTCAGTGACCAGCGCAAAGGGAAGAACTGGAGTGCTCCATTGGGCCAAAGACCTTACACATACACACCATAGGTGGAACTGCACTAAGACATATACACACACACCCCTTGCATAATTGTATGATATGATTAGTGACATAGAAAACCCAAGCTAAATAGGCACAATTGTATTATCATTTAATCTGAAAGAAAGATTCCCCCTAAAAAGGAATAGTAGAAAGAAAAATTATGGACACAGAAAAAAAAATTGGCCAATGCTTTCCTAACTTATCTTTTTTTTTTCTCATTAGAATTTTATTAGATTTAAGACAAAGATAAAAACTATGAAAAACAAAAACAACAAAAAGAAAAAACTAAAAAAGTATGAAAAACACAAGAGAATTTATTTTTAAAGATTACAAGAGGTGACTTCCGACTTTTAACAGCAAGGATATACAACAAATTTCCATAATCAATCCCTTACTCTATATTAAACCAAAATCACATTATTTCTATAAATCATTCCATCGGCACATTATAAAAATCACTAAATACAGTTGCTCCATCCCCTTATATTAAAAGAAAAAGTACACACATACACACACACACATATATATAAAGGTAAAGGTTACCCCACACAGTCGTGTCCGACTCTAGGGGCCGGTGCTCATCTCCGTTTGTTAGCCAAAGAGCCAGCGTTGTCTGAAGACGCTTCCGCGGTCATGTGGCCGGCATAAGGCACACGGAATGCTGTTACCTTCCCACCAAAGTGGTACATATTTATCTACTTGCATTTGCATGCTTTCGAATTGCTAGGTTGGCAAGAGCTGGGGTGAGTGCGGAAGCTCCCTCTGTCACGCGGGGCTAGGGTCTCGAACCTCCAAATGTGTGACCTTCCGATTGACAAGCCTGGCGTCTTAACCGCTGAGCCATCACGCCCCATATATGTGTATCTATCTATATATCTCCTAATCAGCTTCCCCCCAAAGATAACAATTATTTGATTATTTCCTTCCTACTACTATTCCATATATTTCTGTCTACTATAAGAATCAAACTAAAAAGCATATAAATTGTCTGCCATTATAATTAATAATACAACAATTATAATCATCCTAATCATATTAAGCCTAAAACCAAGCATTTATTATTATACCTCATTAATCTTAATCCAAATCATTAAAAATGAAGTCAAACAAACCCTAGAAGCAATCCAGTTAAATATTCTTAAACCCTTACCCCACTTCAAAATAAACCAGAGCATTTACATATCCCAATACACACAGAGCTTTTTTCATAAAGGAATCAAACAGCCCAACTGCCCCTCTTAAAAAATCAGACTTCTCAACAGAAAGCCTCCCATACATAATAACCCCTTCTTTTTCATAACATTCCATCAGAAAATCAATTTCACTAATGACTTGCAACTCGGTCTGTCCCTTTAATTTCTTCAACTTGACTACCCACTCTTCATCTAGCATTTCAACAGAAGCCCCAATCTCACTGTTAGAAGAAACATTTCTATTGTTGTTAAGCTCTTCAAGTTCTTCCACGACATCCCCAACCAGATGACACATTTTAAACCTCATATTTTCCACAATGTCCTGAATGTCTTGCATAAAAACTTGACAGGAATCAAAAAGAATCTGTTTAAGATCTCGATGGAAATCTGAAAGTCTGATTGAAATCCTCCATGTCTCACGCAGTAATTATGGCGCCCCCAGGTACTTAACCAGCGAAAGTGGAAGATAATAGAAAAATTCTGAGACGTGTTTACACAAGTGAAAGTATGGTAACAGGCAGTCCGAGGGAAAGTAGCAGCAGAAAGCTGAAAGTTCAGAAAAGCAGATTCAACGTGTAGGAAAATCTTCAAATTTAGTACAAAAATAATTAACAGGGAGATGATTACATACTCTCAACCTTCCTTAATATTTGGATGAAAGCAAAGTCCAAAACTTTTAAAAAAATTAATCACAAAAATAACAATAAGCACCAAGTGCGTGTTTCTCCTTGCTGTAGAAAGCCTCTTAGGGTACAGATACTTGAAAGAAAAATAAATTGGATGGCTTAGAAATGGGGTGGCCAGTCTTAATGTCCCTTTAAGGCTACAGCGCGGCTTGTAAATGATGTCGCCCCAGCCTCCCGGCTCTTCTTACCAGTCGACCGTGAACGCTGTTTGCGATCTTCTGGCTGCAAGCAGCCTTCCCGAGGTCAAATGGGGTGATTCCATGTGTTTTCCTTTCTCCAGAAAAACGCTCCTGAGCTTCAGGGAAAACCTGCCTGAGCTCAAAAAATTGCCGCATTGTCAGTTCTGCTCGCGGAGCCCACAAGCACAGCTGTTCAGACTGCCATATTCCCACCAGAAGTCCGCTTTCCTAACTTATCAACATGTTATTAACTACAGCTGAAGCCAGCCATGGAAATTCACCCCCCCCCAAAAAAAAACAATAAATGTGTGCAAAATGACACACTGGTGTTTGTATTGTATTGTACTGACTACTATTTAACATCAGTTTGAATGTGATTGGTTAATTCTGAACACAGCCACATCCCTACTTATAAGAGGGTGTGTACATTTATGCAACCATGTTATTCTAGTTTTTTGTTTTTATTTTCCCCCTAAAAGATTTCAGTTTGTTTTTCAATTGAATTGTACAGCTTATATGTTATATTAAAGGTGGAAAAAATTCTGAAGTGATTTATCTTGGTCTGATTTTTTTACATCTCAAAAACCTGGCATTTTAACAGGGGTGTGTAGACTTTTTATATCCACTGTATACTTGTATGTATATAAACTGCCAGAAGCCAAAAAAGAGGAAAGAGTCCAGTCAAGAAAAGAGGAAAAATTCCACTCAAGAAAAATAATTTTACCTGATTAACTACTGATTAAAATAATTGCCTGTAAAATAAAGTACCCATTTACAAAACCAGTTCTCCAAATGCATTGCCTCTCACATACAGAAACACACAAGTACAAAGTTCTTTCAGCAGAAACAACAAAAAGAGGGAAAAACCAAGGATGGAGATGGGGTGAGGGGAAAAGATTAGCTTTACTGGGAAGGAAGGAAAGAGATTGAGGTGAAGTGATGAGAATGGATAGTAATTAGACAAGAAAATAAAAACCCAGTTTAGTTTTAAAAAAAAGCCTCTCCCAAGCCATCACCAATCTTCCAGGGTATCCAGGCTTTCCAGCAATTATGTCTGATGTAATGATTTCCCTTTTTTATTTTCAGCTGTTCCTACTCTTATGACCCCATCCTAATTCACAAGTAATTATTTAGGGACGTTTATTTCCTTATCAGAAAATAAAATATATAATGAGGATTTCCTCAGAGATGGAAGATCAGATCCATTTATTCTTGACACAGTATTAAACAGAAGCATGGTCACACAAAATAACTATTAAAATAACTAAAAAAGGAAATCAAATTGGAAAGAATTGATGAGTTCATTAGTAGAAAGACAGTGCTCAGTTGTTGTAAACCATAAACAATTCCAAGGACAAAAGGCAATAAACAGAAAAATAATGCCCCAAACACCGGAGTACAGATAATGGATCACTGGACAGATCCGACTGTCAGTGGGGAGCAGAATCTAAACAGAAATATGCTTTGGATCTTACTGCCTTTTCTTAGCCAAGGTAAAAGCCAGTGAGTCATCTTCTTTCCTTTGTTCTTTTTCCTTTTATATAAGTACAGAGTACCTGGTAGTTATGGATGTAGGGAGAACACAGCATGTGATGTAACTGGCACTGAGTTTGATGGTGCCATCAAAGTTATCACTGAAGAGTGTTTTGACACTAGATAAGCTTCTAATAGAGAAGATTAAAAACTAGGAGCTGCAATACATTTAAAATAGGGCATGGCATCATCTCTTGCTGTGAAAGAAAGTTTTGTTGTGAAAAAATTATGATGAAAAAATAAGCATTAGAGATGTATAAAGCTGCCAGAGGAATTAATTAATTAATTAGATTTGTATGGCTGCCCATCTTAAAACACAACTCTGGGCAGCTCATAGCAAAACCCAGTAACTATAAAATTATAAAACATAAAACCATGAAACCAAGCAAAACTCAGTGTCTCAATCATCCCCTTGGGATGCTCCACAACCAACTCCAAATATCTTCATTTCACCCAGAAGGAAAATGGGAGCCTCGCACAAGAGGTGCAATGTGAGTGAACCTAGTAACATCCAATACTGTGTGCCCCGTTGTGTTCAGGGCCAGTTGTAGCTTCTGAGTGGTCTTCAAGAGCAGTCCCATGTAAAGTGCACTGCAGTAATCCATACGGGAAGTTTACAATGAGCAAGCATAAAGCACCACTTTTCAAATCATAAAAGCATCTGCATCATTTTTGAAGCAGCCTTCAAGACTCATGGATCTTGCAAATCAGTCTTGCAAACGAGGCAGCTGCTTTCATGATTTGAAAAGAAATTCTTTGTACATGCTCCTCCTTTCAAAGGTCTGGCACAGGCCTAATATGCATCTGGTTTTGTTATTAAGTGTATTCCTGATTTAGGATTGGAGAGACATAGTTAAGATTGACAAAGCCAGCTGGGTCTCAGCCCTAGGAAGAAGGCAATGACAAACCGCTTCTGAAAAACCTTGCCAAAACTGCAGGAACTTGTCTAGGCACTCTCTGAGAATCAGACACAATTGAACGATTAAAAAATAAAAAAGTTAAAATTAAGAGGTATTTTTCCTTGGAATACAACACGGGGGGGAATGTACGATTTCATTTATGAAACAGTCTTTGGCTTAAGTGTAAGCATCCACAGATTACTTTGCTCTCCACTGAGTATTTGTGAACCTTTCAGCCCATAGAATGTTCAAAGAAATATATTCTTGGCCTAAATATACTATAGGATTGAAGTAGAGATGACTTGGTAGTGAAGATCAACTTATGAAGCTGGAGCAAATGTTATAACTGCAAACAAGCTGAAATCAGGCGGCTTCAATTCAGATTGTACAGGCTTATCATCTAAAACTTTGAACTTTCTTTGATTTTATAAATCGGGTGCATTTGGGGCTAAAGCTGCACATATCTTTTGAATTGTGTGCTGGGAGATAAATTCCAAAAAGGAGTGAGTGGGTCAGGACAAAAACAAATGTTGATTTGTTGAATAATTATAATTAATCCAAATAAATACATATGATTAAGTATGAACACTCTTCAGTTACCTTCACCCATCTATCATATTTAACAATTATTGTTTGTGAGTCTTCTGGGAGTCTAAGGGCTACAACCAAGACCTTCAACGGCTGCAAGAGAACTTTGAAGCCTTAGTTCTGGGGTTTCATTCTAGATACCTCACTGACCTTCATTCAAGACAAGCATAAGATAAGAGAGTGAGTCAGAGGTTGGGGTCTCTGTTTCCCATGGGTTTTCTGTCTGTCTGTCTGTAACTGTTCAGTCGTGTCCGACTCTTGGCGATTTTATGGACGAGAGCTCTCCATGCTGCCCTATCAAGCATGGCTTCTTTCAATTGCTGGATGTTCATCTTGGTAACTGTTTTGATGGTGTTGAGCCAGCGTATTCTTGGCCTGCCCCTTCTTCTTGTTCCACTAACAATTCCTAGCATCATCGACTTCTCTAGTGAGTTTGCACGCATGACATGGCCAAAGTAAGTCAGCCGTAGTCTTACAATTTTGGCTTCTAGTGATGTATCTGGTTAGGGTTAGCCTAACCCTAACCCTAACCTTGCCAAGAAAACTGCAGGGACTTGTCCAGGCAGTCACCAGGAGTCAACACTGACTCGAAGGCACAAAAACAAACAAAAAACATCAGGGAAAAAATTATATATGCCTAACCTTAATACTACAAATTTAGGATTTGGTACAATGTTTTATTTAGATTACTTAACACACAACTGCACTTATAGAGTGCAAGGCATAGTATAAGAGAAAGCAGCAATACTCAAGACCATCAGCGAAAACCACCAGACCTTTTGGGTGAACTAGGGAAGTATTTGGATTCAATGAGTATTTACAGAATACACATCGTTTATTTGGAAATTAGTGTTTTTCTAATTATACTTTCATAATGCATGAATAGATATTAACTAGGAAAAGAGAACTGGGAAAGCTATAATATGATTGTTAGAAATTATATATCCAGCTTTCACTACAGAATATTGTTCAATCTCTAAATGCACTCTAGCACTTTCTCCTCTGATCTCCAGGCCAAATATAACCAAGTGGATTAAGACAGACCTGACATGGAATACAACTGCCTAAAGCTGTATGCTGTTCTATATTCCTGCACCAACCAAGCAAGCATCTCTATGTGCCAGCAAAGGAAGTAGGACTGAGAAGGATATATGTGGGACAGTGAGATATCTGCCATCTGTGTTGCCTAACATCCTGGCCAATAGCTAGTTCAGTCCATGGGCTGAAAATGATTCTCAATCTCATGCTCAATATTAAAATAAAAACTATAGTAAAGTATATATAGATATAGTAAAGTATATAAATACATGTACAGAATGTAAACACTTCTTGAAATTCAGTGACAAAATTGATTACATAGTCCCAAATTCCATTTCATAACTTTTCTTAACCCCAATTGATACAATGGCAAATTACATGCTGACAACATGTAAACCCCTGAATTTTCTTTTTTAAAAAAGCAATGATTTCAGTAGAGTGGGAAGCAGAGGGGAAACAGCCTAATTGTACCATATTGCATCTCTTTCTAATTTATTCCCCAAATTAAAAGTCCATTTGCCATAACAAGAGATTAAATATCTTCCTGGTCCACTTTTGCCTATCCTAATTTTCTTCTCTTTTTTTTAAAAAAAAGTTTATTTTCACCTCTCCAAAATCAACATTCAGAACTCTTTTACACACAGTAGCTTTTATTACATAGGAGTGTGCTTAGTGTAAAGATATTTCTATCAATGTGTCACTGAAACTGAAACATCAAATAAGTAGTCCCCTATTCTTTTTGCTTCAAATTGAAATATATTTATGGCTGCTTTTTGCCTCTTGCTATATAGTCAACTGTTGTTTTCACTTTTCCAATATCACGACTTCTCATAGCAGATTCATTTTACCAGCATCAGATGGAAATATTAACCTATGGGTAACAAAAAGGCCATCATATAGGTCATAAAATTAGGTAACTACTCACAATGTATATACATGTTAAAACAAATAGTAGTAGTAACTTAAATTCTAAGCACCTTATCCTAGTATAATTTTAAATAAATGGAACAAGCTTCAAAAGCTAATGGTATCAATTTGAACAGATCAGCCTTTCTCAACCTGGTATCTTCTGTAAGGTTGGTCTAACATACTAGACAATATACTGGACAATTGGAAGGTTGGAAACATAATGTGTAATAATGACATTCATAAATTGCTATTATATAGTCTTTTAATAGAGTGTGGTTAAAACCTAAACCATGTCTCCAACAGTGATTTTCTTCCATGAGGTTCCGTACTTCAAACATCAGAGTTATATTGGGAAGAGAGACAAAAATTAGGTTTTTAGGAGACAAAGAGGCTATAGTAAGGTAGGCTTGAGTATATAGCAGTTTATGAAACAGGAAGTACTAATAAAATATTTACATAGAATAAAAGATGGAAAACAGAATGCTCCAACTATATGCTTACTGTTGTGACCCGCACCAGTGCGAATCATGCCATGAGTTATACACTGTAGATTAGCTTGGGGGATGGCAGCAAGGTCCGTGTCAGCCACCGTGACTCTGGGAAAGAGGACGACCGCATACCAGCTACAATAGTTGAAGATTGTTTATGGCGGCGAGCTGCACCAAGGTCATTCAGTAGATGCTAGTTAGGAATGTCTGGGAGATGAGAGCAAGATGGGAGGGGGTGCAAGCGTGAGTGGAAATGTACAAGCAGGAACGTTATCAGCAGGGGGGCTGGCACGGAGGGGGGAGAAAGCTTTTTCAACTGCTTAGGCGGGAAACCTGCCATTCTGAGCTTTGACCAGTTTCATGTTACTTTGTCCTAATAAACTTCTTCTATCCTAAATGAATTGTACTGAGGAGTTTTGAATTGGGAACTTAAGAACTGGAATCATCACACTTACATTGAACAAAAGATGGATACTAATCCTTTTCAGTTTCCAGTAATTTCTGGTTGAAAATTTGGAGTTCTTAAGAGAATTCTGAATTTCCTCCAATCGACTTAATTTGAAAATTTAAGTCACCACTCAACAAGTCACAATTAGTTCTTCTATTAGAACTATAACGTTGCACTGAAATCTGAACAGAGAAAATAATACATAGTACAAACCAACATAAGCAATAAACACCAAAGCACATTAAGAAATCAACTAATTTGTTTACAGATGGAAAATGCTGAGAATAGTAAATGATTGGGTATGCAGTAATGGTAGATTGTCATTTCAGATTGCTGCTAAATATAAGATTTAATACTAATTTAAAAAACTTCAAGTAAACCTTCTCAATGTTGCACTGCTTTTTTTCCTAGATGAGTAATGAAAGATGTCCTTATGTGTCAATTTAAAAGACAGTTTCTTTAAAAGATTGGCAAAGGTAAACTTGTGTTACTGGTGTTTGCTGGAATTGCCTGGGAAATGATTGGATTCGTTTTATTCATAATGGACCAGTTTTTTAAAAAAGTTAGAAGTTTATACTTATTTAGATA
Organism: Charina bottae; assembly: GCA_023362775.1. NCBI lineage: Eukaryota > Metazoa > Chordata > Lepidosauria > Squamata > Charinaidae > Charina > Charina bottae. The sequence goes on from JALMGJ010000007.1 coordinate 34,081,904, forward strand.
GAAAGCTTAGGCACTATCATTACCAAAGACTATATATACGTCTTGCTTAGTCAGTTAATGGAACTGTAGGAAAATGAGCACATGGCCTTTGCATGAAATATTTAAAAGCAGCACATTTATAGCAATCAAACAGATTAGCCACCACATAATATTTAAAGGAATAGATTCAATATACTACATTGTCTTAATGTTGCTATTGTTACACTTGATAACTAAACATTTCTCTTTATTTCATATCTTAAGATTTTTTAAGTTGTGAAGTTTGTCTATATTAAAACATGTAAAGATATAACCTTTTTAGAACTTAACTGTAAGTCAAGGCCTGAAATTATAAACACACAGACCTATCCAATGTTTATCTAGTAGGAATTAATCTAAGTACCAGATTATATTCTCCAGATTATACATATTTATGGAACCCTGCATTAGAAGACTCACTACCCACCCCATAAATAAAAAATATTCCTCTTTGTTGTTTGACATTAACAACTTACATGCATTATAGCAATTCAAATTTTAAAAAGTAATGTAGGACAACACTGTCATTAAACATCAGGAGGACAAAAACAATATACCACACCCAAGGCCTATAATGTATAAGGCAAACTATACAACTTTTTACCATAGTAGTGTAAAACTTCAACGTTCTATTTATTCTAGAAATCTTTTCCCAGTAGTGTGTCTACAGTTCACATACATGGTCTCAGACCTATATTCAATCTCCACACTGTTTCTTTAATCTTTAATTTAATTTCTTTAATTTGCATATCTAATCCTGCTCATCAAAATACAATGATGTGCATTTAGATATAATTGTTTTTCAATTTTTGGTCCACATTATCAGACACCCAATTAATACAAAGATATAACTTAATATTTAAGTTTGAGCACCCTAACATAATTATTATGTTTGAGAGAGAGCACATTTTATGTCAGGAGAGAATACATAGCTTATTATCCACATTGTTATACAGTAGAAAACGTTATATTTTATTGAAATTCATTAACATAGTTTTTAAAAGTCACATACTTTTTTTACAACTTGTTCTTACTTCATACACTGAGAGGACACTGCTACTTTTGCTTACTATTATCATGCAGTTATGAAGGCTCCAAAAAGAATTAACTCAAACTGTGCTCGAAAGACATTTATTTATTTAATTATTCTGGGCAGCTTACAGCTAAGACTATATATAAAAAAAGTATATAAAAGATACAAATGACCAGAAGAGCAAAGTAATCAAAACAAAATAGGAAAATGACAAAAAGGGCCCCCACAATCACTGCCCCCCAAGGCCTGGGAGAACAACCAGGTCTTCAATAATTTCCCGAACAACTTAAGGGCAGGAGCCACATTAATTTCTGGATCTCTTGTTTGCTACAATGACTATGTCTGGTGATAGGTTGTACTGGTAAGACATCTCACCAATCTACTGATGGGAAAGGCAGTTCTGAAAGGGTTTTCAGTAATAATTGTGGAGTGCGGCAAAACTGGAGCAAAATCATGGTTACAGTCACATTCCTATAAAACAAGGATGGGGATATATAATACAGACACTGAATCTTCGTTGTGCATTTCAATCTAAAATTACCTATCAGAAGGAAAACATACTACATGATGCTGCAAAGGTAAAAAGAAATAGATGAGTAGTACTACTGCCCTTTATATAAATTCCCTACATCTGCAACCTATTGAAATGTAATAAAACTCAGTGTTATTTACTAGATCAAGATGCAGTCTGAAAAAAGTAATCGGGCTGATATAGAAAGTGAAAGAATATATAAACTGTTAAAATTAAGAGTAAACTATGACCTGAGCTTTAAGTTATGTAGGTTCTTCTTCTACTTTTTCCCTCTTGCAGTAATTATAAATGACCATATCTTGGTTTAGAGGATTTAAAAAAAAATAAACTATTGCTTACATTAAATAACATTTTTTTTAATCGCTGCAGATATAGGAGGAAGAAACGACAGAATAATTGTTATATCTGAATTCCTTTAGAGAGAATTTAATCTGATTGTCTTAAAAACAAATGCCAACTTTGGGTCAAATGTTTTCCTTACCCAAAGTGAGGGAGAAGACCCTGTTTATGCAAATGTATATTTATTATCTACAATGCAGGTAAAAGAAAATGCTTCTCTACCATACTTTGTAGTAGATCTCTTTCTTATATAAGAAATGGTGCCTGACTCCTATTCTACAGTCAGGACCAGAAATATTGGAACAAGGATAACTGTTTTGGCAGTTGGCCTCTGTACACCACCACATTGAAGTTGAAAGGAAACACACCCAGATGGGAGCGAAGTCAGGACTTTCAGCTGTAATTCAAGGGGTTTGACAAAAGTGGGGCACTAACCATTCAGGAAGTACAGCCAGTGGCATACACACACACCCATCGTTGGTGGCTCATATAAGTAATGGAACAAACCAAGATCATTACAAACATAAGGATTGCCTTTAATACTTGGATGAAAATCCTTTGCAGTCAATGACTGCCTGAAGTCTGGAACCCATGGACATGACCAAATGCTGAGTTTCCTCCCTTGAGATGCTTTGCTAGGCCTTTACTGCAGCTGCCTTCAGCTGCTGCTTGTTTGTGGGTCTTTTGGCCTTCAGTATTGTCTTCAGTAAGTGAAAAGCATGCTCTATTGAAGGGCTTTCCAAAGTTTTCCCGCGGCGACACACCAACACACTGTTGGTGTGTTGCCGTGGGAAAACCCGGAAGTGCCCCTCTTGCGGCAGCATGCAAAAACCCGGAAGCGCTGCTGCCGCTTTCAGGTTTTTGCACACCGCCGTTGGTGTGTCGCCGCGGGAAAACCCGGAAGCGCTGATGATAATCAGCGCTTCCGGGTTGTGTGGCAACAGACCACAGTGTGTGTGGCGACACACTTTTGTGTCGCGACACACAGTTTGGAAAGCTCTGCTCTATTGGGTTGACATCAGGTGACTGACTTGGCCATTGAAGAACATCCCACTTCTTTGCCTTGAGAAACTCTCGGGTAGCTTTTGCTGTATGTTTTCGGTCATTATCCATCTGCAATATGAAGTGGTGTCCTATCAGTTTGGCAGCATTTGGCTGAATCTGAGCAGAAAGTATAGCCCTATACACTTCAGAATTCATCCTGCTGCTTTTATCAGCAGTCAGGTCATCAATAAACACCAGTGACCCAGTTCCATTGGCAGCCATACATGCCCATGCCGTAATACTGCCTCCACCATGTTTGACAGATGATGTGGTATGATTTGGATCATGAGCGGTTCCTTTCCTTCTCCATACTTTTCTCTTCCCATCATTCTGGTGCAAGTTAATCTTGGTTTCATCAGTCCAAAGAATCTTATTCCAGAACTGGGCAGGCTTTTTTAGGTGTTTGCTGGCAAAGTCTAATCTGGCCTTTCTATTCTTGAGTGTTACCAGTGGTTTGCACCTTGTTGTGAAGCCTCTGTATTTACATTCATAAATCCGTCTCTTGACTGTAGATGTTGACAATGACATGCCTACCTCCTCAAGAGCATTCTTGACCTGGCTAGATGTTGTGAAAGGGTTCCTCTTCACCATGAGCAGAATTCTGCGGTCATCCACTTCAGTTGTCTTCCGTGGTCTTCTAGGCCATTTGCTGTTGCTTAGCTTGCCAGTTAATTCCTTCTTTTTCAGGATGTCCCAAACTGTTGTATTGACCACTCCCAATGTTTTTGCTCTCCCTCTGATGGGTTTATTTTGTTTCCTCAGCCCAAGGATGGCCTCCTTCACTCACATGGACACCTCTTTGGACCTCATGTTGGGAGTTCCAGTGAATAGCTACCAAATGCAAATGTAACATTCAGAACCACCTCCAGGCCTTTTATCTGCTTGATTCATAGCTTTCCAAAGTGTGTGTTGCCTGCAGTGTCCTGGTGTGTCGCACGAAAACCCGGAAGCACTGATGGGGGGAACCAGAAGCGGCACCCCCGCCAATCAGCACCGCTGCCGCCACCACTGATTAACAGGGGTGCCGCTTCTTCCGGTTCCCATCAGCGCTTCTGGGTTTTCACGTGACACACCAAGACACCACAGGCTGCGCCGCCGCTGGTATGTGTCGCCAACATGAAAAGTTTGGAAAGCTCTGGCTTGATTGGTCATGGGGTACCCAGGAAACAGGCCACACCTGTCCATGCAGCTTCTTGTCAGACATTTTTCCATTACTTATGAGCCAACGATGGGGATGCGTGTATGCCACTGGCTGTACTTCCTGAATGGTTAGTGCCCCACTTTTGTCAAACCCCTTGAATTACAGCTGAAAGTCCTGACTTCGCTCCCATCTGAGTGTTTCCTTTCAACTTCAATGTGGTGGTGTACAGAGGCCAACTGCCAAAACAGTTATCCTTGTTCCAATATTTCTGCTCCTGACTGTATATACAGCATTAATATCTCAATTCCAAAATGGAACTGCTGGTTCAATTAATCTTTCATTCATAAACAGGATTATTTTTCCTAGTAGCAGTATTCATTATGATGGTAACAAATATTTTACAACTGAAAAATAGTTATAGTCCCACTTTGCAAACTACAGTGGGGCAAAAAAGTATTTAGTCAGCCACCAATTGTGCAAGTTCTCCCATTTAAAAAGATGAGAGAGGCCTGTAATTGACATCATAGGTAGACCTCAACTATGAGAGACAAAATGAGAAAACAAATCCAGACAATCACATTGTCTGATTCGGAAAGAATTTATTTGAAAATTATGGTGGAAAATAAGTATTTGGTCACCTACAAACAAGCAAGATGTCTGACTCTCACAGACCTGTAACTTCTTCTTTAAGAGGCTCCTCTGTCCTCCACTCATTACCTGTAGTAATGGCACCTGTTTGAACTTGTTATCAGTATAAAAGACACCTGTCCACAACCTCAAACAGTCACACTCCAAACTCCACTATGGTGAAGACCAAAGAGCTGTCGAAGGACACCAGAAACAAAATTGTAGACCTGCACCAGGCTGGGAAGACTGAATCTGCAATAGGCAAGCAGCTTGGTGTGAAGAAATCAACTGTGGGAGCAATAATTAGAAAATGGAAGACATACAAGACCACTGATAATCTCCCTCGATCTGGGGCTCCACGCAAGATCTCACCCCGTGGGGTCAAAATGATCACAAGAACGGTGAGCAAAAATCCCAGAACCACACGGGGGGACCTAGTGAATGACCTGCAGAGAGCTGGGACCAACATAACAAAGGCTACCATCAGTAACACACTACGCCACCAGGGACTCAGATCCTGCAGTGCCAGACGTGTCCCCCTGCTTAAGCCAGTACATGTCCAGGCCCGTCTGAAGTTTGCTAGAGAGCATTTGGATGATCCAGAAGAGGATTGGGAGAATGTCATATGGTCAGATGAAACCAAAGTAGAACTGTTTGGTAGAAACACAACTCCTTGTGTTTGGAGGAGAGAGAATGCTGAGTTGCATCCAAAGAACACCATACCTACTGTGAAGCATGGGGGTGGCAACATCATGCTTTGGGGCTGTTTCTCTGCAAAGGGACCAGGACGACTGTTCCGTGTACAGGAAAGAATGAATGGGGCCATGTATCGTGAGATTTTGAGTGCAAACCTCCTTCCATCAGCAAGGGCATTGAAGATGAAACGTGGCTGGGTCTTTCAGCATGACAATGATCCCAAACACACCGCCCGGGCAACGAAGGAGTGGCTTCGTAAGAAGCATTTCAAGGTCCTGGAGTGGCCTAGCCAGTCTCCAGATCTCAACCCCATAGAAAACCTTTGGAGGGAGTTGAAAGTCCGTGTTGCCCAGCGACAGCCCCAAAACATCACTGCTCTAGAGGAGATCTGCATGGAGGAATGGGCCAACATACCAGCAACAGTGTGTGCCAACCTTGTGAAGACTTACAGAAAACGTTTGACCTCTGTCATTGCCAACAAAGGATATATAACAAAGTATTGAGATGAACTTTTGATATTGACCAAATACTTATTTTCCACCATAATTTTCAAATAAATTCTTTCTGAATCAGACAATGTGATTGTCTGGATTTGTTTTCTCATTTTGTCTCTCATAGTTGAGGTCTACCTATGATGTCAATTACAGGCCTCTCTCATCTTTTTAAGTGGGAGAACTTGCACAATTGGTGGCTGACTAAATACTTTTTTGCCCCACTGTATACTATATACTAATTTTGACAAGATTTGTCTTTCATGTATTTTTCTACATCTTTCGAAATATTTTATGTTCCTATTCTGCACATTTAAAAAGAGTCTGTAACTCTCTTGAAGAAGCAAATTAGTAGTCGGTTTGCAAAAACGAATCCCAGGCTCCTGAACAGAATCAGGAAGTTATTGGATCAAAGCATATTATGTATACATAATTCAGGCAATGTTTTATTGAAATGTAAATATATAATTAGATACTTATCTAATGCAGAGGCTATAACTAATATTTTAAAGTTGTAACTTAAGTTATTATTTATAATGAATAGCTAAAATCATGAGAAACCTTAGGAGTTATGGATCACAAATTTTGTAAAAGGCTTAAAGATGGAAATTGACCAACCCAGGACAGAAAAGTGTCAAGTTTTATTACATAGGCAAACCCCCCAAAATCTCACAGTGCAGACATGCTGTGAATTTCCAGGCTTTCCATGGCAGCCCTTTGCACCATCCAAAAATCCCATTTGAAAACTTGGGTTTAAGAGGCTCCTCTATTCAGCATGAAATTAAGCAAAAAAAAAAAACCTTAGTATTGCTAATGCAATATTGGTGCATGGTACTATTTTGCTAATGGAAAATTTATCTTTATATACTATTGTGTATAAAGGCAAGTATATCTTTATATACTATTTTGTATAAAGGCAAGTATATCTTTATACACTATTATGCTTCCAAATGGATAGAACTTACCTGCAACACTTGTAATGGTGACTGGCACTCCTTGCACTTGAACACCTGCAGCACCCAAGTTGGCTACACTGACTGTTTGAAGATTAGGCACTGAAGCAATCTGAGCAGCATTAAGTGTTATTGGTGTGCCAGCAACAGCTACTGGTGCTATTTGAGCAATTGTACCACCACTCGAAGATACAGGGGTAATAGTTAGCTGCTGGGGTAGCCCAGTATTTTGAACTTGGAGATTTGAAAGACTTTGAAGATTTTGGACTTGTACTGTCTGCCAGCTGATTTGTCCTGATGGGGTTAAAGTTGGTGCTCTTATGAGTACTTGTGTTGGACTCACTGCTTGCAGCTGAACATTTTGCAAAGACTGTTGCTGAATGGTCTGAATAGTTTGTCCTGACTGAAGCTGAAAAGATTGTGGAGAAATTGCTTGAATTATCTGCTGCTGAGGCTGTTGGATCTGGATCTGCTGGAGAATAGGTTGACCTACTAATTGAACCTGTTGTAATGAATTTGACTGATCCTGCACATTTTGCAATCCATTAGACTGAAGCTGACTAGAATTTTGTGCCTCTGTTTCAGATGTGGTAGTTTGAGCTTCTTCGGTACTAGTTTCAGAACTATTTGCTGTGCTTGCATACTGGCCTGTTTCTGCAGTAGTAACTAAAGTTTCACTGCCTGTTAGTGGTGTGGAGGCTGTAGTTGTGCAAGTGGAAGAGGAAGGAGGAGAATCAGGCATAGCACTAACAGAAGCTGTTGTGACAGGTGTTGACAATAGCTGGTTTCCATTGGAAAGTCCACTATCAGTGGACTGAGCAACCTGTCCAGAACTACTACTAGTTGCAACATTTATTACAGGTAATGCTAGTGTCACTCCCCCAATGTTTATAGGCAATGAAGTTACAACTTGAGCCTGAGTACCAGCAATAGGTAGCTGCAATGGAATAGAAACACCAGGCCTAATCTGGACAGGCACTGTTTGATTTGCCAAATTCTGAGTAATAATATTCCCAGAAGCTGTCCTATTTGTAGTTGCAATAATAGCTTGATTATTCCCTGCAGGAATGAGCTGAATCTGACCCTGTATATCTTGCAGAGCTGTGGCATTAGCAGGATTTATCTGAATTTGTTGACCTTCTGTTGTCTGAATTTGTGGAATCACCTGGTACTGAACACTACCACCTGAATTCTGTACTTGGATGACTTGAAATTGTCCTGGAGTTACTCCAGAAGAATTGCTTGGTTTCGTTTTTGAGGGGGATACATTTCCATTGTTGCTATTGGAGGGACTTGCTGCAGTTGAAGCAACAGAAGATGTTTGCTGGTTGTTGTTCTCTTTTGAAGCAGGAGAAGCTGCAACAAGTTGCCAAGCATTTCCAGCAAGCTGAGTTGTTACTAATTCTAACTGCTGTGGTTGACTCTGAAGCTGCACCAAACCCTGACTTGGATCTATAATAATCTGTTGTCCAGTTGCTTGATTCTCACCAGGAGTTCCTATTTTACTGCAGGTTGCTGCCAACAGAGCCAGAGGGGAGGGCTGAGAATCCTAACAAAAATATTATGTGTATTAGGGCCTGAACTACAAAGGAGCAGCAGTAACAGCATTCTAGATATTATTAAGAAAGTTAACTAAACATAAAGCTATGGAGAGGGTGTTAAATGAGAAAGTTTTAACCCCAAATTACCTATATTACCCGCTCCAAGTAATCATTTCTTCCTCCACTGAGCCTTTCAAAGACCTCTGCAGTAAATTTTGATGAAAATCCATCCCATCCCATCTGGAAATACATGTAAGTAATGAAGGATGTTTCCCATCTATCTCCCTCCCCTCTCTCTTGTTCTCCTCCATTTTCTTAGACATTTTACCTGAGAAGCTCCAGATTTGTTTTTCTTATTGTTGTTCTCAGCCTCAGGAGATTTCTCTCCCTCGGAGGGCATAGCTTCCTCCTTCTTTTGATCTAAGAAAGAAAGAAAGAAACGAAAGAAACAAAATGAAACAAAACAAAATATATTAAGTATCATCCTTCACTTCTATTTTGGCACAGAAAGTAATCAGAACATTCCCCCCGACCCCTGGTCCTCCATGCTCCTGCTAGTTGAAAGCCACAGTCCACCTCTCTAGTGGAAAACAGGGAGACTTAAGAAACGTGGTTTTAAACCCGGCCTACAGGGGCTGGCGAGTGAACGCCCAGAAAGGGGAGATTTGATTGGTTTCTGCTATCGGAGACTGTAAGGCAGAGGGGAAAAAACCACCCACAACCCTCCCCCTCCTCCTGCCCCTAAAGCATCCACGGCTACTGAGTGGCCCAGGATGCTTTAGGGGCAGGAGAAGGGAGGCGCAGGGGAGGGGAAAATGGGAGGAAACAGAAACGAAGGAGGGATGGATGGATGTGTACAGGAGGGAGAACTAGGAAAGAAAGGAGGAATGGAAGAGGGAGAAAGGAGGAGGGGCAGAAGGAGGGAAGAGAGAGGGGCTCGGGAGGAATGAGGCGGCTGGGTGGGATGGCGCGGGAAGGCAGCGGAGGCGGGAGGGAAGGAGGAGGGCTACGTACCGCTCATCCCGCATTAACGCCCGCTGAGGCGCGGCTCGAGAAGGAGGGAGGGACGGAGGGCGGGGTGCTGGGGGTAGCGGCGAGAGAAGGCCGGTCGCTGCCGGAGCTGGGAGGAGCAGGTCGGCCTATTTTTCCACGAATGGCCGCCGCTGGGCTGTGGCGTAGCTGCCCGTCTCTCCGCCCGCTGCCGTCGCCTGTCTCAGCCCCGGCGCCTGATTGACAACTTAGAGCCGGACGAAGGGGGGGGGAGAAGGGGGGAGGAGGGCGGGGCCCGGCGAGGCCTTGGCTGACTCCCACTGAGGAGGGAAGCGAAGCGAGCGGCAGCTGGCCTGGAGGAGAAAAAGGGCCGGGGGAGGGAGGCGAAGGGGAGGAGCGAGGGCGGCGCGAGCCGGGCCCTGGCTTGAAAGCGGGTCAACCTGCAGCGAGGACCCGCCGCCGCGAAGGCGAGCCTGAGGGGAAGGGTGCGCCGAAGCAGGCGCGGCGGGGAAGAAGTCAGGCGAACTGCCGTGGCGGGGCTGGCTCTCCCTTCTCCTCTTTCGGCCGCGCGCTCCCCCATAGCAAAAAGGAAAGCGGAGGCGGGATTAAGGGTGGGGCGACGCAGAAGGACTTGGGTTCTCAGCCCGCCCCTATCGCCCAAGCGATTCTGTCGCTGATTGACGTGCCTCGGCGAAGCCGACAACGAATGAAATAGGAACCCGAAAGAAGGCGCGAACCAACTCCTGCGCCTGTTCCTTAAAGCGCGGGAAAGAGGCGCCGCTGGAGTCTGTTCACCCTTCTGACTAAAGCTCTCGATCCTTCTAATATGTCGAGGCTGATCTGTATCTTCCTTATGCCAATTTAGGCTGCTTGTTTGCTGCTGCCCTTGTGGAATACAAAAAGAAGGGGAAACAGCTATCCCCCGCTGTCAGAATACCTCTATAAATTCAAGGCTGCGTTCAGGTTTTTTTTAAAAAAACACGCTTGTTTGTGATTGGCTATAAAGGTGCACAATCCATGTCGGGATTTGTAGTTCTTAGCATAGCGCGTGCGCAACACAGACCAGGTGTCACCAGCTTGGCTTTACAGTACTTAGTAGAGTTGCTCGAAGCGTCTCTGCGATGTTTCGCTCGTGCTGATCTGTGTATCGGATGGTTGATTCATTCGCAGGGTGGGCTGCCATGGGATATAGTCTCCCTGGGTTTAGAAGGGTCAAGAGTAAAGAAGGCTGTGGATGTTAAGTTAGTGTTTAGCGTCATCTGATATATTGAAGCCAGATTTGAGTCACAGAAATGCCTGAAATGAATGTGACTCAAATCTGAATGAATATTTGAATGTGGCTTGAGTCAAACTACAGGGGATAGGACTACAGTATCGCTCCTTTTTTGTCCCCCAGTGCCCAATGTTAAAATCTCAAGTTCAAAAACTTTCTGCTTGCTGCAGAGGGAAATTAATTGGTGCAATATCCTTGTTGTGATTATGGCATAGCTATGTAAATTCGCAGAGGTAGCTGTCAATCAAGTAATAACCCTAAACCATTTGGCCGGAAAAGAAACAGAAGATGGCTGAAATAAGTGGATGTAATCAATTGGTGGGCAAAAACTTTTTGGTGGGCAAAAAAGAAACAAAAGCCAGGGATAGTAACATATTCAAAATTTACACTTGTGATAATGTTTCTTCGTTTTCTTGTTCTAAGAAAAAAAATCAAAAGTAAATTTCATGTAGGATTGCAGTTTGGTAGCAGCAGCATTGAACTGGTCAGACTAACTTCTACAACTATAGAAAAGAACTCTAGAGAGCTTTTAAAGGCATTCTTGATTAGTCCGCATCTTATTCTCTAGAGCTGTTCTTTAGTTTGGAAAGATGATGACCTAACATGATAAGGTGGATCATTTAAAGAAATCATATTTATTTATTTATTTTCTATCCCGCCTTTATTATTTTTATAAATAACTCAAGGTGGTGAACATACCTAATACTTCTTCCTCCTCCTATTTTCCTCACAACAGCAACCCTGTGAGGTGAGTTGGGCTGAGAGAGAGTGACTGGCCCAAGGTCACCCAGCCAGCTTTCATGCCTAAGGCGGGACTAGAACTCACAGTCTCCTGGTTTGCCATTGGCTCCTTCCTAGGGCTGAGAGAGAGGGACTGGCTCAAGGTCACCCAGCCGGCTTTCATGCCTAAGGCGGGACTAGAACTCTCAGTCTCCTGGTTTCTAGCCTGGAGCCTTAACCACTGGACCAAACTGACTCAATCATATGCTATTAAAACCTGGGCCTTGTAATTTAGCTTGTTGAGTAGCTTGCCTTACCTTGTAATTTTTGTTTCATCTGAACTTGGAGAACAGGGCTCTTTTGTGGTGCACTGGCCATTCTCTATCAAGCGTAAACTCCTCTCAGTTGTACACTCATGTGAGAGATCAATGATAGAATATATAAAGAAAATAAATAGTTCTATACCTACAGTAGATGTGTTCTTTCTCATTGATCCCTCCACATCCCAAAAACCAGTGATAGGGGAGAGAAATTCTCAGTGGAGTTTAAATTCTCATTGGCCTTTTGTGGTTTGTAGGTTCCATGTTACATCTAGCCATCATGTTACATTAGTTCCATGACATTTTAGAATGTCAACCACTGGGTTTGCATAGTATTCTTAGCCATAATGTGATTGCTTGGGTCTGGTTTAGTGTCTAGTGTGACACCAGCTACTGTTTATGACTTAGTGCACTGTGTGAATCCAGCCTTTTGTGGTAGATTCAGTAAACCATAGTTAAATAAGCTGGCTTAATGTGTTTGAGTTTAGTCTCATTTGGCTCTGAATTTGCCCTTGGCAAAATTTTGCTGGTTGCTGCTAATTTTTTTGGCAGGGTTCAAGAGACAAACTAAACTATAGTATGGTTTGCATGGTTAAGTCTGAAGATCATTCAGTGGCCTGTTAGAACCAGTGAATGGAGCAGAGCTTAACGTAGTATAATAATCATCATCATCATTGGCGATCACTCGTAGCCGAGTAAGATTGTCTTCCAAAGGTAAAATTTTAACAGTGGATCCGTAAGTGGCTATAAAGGCCAATTCTGGATCCGCACAACCTCCCACAATGAGGGCATAGGTTTCCGGGTGGGAGACGGTCATGATGAGGGTTTGCCTGACGTGCCTTCCTTTTAGCTCTTTTCTCCCTTTCGCCCTGTACTCGTGCTTCTTCAAAGTCCATAGCGCCATTAATAAAGGATGACCTCCAATTGAAATGCTCATGAGTTAGGGCTTCCCAGTTCTCAATGCTGATATTACATTTTTTAAAATTAGCTTTGAGAGTATCTTTGAATCTCTTTTGCTGTCCGCCAATATTCCGTTTTCCATTCTTAAGTTGGGAGTAAAGTAGCTGCTTTGGAAGACGATGGTCAGGCATTCGAACAACATGACCGGTCCAGTTGATGTTGGATGATCATTGTTTCAATGCTGGTGGTTTTCGCTTCTTCTAATACGCTATCATTAGTCCGCCTATCTTCCCAAGTAATTTGCAGAATTTTTCGGAGGCAGTGTTGATGGAATCTTTCAAGAAGTTGGAGGTGGCGTTTGTAGAGGGTCCATGTTTCACAGGCGTACAGAAGGGTTGGTAGTACAATGGCTTTGTAAACAAGCATTTTGGTCTCCCTGCGAATGTCCCGATCCTCAAACACTCTATGCTTCATTCGCGAGAAAGCTACACTCGCAGAGCTCAGGCGATGCTGAATTTCAGCGTCGATGTCGGCTTTTGTAGATAGATGGCTGCCGAGATAAGAAAAGTGGTCGACATTTTCTAGTGACACACCTTTAAGCTGGATTGATGGCACTGCAGAGGGATTGGTTCGAACTTGCTGGTAAAGCACTTTGGTTTTTTTAATGTTAATCGAGAGGCCGAGCTTTTCATATGCTTCTGCAAATATATTTAGGATAGTTTGAAGATCTTCCTCTTAGTAGGCTGAAAGCAAAAAATAAGGTAATTGCAACTTCTGTTATAGAACTTCAATATGCTGATGATAACGTAGTCTGTGCACGTAGTATAAGCTCGTGCACAGAAAAATAATATTGTTTAAAAACAGAGCCAGTGAGCACGTTAGAGAGATCCAGGTTCTTAATCTTACACTTTTAGCCCACCCAAGCATAAAGAATCACACGCTTAGACTTGGTAGGTTCAAAAAGTAAGTACAAAAGAGTTCTTACGTTTATTGGTCCAGTTACATCCACTTTGTTGAGAAATGATTCTTTGGTTCCCTGGACCCCTGGCCCTATGTTGCTGCCAGGGGTGCATGGAGAAGAGGGGCTTGAGGCCTAGGCATGGCCTCTCGATGGAAGGAGTCAGGCACGTAGGCATGTGCGTCCTCTGGTGGAAGAAAGCAGAGAGAGCTGACTACGAAGGGAGAAGGAAGGAGTGGCAACAAAACAACTTCCTCAAAGACACGGAGAATTGCATCCTGGGATTAACTCATCTACATGCAAATGAGACATGTTGATTTGCTGAATTTCCAACAAAGTCCACCATTCCTGGACTGTAAAACATGAGATGGCACTAAAGAGAGAAAGTAAACTAACTCAAACTGATAGTTGTAAGCATGGGGGAGGGGCAGGGTTTCACAATGTTTTGGAAGCTGATCAGCTTGCCCATAAAAAGTGGAAGAACTGTCCTGATGCACTTTCACTTTTCCAAGGCAAACCTGCAACTATGCTGAAAATTAAATATCAAAGCCTGGAGCAAATTTTGTGAGTCTAGCCATCAAACTCATTATAAATATAATGAGCATACTTATAAGAGCATTATAAATTATAAACTTAATATTAGAACCAAAAATTGGAACTGGGATCCAACAAAATACTACCTTGTATCTGGAGGATTAGCTATTGATCCCACTTTGCACCTTTATGTTATATCATGTACTTATGTTAAGTTCTTGAGTTTTGATTAGTAGTGAAGAATTACCAAAGAAGATGAATGTTTACTTTCGTTTTGGAGAAATGCTTAAATAATGGATATATTTCAGCAAATGAGGCTTTTCTGACTATGATATGTTTAACATGTATGTCACGGGGTAGATGTGAGGATTCTTGGGATCAAACAGAGAAAACGATAGCACACAAGGACTGTCTTTTAAGCCAGCTAATTATTTTCTTTATTCACAGCATTGTATAATAATAATAATCATCATCATCATCATCATCATCAGCTTTACTTGGAACAGCTTACATTCTGCAACGATAAAAAGGTAAAGGTTCCCCCCGCACATTTGTGCAGTCGGGTCCGACTCTAGGGGCAAGTGCTCATCTCCGTTTGTTAGCCGAAGAGCCAGCGTTGTCCGAAGACGCTTCCACGGTCATATGGCCGCATGATGCGCGGAACACTGTTACCTACCCACCGAAGTGGTACCTATTCTGTTGCATATATTTTTATGATCCTGAAAAAATATGGGAAGCTGGATTTTAAAAGCCAAGCCTAAAAGTTTTTTTCTGTGGGCTCCAGGAGAGCACATGTTAACTCCCCCTCAGGAATGTTAATAGCTGTTGCCTGCAAGTCTAGGTTGCTTAGCCAATCACAAAGTTGTTGTTTATTCGTTCAGTCGCTTCTGACTCTTCGTGACTTCATGGACCAGCCCACGCCAGAGCTCCCTGTCAGCCATCACCATCCCCAGCTCCCCCACGGTCGAGTCCGTCACCTCCAGAATATCATCCATCCATCTTGCCCTTGGTCTGCCCCTCCTCCTTTGGCCTTCCACTTTCCCTAGCATCAGCATCTTCTCCAGGGTATCCTGTCTTCTCATTATGTGGCCAAAGTACTTCAGTTTTGCCTTTAATATCATTCCCTCAAGTGAGCAGTCTGGCTTTATTTCCTGGAGTATGGACTGGTTTAATCTTCTTGCAGTCCAAGGCACTCTCAGAATTTTCCTCCAACACCACAGTTCAAAAGCATCTATCTTCCTTCGCTCAGCCTTCCTTATGGTCCAGCTCTCGCAGCCATAGGTTACTACAGGGAATACCATTGCTTTAACTATGCGGACCTTTGTTGTCAGTGTGATGTCTCTGCTCTTAACTATTTTATCAAGATTTGCCATTGCTCTCCTCCCAAGAAGTAGACGTCTTCTGATTTCCTGGCTGCAGTCAGCATCTGCAGTAATCTTTGCGCCTAGAAATAAAAAGTCTGTCACTGCCTCCACTTTTTCTCCCTCTATTTGCCAGTTATCAATCAAGCTGGTTGCCATAATCTTGTTTTTTTTGAGGTTTAACTGCAACCCAGCTTTTGCACTTTCTTCTTTCACCTTCGTCATAAGGCTCCTTAACTCCTCCTCGCTTTCAGCCATCAAAGTGGTATCATCTGCATATCTGAGATTGTTAATGTTTCTTCCAGCGATTTTAACTCCAGCCTTGGATTCCTCAAGCCCAGCACATCGCATGATGTGTTCTGCGTACAGGTTGAATAGGTAGGGTGAGAGTATACAGCCCTGCCGTACTCCTTTCCCAATCTTAAACCAGTCCGTTGTTCCGTGCTCTGTTCTTACCGTTGCTACTTGGTCGTTATACAGATTCCTCAGGAGGCAGACAAGATGACTTGGTATCCCCATACCAACAAGAACTTACCACAATTTGTTATGATCCACACAGTCAAAGGCTTTAGAATAGTCAATAAAACAAAAATAGATGTTTTTCTGAAAATCCCTGGCTTTCTCCATTATCCAGCGGATATTGGCAATTTGGTCTCTAGTTCCTCTGCCTTTTCTAAACCCAGCTTGTACATCTGGCAATTCTCGCTCCATGAATTGCTGGAGTCTACCTTGCAAGATCTTGAGCATTACCTTACTGGCATGTGAAATAAGTGCCACTGTTCGATAGTTTGAACATTCTTTAGTGTTTCCCTTTTTTGGTATGGGGATATAAGTTGATTTTTTCCAATCTGATGGCCATTCTTGTGTTTTCCAAATTTGCTGGCATATGGCATGCATCACCTTGACAGCATCATCTTGCAATATTTTAAACAGTTCAGCTGGGATACCGTCGTCTCCTGCTGCCTTTTTATTAGCAATGCTTCTTAAGGCCCATTCAACCTCACTCTTCAGGATGTCTGGCTCTAACTCACTGACCACACCGTCAAAGCTATCTCCAATATTATTATCCTTCCTATACAGATCTTCCGTATATTCTTGCCACCTTTTCTTGATCTCTTCTGCTTCTGTTAGGTCCTTACCATCTTTGTTTTTGATCATACCCATTTTTGCCTGGAATTTACCTCCGATGTTTCTAATTTTCTGGAAGAGGTCTCTTGTCCTTCCTATTCTATTGACTTCTTCCACTTCCGCACATTGCTTGTTTAAAAATAATTCCTTATCTCTTCTGGCTAACCTCTGGAATTTTGCATTTAATTGGGCATATCTCCCCCTATCACTGTTGCCTTTTGCTTTCCTTCTTTCTTGGGCTACTTCCAGTGTCTCAACAGACAGCCATCTTGCCTTCTTGGTTTTCTTTTTCTTTGGGACGTTTTTTGTTGCTGCCTCCTGAACAATGTTGCGAACTTCTGTCCATAGTTCTTCCGGGACCCTATCTACTAAATCTAGTCCCTTATATCTATTCTTCACCTCCACTGCATATTCCTTAGGAATATTAGTGAGCTCATATCTAACTGATCTGTGGGTCTTCCCTATTCTCTTTAGTCTGATTCTAAATTTTGCAATAAGTTCGTGATCTGAACTACAGTCAGCTCCAGGTCTTGTTTTTACCGACTGTATAGATGTCCGCCACCTTTGGCTGCAAAGGATGTAGTCAATCTGATTTCGGTGTCGACCATCTGGTGAAGTCCATGTATAAAGTCGTCTTTTAGGTTGTTGGAAGAGAGTGTTTGTTATGCACAGTGAGTTGTCTTGGCAAAATTCTATCAGCCTATGTCCTGCTTCATTTTGTTCTCCCAGACCATGCTTGCCTGTAATTCCAGGTGTCGTCTGACTACCCACCTTAGCATTCCAGTCTCCTGTAATGAAAATAACATCTCTTTTTGGTGTATTATCCAGTAGGTGCTGCAGATCCTCATAGAACTGATCTACTTCTGCTTCTTCAGCATCTGTGGTTGGGGCGTATATTTGGATCACTGTGATGTTAAATGGCTTACCCTGAATTCGAATTGAGATCATTCTATCGTTTTTTGGATTGTATCCAAGCACTGCTTTAGCCACTTTATTATTAATTATGAAGGCTACTCCATTTCTTCTGTGGTCCTCTTGTCCACAGTAGTAGATCTGGTGGTCATCTGATGTGAAGTGGCCCATTCCAGTCCATTTCAGTTCACTGACACCTAAAATGTCTATATTTAATCTTTCCATCTCACCAATAACCACATCCAATTTGCCCTGGCTCATAGATCTTACATTCCAGGTTCCTATGGTGTGTTGATCTTTAGAACATCGGATTCGTCGTTCACCACCAGCACCGTCGGCCGCTAGCTGTCCTTTCGGCTTTGAGCTAGCTGCGTCATCACATCTGGGGCTAGTTGAACGTATCCTCTGTTCCTCCCCAGTAGCATTTTGACCATCTTCCGACCTGGGAGTCCCATCTTCCGATAGTATACCGACATATCTCTGGTTGTACTGATCCATTTAGTTTTCATGGCAAGAATACTGGGGTGGGTTGCCATTACCTTCCCCAGGGATCGTATTTAGTCTGACCTCTCTGCCACGACCTTCCCGTCTTGGGTGTCCCTTCACGGTTTAGCTCATGGTTTCATTGAGGTGCTCAAGCTCCAGCACCACGACAAGGTAACGATCTCCTTTGCTGGAGAATCACAAAGTTACCTCTTAGTTTTTCCCAAATTGGGAATGCGGTTGCCTAGGTGAGTGGTCACATGTCAAGCCCTGTCCACTCAGGTACTGCCAAGTAGTGGTAAAAGCTTTAAATTGTAAATCTGCCTTTTGTCTTCGTTGCCTTGCTGTTATCTCTCTGTGTTTTGTCTTCTCTACAATGTGAGTAGCTTATGTTAATCAAGTCATGTGCTCTACTGGCTGAGTTTAGTTTCTGTTTGTTCGTTTTAAAATAAAATGCTGCAAGCTTTCAGTTTGCTTGTCTCTTAATATTTCTATAACTCTGATCTCACAAATTTTATAAACAACAAAAGGTTATGTGCCCAGCAAATGCTTTCTGGATCAGAGATAAAACTTATGGAAATATGGAAAGAGGAGAGCTGAACTGTTTTGTTTGCATTTGAAGAGGCTTTTTGTTTTTTGAAACTTGCTGGAAGTTACAAGCAGTTTCAGTTATAGGAGGAGTCAAGCCTCGTGATTTCAAGCCTCGTGGATTACTCCAACAGGGGAGGAAGAAGCAATGGCGGCTGCAACTTCAAGTTTTCAAGGTATGCCCTTGGAAAAGCTTTCTAATACTAATTATTTGAACTGGTCTTTGAAAATGGAGAGTTTCTTGAGGAGAGAAAATTTGTGGTCTGCTATATCTGACCAAATTCCTCAAAATCCAGACCAAGCCTGGCTGAGAAAGGATGAGAAATGTAAAGCTTCTATTATCTTAGCTGTGCAAGATGATCAGCTTATACATGTAAGAGGTCTGGAAACTTCCAAAGAATTATGGGACTTTCTGCGTAATTTATATGTGAAAACCTCTCCTGGCAGCAAGGTTATTTTAACCAAAAAGCTGTACAAAGCCTACTTGCCAGAGCATGGAAATTTGCCAGAGCATCTTCATAAAATGCAGAACTATTTTGTGGAGCTTCAAGAGCGTGGGATTGAATTTACTCTTCTTATGAAAGCTTACTTTATGCTGTCTTCACTGAATGAGTCCTGGGACACTTTAATTTGCTCCATGGAGGGAATTCCTGAAGCTGATTTAACCCCATCATTTGTGTCTGCTCATCTTCTTGCTGAGTGGGAGAAGAGGCAGGAAAAAAACTGTCTCCATTTCTTCATTAAAGTCTTCTCGTGGCCAGCAGAGGGAACAGAAGAGCTTTGAATTTCAGGCTGCTGCATTTTCCAGCAGGCGATGCTTTCATTGTGGATCCCGTGCACATCTTCGAAAAGATTGTGACCAGCTTAAAAGTAAGAAGATTTCTCAGAAGAAAGAAGCAACATCTAGAAAGAAGATACTACATGCACAGGTTGTTGAGAGCTGTGATAATAAAGAACTGTGGATTTTAGATAGCGGAGCAAATGCACATACCTGTAATAATAAAGATTCTTTTGTGTCTCTGTCAAAAACTAACAGACAAAGAGTTTCCTTAGCTGATGGATCTGTATCTAAGATCATGGGTGAAGGTGAGATTAATCTTCCATGTTTGGGGGAAACTGTTCAAAATGTTTTATTTGTGCCTAATTTTCAAAGTAATCTTTTGTCTGTGGGACAGTTAGTAGCATCTGGGTATGTTATAACTTTTAAGAAAGAGGGCTGTGAAATTAGGAAGGATGGTAAAGTGGTTGCAAAATGTTTGCAGAAAGATTCTCTTTACATTGTACAGAAAGCTGAGAAGCAAACAGCAAAAGCTGTGTTTGGGAATACTCCCATACACAATCAGTGTATCCATTTAATACATAGGAGATTTGCTCATGCTAATTTTAAGTACATATCTCAAATGCCTAGTTTTTCTGCTGATTTAAAATTGAAACCTTGTGATAAGTATTTGGATTGTTCAGTCTGCAAGGAGAATAAAACCACAAGGGCTCCTGTGAAGAAGTTTGCTGATAGCTGCACTTCTAGGCCTCTAGAGATTATTCATTCTGATGTAATAGGCCCCTTTTCTGCTAGTCTTGGAGGAGCAAGGTACATTTTGACCTTTATAGATGATTTTTCCAGGTACACATTCATTTATTTGTTGAAACACAAAGATGAGGTCTTTGACAAGTTCAAAGGTTTTGTAACTTGGGCAAATGGAAAATTCCCAAGGCCAGTGTCTGCTTTGCAGTCAGACAGAGCTGGAGAGTATCTATCCTCAAAGTTTAAAAGCTTTTTGTTAGAAAAAGGGATAGAACACATTTTAGCTAACCCTTACACGCCAGAACAGAATTCTGTGGCAGAAAGGAAAGGGCAAACACTGCAAGAAGCCATGATGTGTTTGCTGAAGGATGCCAGTTTACCTTTTAGGTTTTGGGGAGAAGCTGTTTCTACAGCGTGTTATGTTCAGAACAGGCTGTTTAACAGTGCAATTCAGAATGTGCCATTTCATTTGTTCTATGGTGTGAAGCCTAAAGTAAATCATCTCAGAGTTTTTGGGAGCACAGCTTGGGTGCACATTCCAAAGCAGCTGAGGCGCAAGGGGGCTTCCAGAACAAAGAAAGCAATCTTTGTTGGGTATGAACAGAGTCAGAGGAGCTACAGGTTCATACTGGATAATCAATTGATAATTAGTAAGAGTGCTTTTGCTGAGCAGAATTGGTATAAAATAAACTCTAGTTCTTCAGTTGATTTATCCATGAGGGCACAGCAAAGTTTTGCTGATGGTGATTTGCAGGAATCACCTAGTGAAGTCAATGAGCAGGAAGTTGAATTGTCTGAGAAGTCAGAGGTTTCTGAGGTAAATGGTGGGAATCAGAATGTAAGTCCTGTCCTACCTCACAGGTCTGAAAGGATTAATAAGGGGGTTCCACCTGATCGTTATCAAGTAGATGTGAAAGCTTTTCACATTCACACAGAGCCTGAATCTCTTGAGCAAATCAATGAGATGCCACCTGAAATAGCTAAGTGCTGGCATGAAGCCATGCAGCAGGAATTGGATTCCTTAAAGGAAAATAAAACTTGGAAATTAGTGAGTTTGCCTCCCAATCAGAAGTGTTTGGGTTGTAGGTGGGTGTTTAAACTGAAAAAAGATTCTGATGGTAAAATTCAAAAGTATAAAGCAAGGTTGGTAGCAAAAGGTTTTACTCAAAGAAAAAATGTGGATTATGACAAAACTTTTGCTCCAGTGACAAAAGCTGAATCTATCAGGTTGCTTTTAAAGGTTGCTGCCATGAAGAAACTGTCTGTTTATCACTATGATATTCAAACTGCTTTTCTGTATGGTGATTTGGAGGAAAAATTGTTTATGCAACAACCTCCTGGCTATGAAAAAGAAAACCATCTTGTGTGTGAATTGCAAAAATCCATCTATGGATTGAAGCAGGCAGCGCGTTGTTGGAATATTAAGTTGGATAAAACTTTGCTAAATTTTGGGTTTCAGAAGGGAATTGCTGATCCATGTGTGTATGTAAAAAATGATAAGCAAGGTGTAATGTACTTATGCTTGTATGTTGATGATCTTGGAGCAGTTAACAATTACTTAGGATTAGAAATTCAGAGGGAAAAAGATGGCAGTTTTCTCATAAGTCAGAGTAGTAAAATTAAGAAACTGCTGGAGGATTTTAAAATGCAAGACTGTAAGTCTGTCTCCTCCCCCATGCTTCCCGAGTTTCTAAAAGAGGAGGGGGAAAAGGGGGATGGTGAGTTATCTGAAGGAGATAGTTTCAGATCAGCCATTGGTAGTCTTCTACATTGCAAACAATAGCTGGCCGGACATTTCAAATAGTGTGTCCATTTTGAGCAGATATGTGGAACATCCTACATATGTTGCAAAGTCTGGGTTAAAAAGACTTTTTCATTATTTACAGGGCACCAAAGATTATTGCTTAAGGTTGTCTGCTACAGACACAAAGGAAAAGTTAGAATGCTGGTGTGATTCAGATTGGGCTGGGGATCTCAGTGATGGGAAGTCTACTTCTGGGAGTGTAATTCAATTTGCTAAGTCCACTATTGCATGGTACTCCAGAAAACAAACAGTGGTAGCTATCAGCACAGCTGAAGCCGAGTTTTATGCTTTAGCACAACTCTGCAATGAGGTAATCTGGTTTACACAATTGTTGCAAGACATTGGAGTCATTTTAAACCAGCCTGTAAGCATTCATGAAGACAACCAGGCCTGTTTACATTTGGCATTATCTGAAGGTACCAGAAATCGCACAAAGCACATTGATGTTAGTTTTCATCTTGTTAAAGATTTTCTAACCAAGAAAAAGGTTATTTTGAAATACTGTGATACTAAATTAATGTTAGCCGACATTTTAACCAAGCCTCTACCTAGCATTAGGCACAGTGAGTTGGTTACAAAATTGGGTTTGTTTCCATGTTCTTTTTAGTCATAAAAAAGGGGAGTGTTGCATATATTTTTATGATCCTGAAAAAATATGGGAAGCTGGATTTTAAAAGCCAAGCCTAAAAGTTTTTTTCTGTGGGCTCCAGGAGAGCACATGTTAACTCCCCCTCAGGAATGTTAATAGCTGTTGCCTGCAAGTCTAGGTTGCTTAGCCAATCACAAAGTTACCTGTTAGTTTTTCCCAAATTGGGAATGCGGTTGCCTAGGTGAGTGGTCACATGTCAAGCCCTGTCCACTCAGGTACTGCCAAGTAGTGGTAAAAGCTTTAAATTGTAAATCTGCCTTTTGTCTTCGTTGCCTTGCTGTTATCTCTCTGTGTTTTGTCTTCTCTACAATGTGAGTAGCTTATGTTAATCAAGCCATGTGCTCTACTGGCTGAGTTTAATTTCTGTTTGTTCGTTTTAAAATAAAAAGCTGCAAGCTTTCAGTTTGCTTGTCTCTTAATATTTCTATAACTCTTATCTCACAAATTTTATAAACAACAAAATATTCATCTACTTGCATTTGCATGCTTTTGAATTGCTAGGTTGGCAAGAGCTGGGGCTAGTGCGGGAGCTCACTCCGTCATGCGGGGCTAGGGATTCGAACCTCTGAACTTGCGATCTTCCGATCGACAAGCCTGGCGTCTTACCTGCTGAGCCACCATGCCCCTTCTGCAACAATACCTTTAATATTATTAAACAACAACATCTGCCTATCCCAGGTCCTTGGGGAGGACTTGATAGGTGGACAAAAATGCCAAATCCAGTCTCAACATCTGGCTGACTGTGCGATCAACCATAATAATAAAAGCACAAGTATTAAAAGATGCCAATACTGTAATATCAAATATAAGCACCATCTCACTGCAAGAAACAAACCAACTGATGTCCAGCACAGCTGCAGTTATAACTGAGGATCTTGGATGCAAAATCAAGAAACAAGAAAAAAAGCCAAACAGTGCATCACCAAAAGGGAAGATCAGGTTGGAAAATAAGACCATGCTAAGATCAGATGCAAGCAAGCTGGAACAGATGAAAGAAAAGAAGATAAAGAACAAGAAGACCAAAGAATACCTGATCAAGAAATATCACCTAGAGACAAGGAAGATCAAGGAAGCTCTGGAAATAATAAAGCAGCAAGTAACAGCCATAGCCAAGAAAATCAGCAGATACAAAGTCTGAATTGCACGTTACAAACAGAATCTCCAATTTCAGTTGAATCAGAAACATTTCTACCAATCCATCAATGGAGAGACTGCAATGAATCAGCCAACACCTGACAAAGAAGAAACAGTGCAGTTCTGGGTACAGCGATGGAACAACCCAAAGAAATACAGCAAGAATGCAGCTTGGATAAAGGAGGTGGACAAGAAAAAAAAAGCTGAAATGAAAGACTTGTAATAACAGCAGAAATGGCGGAGAAAAGGGCAAGGAAGATCAAGAATTGGTCAGCACCAGGTGAAGATGAACTGCATGGTTTTGGTTGAAACATCTGACTGGTCTGCACCCACTCGTTGCCAAGCAGTTTAACAACATACTGCAAGGAAGTGAATTTGAAGAATGGTTAACATCTGGCAAAACCTACCCGTGAATGAAAAATCCAACAAAAGGGGCAGCACCAGGCAACTACAGGCCAATTACCTGCTTACCAAAAACTTTCAAGTTGCTAACTGGTGTTGTAGCTGATGCAGTCCAACAGCATCTAGTTGAAAACAAGCTCTTTCCATCTGAGCAGAAAGGAAACCGCCCAAACAGCATTTTGTTGGCTGTTGTGGGTCTTCCGGGCTGTGTGGCCATGTTCTGGAAGTTGTGGTTCCTAACGTTTCGCCAGCATCTGTGGCCAGCATCTTCAGAGGGCAGGAGCACAGATAGAAGCAAAATCTCTGTGCCCAGGTAGAGTGGCAATGTTCTATTTATAGAGCTAAATTATAGGAGATTAGGTGGGTTTTTTTGTTGTGTTGAGCTTTGTAGAGCTTTTTGGTTAAAATAACCTTGCTGCCTGGAGTAGTTTTCACATATAAATCACGTAAATAGTCCCATAAGTCTTTGGAAGTTTCTTTGCCTCTTACATGTATAAGCTGATCATCCTGAACAGCCAAAATAATGGAGGCTTTGCATTTCTCATCTTTCCTCATCCAAGCTTGATCTGGATTCTGAGGAATTTGTTCAGAAATTGCAGACCATAAATTTTCTCTCCTCAAGAAACTCTCCATTTACAAAGACCAGTTCAAATAATTAGTATTAGAAAGCTTTTCCAGGGGCATACCTTGAAAACTTGAAGCTGCAGCAGCCGCCATTGCTTCTTCTCTCCCCTGTTGTGGTAATCCAACACGAGGCTTGAAACCCCGCCTCCAATTGAAACTTCTTGCAAACTGCCAGCAGGTTTCAAAAAACAAAGGAAGCCTCTTCAAATGCAGATGAATCAGTTCAGCTTTCCTCTCTCATATTTCCATAAGTTTTGTCTCTGATCCAGAAGCGTTTGCTGGGCCCATAACCTTTTGTTGTTTTATAAAATTTGTGATCAGAGTTATGGAAACTCCAAGAGACAAGCTTGTAGTAAAAATGTTGCTTTATTTAAAACAAAAGAACATAGGAACAAACCTTGAATAATCTTCTTCAGCCGAAGAGCACATGGTTGATTAACATAAGCTATTTACATTTTAGAAACACAATGAGCAGAGCAGAGTAGAGAGAACAAAAGGCATTTACATTTTAAACCTTAACTTGAGTAGCACCTGAGTGGATAGAATCTAGCATGTGACCAAAACACCTAGGCAACAGATTCCCAATATGGGCAAAGCTCTAACAGGTAATTCTGATTGGTCAGAACTCCCAGACTAGCTGGCTCCAAAAGGTAAATTAACATTCCTGAGGAAAGGGGGGTGAACATGTGCTCTCTCTTGAAACTCACAGGAAAAAAGTTTGAGACCTGGTTTTTTTAAAACTAGCCTTCCATATTTCTTTAAGACATAAAAAATATATGTAACACAGCAGAGGGACAAAAAAAAATAAGCTTCTAATTGACAAGATAATTTTGGAAGAGAAGGAACACGAACTTGAATGTAGCTTGGATGGATTACAAGAAGGCATTTGACTTCCTGCCACATGACTGGATAATCAAGTGCCTAGAAATAACAGGAGTCAATAGAAACATCAGAAACATTGTGCAAATATCAATGGCACAATGGAAGACACAGTTGCTGATCAATGGTGATAGGCTGGGAGAGGTTAACATCAAGAGAGGAATCTTTCAACCAGACTCTCTATCACCATGACTGTTTGTCATTGCATTGATTCCTCTGTCAACAATACTGAACAAGTCAGGCCATGGCTATCAAACATCAAAAACATCTGCCAGGCTGTCAGGATGGTGGTTGAGTCAGAGGACGAAGGGACCGTTGGGGAAAGTGCGGGAAATGTCGTTGGGGAAAGCGCGGGAAACTTGGGGGAAGCCAACCAGCTGATTGACATTGGACTAAGTTCCCCTGACCTCGCGCCTGACTGCCGCCCTCTGCTCTACCCAAGCTCTGAGTCCTGCCTCGTCGCCGAGTCGTGTCCTGACCCTGCTCCCTGCTCTGCCATCGCACTACCTCCTGTCTTGACTCCCTACCTTGCTGCCGAACCTCCTCCTGCCTCCATTTCCTGACCTGCCGCCGCGCCATCCCCACCGTGAATCTTTGCCTCACCGCCAAGCCGTTTCTTCCTTCTGTTCCTTGCTCTGCTGCCACGCCACCATTTGCCTGGATTTCCTGTCTTGCCGAGCGCCGTGCCAGACCTGCATCTTGCTGCCGCTGTCTCCAAGGCTTGCCGAGGTTCCGTGCCGGTCCTAGCACCTCCCTTTTACCCTGTTGGCTGTGAGGACTCTGTTTCCAAGCCTCACTGGCTACCACATGGGTACTTTGGGGGTCCAGTCTTGTCGAGTGTCAAGGGGGGAACTCTGCCCTGTCCTTAACCCTTGCCTTGCTGCCACATGGTTGCTACTCCAAGCCTTGCCCTGCTGCCAAAGGGAACTCTGTTGCTCAGCACTGCCCTGCTGCCAAGTGGACCTTGCTGTTAAGTTGCCTTGTTGTGACACATTAATCCAAGACTTGCCTAATTGATTTGTTTATTGTGTATTATTTGCAATTAAAGAATAAGCCTAAACCTCTTCCGTGTGAAGTCCAGTCAAACAGGACACTATCCCACCTCGTTTACATGGATGAGCTGAAGCTGTATGGAAAAACACCATCTGAAATGGAATCACTGCTCAACACTGTCCAAGTATACAGCCAAGATATTGCAATGGAGTTTGGACTGGACAAATGTGCCACCCTTACCATCAACAGTGAAAATAGGGGAAAATAGTGAAAACTGAAGGAATCAAGATGCCCTATGGAAATAACATCAAGAGTCTGGATGAAGAAGATCACTACAAATACCTGGGCATACTTCAGGCTGACAACATCAGGCACACTGGAGTCAAGAAGAAGGTTAGTACTGAATACATCAGAAGAGTGAAGAAGATCTTAAAGTCCAAACTCAGTGGCAGAAACTTAGTGGCAGAAATACCATCAAGGCGATTAACACCTGGGCAATTCCAGTCATTAGATATACAGCTGGAATAGTGGACTCAAACTGAACTAGAAGCCCTGGATAGGAAGAGCAGAAAAATAATGACAATGAATCATGCCCTTCATCCACGCAGCAACGTTGACAGACTCTTATTTACAAGGAGCATAGGTGGGCATGGAATGTTGCTGTTAGAGATCGGGTTTCAATCAAGCACATCTCACACACAAGCTCGAAGGAGGAGACAGCCTCTGCTGTAACCTGATCTTTCTTGCTGTGTGTGGGAGGGGCTGAATCCCGGTTTCCTGTTTCCTGTTCCCTTCTCGCTCTCTCTCTGCTTGAATCTCCACCCAGGAGGGTGGCAGCCATGGCTACTGCCACGTGTTTCTCATACGTCCATCCAGGTGGGCTGCATTGGAAGCATGTGGTTTACGTCAGAACTAATTGCTTGCACGCATGGACCGTTTCTACTAAGGAACTGTGAGTTACGATAAAATTGTAAACTTTTTTTATGTAACTTTACATTTAACGTGTGAAGTGTGTTTATTTTGTGTTTGAACTGATTAAGCCTTCTGCAAGTTTATGGGAACGCTTCTACTCTGCTATATACTAATAAGAAGCTGCATGGAGTTCTGATACTACCGTATCAGAATTCCTACAGTTGCAAGTATACCAGATAGTTGAAGAAATAAAAAGGGCAGTGGAAGAATATCTGAAGGACAGTGAAGAAGATGCATTGAAGCTAGTACACCATGAAGGCTTACTGAATACCAAAGAGACCAAACTGGCCTATAAGAAAGACCAAATGAAGAATAGAAAAGAGCCATGGCAAGGCAAAGTATTACATGGCCAGTACATAAAAATACTAGCAGGCAAAGCAGATAACAACAAGACCTGGCAATGGCTAAGAGCAGGAAATTTGAAGAAAGAGACAGAAAGGCTACAGTATTTCTGGCTGCACAAGACCAAGCCTTAAGAACAAATGCATATAAAGCCAGAATTGAGAAAACAGCAGCAGTCAGCAAATGCCGTTTCTGCAAAGAAGTTGAAGAAACTGAACCACCTAGTTAGCTGTTGCAAGAAGATCACACAGACTAATTACAAACAATGGCATGACAAAGTAGCAAGAATGGTGCATTGGAATATCTGCAAGAAATACCAGTTGCCTGCAAGCAAGGACTGGTGGGACCACAAAATAGTCTTCTTCCATCTTTGGTGATCTTCCCATTATCCAGGAACCTACAGATCTTCAGTAGTCCTCCATCCATCCTAGCTATGCCATTTCTTCAGCAGCCAAAACTGCCTAAATCCCAGTCGGTTTGCCAGGCATCATCTTCATTTCTCCAACTGTATCTCCTTCTTTCCAGCTCCTTAGCTCATTTCATCTTCCTTTTCTCCTGGTAAGAGAAATTCATTGTGTAGGGGGGAAAAACATAATTCTTTTCTCCCCACTATTTTCCCAGCCTCAGATTATCATCTCCAGGCACATTTTATATATCTGGAAGATCACATGATCGAATGGCAGACAGTGTCTATCTGCTCCATTTAGCCACAATGTAATATAATTTATAAAACTAAGGTTATGCTTATATATTTTAGTCTCTCTATATCTGAATGTAGGAACTAGTATGCATTTCCAGACACAATGTTGCTGTTTTGCCAGCAATTATTAAGAATGCAGATTAAACTACAAGGTTATTATCAAGCTAACCACCATATGTCATGAATACAATGACTAAATACTACAGAGGAACCAGGTGGTTTCTAATAGAATTTATCTTTCTTGGCTTTGGCTTCTCTTCTGTTCTTGGCAATTTCCACAGTTTGTTCTGACATCCAGTTTGCTTTCTTCTCTTTCTTCTTTTTTGGCAGTCCCTTTTCACATTCATCCTTAACAACTTCTTTAAATTCATTCCATAATTCTTCTGGTTCTCTATCAATGAGGTTCAGGACTTCAAAGCGATTCCTGATGTTCTCCTTGAAAATGGTGGGTATATGTTCAAAACCATATTGTGGAAACTGACTGGCTTTCTTCTTCTTTAGCTTAACTTGGAACTTGTACCTGAGCAGTTCATGCTCTGTTCCACAGTCAGCACCTGACCATGTCTTTGATGCTATAATTGAGCTCCTCCAACCCCTTTTAGCAATAATATAGTCAACTTGATTTCTATATACTCTATCTGGTGATGTCCATGTATAGAGGTGCCATTTTGGTTGTTTGAAGTGTTAGCTATGAAGAAATCATTGGAGTGGCAGAAATTGATAAGTCGGTCTCCTACTTTATTTTGGTTTCCTAAGCAATACAATCCAACTACATTTCCTTCTTTCATGTCAATGAAGGTTCTCAGTCATCCAGGTGGAACAGTCTGTAGCTTGAATCATGTCAACTGGATTTGTACAGGAGGATGGCCCAACACAGGAGAAGTAACACCACAGGACCAGAGTCAGCAGTTTATCTTCATCTAAAGGAAAAAGGACACTCATTTGAGGACATTAATGTTCACATTTTAGACAGAGAAGATAGGTGGTTTGAGAGAGGGGTCAAGGAATCCATTTATGCCAACTAGGAAAATCCTTCCTTGAATAGAGGTGGGGGCCTCAGGCACAATCTTTCCCCTATTTTCCTTCCTGCTTTGTCTTCTGTGCCTAGGAAGATTAAGACCATTTCACAAGCTCAACAGCAGCATAGTAATCTTAACGATCCTCCTTTGGATGATAAAGGGACTTAGAAATAAACATCTCAAATAACCATGACCTAGCCCCAGGTGCAAGGTCACACAGCCACCTAGAAACATATTTAAGGATTCCCTTACTAACTTTGCTCAGACTGAAGCTTCTTGGATAAGGAGCGAAACGTTTCCACTGAGAAAATAGAAATCCAGTTGACATGATTCAAGCTACAGATTCCTTCTTTCATGTTACCAACTTTGGCATTCCGGTCACCAATCACAAGCAGCACATCTTGCTTGCATGTTCTGTTGATTTCAGATTGAACTTGATCATAGAAGTCATCAACTTCCTCTTCTGTGTTGGTGGTTGGAGCCTAAACTTGAATGATTGTCATATCAAAGGGTTGTTCCCAAAGTCTAATTGATATCATTTGGTGATTGATTGCATC
Source organism: Charina bottae (assembly GCA_023362775.1). NCBI lineage: Eukaryota > Metazoa > Chordata > Lepidosauria > Squamata > Charinaidae > Charina > Charina bottae. The sequence goes on from JALMGJ010000007.1 coordinate 34,112,083, forward strand.
CAAGTACTGTTCTTGCTATACCCTTCCTAACTATAAAAAGCAACACCATTCCTTCTTTGTTTTTCATGCCCTGAGTAATAAACAGTGTAATCTTCTGACTGGAAGTATCCGATCCCGATCTCAATTAGCTGACGCCTAAGATGTCAATTTGTAGTCATTTCATTTCATCTTTCACTGTTGAGCTTTCCTGTGTTCATGCTTCTTCTGTTCCATGTCCTTACTGTAATTCTATCTTTGCACCTTTGGATTTTCTTTTCCTGTAAGGAAAATCAGCAACTAGATGTCCTGAAGGCTTTAATCTAGCCATGTCATAAACACCAATAGTACTCCAAAAGATCCTCAGCTCTTCCTCAGAAGCATGCTGAGTGCCATCCGACCTGAGGGGCCCATCATCCGGCACTATATCAATCAATTTATATTTTTTATGCCTGTGGGGTTTTTTTGGTAAAAATACAGGAGTGGTTTACCATTGCCTTCTCCCGCGCAGTATGAATTGATGCCTCTGCCATTGTCACTAAAGTGATCATCTGCCTCCAGCATCTTCCTATATCACTTCTGCCCAATATAGGTACCTGCTTGCTTTAGCTGGGCAGCTTGGATGACCTTCACGCCTCGGATGACCCTGCTGGGATTATGTACTCTTGGCATACACTCCTGACGTTCTTCGCTCATCCCTCCCAGGAACATCCCCCCCCTCCCCGCCACAATGAGCAGCACACAAATCATAGCAAAAACGTTCACTTTCTTCTCAGGGTGTAGGTATTATGTGTAAGAGACATGAAAATTGCTTTTTGATACTTGGTAGAATTATATGATGCCTGAAAATGTTGTTGCTAAGGAATAAAAGAACCCAGCCTCTCCTACTTGGAGGTAGGAAAAGAGTACGGCCATGAACAGATCTCCATCAGTCTAAGAAGTGCACCTTGATTTATGGTTGTGGGTACATATTTTTTATTTTGGAGCAGTAGCATAGTTGTCTGACATCAAAAGCAGCTTTCTTAAGCTGCAATTTGTTGTACTTTGCTATCACCAGTGGCTGTACATCCAACTAAGGTGGACAGAACTAATTTGACAGTATGTAACCCAGACACTTTAGTCTCCCAGTGAACAACTACAGAAGTGTTTTTATGTCAAAGTTGTATCTCCTGTAATGGTAGATAACAACTGTAAACTACATAGACACTTCAATAGTTCTGACTGCTCTTAAAGCTCAACAGGAAATCCTACTTCAACTAATGTGGTTTCTGTTGAAATGCATGTTTCAGATGCTAAATGAAAGCATACTGTGTTAAAGTCATGAAGAGCTTTACTTAGATAAAATTAATTTGTGCAAATAGCAGCAATAAACTTCCAACCTAATTTTATACTGTATATAAACATTTCTTACATTACTCAAATGTTTAAAAAGGTACAAATAAAATTAGTAGTGCAGATTTTTAATCTAAATTGAGCATTGTGGTGAATGCACATTAAGGCATTCACCATTAAGCGAGCCAGTTTGGTCTAGTGGTTAAGGCAACGGGCTAGAAACCAGGAGGCTGTGAGTTCTAGTCCCACCTTAGGCATGAAAGCCGCCTGGGTGACCTTGGGCCAGTCACTCTCTCTCAGCCCTGGGAAGGAGCCAATAGGAAACCAGGAGACTGAGAGTTCTAGTCCCGCCTTAGGCATGAAAGCCGGCTGGGTGACCTTGGGCCAGTCACTCTCTCTCAGCCCTGGGAAGGAGCCAATAGGAAACCAGGAGACTGAGAGTTCTAGTCCCGCCTTAGGCATGAAAGCCGGCTGGGTGACCTTGGGCCAGTCACTCTCTCTCAGCCCAACTCACCTCACAGGGTGGTGGTTGTGGGGAAAATAGGAGGAAGAAGGAGTATTAGGTATGTTCGCCGCCTTGCGTTATTTATAAAAGTAATAAAGACGGGATAGAAATAAATAATTAATTAAAAAGGCATTATTAAGTTTATCAAGTTTGTACTTTATGACAATACTTGGCAATAAGCCTTTTTTATTCAATATTGCTAGGTTTGGATTGCATTCGTGTAAATGAGCAATTGGATTTGTTATTCTTGTTAGTGGCCATGTCTCCTTATAGCTGAGGTAAGCAGCCTTGTTTGCTAGACTGCACTTAGTAGGTTTTTTTGGGGTGGAAGGAGTACTGTATAACACAGCACTAATGCAAAGCATGTACCGTATGGCTACATCATGCATGTACAGGGAATACACTTTTCTAGGCTTTAGGGAGGATATGTGTTAAACTGTATAAAGTTTACACTATAGCTTTTATATGTTTCCTGCCCCAATATGACATCAAGTATACTGCTTATATTCAATAATGCTGAAATTTGGCAGTCCAGTCAGAGGAGGCTTTGGAAGGTTAAAACATGGGTTTTGGGAGGCACTGAATGCTTATTCTTGCTTTAAAAATTAGAGAGAGAGTGGTATGGAAGAACCTGGAGGAATACACCAGTGGACATGACAAAAGCTTAATATTTTTACATGACATGTCCTCGTGACTTTTTCTTTGTCTTAGTTATAGTCTTCAGCTGAAGCACCTTCATGTCATCTTTAGTTGTTCTAAAGTACTGTTTTCCCTCTTCTCACGATGCAAGTTTTCCTGCAGATTTGCTCTAGGATGTTTCATCGCTTATATCAGAGCTTTCCAAACTGTGTGTGGCGACACAAAAGTGTGTCGCCACACACAGTCTGGTGTGTCGCCACACAACCCGGAAGCGCTGATCATCATCAGCGCTTCCGGGTTTTCCCGCGGCAACACACCAACGGCGGCGTGTAAAAACCGAAAGCGCCGCAGCCACAGCGGCGCGCAAAAAGTGAAAGCGGCAGCAGCGCTTCCGGGTTTTTGCACGCTGCCGCAACGGCGGCACTTCCGGTTTTCCCGCAGCGACACACCAACGGCGGTTGGTGTGTCGCTGCGGGAAAACTTTGGAAAGCCCTGGCTTATATGATAGATGATAAGGTCAGGGGTTGGGATCTGCTTAGTGCCTTGTGGCCGATCTAGAGTCCTGTGAACATGCCTCCTCGCTTCTCATACCTGGCACTGTTTTCTGGCACCATTCTGCTTTTGGCAGAGTCCTCTTTATTTTCTAATCAGGCATTCTGTCTATGTCCATCAGGTCTTCAAGCTGATGTCAATCTCAAAGACCCGGATCAGCCTAAACAGCAGCTGGCTAAACTAGAGATGGCAGCAGATAAAAGAGAGAAAGAGAACACTTCTCCTCCAGTTGCAGGAGAATTAGGAGACAGAGTCTTTCCCCACCAGACCTCCATTCAGGTCCGTGGATTAGAACTCTGGTGGGGAAACAGCTGCCCCCCCCTTCATTCTTTCCCACTTCACTACCCTACTGTTACCACACCTGTCACTTTTTCAGGCTGCCTGACAGGCATTGCTCCTGCCACCCCTCCCAGCCTCGACAGAAGTAGGGTGAGACCATTCTTTATCTGCCAGGTCCTCAGTCTGTGGGATTAGGAGCCTGGCAGATGAGGACCCATCTCCTCTCGATTTATCAGGCAGCCTCTGCCACTCCATGGATTGTGGGTGTGTGAGGAGGGAGGGATGCCCAGTGAAACAGGAGAGCCTTTCCTCTTGGCCAGGCAGCCTTGACTTCCCCATGGATCAGCTGCAAGCCCAATGCCTGATCTGGGAGTAGGGGAGGGCTGCCCCTTAGAAGGCTAAAGAGTTATGGAGAGTTATTGTTTTTCTCACTGTCTAATGATGCTTGAAGAGAGTTCCAGAAAAACATCTACTTCTGCTTCATTGACTACGCTAAAGCCTTTGATTGTGTGGATCACAACAAACTGTGGCAAAGTCTTAAAGAGATGGGAGTACCAGACCACCTTACCTGTCTCCTGAGAAACCTGTATGCGGGTCAAGAAGCAACAGTTAGAACCGGACATGGAACAACCGATTGGTTCAAAATTGGGAAAGGAGTACGACAAGGCTGTATATTATCACCCTGCTTATTTAACTTATATGCAGAGTACATCATGAGAAATGCCGGGCTGGATGAATCACAAGCCGGAGTTAAGATTGCCGGGAGAAATATCAACAACCTCAGATATGCAGACGATACCACCCTAATGGCAGAAGGTGAAGAGGAACTAAAGAGCCTCTTGATGAGGGTGAAAGAGGAGAGTGCAAAAGCTGGCTTGAAACTCAACATTAAAAAAACCCAGATCATGGCATCTGGTCCCATCACTTCCTGGCAAATAGAAGGGGAAGAAATGGAAGCAGTGAGAGATTTTATTTTCTTGGGCTCCAAGATCACCACAGACGGTGACTGCAGCCATGAAATTAAAAGACGCTTGCTCCTTGGGAGGAAAGCTATGGCAAACCTAGACAGCATATTAAAAAGCAGAGACATCACCTTGCCGGCAAAGGTCCGTATAGTTAAAGCTATGGTTTTCCCAGTAGTAATGTATGTCTGTGAGAGTTGGACCATAAGGAAGGCTGAGTGCCGAAGAATTGATGCTTTCGAACTGTGCTGCTGGAGAAGACTCTTAAGAGTCCCTTGGACTGCAAGGATGTCAAATCAGTCAATCCTAAAGGAAATCAACCCTGACTGCTCATTGGAAGGACAGATACTGAAGCTGAAGCTCAAATACCTTGGCCACCTAATGCGAAGAAAAGACTCACTGGAAAAGACCCTGATGCTGGGAAAGACCGAAGGCAAAAGGAGAAGGGGACGGCAGAGGATGAGATGGTTAGATAGCATCACTGATGTAACGAATATGAATTTGAGAAAACTCTGGGAGACAGTGGAGGACAGGAAGGCCTGGCGTGCTATGGTCCATGAGGTCATGAAGAGTCGGACACGACTAAACGACTGAACAACAACAACAATGATGCTTGGTGGAAGGGGAACAACATCAGGAGAAGTTACCAGTTGCTTTCCTTACATTATTCTGGATTAAAATGGTAATGTCAGCACCTTTGGCTGGCTTTGTTACCGATACAAAATAGAGCTTGGCAGTTGGGCAGTGAATACTATGACAGGATATTTTTCTGCCATCTCAGAGACTGGTGGATTGCATTTTAATGTGGTTGTCTGATTGTGCCCTAAGTCTTATCCTAGGTTGTCTAGTCCTAACTCCTGCGCAGTGCACAACTCCACTAAACCATCCTGAACAGGTGGCCATTGAAGATCTCCAACAAGAGGGAGTCTGCTGCTGTTTGGGGCAGACTGTTCCACTGCTTAACCATCTTTACTGTCTGGAATTTTTTTCTGATACTCAGTCTGAACCTCCGTTGTTTCAATTTCAACTCTTTAACCCTTGTTTTGCTCTTGGTTTCAACAGAGAACAGTTCCACCCTTTCTTCCTCAACAGCTTCTTAGATACTTATTTTATTTCTTATGCATGCATTTGTATAACCTCCTACTTTAACAAGCTCAGGGTGGTTTACCATATCTTCCATTAGTCTTCTCCTTTGAAAAGTTGGAACGTATATATTCTTTGGTTGCCCACTGGCAGGTTTTCTAACTTAGCCTTATTAGTAAGAGTAGAGGCTGCATGCCTGTTCTGCTTCAACTGACAGGAAATAGTTCTGCCTATTTGTATTGTATAAAATGTGATTTCCTTTATTAAGTTTTCTTTTCATTCACTCTGTACTATTTTCTGCAGCAAGAGCTAAAAGCAGTGAAGTAAAAAGTGCAGAATTGAATCATGTATCATCTCCTACATGGATTACTATAATTCTCTTTAAATGTTGCATTGGCTGCAGTTTTTGCTTTAGTACACTGCTTAAAGTTGATTGAAGTAATTTATAAATTCATAAATGAATAAGAAAACAAATGTACAGATTCAGAAACACTGGTGTCCATCTTTCTAAAGTGGTTTCAGAAGTATTGTTCTAGTAATGGCATGCCCATAGAGAGAGTATCTTTACATAGAAACCCATATGGACTATGTAGTGGCATAATACATTAATAGATCAGAAAATTATTGTTTGATCCTAAAAAAAACATGTTGGGTAAAAGAAGTATTAAATTATAGAAACTAAAGCTTAAGATTATATAACAAGCACTTATCTTTGTGTGACAACTGTATTTTCAGATGTCTTTGTCCATCTGAAATAAGTGGGAAGCAATTTTTCTGTTATGTTAGGGTAAAGCTGAACCACTGAAAAGCACATTGCTGTGTTTAGGTTATGGTGTATGTTCGTCCTGTCAAAAACTCTGCCTTCTTTTAGCCATTCTGCTGGTGCATATTTGTAGTGGGGAACTGAAACACTGGAATGATATTTTGTGGCAGTTTTGCTGCATACCAGTCTTGGCAGTGGTATAGCTAACATTCTGAGGATGTAAAGGAGTTTTTGCTGAATTTCTCTTGTCCATTAACAAGCATAATTTAAGATTTCTTCATCTGGAAGTCTAAGCTGGAAAAAAAAATGGAGAAACTTTTCAGAAGGTAGAAGGAACCTTATGCATAATATGAAAGATAACCCATATTTAGGTTATCCATAGCTTCGCTTTTTGAGTGCTTCATTTCAAAACTTTATATTATTTTTAACATAGCAGCTTGGTAAGCAATGTGAAATAAATCACAAAATCTTTCTTACAAGAAAAAAATCATTATAAATATAACTTGATTAAACTTTAAAAACATTACAATTAATGTTTTTATTTGCTTGTAATGTTGTATACAAACCAAATAGCAATGTAACTTTATAATGATACAGCTATTATATAACAGTAAAAGATTGAATACTTTAATACCTAACTTATTTTATAAAAAGGCATATAGTGAGAAAGAAAAGAAAGGGAAAAAAAACTACACTAAACTACAAAGGGAGAAAAAGAAAAAAGGCAGCCCTCCAGAAAATTTTTAAAAACTTAAAAAAAGAAAAAAGCCACAACTAAAAGCTAAACAAAACCTAATTAGGTAGAAATTATATCTAATTCTAAATGTATATAGAAAGGACCATTTTAAAAATAAAAGGAAAAAAATGCTATTGAAATTATATAACTTTATTCAAAAATTGAATCATAATGAAATTGAATAGTAAATTAAACTCAGACCATGTAGAATTATATTGTCTGGTCTTAGCTCTCTTTCTTTTCCATATACTGTACCACATGGAACCAACATTTTTTTAGGAAATATTTCCCGTCTCTTTGAACTTAATGATAATAAGAGCAACAACAATAAAGCTCTTCTGGGTGGCTTGTCCAAGAAGTAGCAGAATTCTTTATAGTTTTCTTAGCCAAGGAAGGCTCTCCAAATAAGTGACATGTTGAAGCCAACTGTAACACCCACATCAATAATATTAAATAGCATTTTCTATTAAAAGGAAATCCTGTTAAGGATCAGCTTCTGTTCTCAGTCGGATTCCATCTAGTCTTTTAGTTAGAACATGTCCTCTGAGACAGTCTTTGAATAAAAGGGTTCACTCAGGCAGGATCACATTTCTTTGCTGCCAACTGCTCTTAAAAAGGTGTTACAGAAGATGAGAAAGAGAGTTCCTGTATCTTAGATTTCTTCTTGTGAATGATTTTAAATTTCCAGGGGATATATTTGTGCAACTTCCTTTCTGTTTAGCTTCACTTAGGGGCATTTAGGAATTTACTGTTGGAAGGCAACAGCACAGTGTAATCATTTCACTGTTTAATTCATTTTTTGATATTATTGGTTTGAATGTGATTTTGTGGTTTTATCTTTTTATTGTAGATCTAATATCTCTCCATCACTTACCAAGTAAATGCTACAATTTATTACTGTAAGTCTTCCTTTCCCACACTCACACAGCTATCTAACTGTTGTTAGAATCTGTTTTCTCTCAGGTATTGGATATTCACAACTTTTGTTGCTAGTAGTAGTATGATAATACTTTTTTTAAAGTTGGCATACCAGTTTGAAATTTTGAAATTTCACAAAATCACAAATCACAAAATGGCTTCCAAGGCCAGGCTTATCTGTTCACAAAGTGACTTCCATGGTGGATCACAGAATCACCATTTATTAGAAGGCAAACTAGAGAGCTTCTTCCCATCATCCTGTTTAGCTCACTCCTAGATGCCCTTTAGATGCTCTTTAGATGTATAAAAATAAATAAATTGGTGTTCACAATTACTGCTGTGCCTGTTCCTGGCTTGTAAGTCATGACTTATTTTAATGAGCATTTGGACAGAATAGTGCTGGCATGTTTTTCTGACATTTTCACAAGCAAAATCGTTAAAGTATTTTATAAAATTATTGCTGAAGCTGGGCCTTCTAATATTTTTGAAGGGTTCAGGTACCCTGTGACTATAGGCCTTCCTTCCCTGATCATCTCTCTATAATGTCACAGGATCATTACTGCAGCTCATTCCTCCAGTTTGACTGAACCCGGCTTCCAAGCTATTTCTGAGATTTTCCATGTTTTTTTTAAAAAATGGCTTTTCTTCTGTTGATTGTTGCTGACCTGTAATAAAGTAGAGTTCCTTAAGATGATAGCCATGCTAGCTAGGAATTCTGAGAGTTCCAACATGAAAAATCTGTACTGAAGAAATGAAACTTTCCAGAAATTAATTTGGGGCAGACATACAGATAGAGAGAGATGTTGTTATAACTTTTATAGTGTGCTTATATTTGTTGGATCATAAAATTCTTGTTATATAAAACTGATCAGGAAACATGCCCTTATTTATCACTACTATCTAAGCTTTCTGCTTTTATGTTGCCCAACTGCCACCCCCAAACAATCCCACCTGTTCTCACTACGAACTTTTTTCTTCCTTCTTTTTCCCCAAGAATTTACTCCATTCATAACCGGGCTAGAAACCAGGAGACTGAGAGTTCTAGTCCCGCCTTAGGCATGAAAGCCGGCTGGGTGACCTTGGGCCAGTCACATACTCTCAGCCCAACTCAGCTCACAGGGTTGCTGTTGTGGGGAAAATGGGAGGAGGAAGGAGTATTAGGTATGTTCGCTGCCTTGAGTTATTTATAAAAATAATAAAGGCGGGATAGAAAATAAATAAACAAATAAAATATTTTAATCCACAAAAGCTTACATTATAATGAAATGATAATCATCTTTAGGGTTCCACACCTCTCATTCTCTCTATTTTTTTCTGTCTAAACATAAAGTTATTTTGCTACAAAATGCTATCCCTCATTGCAAGGCTGTATATTTAGAGATGTACCTTTCAGGGCTTGTATCAATGTGTAAGCCACAGTGCAGTTGGGAGGCACATAAATGTAATAAATAAAGAAAAGTCTGTTATTATACATAGCATACACACACTTTAGTCACAAAGTAAGCCCACTGGTTTTTTTCCTTACTATTTGATACTGTATTAAGTATGTAAACAAGTTTACAGTTCTGATTAATTCCCCATCAAGCCCTGTATAATAGGTTAACTAAAATATAGCGGCTTGCCTAAAGTCAAACAAACTAACCTGCTGTCCTGGTATTCTCTCCATTGCACCATCCTGGTTTGCCTTTAAGGGCTGATCCAGGATATTGTGCTGCCAGACGGACAAGATGGCATCTATCCCATGCCGTGCATAGAAATGGATGACTGGCATTCAACTCTTGCTTTAATACTGCAATGTGACAACCTCACCTACTATGCCTGAGATCAGTAGGCAAGCTTAGAATGTGCCAGGCAGATTATATGCCACATAGGGGTTTGTTCTCCATCAACATACCCTGCAGAATCTGATACCCAAGGAAGTTGCCCTCACCTGCCAGCTTCATTATCCCTTAAGTAGCTACCCATTTTGCTACTGACTTAAATAACATCAGAATTCCATGGAATTTCTAGAAACGTTAGTAACTTTTTCTACTTTCAAGCCATTTAGCTCCCAAAGCATCTGGAAACCATTTGAGAAACCATTGTTTTATGTTTTAAGTCTTCATACATGATAAGAACCTTGTTCAATTTTCCTCAGCCAGAAGGTGGAATGGACAATTTTAACTGAAACCAACTTTTTGTTTCCTACATGTTGCATTTATTAAACAGACATCAAAAAAGTATGTTCTATTTTTTTCCTTTAGGGCAGATGTTTTGTTCTTGCCTTAAGAACGTCCAGTTAAGAAACTTCCTTCCTTCCTTCCTTCCTTCCTTCCTTCCTTCCTTCCTTCCTTCCTTCCTTCCTTCCTTCCTTCCTTCCTTCCTGAAATTTGTAGGCAGTGTACCAAACAGGCTAAACGTCTTTTTGGTGCAATACTTTGCCACAAAACCAAAACAAAACCGCTGCCCAAAGCCGCCTTCTCCCTGTCTCCTAGACAACAAAAAGGGTTGGCATCTGGTGTTATGTATATTATGAAAGTTCTACTTAAGTTTACAGGTTCATGGAATAGGCTTTGTCCATAAACAAAATGTGTAATATATTCCTTAAAAACAGAAGCATTTACAAATAATTCTATGATCTATTTTATAAAGCCATAGCATATCAATTATGCAATGAATGAATACAGATAATTGGATCCCAAACTAAAGCTACTGTCCTGTCTCCCCTTTCCTGGGAGTAAATTCCATTGTACTCAGCAGAAGCTAGTTCTGGTTAGATATCTGTATGGCTGTGCTGACATTTATTTAGTTTAGCTTGAGATCAGTGAAGTAAATTCATCATGATTGAATTCCCATTCATTTAAACAGAAGTAGGTGCATTCTTCTGTCTCAGGAAATTAAACACTGCTATTGTAGATTTTCATTACTAGCAAAGTTATAATATAAAACAGGTAAGGACTTATAAGTACTGTAAAGAAGTCCAGAACACAACAAAAACCCTTTTGTGCCCTCTTGTGGCCAGCCTGAAAATATAAGGGTGTCAATAGTACATGAAATTCAGTGTTAAGATTCAGGCAGAAGTGGTTTACCCAATTTGAAATCAAACTAGTTCTTAACTAAGTCAATAGATTAAATAGTATTAACTTATCCAGGATTTCTTTGGATATAAATATTCTCCCATACTCTTTATTCTCATAAGACTCCTGTGCGATAAGCTAGGGGGACTGGCCCAAGGTTTCCATGACAGCTTCATGACTCCATAGAGTTTTGAACCTTGGGCCAGTCCCCCTAGCTTATCGCACAGGAGTCTTATGAGAATAAAGAGTATGGGAGAATATTTATATCCAAAGAAATCCTGGATAACTAGCCATGGCATTAAGGCTAAATTCATATATTATGCAAAGCGATGGTTCATTTAACCATAGGTTACTGAATAAACCAACTGTTAGGATCACAATGCACTAGGCTAAAATCAAGCAAACCACAATGAACCCGGTAAATACTAACTACCAGTAGTGTGGAATTAGATTTGTTCACTTGTGGGAATCACTACTATGGAGTCCTTGGTGCTCTCTGAGCCTTGTTATTTTCTTGCAGACGTTTCATTGCCAGGCTAGGCAACATCTTCAGTGGGCACTGAAGATGTTGCCTAGCCTGGCAATGAAACGTCTGCAAGAAAACAACAAGGCTCAGAGAGCACCAAGGACTCCACAGTTCAACCCTGAGCTACAAATATTCTCTTCGATTGGAATCACTACTATTTCCCCCAAACTTGTGCCCCCAAATTTGCTTGTGCTATAAGACCCATGACCTTCAACAAACAGATTTTATGTTATAGGGGGCATGGTGGCTCAGCGGGTAAGATGCCAGGCTTGTTGATTGGAAGATCGCAAGTTTGGAGGTTCGAATCCCTAGCCCTGCGTGACGGAGTGAGCTCCCGCACTTGCCCCAGCTCTTGCCAACCTAGCAATTCGAAAGCATGCAAATGCAAGTAGATTAATAGGTACCACTTCAGTGGGTAGGTAACAGCGTTCTGCATGCATCATGCCGGCCACATGACCGTGGAAGCGTCTTCGGACAACGCTGGCTCTTCGGCTAACAAACGGAGATGAGCACCGGCCCCTAGATTTGGACCCGACTGCACAAATGTGCAGGGGGAACCTTTAACTTTATAAGACCCATGACCTTCAACAAACAGATTTTATAGTAGTGCTGGTTGAGAATGATGGGATCTGTATGTAGCTTGAATCATGTCAACTGGATTTCTATTTTCTCAGTGGAAACGTTTCGCTCCTTATCCAAGGAGCTTCTTCAGTCTGAGCAAAGTTGGTAAGGGAATCCTAAATATGTTTCTAGGTAGCTGTGTGACCTTACACCTGGGGTCATGGTTATATTGAGATGTTATTTTAAGTCCAATGGATTCCTTGACCCCTGTGTTGGGCCTCACAGGAGACAGTAACACCACAGGACCAGAGTCAGCAGTTTATCTTCATTTAAAGGAAAAAGGACACTCATTTGAGGACATTAATGTTCACATTTTAGACAGAGAAGATAGGTGGTTTGAGAGAGGGGTCAAGGAATCCATTTATGCCAACTTGGAAAATCCTTCCTTGAATAGAGGTGGGGGCCTCAGGCATAATCTTTCTCCCATCTTTCTCCCGGCTCTGTCTTCTGTGCCTAGGAAGATTAAGACCATTTCACAAGCTCAACAGCAGCATGGTGATCTTAACGATCCTCCTTTAGATAATAAAAGGACTTAAAATAACATCTCAATATAACCATGCCCCCAGGTGTAAGGTCACACAGCTACCTAGGAACATATTTAGGATTCCCTTACCAACTTTGCTCAGACTGAAGAAGCTCCTTGGATAAGGAGCGAAACGTTTCCACTGAGAAAATAGAAATCCAGTTGACATGATTCAAGCTACAGACAATTCCACCTGGATGACTGAGAACCTTCATAGACGATGGGATCTGTAATGTAGCACTGCTGGGGAACCCTGGATTGGGGAACCCTGATCACCAACATTATCAAACTTTTTTAAAACATGAAATTTTGCTCTCCTTAGTGAGGGTGTGAATGAAACTTCACAGTTTTTTAAATTGTCATAAGATTTTTAAAATTCTAGCTGCGAACCTATTCCACCCCAAAAATTATCAGTAGTGGATTATCTATAAGTCCATAGTAGTTAAGATGTCAGACTCTGGAGAAGCCCAGGTTTAATTCTCAACCAGTGAATTCACTAGCTGCTGTTCTCCTTTTTTCTTAGCCTAACCTATCTCTCAGGATTATTTTTATGGGGATAAATGTAACTTCCTTGAGCTGTCTAAAAGACGGAATAAATGAACAAACCACAATGATGACTATCAGTAAATGTATTTCTTACATTTAGTATGACAATTGGATCCTGCTTTTTCTCTAGGACAGAGCTTTCCAAACTTTTCATGTTGGTGACACACTTGTTAGACATGCATCATTTCGCGACACACTCTTACAGCAGGGCATCATTTCGCGACACAGTCTTACAGCAGGGCACAAGGCAGGCACTAGGACCTGCGCGGAATCCTGGCAGGGCTCGGAGGCAGCAGCAGCCGCGACACACCCAGACACTGCAGCCGACACACGTGTTGCGACACACAGTTTGGAAAGCTCTGCTCTAGGAGTTCAGAGAATTCACTCAAGGTCCCCCCCCCCCCCATTATCTTCACAATAACTAACCGGTTATTTGTTATCATGTTATCTTCACAATAACCAAGCAGAGAGGTCAATTGATCAGAGGTAGTGACTGAACTGCAGTTAATCTGTGGCCTCCATACTGCACTTTACCAAATTGACACTGGTTACCTTCTTCCTAGCCACTTAAGACAGTGTGTGCTGAATTCACTTGTTATAAAAAATGTAAGATTGATAATTGGTAGTACCGAGGAGCCTAAATTACATCCAACATTTTTTTAAATACCATTCTACATATTATCATTCTGTAATATTCTATATACAGTTCTTGTATTTAAAATACAGGCAGAAATTATATTACATATAGTATTTAAAAGTGAAAATAATTTGTTAACTTGAAATACAGTAGCATTTGTCTCCCCCCCCCTCCTTATTCTTTGCGGGGAATAGAAATAATCATGCATGAATTTTTAAAATTCAGACACGGGCTTTAATGTGCAGACTTGACAAAAATGTGATAATATGCAAAATGGTATGATGAATGCACATCAGAAGATTTAACATTATCATATTCACAATAAACTAAACCATCAGTTTCATGAATATATGTTTTAATCATAACATTAAGGGGACAAATGTGTTTTGCAGGCAAATGCTAAGTAGGAATACTGTGAGTCTTCAATGGCTACATTTTTTCCATCTTTAAAATTTATTTTATTGATTCTACAACATACATCTGCACTGAATTTTTAAAATAGATCACTCTGGTTATCTATTCAATTGTTTCCCCTTCCTAGTTCCAAAATAGTAGTAGTAGTAAAGTTTATTGTTGTAACCACAGGTCATAACATAAGAATGCAATTAAATACAATAAAATATAATAACATTAAAACAATAAAATGAAATATTATCTTGAGATATTTATGTCCTAGATGAAAGGTCCTCTGTGCAAGCACCGGGTCATTACTGACCGTTTGGAGGGACGCTGCTTTTGCTGATGTTTTCCTGGCAGACTATAGAGCGGGGTGGTTTGCCATTGCCTTCCCCAGCCGTGATTACCTTTCCCCCAGCAAGCTGGGTACTCATTTTGCCGACCTTGGAAGGATGGAAGGCTGAGTCGACCTGAGCCGGCTACCTGAGAACCAGCTTCCTCTGGGATCGAACTCAGGTCGTGGGGAGAGTTTCGGTTGCAGTACTGCGGCCTACCTCTCTGCACCACACGAGGCTCACGGTGTCCTAGATAGGCTTTTATTTTTTATATGTTATTTCTGAATGACAAATATTCACTAATCTGGTTTCTAAGGAAGATATTTTTTTGCTCTGTTTAATGCATAGCCCAATGAAAGGAGAGGATGTACAAGAACCATTTTGCCGCTGTGTATTCTAAATAAGTTTTGATCCCCCCAAAAGTTTTAAAAATTACTTTAGGAATCCATTAGTGCCTAGTTACCCTCAAGATAATGTGTTTATTGGGTAAACTAAATGGATATAATTTTTGCTTTTGTCTATAAAACTGGCAGTCTACACTGATTTTTTAAAAAAACCTGCGGGAAGACTATGTTTGTAGAAAACATTCCCGAGGAGTTTATCAGTATGTTTGTATTACGTTAGTACATGGATACCAGGTACTTTCCCACGCACTTAAAAAAAAGTCACATCAAATTGTCTCACCAGATGATGGACATTTAAACTTAAGATTTTCTTTTTCTGACTAAATCAATTGGAGATAAATAAAAAAGGTGTGGTCAATTGATATTCTATTTGACAAACACTTGCTATAAATAGCATATAATAAGTAAGCAATAGCAGAGGTTCAACTTTTTCCTCAACATCAATTTTCCATTTAATAGAAATACAAGATATACATGTTTTGGGGTTTTTTAGGTCTAAGCAGGCCTGGTAATAAGGTTAATTTTTGGTGCAATCCTGTTAAAAGTTGACTGTCCCCCAAAATAATGATTGGTATTCAAAAACAGCTGAGGACCACGTAGGGAGCCAATTCTGTATTTATGGAAGTTATTTCTCATTCAGCAACTGATATCTAGGCCATTTGAGAAATTGTGTTGATATTCTCCTCAGTTTGCCAGTGTGGCACAGAGAGTTTGAGAAAAACAAGTATATAACCCTCTTGGGCTTATAAAACAAGCCTGTTTTTGTTTTTGATTTCTTGGCCAATGTGTCTTTGCAACTGAACCATGGAGAAGAAGAGAAAGAGGGAGGGGGAAAAAATCAACTAGCTAATTCAATCAGTATACTCTTGTAAATGCTGTTCAGCTTTGTTTGCTGGCTTTGTAATGCTTTCACAGTATCAGGAATGACATATGTTTAATTTTTAAAATTAATATTTTCAGCTTTTGCAATGTTGGCATTTTTCAGCCACTGAATTATGAAACTGTCACATTTCTTGAGCCTGAAATGAAATGGCAGACACAACCTTTTCTTAGCAATAGAGGGCAGTCTGTGGTTTTAAACGAGATTAACGTTCTTGGAGGGCTGAGCGTGTCTCCATCGGGCTGAGGTTGTAGAAGAACATGATTCAGCCATAAATAGAAGCATGCAGGATGCTCAATCTATAATTTATGGGAAACATTACTGATCTTTGCAGTAGCATCTAATACATGAATGAAAGAGAACCACATCATTTGAAAAAAGCCAGACACCAAAAATTGAACAATTATTTTGCAGCCATGTCTTTGCTTTCATTGAAAATTATCAGTGTAAAGCTGATATACACTTCAGAAAATAGAATTCTAAAGAGCAGAATTGTTTATTCTTTGCTGCATTAATGTCCAGACAGAACATTTTAGAGTGATATTCTAAAATATTGTAAACACTTCTGCAAAGTTTGAATATTCTATCTAGAGCCACTACTAATACATTAATATTAAGAAAACAGTGATATTTTTGACAGAGAAAATTCATAGTTATCTCTTTTTGTTCCTAACTTCCTTTTTATCATAGGAATTGTTGCATATGAAATGGGGGAAAGTTTTTGGATATTTTTAAATGAACCTAAAAGAATAGGATTTTTTGGTAAATGCAATAAATCACCTAAAAACATTGTTACTTCAAAAGGAATTTTGCATCAGTTAGTATGATAGGACAATAGCGTTGCTGTTGGTGTGGATGTGACTGTTTAAATAAAATAATCCCACAGAAGTACTGATAACACTAGGATTATTTCTTGCACAATAGTGTTTGGCCAACACAACGTTAATTAAAATAAAATCGGTGTCTGATTTGACATTAGTAGAGTTCCTATTAAGGTTAGATGAAAGCTATATAAAATAACAGAATAACCTGATAAATCAAAGCAATCCTACAATCATTTGCCAAGCAAGTCGTCAGATGTTTCAGTCGCTGTCCTGCAGCCTCCTCGCGAGGAGCAGCCATTCGGAGCACATATGGGTGATCTCCCATCCTCTCCTTATCCAGAGAGGTTCCAGGGAACCAGTCTACTCACCGGTTCCTTGGTCTTTGCTGCGGTTGTCTTCAGTTCGCCATACCTCCCCCAGAAGTCCTCAGGTTATCTAAGAAAATGAATGTGGAGTTCAGGCTCATCTACTTGTTCCCCATAATGCAAGCAGTTTTCAATCAAGGCTACATCAGTCTTTGCTTATTTATTATTGCATTAATTATGTTCATGTTGTGAGGTGCTGTATAAAAGTGAAGATGAAGAACTCCACATGACACAAGATGAGGTGAAGAAAAAGATTCATATTTTATATATGCCTTGACTAGATTATGGTAACTGTATAAAGGGTGAAAGGTTTATATTCACATCTTCTGTTACAAAACCATGAATCTCAGTTGGATCCAGAATCCTTGAGCAAGAATTCAGAATCGTATTATATTTCATATTTCAAATCCAAAAAACCCCTGAATGATCAGGAATGAATAACACCATCTTTCACACAAAATGTGTGAAATGGCCTTAAGTGACAGCTGTTTCATGGGCATAAGATCATCACTTCATCTGGGAATCAGCCACTGCAAATCTAACACCACAAATAGTAACTGTCAGATTAACCACAGTTTATGGTTTGGATGTAATGCTAAGGCATGACTAATTGAAAATTGACGCAAAAGCTTTAAAATACCCCAGATGCATCAGAGAATGAGAAGGGATGGGAAGTTTCATGATTACAGAAGTCATTCTCATATTAAACCCTTGTACATCGGAACCAAGCTGTGTTGTCATTTTAAGGGATGCCAGATTCCTCCATAGCAATAGGCTGCCATTCAAGAATACTTTTCTACCTTTCATCTGGAGTTAAATTGCACCAGGACAGAATTAATAGGTGCTGCACCTCCAGGCCTACATAATAGTAAGACATAAAATTAGCAAGTTATCAGTTGTGGATCAGACATAGTACCACAGTTTCACAGCTTTTGCTTATGTATAGATATATTAAAATTTCTCTTTCTTAATACTTTCAGCTGTACTGTCGCATTACATGACAATATCTGAAGCTACTTCGTAGGCAGAAGTGTATGTTATTATAAGGGCATGTGAAAAATCCTCAGACCTCCATTCTATAAAGAAGAATCAGGTTATAGAAGTTGGCAGAGTTGATATGAGGCAAAGAGGGGAGTGATTAATCTTTCCCTTCTTGCCACTTTTATTTCCTAAGGCCAACTTTAAGAGACAAAATTTCTCCCAAGATGGCTTCCAACAATTCATGTACACTGTGAACCATAATGTAACTTCAAAATTGTTTGATGGGAAGAGGTAGCAATGACACTAGACATCCAGCACCAAATACTATGAGGTGTATGTCCTTCTCTAAAACACCAAACCAAAAGTATACTGCAGCTATAACATTACATTATACAAATGCATTACATGTGAGGCAGGCCTGCATTTTCCATTTGCCCCCTTGTGTGCAGGAATGGATGATGTCATCTTTCACCCATTCCGGGCCCATCATAAATGCACTCCCCACCGGCGTTTTAACATTCTGCTTCAAAAGTGCTGTTTTCCATCCTATGCCATCTGAAGCCCTTCTGAGCACACGGTCTGGTGCTTCTTTGGATCCAGGGACAGCCCCAGCTCTGATTGGCTGCAGCACTGGGCACACATCCTCCCCTTCAGCGGCCAGTCACTGCCTTGGGCAGCCATTTCATCACAGGCTGCCAGGCTGCTCTGTTCTCTATGGATTGGCAGCAGCCTTTTTTTTATTATCTTGCAGTTGATCCAGTAAATGGCCCATTAAATCAATGATTTTTCCTCAGCCTACGTTTTCTACCCCCAAAGCTCATCACTCCATTCAACCCAGTGAGCACCCTTTCAGTTTCTGACCCAGATTGGTTGAAGCATGCTCCCCTTGCCCTCCCACCCCTTACCCATAGTACTGGAAAGCTTCCTTTTCTTTTCACCCCCCTCTAAATCTTTAAGATGCAGTGTAGGCATGTTGGATTAAAGCTACAGAGCAAAGTGTCAATGAATGTTACTTGCTTCTTAAAGCCATTGGTTCTTCCTTTGCCACAGATTTTCTATGGACCTGCAGTGGAACCTAGGAACAAAAGAACAGCCTATTCCTGTGCTTTGATCATTGTGGCATCAGAGCAATGATGGTACTATAAAGGAAAAAAGGGTGTGTGTTAGAGTGGTAGGAAAGAAAGTGATAAGGGGATGTGAAGGCATCCATACTTATTTATTTATTTATCAATTTTTTTATCACTGCCCATCTCCCCACAAGGAGGGACTCCGGGCGGTTTACAATAAAAACACCATTAAACTTCAGTACAATCATAAATACAATAAATATAAATATAATAAACAATAAACAATAAAATCTGATAAAATCCAGATGGCTAAACGTTCTCTATCATTCCAAGAGTATAAAGGTCATTTTAGGGCCATTCTAGGGGGCCAACCATCCCCAGGAATAACTATTCTCCATCCCGCTCCATGCATGCTGACAAAACCAGGTTTTTAATTTTTTGCGGAAGTCCAGGAGCGAGGGGGCCTGTCTTACCTCCTGGGGAAGAATGTTCCAGAGGGCAGGAGCTACTGCAGAGAAGGCACGCTTCCGTGTCCCCACCAGATGGAATTCTTTTACAGATGGGGTCCGTAACATGCCCTCTCTGCATGACCGGGTGGGACGGAAGGAAAGGCATAGGGATTAGTGAGGAAGAAACAATTCCTGAAAGGAAAAGGCAGGTGCTGAGAGACCCACCCGCACCAGAGCCAGAAACTGAGGTTTACCTTCCCTGCATGGATGGGAAGGGCATGAAGCAGGGGAACAACGAATCAGGTCTTGCAGTGGCCATAATCCAAAGTGACTCCCAACTGGGCCCTGTTGCCATCCTGCTGCAATCTGGACCGAAATGTTTAAAGTCAACTTCAGGAACAGCAGGGAGAACCACAGGAGACAAACAGCTTTGGCTGCAGTGCGGAATTGCCCTTGCATGAGGAAAGTTGTAACAATGGGCAATTTTGCACTGCAGCCTAAGCTGCTTCCTTCTTGCGCTGCTTCCAGCTATTTCTTAAACCAACTTCAGAAATTCCAATCTGGATTACGGTGGGTTAACAACAGGCTCAGTCCAGACTATGGCCACCGCAAGACTTGATTGGCATTCCCCTCTTCTTCCCTTTCCCATCCCTCACAGGCTGGCTCCTGGTATGGACCTTTTAGCGATTTCTCCTTCTCGTTAGTCCCATGCCTTACCTTTGCTTTCCCTGATGATTGCACATGTGGATGTCTCCACCCTTCCCACATGATCTCCTATGGCACTAACCCTTTCTTTTTTCCCCTTATGGTTTCATGTTGCTCTGATACTACAACAATTCAAGCAATAGGGAGTAGGTTATTCTTTCACCTTAGTTCTTCTGTAGGTCCATGGAAATGTGCCAAGGAGAACTGATAGTTCAGTTTCATAGAAAAAAAGTAGCAACATTCTACCTTGCATCTTAAATGTGTTTAAAATAGAAAGGGAAGGGGAGTGTGCAGAAACTAAAAGAGGGCCCACTGGGAGATGTAAAGGTTGAATGGAGCATGAGGTTCTAAGATTAAGGATAGTTTGTTGACCAGAGAGGTCACCATCTAATCAACTGCAAAATTGTTTTTAAAGAACTGCAACTGCTGACCAATGGAGAAAATAGGAGCCCAGCAGCCCACGGCAGTGACCAGCTGCTGGAGAGGCGGAGGCATGCCAGGCACGTAATGCCAATCAGAGCTGAGGCTGCTACTAAAAGGAAACAAAGCCGTGCAGACCATCTACTCTGAAGGGCTTAAGATGGCTCCGAGATTGGAAAACAGTTTCGAATCAAAGCTGGAAAAGAAGGTATGGGGTGCGTTTGCAATGGGCTGGGAGTGGGAGAAGGGTTACATCATCCACCCCTACACTCAGGTAATGGGGAGTGGCCCATATCGGCAACAGGTCAAACGGAAACTTCCCTATGTTACTCTGCCATTAAACTTCACCACAGTGGCATAAATAAAGATTTAGTAGCAATCCTATAATTTTTCCAATCAGCATAATTTAAGAATCAGTTTGCATTCTAAAGTAGAGATATGCATAGTAAAGATAATGTAACTGATTTGAATCAGGTTCCCCTGAATTTTCCCAGATGGCTGTAAGATACTAAAAAAGTCTCTATATCTTTTATAGCTCACCTAACTAGTAGATACTAAAAGCTGTTTTCCTTGATTTTCAATGCAGATTTGCTAGCAGCTGTTTCAACATTTATAAACTTGATTTCCCCTGATTGCCAAATAACCATAAATTCATTTATGCATATTTTGGTATTGCAGGCATAAAAATAATTACATGTCTGATTAAATCCACTTATGCTTTCATGTCTTACTAAATCTCTAATAGATATAAATTGTTGCAATATACTACATGGAGCACATAAATATTAGAACTGCAGCCTGTGGTCTGAAGCACAAACAAGAGGGTTATACTGTTGTATTCACCCTGTTGAAATCAAATTGGATTATCTGCCTCTTGATAGTGCGACGGTCAGATAAATAATTAAAGAAAACTTAACTGTCAATAATTATTTTTTAATTAGGCAACACATATATTAATAAAATAAAGGGATGCAATTTGTAAAGAAAAGCCAGCTATTTATTGTGCAAGGATATCTACTGTGTATTTTTACTTATTCCTGCAAATGTTTATTGTCAACTAGCCTTTCTCAGCTTGGCATCCTCTCCAATATCATCCTATCATACTGCATCCAGTAGAATTTGTCAGCCAGCATGATGATGCTGGCTATGGTATTCCAGAAACTGTAGTGGCTAAATCCTAATTCAATTGAAGTGATACTATTTCTTTTAGCAAAGGCAACATTTGACCTATAATATTTAGTAATGTATTCAGATCTGTTCCTAATACTGAACCAAGCAAATATCACTACAGTGCTTGTTGATGGTTCTTTTCAGTGCTGACTGTTAATTCATCTGCCAGTCATTGAAATACCACTTATCTTAATGAAGTCATTTGGTATTCATCTGAATTTTCTCAATATTTATAGTTATACTGCAATTTAGTTTTAATGTACAAACTACCTAATTTCCACAAAAGGAAATTCTACAAAGGAAAAATAGAAGCTGCTTCCATAAAGTACATAATAATGGTGAGATACCTAATTCATGTATTGGATTTGATGCATTTACAGACACACCAAAGTAATGGTAGAATATAAGACAGTGTGTAGAATTAGTATAAGCTCCCTGCATATTAAATAAGATATAATAGTTTATGTTAGCAGTGCTTAATATGGCAACGTTCCATAGGTTTATAAGGAAGGTGAAATACATGAGGTAAAAGATTTCCACAAGTTTATCTGTTACATCTTACCAAGGAGTTTGGGCAGCTTAGGGTGTGAATCCATCAGACCCAGTTCTGGCTAACACCTCTGCCAATATGCTACCCAATAATTTCTAGGGCAGCAAATATTTATTTAATTTTTATCCCGCCTTTATTATTTTTATAAATAACTCAAGGTGGAGAACATAGCCTAATACTCCTTCCTCCTCCTCTTTTCCCCACAACAACCACCCCGTGAGGTGAGCTGGGCTGAGAGAGAGTGACTGGCCCAAGGTCACCCAGCCGGCTTTCATGCCTAAGGCGAGACTAGAACTCACAGTCTCCTGGTTCCTAGCCCAGCACCTTAACCACTAGACGAAACTGGCTCTCATATGATGTTCATGTCAAGATCAATCATATGCTTCCATTCTTTTTCTTTGGGCTCAGCATCCAAGTTCCAGCTACCAAGCTGAGGTTTTGCAACTTCACCCCATGATACCTTTCGGTGCCACATGCTGTCTCACACCTCTGACCTTAAAAAATGGCACCGTCTCATACGCTATAGTTGCACGTTGTGACTGAGAAACAGTAAAACAAGATATAAACTATGTAAGGTACGTACACATAGACAACATCTCCACAGTGCTGTAGAGAAGTCAAAATCAAATGAACCGATAGCTGAACAGGGGCAATTTCTTTCCAACTGTGTTAACAGCTGTGTGGCCAAATATTGGGAAGGAAGGTCAGAGAAGATCAGGACTCGACTGACAAGGGCTGCATTGAGAAAACTTGCCTTACTGTAAGCCAGTAAGCATTCAGGTTGGCCCATGTTCCTAATCTTACACAATTTCTGAGTTATTCCCCTAAACTGCCATATCATCCAAAAGTCAGTTCCTAACTAACAGGGACTGCAGTTTGATTTAACATTTAAAATTCTGCTTTGATAGAAACATACAGTAGTTGAAAGAAGCCACTGAAGCTTCTCTTGCTCAGTGCAGGATCCCAAATTAAAGCCTTTACAGCAAAAGCCTATTCATCTACATTATTTTATCAGTGTTATTTCATCAATGCAAGCTCAAAACTCATAGGTTTGGTACTCATTTAAAATGTTTTGAATTGGCTCTGTACACACAGATTTAATATCGGAGGCTTAACTTGCATGAAAAACAAAACAAAACAAAATAGTTTTATTTTCATATATATCAGACATCATGTTGAGTATCAGGCTTCCAGACTTGGTCACAAGGAATATAGACTGTAAGTGCCTTTTAACAGAAAAGCAGAATATACTCTACTTTAACATATAATAAATGGTACATGGGAGATAATGAAGTAAAAGTGAAATTGTATGCTATGTGTGATAGACAAAGTTTTAAACTTGTAATCTGAATATTGTCAATAGGGTTTGGAAAAGAAATGGCAGGTGGAAAACATTTTAATTGAAACAATAAGTTTGATATTCTGACATTTGACAGAAGTATTAATTTTTGTTGTTGTTGGACCATAAGGAAGGCTGAGCGCCGAAGAATTGATGCTTTCGAACTGTGGTGCTGGAGAAGACTCTTGAGAGTCCCCTGGACTGCAAGGAGGTCAAACCAGTCAATCCTAAAGGAAATCAACCCTGACTGCTCATTGGAAGGACATATGCTGGAGCTGAAGCTCAAATACTTTGGCCACCTAATGAGAAGAGAGGACTCACTGGAAAAGACCCTGATGCTGGGAAAGACTGAAGGCAAAAGGAGAAGGGGACGGCAGAGGATGAGATGGTTAGATAGCATCACCGATGTAATGAACATGAATTTGAGTAAACTCCGAGAGACAGTGGAGGACAGGAAGGCCTGGCATGCTATGGTCCATGAGGTCACGAAGAGTCGGACACGACTGAACGACTGAACAACAACAACAACAAAAATTAATTTATATTTGAGTTTAAACTAATATTTAAAAACGTTTTTTTATAAAAAACATAAACACTAAGTATGTACAGTAATTAATTTCAAAATCAAGTTGATGTTTACTGTCAGATGCAAAAGTTTCACCACAACTTAAGCCAGTGTTTCTCAACCTTGGCAACTTGAAGACGTGTGGACTTCAACTCCCAGAATTCTGGGAGTTGAAGTCCACACATCTTCAAGTTGCCAAGGTTGAGAAACACTGATTTAAGCTAAGCCATATTTAATTGTTCATAGGCATCAGGGTCCCTTCCAGTCAGGTCTGCACATTCCTCCATCTCTGCTATTCTGGTAGAGCCTTGAGAAGATTAGCAGCTTCCATCTCCAGTCACATCTTCTCATAATTTCCAAATGGTAGGTTATAACTTTTTAAACTGACGTGTTTCTTTTAAAAATGTAATTAATATTCAATGCAATTCATTTGTTTGCTTGTTTGTTGATATCCTGCCTTTTCATTCAGGAGCTCAAGAAGGACACCCTGCTCCTAATTTTCCCAACACCAACAATACTATGAGGTAGGTTGGGCTGAGTGAGAATGGCCGGCTCGAAGTCATGCAGTGAGCTTCACTGGCTGAGGATGGACTAGAACCTGGGTCTCGGTGCTCCTACTTCAACACCAGTGGTGGGCTGAAGTTGGAAACCAAAGTTATGCTTCTTTGACCATGGAGAGGTCACAGGAAGGGCTGTGGATTTGCTGTGGTCATACTAAATGGATTCAGAATTGACCAATGTAATGAAGAACCAATTTGAAAGTTTCCCACAGATAAATATGAAGTCTTTACTTCCAAAATATAGGCATTTTATTTTGAATAGTTTTTTTAAACCAGCGCTACTTTGTCTGAATAGCATTCAGACTTGACTTATTATTCCTAATTATTCTACTTCTATCCTACTTTTCTGCGTTAGCAAGCACCCAAGTCAATAACAAAAATTAAACCAGAATATAAACTAGTTTAAAAATACAAATTAAATACTAGAATCACTTTGCCTTGACCTCTGTGTCATGGATATTTTCATTTTTGTTTGTCATCAATAAGTTCATTAAAGCAACAAGTTAGTCGTTTGTTCATCTGTCTATGGAGCAAAAGGAGAACTATCACCAAGTGGAAGCACTTTAATGTCACAGGCCTGTTGTATGAATGAGAGATATGCATGCTTTGTTCCCATACATTTTAACTTATTGTGTCCCAGGTCTCTTTCCACCCATGCTTTTTGGTATGTCCCAATTTAAGGTCTAAATATAGACTGATGTATACTCTGATACGTATTCATTTCAGAGAATGACACAAGTCAGTTTAATCTGTTACTACACACAAGAAAAGTTTGCCTGAAAACTCCTGCTCTTTTATTACTCCTTAGTTCTCTAAGCATGTGAATTCTGTAAATAGGCTGCAGTGAGTGATCTTTCATTTCCTTCAGTTGGAGGAATGGGCAATGTGGTTCTAACGTTCCTTGTTACATGATAAAATAAAGGAAAGCTTTGTAGTTGGCATTACATACCTTCACTCAAAAGATTTACTGTGGTAATCGTGACAAAGTCATGGCTGTTTCTTTAGCAGCAAGAAAGTTTTCAGAAGACAGGAGGCATTGTTGTTGTTTGCCTTGCAAATTATAAAATACCTCAAAAATTACATGGTGTCAAACTGTGTGACACAGATTATAAAAATAATATATAGCTCTGAATTTTATTAAGAAAATTGCATCAGATTAACTCTTAATATTCCTAAGACATTCTATGCCTTAAACTTTATTATTATAGAAGAAAGGCATTTGATTGTATTTTGTACATTTTGTCACGCCAAGTATGAAAAAACAACTCTGTACTAAGTTTAAACAGATCAATATTTTTATACATAGTAGAATTAAACAACCATTAGTAGTGGATACAGATTAGTTGAAATTGAGAGTACTTTATTCATTCAGTGTAACAAAAGAACGCATACCAGGGCAGACATTTTACCCATGCAGCCGAATATTATCTATTATGACTAACAACAATCCTCTTGGGTCTCACATACAAAACTTTGACCTCATCTGCCCTGTATTAAGTATAGAAGACCAGATGAGCAACCAAACCTGTACCCAGGCCATGAATCACAAATAGAAAGATCAAGCCTGAAAACAGACCAGAGCCAAGGGTCAGTTGTAGACAGAGAAGCCCAGCTAAAATCCCTACTTTTAAGAAGGATGTTATTCCTGAAGAGACCTCTACCCACAAGATCAATTGAGCCTTTGCCCTCTAATCCTAGGACTAAGGATATTTGAAAAGTAAAATTCTGGCATTTCCAGGTGTGACTATGTAAGATTATTGTATTTCTTTATCTCAAGTTTACCTCCCATCCATTTCTTATACTGCTTTAATTAAATCTATTCTATTAATTTGGACTCTGAATTTAATTTTCTGCCTAATTCCAGGCTCCTGTCAGGCTTCATATCAAGCTTGGCTGTAACTCTCAGTTCTCCAGACACTGAACCCTTTATTCAGGAATTGGCTGATTTGGCAGAAGGCTCCCAGACATGATTCAGCAAATTAGTCTGTTTATTGAAGACAAGAATGAAGCCACATCCACAGAAGATTTGCCACTGTAGTCACAGAAGCAAAATCTTTATACAAACGATGTTCCAGGCTTTAAATTCTAGTATTTTTTTCCCTCCTTCCTTCCCAGGCAATGGACCTTCGGCTGTATTCTTGATAGCTTTGGGAAGTACCTGATCTCTGTTGAGATAACAATAGTTTCTAACCTGGTTCCTGCTTTACCAGCTTCATTAGTTACAGATCTAACTTTACATACTGAACTTAGCCAATTTACTTCACTTTAAGAAATGGGAATAATAGATCCAATCTGAACTGGTGGCAACTAGTGGACTTGCTGGAGGGGCATCTGTGGGGGAGGTTAAAAAAGCCATGAACCATCAACTGTAGCCATGCGATTGAAGTCCCACCCTTCCTTATGCACTCATGACTTTTTTGATACCCCTCCCTTCCCCCGACTGATGCCCCTGACCTCCAGAGTCATTGTGGGACCTTCCTACCATACCATCTTCTAGCCAAAATGTTAGCTATCATCAATGCACTCTTTAATTATCTACTGTACCACTCATATAAACATATTTAGCCTGGTTTCAAATAATATGCTAAGTTAAAATAGTGGTCGGTTAGTTAGTTAGTTAGTTAGTTAATTTATTTATTTTAATTGGTTTAAATGGTTACCCATCACACAGCTTTAGTGAGCCTGCAAGTGCTAATGTAGTTTAGATGGTGATTTTGTAATCATATAGTTTATAATATGCTACTTATACCATTGCTTTATCATCTTGTGAGTTTTCTTGAAAGGGACTAACTCTAAATGGTATATGTTAAAAAACTTGAAATTTGAAAAAAAAACCATGAAAAGTAATTTCATATTACTGATCTGTTTGAAAATGACAAAAGGTGCACATTCCCACTTACAAAATTAAGGTGGAATCAAGCTTTTTAAAAAGAAACAAACATTTGTCCCTACTGCAAGCAATAATCCAATCAGTTTCTCTTTTCCCCTTAAAAGAGTGGGTTTTTTTAATTAAAAAAATGCTAAAATTCAAAACTTTTCATTGGTGCATGGTTGCCATATGGCTTACAGTAGCACATTATCAATCTGTTTATTAAAAAAAATCCTGGTCCTCTAGTGAGTGTCCTGTCAAATTTCTACATCAGAGAGCTGGAAGGTTTTCAAGAGTATTTCCACTTGTGAGTAATATCCTGCATCAAAGCATATTCATAAGCATCTCTTTGTGGCAATACTTGTAGATTTAAGTGGCATTAATTAGAAGCTAGTGTTATAGTGGAGGCGTATATGAGGCAATAAATACCTTTTCTGGGTGACTAGAGGTCACAGAGCTACGAATCCAAGGTGTTTATAATCAGAAAAACTGTTTATTGCTAGTTAGATACAATACCATGACCCAAAGCCTTAGTACTTGGTGTAGCCTAGGAGAGAAAGATGTCAGACAGGGCACAAATCAATATAATATTTTAAATCTTCCTTATAAGCTACTAAGGAACTGTCTAGATTTAAGGTTGTATCATAAGCAACTGCTTAAACCGTAAAATCACATTTACAATAGCAGAAAAGATAATAATAATAATAATAATAATAATAATAATAATAATAATAAAATACTAATAACAAAAAGTGTACTTCTTTGAGCCTTAAAAGTAAGTCAGAGAACCAGCTGTACATGACTCCAATTTTATTCAGCTGTCCATAGCTAAAATGAAATCTGTCATAGTTGTGCCTGCATGGGTATTGTGAGGGAAAGCATAGTGTTAAATACATGTATCCTTCATCCAACCAGACTAAAGGAGTGTTTAGCTTCATAAAAGCTCTGTGAGATTGGTTAAAGGTGACATTGACTTACCATAATGCTTAGATATCTACTATATGGCTGAGTGATTCAGAAAATTCAAGCCTGTCATCGGAGATCGGTATATTCATAACAATGGCTAATGGTCATTAGAGAAATGTGGGCATTGCAACATTGTAACTATTTAAAATATTCAAATTTAAGTTATTTTTAAAGACTCTGTTT
Source organism: Charina bottae (assembly GCA_023362775.1). Lineage (NCBI taxonomy): Eukaryota > Metazoa > Chordata > Lepidosauria > Squamata > Charinaidae > Charina > Charina bottae. The sequence goes on from JALMGJ010000007.1 coordinate 34,140,765, forward strand.
AACTAATTAATAAAAGTAAAGGTTCCCCCCGCACATTTGTGCAGTCGTGTCCGACTCTAGGGGCCGGTGCTCATCTCCGTTTGTTAGCCGAAGAGCCAGCGTTGTCCGAAGATGCTTCCACGGTCATGTGGCCGGCATGATGCGCGCGGAACGCTGTTACCTACCCACCGAAGTGGTACCTATTCATCTACTTGCATTTGCATGCTTTCGAATTGCTAGGTTGGCAAGAGCTGGAGCTAGTGTGGGAGCTCACTCCGTCACGCGGGGCTAGGGATTCGAACCTCCGAACTTGCGATATTCCGATCGACAAGCCTGGCGTCTTACCCGCTGAGCCACCATGCCCCTTTAACTAACTAACTAACTAATTAATTAATTAATTAACTAATTAATAGGTAACACTTATTCTAGCCCAAAACCTGTTTCACAAAAGGGATAGGAAAAAGATATCAAAATTGACAATTTTGAAACTTGTCCTTTACAAGCAAGAATGAGGTGTGTGTGTGTGTGTGTGTGTGTGTGTGTAGTTTAAGGTATCAGAATGAACAAGTGTAATGTCTATTTTCCCATTTCATATGTACCAAGCCTAAGGCACGGTGTTGCAATCATAAGTCAGTTGTTGCAACAGAATTATTAAAGTCAACCCTGCAATTCCCTGATCTTGAAAATCCTATAGGAAATTGAAAGTACAAGTACACAGTTATGCATAAAAGCAAGATCAACGACAGGTTGCTATATATTGCTAACTTCAGGGACAACCTTACACAGCATGAAAAAAAATAGACATACAGTATCTCAGAAGGTAAAAGTATACAGTATGTAGCTGTCTGTACAAATTGTGTGTGTCTGTCTGTCTGTCTGTGTCTGTGTCTGTGTACAGTGGAATCCACTCAAAACTGAAAGCATAGAGGATGATTTTTTTTATTTGTAAAATATAATCTGACATGCATTTTGCTAGAAAGTGAAAGGGCAATATATGTTATACTGTATATAAAATGTTACCAAAGAGAATGAGGGGAAAAAATCCAAGCTTCTTAATTTTTTCCTGTAGGTGATACAGGATATCTTGTGAAAATTAAATTTTAAAAGATGTTGACCCCAAACAAACAATATGCTATCAAAGGCATTCTACTTGTGCATAAAGGTGTTACAACATACCCCCTATTTATTGGAAACAAGTATAGTCACAAAGAATAATGTCCGTTTTATTTGATCTTGACTTCTTCATTTTTTTAAAAAAATGAAATTTAGTAACTACAGATAATCATATAACAGTAGACTGATTTCAGTAATATACAGTATTTCAATACACATTTTAATGTGTTCTAAATAACTCTATGCAGAGTGTGATTTTTTTAATTAAGAGATAGTGCCTGCAATATGATACTGGCTTTTTAAAACAGGGATTTCTTCAATGGAATTATTACTACTGATAGTAGAAAAATATTAAGTGTACAATATACTTACTTGGTAATAAGCTTCCTACAAGCTCAACATCCTAGGCATGTCGCTTTTAGAATGTGATATTACTACTAACCATTGAGCAGTAATTCTGTAGCTTGGAAAGTAACAAAGTAAAAAATATCTACTCACAGGCCAACTAACTATATAAGCACAACTGGAACAAAAACATTATAAATGCTTTGGTTTTGTATGCTTTCTTCCATTTTCCAAGAAAGAGAAGTAACTTTTTTTTTAAAGACTGCAACCCTATACTTGTTGACTTATTTCTAGTGGGCCTGGAAGTAAGCCAGATGGGACTCACTGGGACCTACTTTTGAGACATTTATACAGGACATCACAGTCAGTCACTGTATTCATCAAACCACTTTAGCCTCCAATTGATGAGTTGTTTCTTTGTGAGTGTAAAGGAACAACATATATATATATATATATATATATATATATATATATATATATATATATATATATATGAGTCTTGAAAATAATTTGCTACAGTGCTGATGTTTCACCTGATTAGCAGTCTAATTTTAATGTCCTTCAAGTAATGAACTGAAATGTGTAAAACATAATTATGCTTAGAATTAAGCATTTCTTAGTTTTCACTAATTCGTAAGATGTTATATATCCAAACAATTAGAACTAATTAGTTATTTCTTGGGTTATAATAAATCCTTGTCATTCTAAATATGCATAAGAAGAAGAATGAGGGCTATACTGGATCCAGACAAAGTTCCATCTAGTTCAATATTATGTTCCCATCATTGAGTATTGGGAGCAAATAAAAAGGACATACAGTATATTCACTAAGGTCTTCAGAGACATCTTGCTGGATACTGGATGAAATACTCACCTTAACCAGTAGCCATTGATAGTATTATTTCCCATTAATTTCTCTCATTCTTCACTTAGCCAGGTGAGGATCAGACACTGTGGTATATTCGGGCTGTGAGACTTGGGTTGCAAAAATATGGAAGATTTAGAGTTTTCTGTATTCCTCTGTTGCCATCTAGGCATTCTCCAGATTTTTACAGCCCTGTTACATGTTAGTGTGTGGTTGATTGTATGGGGATTTGCCTCTCAAAACAAAACATCCTGGTGTCCCACTGGGCACAATTGTTACTAACAAGGCTAAGGGTGATATTTGATTAAAAGAAAAATGACTGAGGAAGATAGAGTAATTTACATAACTGCTACAGTACTGAATGAGAAAAATAAACTATGCGATCGTGGGTCAGTTCACTCTTCACCAAGTTCCTTTTTGGAGATTTTCCATGATAAGTTATCATGGAGTTTGAATGCATGATACAGAAATGGCAGGGTGGGAATTTCCATGGGTGTAGGATGTGTTGCCTGGCTTCTATACAGATAAACAGATATATAATATTTTACAGTAATTTAATTGCTAAAAACAGCATCCTATTTTAATTTATTTCTAAGAACAGAATTATGCAGTTTCAGATTTTCAGCCACCTGCTTCTCTGTGAAGCCAAGGGTATTCTATAGTACTATTAATTTGGAGATAATTTTGTAGAACACATTGCTTATTTCAATATGCATTTTACTTCCCAAGAAACTATCAAATTCAGGTTTGAGACTAGCGCTGTCCCCTTGGAGAGTCCCAAGTGAATTTTAATTTTCAGAGGACTTCATGCACCATTTGTTGTTTATTCCTTTGTAATAGTATTATTTCCATTATGATAATAGGATTATGTTCATCATAACATGTGTTGTCTTTCATAGTGTAACCTCAACTTTTCCCACAGGAAGAGACAGGATGTAAAAGGCTTATCTGATTGAATGCGTTCAAATGAATTATAGTCCTGCAATCATAAAAAAAAGTTTAATGTTTGTTTAATGCTAGTTAGTTTTTGGTATTTAAATACCACATAATGGCAATTATAAAATGGTATAAACTGAATTCTAATATTTGGAAGAAAAGAGGTACAAAAATTCCACTCATTGTGTTCAATGTTACCTAGACAAAACGTGATCAACTGTATAACATGGAAGTCTTGTATCATAATATATGCCATTTCAGTTGTAAGTTGAGGTTAATATTTCTTAAACCTGGGCTTCAATTTTCTGGCCCCTGAAGGAAGTAACATGGGGACCACATTTTTAATATAAAAATATAGCCATATTTTTGCTGTCTAAGATCAAATAAAAGGTGTTGGATTTCTCCATGAAAGCCTCCGAAGTAGAACATTTTAAGATTGGAAGACTAAAAAAAGGCTGAATAGAAGAAGAAATTTTATTTGGTCAATGATCAGCATGTACTACAGTACAATAAAACAGGCAAATATAAATAAAATATAAATAAAGTCTATAAATTAAGCTGAATGACTGGGTCTATAGTCCTTTAAAAGCCTCTTAACCTATAAAAATGAACAGAAGCTAATGTCTATTGAACTAAACCATGAGACTAAACCTATAAAACCTATCCATCTATAACAGCAAAAAGGGTTAATTATTATATATATTGTGTATTATAGTATATTGTGATTCACATTTATACTATAATACACAGCTTTCCAAACTGTGTGTCGCGACACAAAAGTGTGTCACCTGGGGGCCCAGGTGTGTCGCGTCAAAACCCGGAAGCGCTGATGGTGCACCGCCGCCGTGCGCACAGCGGCAGCAGGCCATCAGCGCTTCTGGGTTTTCCCATGGCGATACACCAACGGCGGCGCGCAAAAATCCGAAAGCGCCACAGCTGCAGTGGCGCGCAAAAACTGAAAGCGGCAGCAGCAGCGCTTCCGGGTTTTTGCGCGCCGCCACAACGGCAGCGCTTATGGGTTTTCTCGTGCGCCGCCACTGGTATGTCGCTGCGGGAAAACTTTGGAAAGCCCTGCTATAATACAATAAAATAAAATGTGTTTAATTTGTAAAATCTACTCAAATAATATAACATAAATACAAACCACATATTTTATACTCTTGCAATTAGTTATCCCTTTTGGAATCTACAGTCAATCTAACAGTATTTAGCAACTTTCAAGGTAACTATGTCGTTTCTATCAGACAAAAGATACCAGAGATAAAATGGATCTGGATGGCCTGGGTAAATTACAAATATCCTAATTCAATAGGCAGTTCAGAAAAAAATAAATAACTGTTTCAACCTGACCAATTTCATGTGAACAAAGCCATTCATTATATGGGATTTTCTAATACTTCCCTTGTAGAACAGCAATAGATAGAATACTGAATCGTGCTAATGTCCTAGCCCATCTATATTTGGGTGTTTCTTTTTGCCTAAAATATTCAGGGGGTAAGCACAAAGGTAAACCCCAGAGGCACACAGGATTGGGTTTCCTACCTTTAAATCTATTTTTCTATGCCTGAGCTTAGTTTTGGTAGGATTATAGCCTAGGGCTCATGTTACTTCCTGTGAATATCTACAATAATTCAATTTATGCAGAATACATCCAGGATAGGATAGGATAGGATAGGATAGGATAGGATAGGATAGGATAGGATAGGATAGGATAGGATAGGATAGGATAGGATAGGATAGGATATCAGAAGAGATTAGGGATACCAAACTGATAGGATAAAAAACTGTTTTCAACCAATAGTTCAGAGTATTGACCTGTCAGCCCTATAAGGTAGACCAGATTAAGAAACAGACACTGTACAGACCAAAAGCTACTTTTATTAGAACAGCTACTGTATAGTAACAGGATCTTGTAAGTCTGAATGTGCTTCCTTTCTTATCTTCATGAGAAGGGGTGTGGATGTCTGAGGCATTTTCGCAAACCACTTTCTTGGCCTGGACTCAAGTTCTGTTTATCCAATCGTTGCCTTGGTAGCAGATATTCCTTTTGTCCTTCAAGGCCTTCCTCTTTATTCACTACATGAGCTTTGGCTTAGTTTCAATTTTGTATATACCAGCTTGCAGCTGGAGAGCCACATACATCACGATACCTGAAAGATATTTCTTAGAAATTTGGATTGTAAGGTCTGCATCAATGATTTATTTCTATAGGGTCCTATCTGAACACATTCAGAAGTTGTGCTCCAGCTTTAGCAGTAAATAATTTAATAGCTGCTAGAATATATAATGCTCCCTGAGATCTATAAAAGCCTTGAATTGTCAGAGTTGATTTTTGTGCATTCTGTAGAGTGTACTCTAGAAGCACTTTCCAGCTTCCTGTCACATGAAAGATTATTCCCCAAAATTATACTTGAATATTTTAACCTGTTGGGGATACCAAGTCATCTTGTCTGCCTCCTGAGGAATCTGTATAACGACCAAGTAGCAACGGTAAGAACAGACCATGGAACAACAGACTGGTTTAAGATTGGGAAAGGAGTACGGCAGGGTTGTATACTCTCACCCTACCTATTCAACTTGTACGCAGAACATATCATGCGACGTGCTGGGCTTGATGAATCCAAGGCTGGAGTTAAAATCACTGGAAGAAACATTAACAATCTCAGATATGCAGATGATACCACTTTGATGGCTGAAAGCGAGGAGGAGCTGAGGAGCCTTATGATGAAGGTGGTGATAGAAGGAAGTGCAAAAGCTGGGTTGCAGTTAAACCTCAAAAAAACCAAAATTATGGCAACCAGCTTGATTGATAACTGGCAAATAGAGGGAGAAAAAGTGGAGGCAGTGACAGACTTTGTATTTCTAGGTGCAAAGATTACTGCAGACGCTGACTGCAGCCAGGAAATCAGAAGACGTCTACTTCTTGGGAGGAGAGCAATGGCAAATCTTGATAAAATAGTTAAGAGCAGAGACATCACACTGACAACAAAGGTCCATATAGTTAAAGCAATGGTATTCCCTGTAGTAACCTATGGCTGCGAGAGCTGGACCATAAGGAAGGCTGAGCGGAGGAAGATAGATGCTTTTGAACTGTGGTGTTGGAGGAAAATTCTGAGAGTGCCTTGGACTGCAAGAAGATCAAACCAGTCCATACTCCAGGAAATAAAGCCAGACTGCTCACTTGAGGGAATGATATTAAAGGCAAAACTGAAGTACTTTGGCCACATAATGAGAAGACAGGATACCCTGGAGAAGATGCTGATGCTAGGGAAAGTGGAAGGCAAAAGGAAGAGGGGCCGACCAAGGGCAAGATGGATGGATGATATTCTGGAGGTGATGGACTCGACCGTGGGGGAGCTGGAGATGGCGACGGCCGACAGAAAGCTCTGGCGTGGGCTGGTCCATGAAGTCACGAAGAGTCGGAAGCGACTGAATGAATAAACAAACAATTTTAACCTGTTGCAGCTCATGCCCATTTAAAGGCCATTGGTGACATATAGGGTCCTTTGCAGAGACTACTACCTTTGTTTTATCATAACTGATCTCTAGAATTTCCTCTCTGCAATGGATTGTATGGATCTCCTCAGGCCTACTTGAGTAACTGCCAAAACTACTACTGTACATTATCTGCACACAGAAGTTTTGAACATATTTATGTGCCACTTTGGGGGGATGATGTGCCAATTTATCTAAATCTGACACCAGAAGATTTATATAAAGGTTAAATAAAATTGGAGCCAGGATACAACCTTGCCTAACTCCTTTACCCATTTAGATTTCCCTTATATAATGTTCCAGAATGAAACACCAAACTTTTATTCTCAAGTTATTGTGAAGCCTTTGCAAAAGTAGAGGATTTGGAGGATCATTTCAGCCAATGCCATAACCTGTTCCTGGGAAATAAGTCAAAGGCAGACTTAAAATCTACAAAGGCAGCATAAAGTGCTGATCTAGAAGTATATTTTTCAACCAGAAACTATAATATCATAATTTGGTCTGTATGGGACTGTCCTGGCCTAAAACCAGCCTTCTCTTCAGCTAATATATATTCTTCTTAAACCCAATCCAGTAGTTTGTCTCTTAAATGAATTGCACACATTTTGGTAATTATTTTTAATAAGCTGATTGGTAATTAGACAGAACATTCCTTTTGCCTTTCTTATAAATATGGATTATTATCCCCAGGATCTATTCCAGTGGAAATGATACAGTACTATCAATCTATGTAAAAAGAGAAACTGCTATTAAAGTCCACCAATCTAAATTGCTATGAATAATTTCTATAGTAATGAAGTTATTAGCTGAGGTTATTCCCATTTTAATATGTTTGACCGGTGAAGTTATTTCTGTACAAGTTACTGGTGTCCAGTTGGGGAAAAGGGTGGATAGTGATTGGACAGGCCAGGTGTGGATGGATTTTAAAGTACCTGAAGCCACCCCTTGACCTGAAGTAGAATATTTGGTTAAGCCTTACAGCTTGTTTTATATAAATCTCTTCTCATTAATGCTACCAGGAAGGAGCCAGGAAAACACATCTTTTTCTCTGTCTTTACTTCTTAGGTAATCTGCCATCGTTGGGTATAGGGTGGGTTAGGCAACATTTGAAGGGGCCACAAATCACCTTTCCAACTTTCTGAAGAGCTGCAGGAAGCCACACGGTTTGAGAAGCCACCGAAAAGGGGCATGAACATTTTTTTTACTCTTCGATTTTTGCCTTTTGATGTGAGTGGGAACCCTTCATTCTCTTGCTGAAGACCATTCCAAACCCTGAAAAAAAGTCATTCTAATTCTTTTTTTTTTTTGGGGGGGGGGGAGGTGAGGAATATATAAGGATACAGGTAGGAGAAGGAGGCCTTTCAGATGCAAATGAGCCCCATCCCCATCCAAAAAACTGCCCCAAACCTTGAAAAATCAGCTAAATTTATCCTGCTGAAATCTAGCCATTTTGCCACTGTATTTCAGTGGTGCCAGCCCATGGGAAGCTCCCCCCGGCTCAGTCTCAGAAACTCTAATGCTGGTTTTGGGTTTGTTCTGCCCAAATCCTGTTTTGAGAGCAGTTGGTGTACCCCATCATGGGGAATGAAACTGGCTAAAGTCCACTGACCAAGCAGAGATACCCAAAACGTCCACCTTTCTTAGAAAAACAGGTGGCATGACCCGTGCTTTAGAAGCAGTAACCTTTGCCCAGCCTATAGGGCAATAGCATTGCTATGCTTTCACAGAGAAAACCTCCCAGAGTTCCCCATGGGGAGAGATGGGCGGTCATATAAATTAAACAAATAAATAAATAAAAAGAACCCACAGCAAGAAAGACAGATTCATCCTGTACAGCTATTTGTTACTGCAGATTTTTGTTTTAGATTTCCTTTCTACTAGTATATTCCAAGACTTCCATTTATATCACGATGAATAGCAGGCTGGGTATGATCTTCATTTCTTTCCATCCTTATGAAGATCATACCCAGCCTGCTATTCATCGTGATATAAATGGAAGTCTTGGAATATACTAGTAGAAAGGAAATCTAAAACAAAAATCTGCAGTAACAAATAGCTGTACAGGATGAATCTGTCTTTCTTGCTGTGGGTTCTTTTTATTTATTTATTTGTTTAATTTATATGACCGCCCATCTCTCCCCATGGGGAACTCTGGGAGGTTTTCTCTGTGAAAGCATAGCAATGCTATTTCTTTTTTAGATGGGGCATTAACTGTCCTTAATTTAAAAAAGCAAATCTACATGCTGCCATTAACCATCCTCCAAATATAATTTGTTTTCTTCCAGTTGCCTCTGTGGCAAATGCTTAACAAAAAGGAAATTAATGTGGCAAAGTGCATATCTAAGCTAATATAGTATGACTATGAATACGTTTTGCAATTTACAGTGCTTCCTGAAACCAAAACTGTTCCTTAAGTTGGGTTGACTATGTACCTTAAAGCATTACTAAAGCTGTTTTCATGGAGAAAACCACAACTATTATACGTACTAGCTGCTACACTGGTACAGGTGTATAATAAGCCCGTGTAATTAGATGAAAGATACATAATGGTTTGTTGTTGGTTACGCATTTACAACAGCTGACGATGCGCTTAATGTGCAGTTCAAAAATTAAGAAAATTACTTATGGCTCCGCAGGAGGATTCCTTGTGGACTTCAATTCAAAAACACTCTGTGCTTTTTTCAAAGTAGATTCCCAGGGCTGTCTGTAATTTAACTTGTAAGCTATTATTTTTATTCAAGATGGCTAAAAAATGTAAATAGCTGTCTAACTGAAAGTAACAAAATCGCCAGAAGCTGTGCATCTGTACTTTTTGTGTGTAATAATATATTTGTATGCAAAAATATAATTTATGTACATTTACATTTTTATTAGAGCCAGTTTGGTGTAGTGGTTAAGGCATCAGGCTAGATCCCAGGAAGCTGTGAGTTCTAGTCCCGCTTTAGGCACAAAGCCAGCTGGGTGACCTTGGACCAGTCACTCTCTCTCAGCCCTAGGAAGGAAGCAATGGCAAACCACTTCTGAAAAACCTTGTCAAGAAAACTGCAGGGACTTGTCCAAGTAGTCTTCAAGAATCAGACATGATTGAACGGATTAAAAAAAATTGGACTACTATACACACACACACACACACACTTCCTTCACACTATAGCTTGCCTTCTATCATAGGATAATTTTAAAATATTGTGCAAAGTGTGTGATGATATTGGTTTCAGATCTAGAATCCTGCATATAACACTGCTCACCATTTATTTGTGACTGATGGGACTTGTGCAGGGAATGTCTCAAGGGACTGAGCTCTCCATTAATTGCCATTATTTTATTTTATAGGATTTATTGGAACCTCTTCAATATAAGGGTTTTTTTGTGTGCAAATTAAAAAAACACACAGATATGAACAATAGTAAAATGAAAAGCATAATAAAATATTACAGAATACTTAAAAGGCCCGAGTATGTCAATATAAGCCTTTCTTGAAGAAGTAGATGAATCTCCTTGGGAACAGCATTCTGTAAGTAGGGAACCCCCTTTCTCTTCCAATGGGAGGGGCAACTGAGAGCTCATTCTAAGATGACCACAGAAATCAAGTAGCTTAATGCTGGAGAAGGCAATTCTTCAGGCATCTAAGCTATGAGCAGCATACAGCTTTAAAGGCAAGTCTCAGCATCTTGACTTGTGTTTGGAGATAAACTATGAATTAGTGCACTTATTGGACAACTAACAACTATATTGACATTGAAAGGCCAATCAGTGTGCTGTGGGTAGTGGGAAGTCTATTTGACATTGCCTCAGGTTCAAAGGGGTCCTCAAATTTAGCCTTATTTTTTTTAATATAAATCAGCAAGTTCAAATACTGAGGACCCACAGTTCAGACAGTTCATTGCTGGGGTTGCTCTGCCTTTTGTCAGGGGCAATTGGAACTAGGAATAGAAATCTACCAAATGTTCCACTGTGTTCCATATCAGCTACTGTAGTCCTTATCCTACATTGCCCCTAATACATTGCCTGATTTAACTTTACTTGGGATATGTAGAATTGTTGCTACTAGTACATAATAAATCTGCCTACTTGCTTGCAAGCATTAAATATCATTTCCCCATAAAGACTTTCCTAAACAGCATTTCTAAATGGAAGTAGAACAATTGCTTTATATTATTCCATATTAGTCCACCAAGTTGAATTGTCCCAAATATAATATTTGACATTGGCAAGGGAGTGAACTCTATTGGGGGAAGGTGTGGAGCACCAGTTTATCAATCCCTATCCAGTTCATTTCTGAACCCAGACCATTATTTAAGACTTTCATTGCTTCACTTGAATTAGATAAAAGGGGAAAGATCTGAATATAACATGCATGTTGATGATACTTCATTCCAATTTCTTGGATAACTCTATTGGCAACACTTTGTAAATGATATCAACTTTGGGAGATAAAACCTTGCAGTTCCACACCATAGAAAGTTTCCTAGTTTCAACCTGCCAATATTAAGATGGCTTTGCCATCTGGCCTGGAAATCCAGTAACATGGGTATGGAGCCTGCAAAGTGGCTGTATTGCTAGGGAAATTGAGTGTGCTCTCTCACAGATTATGGTTTTTAATGATTGTTGTTGTTAAATTTTGGTTATTTTGTTCTATTGTTTTGTGTTTTTAACTTTGTATGCCACTCAGAGTCACATATGTGAGATGGACAGCTATATAAATTTACTAAATAAATAAATAAAATTAGCTTCTTTAGTAAACTCCTGGGATTAGGATGGAACCATAGCTGTAAGAATGCTTCCCTAGCTTGATCCCCTTTGGATGTACTGAGGTGGCTACAGATTCTGTAATTCTCATTTGACACCTATAGAGAGTGTCTGCTTGAGGAAAAACACACTATGGTATCTCCTTAAGACCCATCTTTGAATGTCCATTCAGAATGCTATTAATACTTACAGCTTATACTGTCATCATCTTGATCAAGTAAACTACCTTTGCATCAACAAGTTTGGTAGAAAATGTGGCTTATAAGATCTATTACCTTCCCATAACAGGCATTTTATTTTTAAATGTTTCTCTTGGTAATAATAATCAACTGTATCAACTTTCCCAAATTACACCTTGATAAAAATGTATTGCCCAAGAGTAGATACTACTCTAGTAGCAGATGTGAAGTTATCAGGGTTCGATAAGCATTTTCACATAAATTATTACATGGGCAAAGTTAATCATTATGTACAGGTGGTATGCCACCTGTTTAATTCAGTCTGGAGTGTATTTGAATGTAATATAGCAAACGGAAGAACTCTCCACAATTCAAATTATACTTAGGTATCTGCCAAGTGAGCAGAAATAACAATTTCATTTCATTTATATCCAAAGAAATTTTGTGAAGAAACATACTTCTCTTTAACAGTATCTTTAATATGTAACTTGTGGTACAGTATGGAGCATAATAGATAGCATCCACCTTTACTCATTAAAAATATTATTGGCAGGATAAATAAAGGAGATTGAATAAAGTATAATATTTTAACTTATACTTTGAAAAATGCATAGATAGCTGCATCAATAATTGCTAATACAAAATAATATCTGAATATGTCATCAAACAATCCCGTTTGATTAAGAAATACACTCCTTATCAAATTTCCTTGTCAAGAATCCAGGGACTACAATTATGCTGATGCCCTAATCAGCACTTTGTTAGTACAGTGGCTAATTTGATTCTGCTAAAGTAAGAAATAGAAATAAAAGGAAATTATGGACATTATATTGGACAGGAAAGGATAAGTCAAAGGGCACCACTGACAAAAGAGATACAGAATAATACTTTGAAAGAAATTGTTGCTTATATAAAATCTGGACTTAGTAATTACAGACTATATATAGAAAAATATTACTATTGGAACTCCCCTCATTAGCTCAGCTATGCCACGACTTTGGCCTTAGATCCATGGTGGGTATCCTATTTGCCTCGTTTTCTGAAACCTTGGTTGACATCCTAAGCCACAGATAACAATGGGAAAGTAAAAAAAAAAAGTCTTTAGACCTTTTGGGGTGGGGAAAATTTTTATGAACCTGAGGCAGAGTAGTGGCTTCTGAAAAAATGAAGTCAGTTAGACCTCAGACAAGTAAGTAAAGGCATTTTGGTGCTAGGCCCTTTTCAACTTTGAGGGTTAAAAAAAAACAAGTTAGAGAAGTTTTATATCACATCACACTGGCCTACAAGGGGAAAAAACTGGAGGTCACCTTGCCTATGCCTGTCTGGACTCTCTATCCATCCGTTCATCCATCCTTTTGCCCCGGCTCCCTCTTTCTATTATCTTTTTCTTACCACCTTCTGCTGTATCTTTTACTTCTTAACTTTAGAAACTTTCACACACTTTGATTCTGTAGCTCTGTTTTTTTTTTTCTCAGCAGAAATGGATGTAGGCTTAGGCAACAAGAACAACTGTTTGCTTAGAACGCTGGTAGATATGGAAGTCTCTGGGTTGTACTTATGTGCTGTACGACTGTGTTTCAGACAATGTTATACTATCCTTTCAGGATGAGAGAGATTCTCTCTTTTTCTTGCTTTTTATTCCAGGGATAAACAAAAATGGCTAACTTGTCCCTTGGTGAAGGCCAGTTGTTTCTGGGAGGGATAGATGCAGAGCAGGCCCAATCGGTTCTTCTCCCTGCTCCTGTAGAGCTCATGACCCATTCGTATAATGTGGTTGGCACATATTGCCTTTAGCAGTGTGACAGTGCCTTCCTGTCCTGGATAGACAAGGAAAAAATGCCAGAGCAGCTGGAAGTGGCAGAGCTGCAAATAGTTCAGTTCACTTGGGTGTCTGTAGGTGTACTTGTCCCTCATGAATCACTGCTGGCTGACTGTGGAGCTGGGAACATCCAGCACTAATTGAATATGAACAACAGGGTATAGGTGGCACTCTATAAATGCTACGGCTGATGGAAGACAAATACAGGCATGCAAAGGGCAGATAAAATTATAAAGTTGCTTCAGACTTATTCTTTGTAACATCCTTTCCAAAGGGCTGTGACTGATACAAAAAGAAAATCATTCTCTAGTTCAGAGCAATAATATATCTTTCCTTTGCCATTCTCCATCTGCCTCTCTTATCTGCCCATTGCTTTCCATTCAAAAGTTCAAAAAGTTAAACTGAGCTAAAATGATGAAAACCTAAACTTTGAAATAGATCTGCAGTACTGAAGCCAGCAATCCAAATATCTCTGAAATGAGAATATTTGCCTAGGACTCCAAAGTGTTTTCGTATCCCTATATAGTATGAAAGTTCCTTTTAAATATTGATTATGATGAAGAATACCAAATGCAAAACACTGTTATGCACTATGTGCATGTACTGTATAGATTCAAATGGTGTATGGTGGTCGTCCTCACCTCATGTTTTAAGGTTTTTGTGTTCAAGATGTTATTAACTCAGGAGCTTCTATGCCACATTAATCTGAACCAGCTCAAAGCCAGGACACTAGAAAACAGTTGAGAAGCCTCCTTTTAAAGCTAAAACCTCACCTTGGTAACAAGATTATCTCTATCCTTGTGGTTTTCTTGGTAAAATACAGGAGTTATTTACCATTGGCTTCTCCCATGCAGTATGAAATGCGGCCTTTTCCATCACTAAGGTGATTGTCCACCTCCAGTATCTTCCAATATCATAGTTGACTGACACGGGTGCCTGCTTGCTTTAGCTGGGCAACTAGGGTGACCTTTCCTCCTCCACCTCCTGCTGGGGGTATATACTTTGGGTGAGTATTCCCAGTGTTCTTCGATCATCCCATCCAAAAATACCCCCTCCCACAGTGAGACAACATAACAAGACTTAAGGAGGAACCAGTGCTCTACTGGTAACTAAGTGTATAAACATTTAAATTATGAATGTCAGGGAATACAGACAGATCAGTTGGAGCCTGCAAATACCTTTTAGGTAGGTTTTTCTGGAGAAGGAAAAAGTATGACATGTCAACATTGTATTGTTAGACAAGATTAAACCTAATTCTAAATGTTAAGGAATGCTGAGAGCTCCCATGCATGGAACAAGCCTCAGCTCTGCCTTCAGAAACACCTGTAGTGCTCTCACATCACCACCTGCAATTCAGTAGTAGTTTATTGGAAGGAAGAAAAAAATCCAGCTGCTCAGCAAATTCCAGAAATGAGTTTTGGTTGTACTCCTGCTTCAGGAGGAATACTCATTTGCATCTATGTTTTCCATCCTCTGTTTTCTAGCTGGAGGATTTAACTCCCCACCACAACCTCTCCTCCCAGTCTATGGTCTACAAAGATAGAGAATCAGTAAGCCAAGTTTGCTATCATTCCAAATTGCTTGTAAAAAGGTAAAGGTTCCCCCTGCACATTTGTGCAGTTGTGTCCGACTCTAGGGGCCAGTGCTCATCTTTTGTTAGCCAAAGAGCCAGTGTTGTCCGAAGACACTTCCGCGGTCATGTGGCCGGCATAATGCGCGCGGAACACTGTTACCTTCCCACCGAAGTGGTACCTATTCATCTACTTGCATTTGCATGCTTTCGAATTGCTAGGTTGGCAAGAGCTGGGGCTAGTGCGGGAGCTCACTCCGTCACACGGGGCTAGGGATTCGAACCTCCGAACTTGCGATCTTCCGATCGACAAGCCTGGCGTCTTACCCGCTGAGCCACCACGCCCCTTGTAACTTCAATCAATTGATGTGCAGTCAGTCTTGTTGTCCATCACTCATATCTTGTAATGCTTTATAAATGATGAATATCCTATTCAATACAAAATCTTGTTCTAGGTTCAGCCTTAGGCACTATACGTGTATGCATGCATTCTGTGAAAGACTAAAAAATAATACAGGTTCCAAAAGGATTAAAATAGGAGTGTGTTTTGTTGGCATTGAAGGAATCCACGTGATCTTTCCTTTTTTTCTTTCCCTTTGGACTTCCACTGTTTCTAAGTCTGATTCATTCTCACATCATAGTTAAAGGGACCTATTCTTGATGCATTAAAAAAAAACCTATTTGTCAAGAATGTTAAGGAAAAGTTTACAGTAAGGCAAATTTTTGTGTCTCCCAGATACTTTCCTAAATTTTGTAGAGGTTATTCTTTGTCAGATTTTTGGGAAACTGACTTATTACTGTTTCCTACTTTACTGTCTTTTTAGGAGATTGTGGTAAAGGTCATTCTATACTCAGTAGAATTAAACCAGGGATTGGTGCCTATTGTAGTTAATAGCAGATACAGCAGATTGTAGTGTTTTTTTTTCTTTAATGTTCTAATTGTATGTCTCATCTTAAAACTGTGCATTGGATAGAGTAAAATTCCCATATTTTCATGTTTCCTGTTTAAAGTGCAAACTATTTTAAATTAACAGTGCAGGCCTATGCTGATTTACCTAGGAGAGAGCTCTACTGAACACAGTGAAATTTACTTTGCCCAAACATGTACAGTAGCTTTCACTGTGTTTCCCAGCAGATACTGAGTATATCAGAGCATTGCAAAGTATATGGGTGAGGGGAACGTGGTATTTGGTACTTGTCAATGTGATTGTCATGTTAGTGCATTCCATTTCCCCACCATTGCTTCCTTGTCTAAATATTAGCAGGTGAGTTTACTTGCTTATTCACAGATAACCAGTGCACGTGTTTCCCCAAAAGCAGCTATTTATCATGGAAACCTGTTTAATTGAAATCACAAACGTGACTAAGTTCCTGCTATAATGTGATCTGACATAAATGATCATAAGAAAAAATTGTCTCTTGCTGATCCCCACTATCTAACATCTCAACTTGCTGCAAGATTGAGGCAAACTGCACCAATTTACTGCTCCCAACTGCATGATAATGGACACTTTGCTGTGCACTCTCCCTTCATTACTGTACAGGTCAGGGCTGTTAACAAGGGGCTGTTGCCACTTTTGACAGATAGTCACTACCAAGATGAATGGCACTAGCCACATGACCACTTAAGACTCCACTTTCATTTTCCAGCACCTTTCCAGCACTTACTTTAAAAAAACCTAGCCTCAGCTTTTCTTAACTCTTTATTAACTAGGATGATCAACAATCCCATCAAAATTGACCTGTAATTAAAAAAAAAGAAATCATACTGAATTCTCCAAATCTACCTTCTGATTTGTGAAAAAATATTGTAACTGAGAGTCTAATGCAACTGCTTAGGACCTGGAATGAAACACAGCTTTTTACATTACCCCATATCAAGAATTGCTTGATATTTTTACTGAATTGGAGTGATGGCAGAATGTCCTGGAATATGTAGTTCTGTAATCCTTTTTTAGGAACAGAGTTGTTTTTAATGGAGTGTAGCCACAGAAAGTGTCATTTAAAGGAGAAATTGTCAAGGAAATGGAGAGAGCTTATTAACCCTTTCCCCATGGGCTATTTTTCTTGCAAAAATTTAACCAAACCTTCTTTACTCCAGCTGAAGAAAAGGTGTGGGTACTCATATATCCACCCTAGTGTAGGTAAACATGCTTTTTAGCTGAGGAGGAAAGTTTAAGAAGCCCTTCTTACTTTTATGGATTCTCCTGCATTTCAGCCTCAACCACTTAATTCTAAGAATCACAAACTATATGTAACATCTATTTCAACATTGACTCTAATCCTCTCTGTGTTTACCAGCATTTGTAATACAACCAAACATATATGCAAGGATACTCTTGAAATTAATGTTTCTACCTCCTATAGGTTACACTTAGATCTATCAAGAAGTATATAACAGCAAACTGCAGTCTATGGGTAGAATCTGGCCCATGGAAGGCTGCTGAGTTATCTCTGTTAATGCAAGGTATGTAGGAAGGTTCCTACATGGGGCAGGTTCCTTGCCTTTCTTGTCCCCTCTTCAAGTGAAAGATCAGGGCTCAAAAATGGTGAGAATGGAAAGATAGGGGAGGGAGAAATTGGGGGAAGGCCATGTGTGCAGTTGCCAGGCAACCATGCAAGCATCTCTTCTTGCTTCCTGATTAACAGGACACTTTAAATGTGGTTGCCAAGTGATTTCATCTGGTTTTCCATCCCGTCCTTTTCCAGTTTAATCTTTATTACTATGCCAAATGTGACAGGAAAATGATGTAGTTGCTGTCAGGCCTGGGGATGAAACCATGGTCGAGGCAGAGGTGTTTAGAGTAAGCTGATTCAAAAGTTCACAAAATTCCTTATGCTAAATGGTTTGCCCCAACTTCTTTTATATATTCTTATAACAGAGGATATAAAAAAGAGCAATGTGAGCAGATATTGAGGGCTGTGTTCAAGACAGATTATTTGTTTAAAATAATTTGCATTTATTTCATAAGAAGTATTTCACAATCTGAGTTTTAAAAAATACTTTAACTTGGAAGGAGGAAGGGTAAGACCCTATGCTTCCTTAGAAGCAGTAAAGTAGAGTTTCCATTCAAAATAGCATTAGACGCATGCTTGTTATTCTATCCAAGGTAGAACATAAATGTAATTTCATTGCACATATTTAGGGTCACTTTTAGGAGGTGACAGGAATTAAGACATTGTGCCCTGACGAAACCCCGCCCCCCTGGTCCGCGGAAAAATCGTCTTTTGAAACCGGTCCCTGGCGCCAAAAAGGTTGGGGACCCCTTCTCTAGGGATATTTTCATAAGCTGAATCATATAATAGGAAGACTATTTTATTTCCCATCCTTTTTGCTAATGATCCTGTATAGAATTATGCTTCACAAGCTTTCACTGCAGAGCCAAAAACGTAATTACTCTTAGACAGGAATCTTTTCACCCCAATCTCAATTGATTGCTACAATACCTCTAACATTATGGGGATGTTTAAAATGGTAAAGGGATGAGTAAAGTATTTGCTTAATTACACACAGCATAAAAAACAGAGAAATTATTTAGGTTCCTAACCTAACTAGAGTAAAAAATTGATCCTTTGCATTTTTACATTCTATCATGGCCCTGAACCTTACATTTAAAACATTAAGGATACATTTGCAGGCTGTTTTAGAACCCAACTACACTACAATAACTACAGAAACAATGTACTGATGGTGACATCCTTAGTTACACTGAAACAAATAGATAAGGTGGACTCATGTACACACACTAGAATGTACAGACCTGTGTGAAATCACAAAATTGGGGTAAGTAACACTACAATTCTATGCACACTTAGTTGTAATAAACTCCATAGAACACAGAAGTAATCATCTTACATGTTTTTCTTACAAGATGAAACAAGCAGCAAGTTTCTGTGTTCTGCTTCAGCAGAGGAAATATACTAATAGCAGCCAGGATGACAACAGAGAGAGACTATTTTGGGGAGAGCAATGAGAACTGTAAGAAAGTGCATGGAAAACAGTTATTGCCAGAAGCAGGAGATCCAAAAGGCATCCTGAATTAAGGGAGTTAAGAAACTGCTTTGAGGGTAACTCAGTGGGTCCTGATAGAGGAGAGCAGGAGCCAGCTATGTATGCCAGGTGGAAATTGTGGCTTTCAACTCTTGGCTCAACTCTGATCTGGGATAGTTGCATTTAAATAAAGCATATATTAGAGAAAGTAATAAACTAATGAAAGTAATGAAGCAGAAGACCATCTCTGATGTCATGGATCTAGCCAGTAAATTTGAAAATTTACCTTTTGGCTGATCCTACCTTCCTGACAATACTTGATTGAATGATAAAGGCACTAAATAGTTTCCACCAGTTATGCCAGTTTATATTAAAAAACGACACAAAAAATTAAAAGGGTTTCAGGGGAAACCAAACAGGAATCCCATCTATTCATGCCTCTCAGCATGGCGTCAATTTACAGATGCTTTAGTGGCACTGGTGTTTTGTTATAACAACAATTACAGGCTTGTCAAAGGTCAACTCAGGTATATAAGCACTATGTGTTAATATATGAAAATGTTGGACTCTTTTAAGAGTTGCATTCCTAGAATATAAGCCATCGTTTGGTGCACTGGGAATGCATCATGACTGTCTTCCTTGCCTCCTTTATTAGCTCCTCCTTTACCTCAATATAAGTTGACCTTTTTTTAGTGCTGTTTTAATATGAAATGCCAGCTAGGAACTGAGGTTTGAACATTTTAGGAATAAGATCACATTTTTATTTTGCCTTACAATACTGTTTTATAAGGAATGTGGTTTGGATGTTCTGGCATTTGTTACAAAAGTAGAATTTAATTGCTCAGGAATGTTCCATTCTGTTGTGGTTATATAGAGCGCCTAGGTCTTGAATCTAGATGATTTGCCAACTACAGGAATGTAACATCTGGGTGACTGCATGAAGCTTGTGCAGACCTCATTTCAGAAAAATGCTGGTTGGAGTCACATATTAAACTAACCCAAGGGTCGGAAATGGCGGCTCTTGAGCCAGATCTGGCTCTTTGGCCCCTCGGCTCTGGCTCTCTCTCTCTGTCTGCTGCCCGACATCCGGAAAGCCGGTCTCCGGAAGCAGCGTGAACCCTGGGGAACAAACAGAGACGCTGATTGGTGGAGGCTCAGAAGGAAGGACGCCTCCACCAATCAGCGCACGCCAAAGGGGAGCAGAGAGGTGGGCTGAACAAGGCGAAGCCCGATTGGCCCTGCTTCCCAGAGGCACTCCAAAAAGACCGGCGCGGGGCCTCGCTCAGCTGCGCGCGGAAGCGCTCCAAAAAGACCGGCGCGGGGCCTCGCTCAGCTGCGCGCGGAAGCGCTCCAAAAAGACCGGCGCGGGGCCTCGCTCAGCTGCGCGCGGAAGCGCTCCAAAAAGACCGGCGCGGGGCCTCGCTCAGCTGCGCGCGGAAGCGCTCCAAAAAGACCGGCGCGGGGCCTCGCTCAGCTGCGCGCGGAAGCGCTCCAAAAAGACCAGCGCGGGGCCTCGCTCAGCTACGCGCGAAAGCGCTCCAGGTCCGGCGGCTCGTCCAGCTTCACAGCCCAGCGCCAGCGCGCCCAGACCGGCTCGGAGACGCGCGCCGCCAGCAGCGCCTCCGCCTTGGCCAGCCTGCGTGCCTTGGAGAGCTGGGGTTCAGCGGGACGGGAGTGTCGCCGGCGGCCCGCGAGGACCGGCCATGGAAGGTGAGCGAGGGCCGGGGGGGCCGGCCAAGCGCAGCGCAGCCCTGTATCTTACCCTTCCACGCGATTGGATCCTGCCCCCAAACCCCACTCCCTTCCGCACGATTGGCTCCCGCCTGCAAACCCCGCCCCCTTCCACGCGATTGGCCCCGCCCGCAAACCCCGCCCCCTGGCTCTCGAGCATTTCAAAATGTGCACGAGCATGTCAAAATGGCTCCCGGCATAAAAAGTTTGCCGACCCCTGAACTAACCCATTGGTTGTTTTAACCATGGTTTATTGAAAAAGCCACAATGTCTGGGTTCACATAACACACCAAGCATAAACTATGGTTTACAAACCACAATGGCTGAGTTTATGTATTGCAGTTTGTAGATATGTTGTACATATCTACAAAGAGAGCCAGTTTGGTGTAGTGGTTAAGGCGCCAGGCTAGAAAGCAGAAGACTATGAGTTCTAGTCCTGCCTTAGGCATAAAGCCAGCTAGGGGACCTCTCTCTCAGTCACTCTCTCTCAGCCTTAAGAAGGAGGCAATGGCAAACCACTTCCGAAATCTTGCCAAGAAAACTGCAGGGACTAGTCCAGGCAGTCAGCAGAAGCTGACTTGAAGGTACTCAAAAACAAATCTACAAAAGCACTGGATAAAAGTTTTGCAAAATAGAAATACAATGGATTAGTCATATGAAGGCCTTCTTTTCCCCCTGCCCCCCATCCCAAAATGTTTATGCCAGCACAAATAAATTATAAGGTTGTCTAGGGAGGAGGTTGATTTGAGACCTATCCAGGCTTAATTTCTGAAGGTTGGTGTGAATGACTTCTTAGGTGAAGATGCTTCATTGAGGTAAAGTAATCATCCTTCAGCTCTTTCCCAGGTTCTTCTGATATTTATAGGTGTTTATTATTACAGATTTAGCAGGGACTGGCCTTAAGTTAATTGGCTTTAAGTTGGGGAAACCAATATGCTAACTAAAGACTGAAAGGGACAGGAAGTTAACTGGAGAAAATAAAACATGTAATCTGAGTAGTTGTGAGAGCTGACATGTAGAAGTTAAATGGTGAGAATAATCCAAATGTGTATATGTTAATCTCTAATGCACCAGAGAAGTCTTTGTTGTTATTACAACAGACAAACATGGCTAACCTCCTGAAATAAAGACAGCATAGCATCATATTTATCTATGAGGAAACAAAATAATGTAAGTTAAAAGGAAATATAAAACCAGGACAGGAGGTCCTCATCTTCACTCTGAGACCACTGCTATTATATATAGTCAACTATAAGCATGACAAGTAATTTGAACATGTGAATTAAAAAAAAAACACCACTTTCTCGAGAGCCAATCTGTGTAAATGTACCCATTCATTGAACAAAAGTAGATTTTTTTAAATTCAAAAAGTACAGTTTGTATGCAGGAAATTCAATCCATTTATTTGGAGCTAAGGGATTTTACCTTCTCCCTGGTAGGTTTATATTCCACCTGTGCATACACTATAACCAGTTTGTCAGGAAGCAGCACTGCAGCCCATCAAGTTTTATGCTAAACTCGGTAGGTTGAAGTTGACTGATAGCATATATTTTTGTGTTAAACAGTTAAGAAGAGGAAGAAATGATTTCAGATGAGTGAAAATCATGAGTGACAATACATGGCAGTAAGTAAGGCTAAAACTTTAAAACACTCTGTGAGTGTGTGTTTTATATATAGGAATGATCTTATCAGGCATACTCAATTGCATCCCTCCCCATTGCTACACACCCAACTGCATAAGTTTGCAAAGAGAACAAAGACTGCTATAAATACTCCAAAAAGCCAATAAAAAAAACCCTAGGAGTGGTTAGTTCTCAGTGTAATGGGCCACAATAAAAGCTTTTATTGTTAAGAGAGTTACTTTACTAAGAGCTGTATGAAGAAAGCTGAATGAATGTGAAAAATTGCATGCAATAACCTGAGCTGAAAGATGATTATCAACTGTTGAGTTCTGAGCTTTTGAGTGAGCTGGTATGCTGTTAGATGACTGCTGTTGTGGTTAAAGAAAAGCTTGTTTTGTATTACATTCCCACCTCCAGGAGTCCTGAAAGTCAATGTATGCTTTTCTCTGCCTTTGTACATTTATACTGAATATCACTTGTAAAGTTTAACAGCCTGATACTGTAGTTCTGCCTTCCCTAAACTATTACACATTTATCCACAGTGATTTTGGTAAAAATTCAAGGCTCTAGTCTTTCTACAGAGAACAGGAAGCCACAGCTACTATATTGTAATCCTGTATTGTATTTTGAATGTTTTATGCAATGGTGTGTGCAGACTCGCACATAAATGTAGCTGGGAAAGTTCATCAAAGTTTCCACCAAAATTACAAGGTGCTGGGGGCAGTAAATGGGGTGCTGACAGGCCGTGGATTGTCCGTCCCTACATTGGTAAGTATGCACAGGATTTCAGCTTTATTTATTTCAGTGAACAATGGAACTGGGACATTTTCATGTTTTTTTCCAAATTGAAAGTTTACATAAACATTTCTGTTGCGGGATCTGGTTAGAGCCATATCCTGCAATTTTGCATAAAAGTAGTTTTAATGTTGTTTTAAATAATATGTAACCAAAAAAATTACCAGTAAAAGGTAAAGGTAAAGGTTTTCCCTGCACACTCGTGTCTGACTCTAGGGGCTGGTGCTCATCTCCGTTTGTTAGCCGAAGAGCCAGCGTTGTCAGAAGACACTTCCACGGTCATGTGGCTGGCATGGTGTGCACGGAACGCTGTTACCTTCCCACCAAAGTGGTACCTATTTATCTACTTGCATTTGCATGCTTTCAAATTGCTAGGTTGGCAAGAGCTGGGGCGAGTGTGGGAGCTCACTCCGTCACACGGGGCTAGGGTTTCGAACCTCCGACTTTGCGACCTTCCGATCGACAAGCCTGGCGTCTTAACCACTGAGCCATCGCGTCCCCTTAAAAAATTACCAACCAAAAGCAATAAAAAAAGCTAAGAAGAATAGAAACCCTGAAATAGAAGAATGAAAGAGAGAGAGAGAGAAAGACTACAACAAAACAACAAAAATGCATATTGAAATAATGTATGTAAAACACACAAAACAAAAACCAAACTACACTATGACCATTTTGTTGATGGACTTTCCCAGTGTCAATAATAGGGAAGGTCATATGTAGAAAGTGAACATACTGTATGTCTTCAGTCTAGGGCAGAGCTTTCCAAACTGTGTGTCGGGACACGTTAGTGTGTCGGCTGCAGTGTCTGGATGTGTCGCGGCTGCTGCTGCCTCCTGGCTTCCACGCAGGTTCTAGTGCCTGCCTTGTGCCTTGCTGCCTCCAAACCTGCCCTGCCAGGATTCTGCACAGGTCCTAGTGCCTGCCTTGTGCCCTGCTGTAAGAGTGTGTTGCGAAATGATGCCCTGCTGTAAGAGTGTGTTGCGAAATGATGCATGTCTAAAAAGTGTGTCACCAACATGAAAAGTTTGAAAAGCTCTGGTCGAGGGCTTCAGATCAGTTGTAACAGAGGCTTTCCATCAGAGTAAATCACCTTTTACAAACCATGAATGATAAATCCTACATTTTTAAAATATAAGTTAATAACACTTTCATGCCCTTTACCCTTATTTCTCTTCCCAGCACCTTACTGGCAACTTTATTAATATGCCCAAACATTGCAGCTGTAGAATAAGTCTAAGACATATGAGTTGGAGTTCCCTCAGTAATATTACATTCCAACATTCAGTGGTTGAAACCCATCCATTGCTACATATTCTCTGGAGTATACAAAAATGTGAAAAATAATATTTTGTTGAATTAATTGTATCTTTAAAATGTAAATGTTGCCCCACTGATTTGTTCAAACAGGATATTCTAGCTCTTTATTCCAAGTTTCTTACAGGTTTTCCCTTCTTTAGCTTAGTAATACTTTTCAATTGTATGTAAAAATTAAATGTAGATTTAATTTATTTTAGCATCTTTTTCAATAATATAATTTCCAAACATTTAGGAGGTTCAGATGTTGATCATGCATTGGGCCCAAATTGTAAAGATATGAAAGATGTTTTAATTGAACATATTGCCATTCAGCAGTTCTTGGCAATCCAAATTCATTTTGCAACATATAATATTTATTTATTTATTATTTAAATTTATCCCCGCCCATCTCCCCGAATAGGGGACTCTATTAAAATATTAAAATACTGATTAATAATAATTTGTTCTTTTTTTGCCCAAAAGCTTCAGAAGAAGATATATTAGCAATTTTCAAGCTGGAATTGTCCCACAGTGTCAATTTTTCATGAGAATTAGAATTGAATTAAATTTCTTCCTCAGCAACCTTTAAGGAAATAAAACAACTGCCTTGCAACTAAAACAGGAAACAAGTATTTGCCAAGATACTGTGTGTGATGATAACTTACCCTTTTAATTGTGTTTGGGATATATTACTAAAATTCCATTAAGGAATAGAGTTAAAATATAAACACAGTGATAGAGCTGTACATCAGGAAAAGGGCTCCTCCCTCCATCATATGAAACTCATAATTTAGATAAAGAAAATCTAGGAGTCAGACAACCATCCCATAGAAACATGTTCAGTATCTTGTCAATCTATTTAAAATACTTAGCAGGTACCGACATTGGAATCCTTCTGGGAATACACATCAATCAAGGAGTAATGTAATCTATCTATCTACCTTGCATAAACTGAGGGATTTTTAACTGTGTATTTGTATCAATATTAACCTGAAATAAACAATTTGTGGTATTTAACTCTACCAACTAATCTTTCTGGGAATAATTATAAAAAGATATTTAAAAGAATTCAGACAACACGTGATCCTATTTTTTTTCAGATTTCTGTAGATAATTAGATCCAATGGGGAGTATATTAGATTTATTCCAATTAAACCTGATACAGTAATTTACTAAAATGTACCATATCCATACATGTTCTAATGCAGAGCTTTCCAAACTTTTCATGTTGGTGACACACTTTTTAGACATGCATCGTTTCACGACACACTCTTACAGCAGGGCATCATTTCGCAACACACTCTTACAGCAGGGCACAAGGCAGGCACTAGGACCTGCGCAGAGTCACAGCAGGTTTGGAGGCAGCAAGGCACAAGGCAGGTACTAGGACCTGCATGGAATCCTGGCAGGGCAGGTTTGGAGGCAGCAAGGCACAAGGCAGGCACTAGGACCTGCGTGGAATCCTGGCAGGGCTCAGAGGCAGCAGCAGCCGCGACACACCCAGACTCTTCAGCTGACACACTAACGTGTCCCGATACACAGTTTGGAAAGCTCTGTTCTAATGAGTCTGACAATTATCAATAAAACATAATATGCATATGTTAATAATTTAGCCACCTTAATACCCAAAATATCCTGATAAAACAAGCCAATGGTTCCAAAGTCAGTTAAAGGAGGAAATGGGCAGTGAGGAAATTATTCCATTTGTCATAAGCCCATTAGCAATTTGGAACACCACATTTAATCCACTCACAGAATTTGGAGGGAAAGCCATTTTTATCCAAGACATGCTCTAAAATTTAAATTGTACCATATCAAAGACCTTCATATCCAACAAAAAATGTTACCACTGAATCCAATTTATCTGATTGTACTGTATATCATTTATATAATTAATAATTGAATATTATCTGAAGCCTGGTGTCCTATAAAGCCAGATTGTGCAGGATGAACTGCTGAAGGGACAGCGTGAAGTCTTGGAGTTAAGATCAATATGAAAATTTTAGCCTCCACAATTAGCAAAGAAATCAGTCAATAACTTCTTCTTGGCGATCACTCGTAGCCGAGTAAGATTGTCTTCCAAGGGTAAATTCTTAACAGTGGAGCCGTAAGTGGCTGTAAAGGCCAATTCTGGATCCGCACAACCTCCCACAATGAGGGCATAGGTTTCTGGGTGGAAGACGGTCACGATGAGGGTTTGCTTGACAAGCCTTCCTCTTAGCTCTTAGCTCTTAGCTCTTAGCTCTTAGCTACTTTACTCCCAACTTAAGAATGGAAAACGAAATATTGGTGGACAGCAAAAGAGATTCAAAGATACTCTCAAAGCTAATTTAAAAAAATGTAATATCAGCATTGAGAACTGGGAATCCCTAACTCATGAGCCTTTCAATTGGAGGTCAGCCTTTATTAAAGGTGCTACGGACTTTGAAGAAGCACGACTACAGGGTGAAAGGGAGAAACGAGCTAAGAGGAAGGCAATAACTTACACACTCTGTAGGATCTTCAAAGTAACAGTTATAAAGCTGGGATTTTCAAACTTTTTCAGAAACAGTTTTTAAAAATTCCCAGAAAATTGCCCCCTCCCTCCCTCCCTCCCTCCCTCCCTCCCTCCCTCCCTCCCTCCCTCCCTTCCTTCCTTCCTTCCTTCCTTCCTTCCTTCCTTCCTTCCTTCCTTCCCACAGAACCCTAAAATTGCATTTGGAGTGTATTGCACTCCTCAAAGAATGTACTTGAAAGGATGGACATCAGATTTTCTTTGTTGGACTTGTAAAAATATTGAGGGTTCATTAACCCCTATGTCATGTGATCATCTGGTATCCTTTTGGAATGATTTTTTAATGTATATAAGTAGATTTATGGGAAAATTTCTGAATGTAAAACATGTTGATGTGGTGCTGAATTATATACCAAAGCTTTGCAATCTGACTGTTTATCAGGAATTAGGGTTGTATTGAGCATGGGGTAGGGGGGTGGCTAAAAGAATTATATTGTGAAACATTATTCCAGATGTTAAGGAATGTTTTTTTTTTAAATGTGTGACTTATCCATCTTGGAAAAGGCAATATTTTCTACTAATCAAAGGATAAAGCAATATATACTACTTTGGCAAAGATATTGTGATACTTGACAATAATATTTTGAATTGATTATACTATAGTACTATATGGTATTTATTAGTAAATCAGTGACTAATGATAAGTTTAATATCTAAGCTATATTTTTTTCTTTTCCTTGTTTGTTTTAGCTTTTTCTTTTCTTGTTTTGGTTTCCATTATTTTTTTCTTTATGCTTAGGGATTATTTCATTTAATTGTATTTTTAGTGTGTTTTGGTGTTTGTATTTTATAATTTGAAAAATAGCAAAATAAAATAAAAAAGTTCCCATGGAACCCTAGGATTTCATGGAACATAGTTTGACAAGACCTGTTATAAGCAGAGGGACAGAAAGTGATCACAACCAGCAACATGGAGTGAGAAAGTCAATGAATATCTTATATCATTTCTATAGAAAAGCCATCAGGGCCTGGAATTGTCCCTGATATATATAAAAATCTGCTAAAACATCAATATTCCATTGGGAACATGACATTGGAAATCAGCAAACAGTTCTTAGATACAAGGATTGAAGTCCATGAGACAAGATAAAAGCTGAAAAATTAGGATCCTCTTTATATTTCTCAGTTTATTTTCATTGTTTCCACTTGTGGTGACAATAGCTTGTCAGTTTCCCTGAAATGGCTGTACTCTGTTTGTATTGGACCATTTCTCCCATAATTCTCCAACAGCAACTGTTTAAGAAAAGCTCCCTATAGTTATTAACATACAAGGTCAAAATACCTATTAACATATAAACAAACTATCTGTTAATATATTGACAAATTCTACCATCAACCAAACAAGATATATTCCTTAAGGCTGGGGATGAAGAAAGTAATTCCATCTAATTTTCAATGCATATTCAAAACTCTGAAATTATGTTATTATCAGATTAGATAAGTAATATACATGTTTTATGCTGTTCTATGACTGTAATTAAGATTTATTTGATTTGATTTGATTTATATGTTACCAGCAAGGATGAAGGCACAAGCTATGAAGGCAGAGATTAACATGGTTATGAAATCAAGAACTTACACATTTGTCATGCAGCTGTAATTTCTCCTTGAGTTTAATGTTATTTACCATTTAATCCTTTGGGAACGAATTGTATATTGGAGGCTGGGGAAAATAGAATAAAGATCAACATTGGCTGTCTGTAAATGGATAATTTCCCATTAATACTATAACAATGCAAATATTTTAACATGGATAGCAGAAAGTGATTCAGACACACTACTGTAGCTTTGTTTATGTTTACAGAGTTGAAGATATATGTATATAAAATTGATTATGTGCCATCAAGTCGGTGTCGACTCTTAGCAACCACATAGATAGATTTTCTATCTCTAACCTGGTCTTCCAGATCTGTTCCTAACCTGGTCTTCCAGATGTTCTAATGGTGCACCCATCGCCATGATAACTGACTCCATCCACTTTGCTGCTAATCGTCCTCTTCTCTTTTTTTTCACCTTTCCCAGCATTAGAGCCTTTTCTAGAGAGTGAGGTCTTCGCATAAAGTATCCAAAGTAAGATAATTGTCAATTGTCAATCATTTTTTTTTATCCATGTAGTTTTCTTGGTAAAATAAGGAATAGTTTACTATTGCCTTCTCCTGCACATTATGATGCCTTTGCCATTGTCACTGAAGTGATCATCTTTTTCCAGCATCTTCCAATATCACTGCTGCCCAATATAGGTGCCTCCTTGCTTTAGCTGGGCAGCTGGGATGACCTTCACGCCTTGGGTGACCCTGCTGGTGATATATACTCTTAGCATACAGTCCTGACATTCTTTGATCATCCCTCCCAGGAACACCATCCCCACCCCTGTCATGATGAGGCAGAACAGCAGGACGTGGGGGTGGGGGAAGATTGAATATGTACTTCTGCACATTTCCATGTAGCCACACCTTAATTGCTAGATAAAAAACCAAATAATGGGACCAACTACTATCACATGGCAGAACTTTCTTATTGCTCCACAACCTGTTCATCCTCCACTGTTATAGGCTTCCTCAGCTTGGTGTCTTCTAGAAATGTAGGGTTGCGTCTATACCTGTAGTAATCCATCTTGAGAACATCATGACAAGGAAGGCCATTTTACATGATGGGTATTTCTCGTGCAAGGTATTGACTGTAACGAAGCTAACTTCACACTGTTGAAGTAACCTGGTTAAAACAATTGTTTAAACCAACTGATTTAATTATAAACCACTTTGAAATTTTCTGAAATGGGATGATGATAATTGATAATTATGTGCCATCAAGTCGTTTTCTACTCCTAGCGACCAGATAGATAGATAGATAGACAGCGATCTGAAATGGGAAGCAGTATATAAATATTTTAAATAAATAAAGAGGTAAAACTGTGAGACTAAAGCCGTCTGTAATGAATTCTACAATAGACCATTCTGCTATATTAGCTCAGCTTATCTATGGTATGATCACAGGCTGTAAATTTGGAGAACTCCAGGCCTGTTGAAGGATCTTTTGTTGAATTCTCTCACTTTGGTTCAAAGCCCATTATTTATATGGGCTGCTTCCCTTTCTTGATCTTTCTCCACCTGACTATCCTGTCTTAGTTTATGCATTCATGTTTCTGTCTTTAGCTATTTGCATTGCTTTTATTTCTTTATTGCACTTGAATCATCTCAGGAGTGTGCAGTACCATGCAGACAACTGGCTTAATGTCAGGCAACAGATATCTTTTTTGCTGACACATGTTTTTCCTGTAGTCCCTTTGCTGAATGGTGCTATTTCCAAATGCCCTCTCTCTGAATATTTTGGTGAGGGGTCTGATTTGGCCATTATGTAAGCTTTTCTGCTCTCTGTGCAAAATGCTTTTACAAATTATTCTGGGATGATGTCAATATTGAAGAAGATATAAGCCTAGATGTACATATTGGGTGGCATTAGACTCTTCTGGTTTGGGGACCAGGATCAGAGGATTTGTTCCCTATGCCCTTCCTTTGTGTGTGTATTTTTTAAAAATTATCTGTGAAAATTGAAAGATAATATTGCTTAAGGCATAAGTGAATAATAGATGGTTCTGGGAAGGTGTTTGGCAGAATTCTGACTGATTTAGTAGTTAATTTCAATAAATATGATTTGTATGGCTTTGTGTGTGTGTATATACGGTGTTCACACCTGCAGGTTTTGGTTCTCTGGTGAAGCACCACAGTGAAAGGGCAACCAGTAGAAGAGGTTATATATATATTCAGTAACCAGCATTAAACCTAAGCATAGTTATATATATATTCAGTAACCAGCATTAAACCTAAGCATAGTTTGCTCCTCAGTGTATCATGAATAGAGCCTTGTTTAAAGAGGTATCATGGATTGCCTACTTTGCTGTTATGGGTTGCCACCTACACAGCACAGATGTTTATTTATGATGTCAGCAACACTTCAAGATTGTTCTGCCAGTAAATAAGAAATAAAGCAAAGGTCATTTAAAATAAAACTGGCAAGTGACAGCACTGAGCTCTGCTGTAGTCATGGCAGCTGCCAAGAATGTTATATGTTGATGATGCTGGACCTGAGCAGAAAGAGAAGAGCCGGGAGACAATAATTACGTTGCGTAAAATGGATATGATTACATATTCTGGAAGATAATCTTATTCTAACAGATTGCACTGATTTATGGGAGAGCTGGCAGAGAAAGAAAAACAAAGTAGACCTATTGCTAGTAAAGAAAAGCTTTATCATGTTGGACTACATAGGTCACTTGTTGAGCAACACTAAAATATCTTGTTCATTATGGGAATTTATTGAGTTTGGTTTTCCATAAGATTTTTAGCATGTAATTATGGTGTTTATAAGACAATGAAGAAGGTTTAAAATAATAAGAAAGCTGTGGAGGGCTGCTGTGGTCTGACAAAGACAAATGCTGGCTTTCTGTGTATACTATACATTTAACCTGTCAGCAAGCACAGAATTTTTTTTCCAGGTAACATGCAAAAGGATGCATTTAGTAGCTATCAAATGAACCATTTCCATTCTCTGTTTTTGAAGGTAACCACTTAAGTTAAAATGCTACTTTATTAAATTATAAATTAAACTACACTGCCTGCTGAAAATGGTTGCAGTTGGCTTCTGTTGTAATCTGAGTCATTATAATGCTAAGTTAAAGGTTTCTAGAACATAATGAAATTCACACTTAACATTCTTCATTCAGTTGCCATGGCCAATTCACTTGAAAATGAGAATTATAGAGAGAGCATTTCCTGGTCTTTGACCCCTTCTGAAGAAGTTTAAAAAGCAGGTTTTATCCAGAGCACTAAACTCCTTCTCAAGCAAGCCTATGAGTCATATTAGCTGTCTGAAAACACTTCAACCAATTGAAAAGTATTCAAACACATCTTAACACTAAGTTCTAAAAAGTGGTCATTTACCATTGAGGGCTTTAGCACTCTGGAATTCTAGCATGTCAAACAAAAAGGTCACTCAGATAACAACTCTGTAGAGTTAGCTTATTTAATTAAATAGCTTTAATTAAACTGCACACCAGTAAATAAAATAAAAATAAATACAAAAGGTGGTTTCCTAAATTAGTGCCTAAGCCTTTGAATAATGATGTAGAGTAAACCTTACATTTCATCTACTTAATCTGGATTTTTGCACTATGTAAAATGGTGTTTTCTTCTTTGGTAGGTATCAGGTTTTCTCTGAAGAAAAAAAAATGAGGTTGTTTCTTAGATAATTCCTCGATCTCTCTTCAAGATATGAGCACATTGTAATTATAACAAAAGGCACAGTTCTGTGGAAATGTAGAATTTCACTCTGGTTCCAACCAAAGGTAGAAATAGCCTTGTGGTTGTAGTCCCAATATCTACACATGTAGGAATAAATTCAGTTTATTCAACCATCAGATTCAAACACCTGCTAAGTCATAATGTGGTTTGTTTGCCTTTAGCCTAGGGTGTTCTATGAACCTAGCCATTGTAGTTAATAAACCATAGCTTATGAAAGTGTGTTGTGTGGCCCAAACCAACTGCAGAATATTAAATAAATGGTGGTTAAATAAGTCATGGCTTTACAAAAGTATGATACCTCAGGTAAAAAGACATATTGGGTTCTAGATATATATTTATTTTATTGATATCATTTTCATATTAGTATTTATTTAGATTTCTAATGTGTTCAGATTTTCTAAAACATACATGCTAACAAGTTGTAGAAATTGCCATGAAGATTTGCTCACATTAATTGATAATTAATTCATATCAATTGATTTGCTCAAAACCTTTGGTTCTTAAGAGTGAAGACATAACTATATCATCATCATCACCACCACCACCACCACCCTTACTGTAGCCAGTGGATAATAGTGACATCTTATTCATTTTATGAATAAACCGGATTACTGTAAAACTGCAAAACATAGCAGTATTGCAACTCATTTCTATAGATTGATTTATGCTGTTTCCAAAACATAATGGAAAAATGGACATGTAACCCTAGAAGCAAAATATAGATGTAGCGTTATGTGGTTAAAAGTGTCCTGATATGTGTTTCCTCTGCTTAATCATGCTGAAAGCAGAATTGCACGGGCAGAAGTGATGGAACAATAGCACTCTTCGGAATGTAGATGATGTGAGATTTCCAAACTGAAATGAAATAAAGTGCCTCTCAATTTGACATCCCCTATAAACATTACAATTCAAAAGTGGGTTGGGGGGGGATATGATTTATAATCTTGGAAATACTAGAAGATGAGGACCATTTGTATTTTTGCTGTAGAAATAGATGTTTAGGTGGAAGTATTTCATGGATTACCAATCCTGTTGTATGGCCATAGTACAACATAGAATCAGACGCATTTAAGGCAAGAGATTCCAATGGCCTGGCCAGAATATAAGTTGAATGATGTGTGTGTGTATGCATGCATGCATGTATATGTATGTGTATATGCATGTATGTATATGTATGTTTATGTCTCTCTGTGTGTATACATGCACACACACACATTTTTTCCATAAATCAGATACTTTTATTGATCCATTTTCAGACATACATAAAATAATGTAAAATAAAAATAAACAATTTACCATATGCAAAAACAAAAAGAAAAAAGAATTTTACACAACACGAAAATGCATAAGAAGAACACACACAAAAATCTGTAATTACAACTATATCCCAAGTTCACCTAATTTTGTAAATCTTTAAAAAGAAAAATTAAGCTTTTAATGTTGACCAAGCCTCTTCAAAAAGTTTTCCCAAAGGGAGAGATTTATTTATTTATTTAATTTATATAACCGCCCATCTCCCCCAATGGGGAAATGTGACATTTTCTGATTAACCAAATATATAATTTTCTCAAAAATGGCTAAATCACACATCTCTGAAATCAGATCTTTTATGTCTGGAATTACTGTATTTTTCCATCTCCTAAGGATTATTCTGTTCTGAATATGTTAAATTCTGAGTAGTTGGTATATAATTCAATACAATATAAAACGCACACATATTCAGAGTTAGACATTCTGTGGAAATTAGAGGAATAAGCACTATAGTTCTATAATGAGGAATAAAGTACACTGATAGAATTTCCCCAAACAAGTTATAATTTCAGCATAGGATTTCAGCTCCCTTCTCTCCCAAATCATCATTTTGTTCTCAGAAGATTCTTGAATTCTACTACGTGGGCATTCCTTTCATTCTTCTTCTAGACATCATCCACAAAGGAAAATGCTGGTGTGGTTATAACCCACATTCTTCCTCATATCATCATTATGGTCAGTCCAGCTTATCGTATAATGTGAGAAAAAAATCCAACTATTAGAATTTGCAGTTCTACATAACATTATTCAGTAATCATAATCATACTTTCCCACTAAGTTTCAGAAGAGAGTCATTCCAAGTTATACCCATGATTTTAAAAAGACAGGAACCTGAAATATAAATGTAAGCCTTGTTTTCTGTGCCACGACACACTTAAAAACTTTTTGCTCTTATATATTGTAATGTGGAGTCCTTGGTGCTCTCTGAGCCATGTTGTTTTCTTGCAGACATTTCATTGCCAGGCTAGGCAACATCTTCAGTGTGAAAAGGGAGTGGAACCTGCTTTCTGTTTATATACCCTGGCTTGTCCTGCCTGTGTTGGTGGGGGTGTTGTAGATCTCCTTGGTAGTACCTTGATTGGGTTGTTGCGTGCTGCTTGGTTGATTGACTGAGTTAATAGTTCCTTGATTAGGGTCTATTGTGTTGTTTGATTGCTCCTCTGCTGCTAATCTTGCTGTTAATCTTTGCATATCTTGTTGTTGATTGCTGGCCAAGAGGTGTTCTGGTCCTCTGGTTTTTCTATTGTCTCTTATGAATGGTATGTAAATGTTGTTTACCTCTATGTGTCTGTTGATGGCTGCTTTGTCTGAGTGCCAAGCTTCCAGGAATTCTCTAGCATTTTTGGATTTGGCTTGGTTTAATATGCTCACAGTTTCCCAGTTGAAAGTATGGTTAAGTCTGTCTATGTGTTGTGAGATTAAAGAGTTTCCATCATGTCTTCTGACTGCTAGTTGGTGTTCATGGATGCGTTCTGCTAGTCTTCTGCCAGTCTGTCCTACATAGTGGCTGTTACAGTCCTTACACTATATGTTGTAGCTAACTCCTTTTTTCTTCTTCTTGGGCTACTGGGTCTTTTGGTTTACTTACGATGTTCTGAAGGGTTTTGGTTGGTTTGTGTGCTACAGTGATGCCGTGTGGTTGTAACAGTCTATTAGTAGTTTCTGAGATGTTTCTGATGTATGGCAGTGTAATCCTTTTCATAGCTTCTGTTGGTTTTGCTGTGTTGGGTTGAGTGGTCAGGAACTTTTTGATAAAGTTGTGTGGATATCCATTTTGCTGGAAGATGCTATATAAGTGGTCTGTTTCCTTTTTCTGGTGTTCTGGGTTGCTGCAGTGTGTTTGTGCTCATCTGAATAGTGTTCTTACACAGCACCTCTTGTGTGAGGTAGGGTTATTGCTTTGGTAGTGGAGCACTTGGTTAGTGTGGGTAGATTTCCGGTAGACTTGTGTTTCTAGAATGCCATCATTTCCTCTACTGATGAGGATGTCTAAGAAGGGTAGTGTGTTGTTGTTTTCTTCTTCCCTTGTGAATTTTATTCCTTTGAAGATGTTGTTGATGGCTTCATGTGTTTCCTCCAGTTGATCCTTTTTTATTATGACGAAGGTGTCATCTACATAATGGATCCATACTTTGGGTTGTATGTGTGGGAGTGCTATCCTTTCTAGACATTGCATTACTATCTCTGCTATGAGTCCTGAGAGTGGTGATCCCATAGGTGTTCCTTTGATTTGTTGGTATATTTGTCCATCAAACTGAAAGTAGGTGGTGAGGCAGAGGTTGATGAGGTCCATGATTCTGGGTATTTTGATCTTGGTGTATCTAGTTAAGTCAGGTGTGTTATGTAGAACTGCTGCCATGGATTCAATCGCTAGTGCTTGGTCTATGGATGTAAAGAGTGCAGTGACACCAAATGAAACCATAATTTCATCTTCATCTACAGTATTTTTAGGTCTTTGATTTTCTGGAGGCACTGTAGTGGGGAGTTGATAGCGTATTCACTCTCCTCTGTGAGATGCCCAAGTTTTCTTGTAAGTTCTTTAGCTATGTTGTATGTGGGGGTCCCTGGTAATGATACAATTGGACAGAGTGGTATGTCGGGCTTGTGTATTTTGGGGCATCCGTAGAAGCGTGGGATGATGGGTCCACTGCTTTTCATCTGCCTCTGTTCTTCTTTACTGATTTGACCTTTCTTGGTTAGGTCGTTGAGGATTCTTTTGACCTGGTTATCGAGTTTCTGTATCGGATTGGTGTTTACTGGGGTGTAGGTTTCTTTGTCCTCGAGTAAATCTTTGGCTTTTTGTATATATTGTGATCTGTCCATAATGACAGTGGTGCGGCCTTTGTCTGCTGGGAGGATGATGATATTTTGGTCCATCTTTGTGCTTGCTTGCCTCTGGTGTCAAGTTACACAGAGTCCCTGCAGTAAGCCGAAGGCAGGAATTCTCTTACCAGCACTAAGCTGAACACAATTTCAGCCAGAAGTCACGTTGCAGGAAAAGCCGAGAGAGAAAAGCCAGAAGTCCGTGTGTCAAAGTCAGGGTTGAAGCCAGAAGGTAACAAATATTCCAAAGCCAGGTCAGGGGTGGTAACAAGTAGGTCAGCAAGAAGTCAAAGCCGGGTCAAGGAGTCCAGAAGTCAGAGTAACAATAATCCAAGCAGGGTCAGGAAATCAGGAATCAAGTCAGGAATCCGGAGTGGTCGCGAAGCCAATATGCTACGTTGCTCCCACAACTCACTCACCGCTCTGCTGGTTATTTATTAGGAGTTTAGGAGCTGTTATCTGGGTCCTGCAAAGACTCCACTTCTCCTCTGAGTAAATCTCTTGCAGCTAACTGGGCACTTCTCCTTCTGTCCTTTAAGGCACATGCCTCCGTCTCTGCCCTTTGGGTGATTCAGGTGATCTGGGAGTCTGATGGGATCCAGCTGGCTGCTGGCTAGAGGGTGGGGACAAACCACCATCCCCGGCTTGCTCCCCTGTAGCCTCGGTTATTGGCTGCTGGCTAGAGGGTAGGGACAAACCACCATCCCCAGCTTGCTCCCCTGTAGCCTCGGGTATTGCCAACTCCCCACTACCCTGTGGTGCTGGGTCTTCGTCTGGGGCCGTGCCTGTGTCTGGGACCTCGTCTGGTTCAGTCCCCTGGGGGTTCACCAGGGACAGCTCGTCTTCTGACTCCTCACTGAAGTCCTGGGGCAGAGGCTGAACCAGGACAATCTTTAGGTTTTTGAGGGCTGCTCTGTCTTCTGCTTTCAGTTGGTTTTGTTTCCATGTCCTTCTGGTTTGTGGTATGATTATCTGTCTTATATTCTCTTGGGTTTCTGTAGTAAGTCCTGTAGTTTTCAATGCTGCTTCGAAAGCTGCAAAGAATACTAATTTATTTGCATCTTCTGTGTTATAATTGAGGCCTCTCTGCAAGATACTGTGTTCTGTAGTGGATAATGGGCGGCTGGACATGTTGACCACCCATTCCTGTTCCTGTACTTCTTTGTTTCTGGGGTTTAATTTAAGTAGTTTAGTTTGAAGTTTAGCTTTCCTTTTTTCTGCTTGTCTCAGTGATGTGGTCTTGATTGTAGTAGTCAGCATGTTGATATGTTCAGGAGTCATAGTCTGTTCTAGTTGTTCTTTGAGGCTGTCTATTGTGTATTGATATTTGTTTAATCTGAGGTGGGCGTCCATGATCATTAGCCATATCATTTTTCACCCACTTTGTTGCGCAATCTTCCATCCAGCTGTGCAGTTGATTGGAGGTTTGTATCTGACACTGGCGGGCAGGGTATGCTGTCGTAGGCATTCATGCAGAAAAAACAGCTGTTCTTTGGTGGAAGTTTGCCTACCTGCGAATTTCTCCCATTTGCATGCTATCTGGAGCGTTTGACGCCCATATGTGGTACCAATCGAAGAGAATATTTGTAGCTCAGGGTTGAACTGTGGAGTCCTTGGTGCTTTCTGAGCCTTGTTGTTTTCTTGTTTTTTTTCTTGTTGTTCTATTGTAATGATTTTATAAGCTGAGGTTCATACTGAGGCTGTTAAGCCCATCGTATTTAAAGGCACGTGCACTGTATGTATATTCCTGAGATCATTCTGCTCCTGCAGAGAGGACAGCACCAGCATGATTGAGGGAAAGGCAACCCTGGTTTAAGGCATTGCACACAAATGCTAGGAGTATCCCTGTGTGCTTTACACGGAATTCTTGAGACAGAATACTAAGCAATTGCCTTGAATGATGCTGCCTTGTCTCCTGAACATGTAGTGTTCTTTTGGGGTACAGCTTCATCCAGTGTCCCTTTAGAATTAACTTGTTGTTATGGGTGCTTTCTAATTGTGGAAGGAAGGAAGGAAGGAAGGAAGGAAGGAAGGAAGGAAGGAAGGAAGGAAGGGAGGGAGGGAGGGAGGGAGGGAGGGAGGAGGGAAGGAAGGAAGGAAGGGAGGGAGGGAGGGAGGGAGGGACATCATTCTTGACAAATGACAAAGGACCACCATCATGAATTTTAAATTTTTTCTCCATGTCTGTGGTTACACATTTGCTTTTTGAAGTTAGATGCTTAATTTTTATATCTGTATATATGCATGCAAATTTAGTGAAGTTAGGTGAGATCTGATGTCTAGGTTTGGCATGGTTTAGACACTATAGTACATCTAACAGAAATGGTTGGTCAATTCTGTGCTACTAAGACTTTTTATTGAATAGAAATGCAGATCCAAGATGTATCATTACAGGGGGAAAATGCAGCTTCAAAAATTGTTTGTGCAGTGTGAAATTTGAGTAATGTACAAGTTGTATTATTTAGCTGTAATAAGTATCAGTGGAAAATGTGAAAGTAAAGTAAGTAATCAAGCCTCTATAGAATCCCAAAACCTGGCTAAGGGTACTCATTTTTTCCCTCTTGCCAAAGTCATTTCCTCTAAATACCATTGCTATTCACTATAAGAGTGTTTACCAATCTTTCCAAGATGAACAAAATCATTCTAGTACCTACAAACTTTTCTTCTTCTTTTTTGACAAGGCTGATGAAGACATCAGTTTTATAATAAAAGTGGTGAGACCAGAAAATCTATATATTTTAAAAACTGTAATATGCATTCGTGAATCTAGATGTTGTTCTCTTTTTTTTCTTAAATCTTAAAAAACACCCAACCCTTACTACAAACAATGCTAGAATCAAGATCTGGTTTTCCTCCTATGTGCTGAACTGGGAAAATAGATGAGCCCATTTTGTATTGAGAGTGTATGTTATCACTGCTTGATTATCGGTTGATTATATACTGTTTTGCCTGCTTATTTTGATTTTGTGTACTACAAGTAGTCCTTGGGTTATGGCCCTAATTGGGATTGGAATTTCCATTGCTAAGTGAAGCAGTTGTTAAGCAAAACATCACGTGACTGCACCACTTAACAACAGTAATTCCAGGTTGTGGTCGTTAGGTGAGGACCTCACGCTTCTCCTGCCTTGAGCAAACTGCCTCTGCGTCAACTCCCCCCACCCACCTATCTGCCCCCCATCTCTGCCCTTTTGGCTGCCCTGCACTCTGCCGCGTACCCCTGCTGTCCCCCGCAGGACTAGGCAGCTGACCTTCACAGTCCTCTTCCTCCTGCTGCTGGCCCAGGATCCAGGCACTGGGTGAGGGCACAGCTCTGGGATGTGTGTGGCGAGTATGGCAGAGTGGCGGAGCCTCACCTGCCAAAGGGAGCTCGCTGGAGCCGGTCAGGGAGGGGGCAAAAGGACAGAGCTGGCAGAGGAGGCAGGGCGGCAGTGTGGATAGAGGTACCCCATCTCCGCCATCAGTGCAAGGAGCAATAGCCCACAGACCATGGAGAGTGCAGTGGGACTGGCCAGCAAGGCACGGGGTGCTCCATCACCGGGCGAGGCAGGAGAGGCGGTGGTGGCAGCTTCCTGGGCGAAGGTGGTAGCTGCGCAGGAGGCACTGTTTGTGGTGGCGGCAGAACTGGAGGAAGTGGAGAGACGAGGAAGCTTGTGTTGGAAGTGTTCCTGGAGAACTTCAGTGAGGAGGCAAGCCCAACCCCGACAGAGCCTACCTGTAGGCCCTCTGCTCGCTCGGCCCAGCCTTCCTCCTGCAAGGCCTCGCAGAAGGCCAGCAGCTTCCAACGTGAGCCGCAAATGAAATGTTTGAATTGAATTGCCACATTAATTTGATGTGCCAACTCAGATCAGGTTACTTTGAATTGATTCACAAATTCAGTAGACTATGGGCATGCACACATACTTTTTATCAATTTAGCTGACTTGAATCCCTAATTTGAATCAGATCAACAACTGAAACAAATCCAGTCAGCTCACTGCATCACATCAAGAAAATTAACTTGGGTGATTTGTACCTCTGTTCTTCATAGCTGTACCTCTATTGGAAATATTTCAGGGACAACTTTTCACGGGGCTTTCCATTGAAGCCTGCCATTCACAGTAAAGTGTTAAAGTAAATTGAAATCTGGTATTCTACTCATTGCTAGGCAGCAAGTGGATATAAATTTGTTATCAATTAAAATGGTACTTTTCACCCATTTCCTGGGCTTCTTGACATAGAAAGGCTCTCATCAGAGGACACTTTGCTGAGGTACTATCAAACCTGGAGCTAGATGTGAACAGAGAAGCCCAGGAATAAACAGGTTGCCATCTCATAGCCACAGATTTTGTTTCACACTTATTCCTGTTGCAGTTGTACAGGTTTTTCTTAGATTTTTTATCCCGCTTTTATTTTTTTTAAAATAAATAACTCAAGGCAGGGAACATACATAATACTCCTTCCTCCTCCTATTTTCCCCACAACAACAACCCTGTGAGATGAGTTGGGCTGAGAGAGAGTAACTGGCCCAAAGTCACCCAGCTCGCTTTCTTGCCTAAGGCGGGACTAGAACTCACAGTCTCCTGGTTTCTAGCCTGGTGCCTTAACCATGCATGCATTAACTCTGCATGGCAAAGAAGAATGTGCTTGCCATTATGGAACTATTTATTTATTTATTTATTTATTATTCGTATTTATACCCCGCCTATCCCCTCCCTATCGGAGGACTCTAGGCGGCTTACAACATTTGCAATTCATATATTTATACATTCATATATATATTAACAACGTTTATTACCGCGCGCTCAGGGGAGGGGTAAGGGAACCGACTCTTGTAGTATTGGACTACATGTCCCAGAATACCTTGCTTCAGAGTCGGCTGCTGACGTCCTGGATATTGCTGTTCGGGATCCGTCGTCTCCGTTTCTCCGTCTCAGCCGCCATTCGCGAGGTCTTCTTCGCTCCGGAGGCGACCCCCGACAGGACGCCAGCCAATTCTCCCATGTAAGGTGGTACCCATTTATCTACTTGCAATTAGCTTTCAAACTGCTGGGTTGACAGGAGAGGGAACCCATTTAGAGGGTTGCCCAGTTGCTTATAGAAAAGCAATAAATATGTATAGGGTTTAATGGACAATAATAGCTGGACAAGTTAGACAGATGTTCATTCACTGATTGATTCAAAATAGGTGCTTCTATCTATGAGTTGTTTTATTATGCATGTCCCAGTGAAAGTCTCTATGGTTTCTTCATAATCATCACCATCTTTTATTCTACTCATCCAAGGAACTCAGGGCAAAATATGCAATTCTCTCTTCCTTCCATTTTTTCTTCAGAACAATCCTATCAGGTAGGTTAAGCTGAAAGATGGTATCTATTGCAAATTCAACCAGTCAGGATTTGAACTTGGATCCCTAGTTTTAGCCCACCACTAAGCAACATGGCTATCTCTTATGCCTCACTAATTCTCACTGCAGTCAACTACATCAATATGGCGATCAAAAGAGATCCAACATTGATTT
The DNA here is from genome assembly GCA_023362775.1 of Charina bottae. Taxonomy (NCBI): domain Eukaryota; kingdom Metazoa; phylum Chordata; class Lepidosauria; order Squamata; family Charinaidae; genus Charina; species Charina bottae. The sequence goes on from JALMGJ010000007.1 coordinate 34,182,729, forward strand.
GCATTGTTTGGCACCTACAACATGATGGAAAACATGCAAAAGAAGTGTCCTAGCTTGAATTTAACTTTGGAGAAAAACTAATCAATATGGTAAATAAAAACATTCCACCCCTAATATTCTTTGAATTACTAATGCAATACAAATCAGAGGGAGTCTATTAGCACCTTTTCCTAGCATTTTATTAAAGCTTTATTTTTTATTAAAGCTCAGGCATAAGCTGATCAAGTGAGCTGTAACTCATGAAAGCTTTTGCCTTTTAATAAAATCTGTTAGTCAGAAAAGGTGCTACCAGGCTCCTCCTGATTTGGGGTTCCTCCTAAAATGCAATACGGTTGACTAGTTTTACTAGAAGCTACAGACTATGTTTTAATACTGTCATTTAACCTAATCAGCATTTGTGGATTTGCAGTCAACAGTGGCACAGCCATCATTTATTATCAATAATTAAGAATACATTTTATCTTTTTATTTAATTGATTTGATTAAATTCTGATTTATCCCAACAGAAAAATAGTACTGATCTGCGGATATTCAACTATCTTAGCCATATTCCTCCTTATCAGTAACCATAGTTCTTCTTGTCCTTCTTTCTACCAAACCTGCTTCTTTACTCACACACTTGCAGCTTCTTTACCAAGTGGATTGCCTTCAAAGACCTTTCTCTCAGGCTCTCTTGAACCAAACAAATCTCTCCAGGCCCTATGTGAAGTTTCCCCCCATTCAATTGGTCCTTTCACTCCCATTACAGAAGTTGGCCCAGCTTTCAATATTTAGTGACTGATCTATCCCGATAAAAATTATATGATAAATTCTATTTTTATTTATTAAACTCAGAGGCTGCCCAACTCCAGAAAGATTCTGGGCAGTTTACACTTAAACAGTGTAACAGGAAGCACTGGGGTTCCAATAGGTGGCATTGTTTCATTGAGGGCACCCAAACTGCACCAACTCTGGCCAGTCTTACTGGATGGACAGAAACCATGGAAGTCCCTCCAGTAACCCAGCCGTACGCCATGAAGGGCTTTTTAGGTGAAAACCCATACCTTGAATTGCACCTGGAAGTCCACTGGCAATCAGTGCAGCTTGGGAAGCACTAGTGTCACATGGACATACCAGAGCATGCCCATCACTGACCATGCTGCTACATTCTGGCTCAGCTGTAGCTTCCAGGTAGTTTTTAAGGGCAGCCTTATATACAGCACATTGCAATAATCCAACCATGATGTGACTAGGCATGAGTGACTGTCTGAAGGGCCTCTTAATCCAGGAATGGGCAAAAGTGGCACAGCAGATGAAGCTGTGGAAAGGCCCTCTTTGAGCAAGAGCTTTTGAGTCCAAGACATCCCCCAAATTGTGCACCATGGGAAAGGGTAATCCGATCTAAGGCTAAGGATGGAAAGTCCTCAGAACTGGGGGCCCCAGACACCTATAGTCACTTGTCTTGGCAGGAGTGAGCCTGAGTCTGTTCCTCCCCATCCAGATTTGCACAGCCTCCAGACATGGGACAGGACAGGACAGGACATTGATGGCATCACTTAGCTGGCCGGGAGTTAAAATGTACAACTGGGTATCATTTGCATATTAATGATACTAAACCCCAAACTTATGGATGACCTTCCTCAGAAGTTTCATGTATATGTTAAACAGGAGGGGAGAGAGTGTGAAGCCCTGAGCCACCCCATGCATGAGGCACTGGGGTGCAACTTCTCTTTCCACCCCATCAAAATCAACTGGACCTGGCTGCTAGGAAAGGAGGAGAAGCACCAGAATGTGGTTCTCCCATACTCCTCAGCCGGTCCAGCAGGATGCTGTGATTGACAGTATAAAAAGCCACTGAAAGATCAAGGAGCACAAGGATGGACACGCCATCCCCATCCCAGCTCCACCATGAACAAGTGCCAGTCGCATGTATAAGGATCGTGTGACTTCCCAGCAGAACATAGCAATGAAAACTATAAAAAAAACAGAGGAAGGGGCATGGATTGCACAGAGTAGCCTGCCCCAACCAAGGTGGCAGGCAGGCATTCCCAGAGCTACTCCATGCAAGAGGTTCAGGATCCTCTCAAGTGCAGGAGTTCGATGGCTGTAAATGCAAAGTTTCTTCCTACAGTTGAGAACTCTGACTAGAATTGGCTGGAGCAAATGGTCATGTGGAACCCAAGTAGGGGAGAACTGAGCGTTGCAGGGAAATTTCAGTACCCGTGAGCATCTTCTCATGGATCATTGGCGATCACTCGTAGCCGAGTAAGATTGTCTTCCAAGGGTAAAATTTTAACAGTGGATCCGTAAGTGGCTGTAAAGGCCAATTCTGGATCCGCACAACCTCCCACAGTGAGGGCATACAGTAGGTTTCCGGGTGGGAGACGGTCATGATGAGGGTTTGCCTGACGTGCCTTCCTTTTAGCTCTTTTCTCCTTTTCGCCCTGTACTCGTGCTTCTTCAAAGTCCATAGCGCCATTAATAAAGGCTGACCTCCATTTGAAACGCTCATGAGTTAGGGCTTCCCAGTTCTCAATGCTGATATTACATTTTTTAAAATTAGCTTTGAGAGTGTCTTTGAATCTCTTTTGCTGTCCACCAATATTCCGTTTTCCATTCTTAAGTTGGGAGTAAAGTAGCTGCTTTGGAAGACGATGGTCAGGCATTCGAACAACATGGCTGGTCCAGCGAAGTTGGACTTCTCATGGAAAGACATGTACTGTAGATGGTGAGTGAGGCTGCCAGAGTTTATTAGAAGTAGCAGGCAGAAGTAGATAATGTAGGCTCCCTCAACCTTTCTTTAAAATTCTGGAGAAATTACCTGAATCCTCAAATAAACATTATTAATAAATGAAAGTTGTAAGGCAACTGTATGTGGGATATTGGTCTCCTTAACAGTGGCAGTTGTCATTGGTTTACGGCAATAACTATATAATTATCTGCATATTTCATTTGATTCTTTATGTGAAGAGTTTTTTGTTCTTTGTAAGTGCATGCCACAAACTCACAAAATAACCACTTCAAACATTCTACTGCGGCACTTACATCCTCCCTTTTTTGCCTCACTTATCTTTTCTCCCAAAGGAAATAAAGAGAAATACAGGGAATCACAGTAGCCTGATTCTCCACAATTGTAATGGAGGCTAATTAAAAAGTTAAGTGATTTGCAGAGATTGTCAATTCACTTTCATATTATGCTGTAATGTTTGATCCAATGACTATTATGAACGCATTAAGCTCAAGCATTTGAAAAACAAGTGTGATTTTCATGATATATAGAGCTTAGAAAACTCTGCAGCAGCAGCCTCTGAAAAATATAGCCTTGAATGTTCTATACATACATGGTCTATGATCAGAAGAATAATGCAAACTAGTTCAGCACGCTAAAGTGCGTTTTAGTCTTATATTTCTCAAATGTACTTTCATGTGACACCTTTGGAAATAGAGAAACTTGAAAAAGCAGCTTCCGCTGTGGTGGATGATGGGAGGGCACCTGTTCTTTGTGAAAAGCCAAACATCTCACTGAGCATTTCCATGCCTTAGGCTCAGGGTAGTTATTTGGACCCCAGCCACCCTCATCTCATATTTCCATCACAATCGCCCTAAAGCTAATTTTCCTTATTAAACACCTTGCTTGTTCCAAAATAAGTTTTCTGAAAACAAACCATAGTACTCCAGGAAACGAATATATGCAGGGAATGAATATATGCAAAGCAGATCTCTAATTGTCAGAATTAATTTAAAATCAAATTACATGCATTCAGCACGGAGATATATGCAACAAATCCTGAACATTTTCCTGGCTCTGACACCATATGCAAAGTTACAGCAGCTGTGCCTCTTCACATAAAGAATCCAAAGAGCCAAATCTTTGTACCTACCTTGCTTGGAAGAACAATCTAAAATTTTCCCATGTCCATTAGGCCCTTATAGCCTAATCCTGTGCTGGCAATTGCTTCCATGGTGAGATCATTAAGTAAATTATTTTAAGATCAAACAGCCTGTGCTGACAATAGGGTTCCATGTAAGGTAAATGCTTCAAAGCCCCCCCTTGCTTCTCCCGCCTTTTCCTCCTCTCTCAAATTATAGCTCTATGGGCTATTCATCACCTCTCCATGGGGGCTCGCCCCACCATTACTTGGCTTTTTGCTGCAGGCTAAGGTAGCCCTCCTAATTGGCCTTTGTAACAAAACTGACCTGTGGACAGGATAAAGCTTGTTTTGGAGCTTTCGAGACAATTTTTTTTCCAAGGTTAAAAACGCACCAAAGCAATGGTGACGTCACCATAAAACGGAGTGAATGAATTTTTTCCTCCGCTGTTCTGCACATGTGAAAGAATGTGGGGATGTTGTGTTCAGGCCAGACAAAAGCTCCTTCAGGTAGCTGAGCGAGACCATTGTCCCCCCCCCCCACCTTCCCCCCCCCCCCCCCCCGCTTTTGGCTTAAGGATAAGAAGGGTATATCATTTTCTTTATTTCTCTGAAGCCCCTCACGGTCAGGGTCCTTTGATCTTGGAGAAGAATAGCCGATGGGACGATTTAACTGCCCCGTACAGGTGCAGGCAGTTCATCTGACAGGTTGTGGCTTTTCTTTCGACTGCATTAGCTGTGTGCATACAAATGGGCTTCTTGACAGATTTGAGCAGCCAGGAACAAAACAACCCAACAGCAGCAACAACACAAACTTTAGACAAAAAGCCAAGTACATCTGCAAGGAGGACACAAATTGAGATGGAATAAGGTCAGGTAAAGTCATTAAGTTTCCCCGCTGTGAGCGATTTCTTTTTCTTTTTCTCTTTTTAACAGCTTAGAAAGACAGTCAGTGGCAAGGAAAGAGAAAAGGAGTCGGAGCAAGTAAATAACACACGATGCAGACAATCGCCTCACAATTTAAAGCATCTCTTCTCCGTCTGAGTTATTTTAAAATAAATAACTCTTCAACGTGAGCGTGGTACGGTAGCACCTAAATTATATTGTCTATAACAGAGGAGTGAATGGAAAGGAAGAAGGAATGGGAAAGAAAGCATTTTCAAATCATATTTACTCAAACCAGCACTTTTTTTCCCCAAAGGGTGATTATCTGTGTGGATTATCTTACATTTACAGTTACTCATGATTATGACTGGTGAAGTGAAAATATGGCCTTTTAGCTTTGTAAGCCACCCCCCCTCCTTTTCTCTTTCCTCTAGTATTTCACTTAGCTTAAGTGCTGTTAAAATGGCTTGGAGAAGAAAGACGCTACTCCGCTGGCAGAGTTGTGTTTTTAGACTGGACTGATGATTGCCCATGAAATTGATGAAGTTCATCTTGCCCTTGTTTCTCACTTCCTTATTTTCAGCTTTACAGTTCACCATTACGCACAACATTTTAGGTTTTGACCCAAACTTAGAAATAAAAACAGATGTGCTGTGAACTAGAACAACGGTAAAATATTTCAGAGTTTAAAAGCCTATCGTGTTCTACTGGTTCTTCCAATAATATCTTGCCTTTAAAGATTTAATCTTTATTGGTGAAACTGAAACCTCTCTCACCTATTGTTTTATGAAAGGGAACGTATAACGCCGAGGTACTTTTGTTGCTTAAGATGTGGACACAAACACTGACTCAAAAGAGTGACAAATCTAATTTTCTAAGACAATATTTTCTGAGGAAGTAAATAAGTTATATAGGAAGACTAGAGGTTAACAGCTGTCATGATAACCATGATCTAACAGCAATTGCAGGCATATGCATAAGAAGTCAGAGTTAAAGATCATATTAAAATTGTTTGCTATCTTGATGCTAAAAGTAAGGCTGAATTATGAGCTTTATGAAAATCTATGGCCTGCAGCATGCAGGATTTAGGCCAAGATAATCACAATGGTTCTTGCTTCATATTAAACAGGTGATTAATTCATGACTATGCAATCTTTTTCAGACCAAAGCCCCCTCTTGACCATTAAATGGTATGATGGTGGTAAGTATTCCAAACGGAGGGGTAGAAGCAGTACAAAGAAGTAGACAGACTAGACTGGACTGGACTGGACTAGACTAGACTAGACTAGACTAGACTAGACTAGACTAGACTAGACTAGACTAAACTTAGTATATTATTATTCCACATGTATTTCATAATTCTGCAGCAACTTTTGGAATGAGTGCTGGAGCCTCATGTTGCTCTGGGGCTGGAAGTTTGTTTATTTATTTATTTATTTATTTATTTATTTTCTATCCTGCCTTTATTATTTTTATAAATAACTCAAGGCGGCAAACATACCTAATACTCCTTCCTCCTCCTATTTTCCCCACAACAACAACCCTGTGAGTTATGCATCTATAGATTAATATATTGGACAGAATGCTTGTTCCATGTTATAAGAAGGCTGAACTATTCACAAGTGCTTCAGTGAAAAAAATATTAATCTTTTAGCTAGTTTAATGTAATGACTAGATATTTTCCAGATACAGCCATATGGAAGAACTAATTTTGAACCCTTATATAATTTCACATCTGAAAAAATTGTAAGATGTAATGTGGAATTGGATCCCTATTCATCATCATTGGCGATCACTCGTAGCCGAGTAAGATTGTCTTCCAAAGGTAAAATTTTAACGGTAGATCCCTATTATCACCATGCTGTCCCTGTTCACCATTACTGGCAATAAACAGGTGTGAGAAACAAAATGTGTTTATGACTAGGTTAATACATCCTTTAGGGTTTAAGGTGTTTTTTTAAATGTCAGAATATTTTGATTGTTGTAAAAAGTACTTCAAGCTTTGCAGTGCACAAAATATTCATGGTGAAGAATAAAATAAACTTTAATATAATAATTGTAGTTTACTAATTAAAACATCTATATAATAATTAGTTTTCAAGACCAATAAAAGGTTTAAGCAAAGAAATACATCTTCAACAAATGACCTTAATATTCCACAGTGTCATGATCCCTGTTGCAAAGTTCCAACCCTTTCAACCTTTTGAAAGGGCTGTCAAATGAAAGTTCTCTGTTTGAAGTCCAGTTCTGATTTTAAGACAAAGATCATGAGAAGGGAAAGCGAGGGCCTTGAATTTGCCATCAACAGTTAGCATCTGGAAGTAGGCACACAGGTCTATTTTGGGGATAGATTAAAGGCCACTCAAAAATAACTTTTAAAAATCGCAAAAGTATTTCCATGTGAAATAATTTCCATGACTTCTCATAACTCTAATATGGCCAAATTGAAGAAAAAATTATATTGGGTGGATGAGTGAAATTGACTGGATGAACCAATATTTTTGTGAGGCCAAAGGCAAAATTGTTTAAAATATTCATCTTCTGTTTGTCTGGATTTTCTATTTTATCATTGGAGAATAAAATATACTATGGGATATCATATTTTTGTGAAAGCGAGAACAGGTTTATGAGGGACCTAAAATGGTGTAACAAATTAGTGTCACCATTTCCCCCCCTAAGATTCTTTATGGGCTCTTACTTGGCTGACTATATGATTGTTATTTGGCACTTCCAAATATGCAGATTTGTTTTTTGATTTTTAAAAAAATATCTGCCACCCGCTCAATTAATCTCCATTTTCAGAACTCTTTCCCTAGAAAAGCCCTTTAAAGCATATTAGAAGATCAGATATACATTATATAACAAACATTAACAGCAAGTGCATGAGACTGCATATGGAACATAGCACAGGCTAATTTCCAGAAACCAGTTGAGCATCAGTTTTCACTGGACTGTAGAAACAAAAGGCATGCTTTTCAATAAAATGCCAGCAAGGCCTGCATGTATTATATATTGTGTATTATGTATTATGAGGAATGTTCCTAAGGTGGCTTAGGAACGTAGCTTACTTGTTGGCAGGGAGAATTCTCTACATTTGGCAATGAATTGCCTAAAAATTGTCTTGGTCATTCGGTAGGTGGCACTCTTCCCTACAAGCAGACACTAATGTAATTCTGTATCACTGTCTGACTTACATACAGTTCACTCCACTTGTGCTGACCTTTGGGACAGCTCTAAGCAGAAAGAGAGAAGGAGTTGTAAAATTCTAAACCCACTTCAATCTCTAATGCCAATTCAGGAAGTGTGAAACTGTCCAATTATTGCACTGAAATGTGCCTATATCTCTATTCCTTTAATTCTATGAGTTACTATTTTAATTTCACAAAGGTTTCATTTTGCTCCCAATATGTTAATGTTTAAAAGAAACGTGCTCCACTCCCATTCCCATCCTTATGCCCCCCACAAAGGCCAAAAAGTGGGGCAAAAATATTAGGGCGGTTACCTTTCCAGTGAAAGCAGGGGTGAGTGACACGTCAGCTTCCTCATCTTCTTAAGGTCAACAAGAGGGCCGTCACATGATGATGTGGACCTCCTGTTGCTCTTCAGAAGATCAGGAGACTGAGATATCCCCAAATCCTCTAATACTATTAGATATACCCTGTAGATTTGTAGCTATGCTGGAATTTAACTCGGAATGGTTACAAAAAGCAGGTGAAATAGGGGTACCTTTTGCCTGAAATAGTATCTTTTTAATCTATAAAGAAAATAATGGGTACATATTTTAAGGATCAATTTTAGTGCATGTATATGGGGACAGCTTCAAAGAGATTAGGGAGATGCTCTTTGAGGAAGGAGAAGTCTAAAGGCCTGTCGGGTACTTAGTAGTATATAGACTTTAAACATCGCACTCTATATGTTTCTTCATGTAGTTCTGAAGCACCAACCTTTGCTTTGTTTGCCTAAAACCTTCATATAAGGAAGACTTAGTGTAACTTCCATACAACTCAATAATGGAATACAGTAGTTCTGTACCATAGTTATTCCAGGAAATGTAACATACATATCTTGGCTGCATAATCCATGTACAGCAGACTGTAATTTTGATGCATACCCATGAAGCACAGGATGAAATCTCTCTGTATGCAGTTGCATTTTAGGATAATCAGATCTCAGGTTATGGTCTGCAAAGAGCTATTTGGTCACATGATTCTAGTTTTTCCCCTGGTTTCCAGCTGCTAAATTACATTAGAGTTCCTTTAAAAAAATACATTAAATACTTTCCAGCTATTACTTTTTACCCAAGTAATTGGTGTAGGTGCTAGTAGATTGTTATAAGATAGTGAATGGGGGGAATCTGGCTCATTAGTCAATCCTCTTATTAAGGTATGATCATATTGTGGGGAAAAAAAGTTTGCTGAACCTCATTTTAAAGGCACCTTCAGCAGCAAATATAATGAAGGTATTAATATCAGTCTTGCAGTAACAGTTGAATAGATGCCAAAAAGAGACTGCTTATGATTTTTCTTTTAAACTACTTACAGCCATTCTTTTAAAGTTGGCATTCACTAGGAATAAATTTATTCCTAATAATCAGATATTGATTTTTTAAAAATTCATACAAACTTCTTGCATGGAAGTTGGTCAATATACTCTAATGTTCACATTTGGAAATCAATATGGTTTTCTGTTATTCTTTTATGATTAAATCCATTGAAGTAATTTACTCATAGTATAAAATATATGTAATTTTCAACCTTTTTTTTTTTAGAAAAACAATTGCTTTCTCACTACCCGGTCCTTCCAATGAGAAGTTGCATGTTCTTCTTATGGGTTAACTAAACGTACTCAGTTTAAGAGGCAGAAATTGTTTATTATTGGAGGCGAACAGTGTTCCTACCAAAGGGCATCTTGCCATTGCATTAAGATTGACAAAACAGGGTAATACTAAAACATCAGTATTGATTAAAAGGTAAAGGTTCCCCCCACACATTTGTGCACTCGTGTCCGACTCTAGGGGCCGGTGCTCATCTCTGCTTGTTAGCCGAAGAGCCAGCGTTGTCCGAAGATGCTTCCACGGTCATGTGGCCGGCATGACCCACGCGGAACGCTGTTACCTACCCACCGAAGTGGTACCTATTAATCTACTTGCATTTGCATGCTTTCGAATTGCTAGGTTGGCAAGAGCTGGGGCTAGTGCGGGAGCTCACTCCATCACGTGGGGCTAGGGATTTGAACCTCCGAACTTGCGATCTTCCGATTAACAAGCCTGGCGTCTTACCCGCTGAGCCCCCTGTATTGATTAGACAGTAACAAAATAATAGTCATAAAGTAACAGAGCTGCAAACATGGTTCTTGACTTGTTGGTAGCACTCTAGAGAGAACAAGAAAAATAATGGAAATATCATTTTCATTTAATGATAATGCAAAATTTGATGAACACTTTATTCTCATTCAAATATGAGGGCATCTAGAGAATTCCCACTAAAATGATATGTTCTAAGAATGCTGTATAGCATTACATACATAGGCTGGTTGCTAATGATACCAGTGGTAAAAAATAAATATTATGAACAAGATAATCTCAGTAACAATATAATAATAAATAATCTAGTTTAAAGTTGGTACATATACCAGAAGGCATTTAGGGACTACATCTTGTCTTATATGACTTATGATCAAGGGTATCCACTGATGAGGTGGAGAAAGGAATATCATGTGCATCATGGTAGAAATTATGTAATTTGACACAACTTACACAATTTACATCATTTGCACAATGACATCATGACACAAGGGACATCACTGTGGTTTTACTAGATGCCTGTGCCTATGATTAACTAGAGTATTGCCAAAGCTGTGGAGGGAATAATGCAACATTTTAAAATGGGTAAGTGGCTGGGTTAACCAAACATTACATTTATTAATTACCAAATTTAAGTTAGAGGTAATTTCTACTTTTTAATTTTACTTAAAACTAAAACTTTACTTACTTAAGCACTATTTTCATGTGCTTAAGCTTACCAATTTTTATTTCATAAATACTGCATTGCCTACAATGATCTCAAATAGAGATTTATATTGTGGCTTTGGTAATATTCACATTCATTAAAATTTGATAGACACCCCTATGATATAATTATTTGTAATATAAATAAAGCATTTCTGATAACTCAATATAGGCATCTTCAATTTCCTATTAGTAACATCGTTCCTGAGTTTTGGAATGATTGTGTTCATTCATCATGTAAATGGGAAAATAGCTAACCTAAGTGATACATGATTGTGTACCATCTTGACTTAAAAATGGAATAAAGGACATTATAATTTTTAAAGTTAAAAACAGTTATTATAAACATATGCAAGTGTATGTGGGGATGGTTACCATACTACTACCATTCTACATAAACAGGTTCACGTATAAGGAATTTGGTTGATCATATTAGAATGGCATCTTTAACTCATCCTTGGTTTGTGTTGAATTAGTATGTTTGATATCCAAAATCTTCACGTATCATTTTTTGTCTTGGTCTCTTTTTTGACACTGAAAAAGTGACTAATTTTTCAAGCACTTTTAACTGGTGGTTCAAGACTATATGTTTATTATATTTTAACTTTCCAGCTGGTGGGAAAGTACCGTAATAATTTTTATATTCTATTATTCCAGTCAATCAAATTGATTACAATCTTGATTCTAAATGGAACCTAAAATTAATAGTAAGGTCATAAAAACCAATGCAGGCATGAACTTGATATCAAAGGAACTCCTTCAAGGAACTCCTACTATGACCTGAGTCTTTAGACCAGGGTTTATCAACCTGGGCCACTTTAAAATGTGTGGAATGCAGCTCCCAGAATTCCCCAGCCAGTGACACTCGCTGGGGAATTCTGGGAATTGAAGTCCACAGATCTTAAAGTGGCCCAGGTTGAGAAACCCAGCTTTAGACCAAACAACAAAGAAAACTGGCTACATAGTTGTCAGGGTCTGCTAACAGAAATTCCCAGAGAAATAATTAAGAAGGATCTTGATTTACAAGTAATAAAACTATGTGCCAATGCCAAAACATATGAACATAAAGAGGGAGGCGTGCAAATAAGATTTCCAAAAAGTCTTTGATTTTTATAAATTAAAAATTATCTGTTAATCAAAGCACTACAAACTGGATTAGTTCTTTATGAGTGATCCTGAGAGCAATATAAAGAGCAAAAACAGATTTGCCATGAGAAATCTAATTTTAAAAAATATTGTCATGAATAGTGTGTGCACATTAGTATCTTTGAAAACATCATAGTTACCACTTCATTCAGTACTGTAGTGAAACAATTGTGAAAAAGTAATGTTTTGTCCAATGGCATTCACAGGGTGGTGGAGTTAAAAATTAGAAAATTGGCAGATGGAACATTGTGACATATGTACAATAGGGGTGGGGCTTGCATCAAAAAGTCTGTCATCTTGCTGATTTTGACACCCTCCCCCCCACCCCGAGCTGCTGATTTTGTCTTCTCTATTCCATACAACATTAAATCAGAAAAGCTAAAACAGCCTAGAACTACAAAATTCTTTGGGCATGCTAGCAGGGAATTCATTGCACCACACTGCATCTGGCTGGGGAATCTTACCATAATATATGTTAAGCAGCACGGGAGGGGGGACTTTTCCTGTTTATTTTTAAGGGGGAGGGGTCACTGAACAATGTTTCATGTACGGTAGTCAATTGGTGACATCACTGAGAAGGGCAGGATTAAAACTCTCTACTTTTTATTAAAAAAGAGGGTTTGAAAGTTTGAAGGAGAGGGTTTGATTTACGGTACAGCATTAATTTATTTGGATATCTTTTTAACAGCACAGAAAATCCCACTGCCGCTTTCAGACATTTTCCCAAAAATGTCAGCGGAATGATTTTGGGAGGAGGCATTGGCTGCCTACTCCTAGTATAGAAATCATACTGGAAGAGTCTTCCCCCTCCCTGAAAGGCACACTTTCTATACATCAGCTAAATTAAAAATAGGAACTTAAATCAATATTTTTTGATATTAGGACTCAGCTCTTAATAGTTGGTCTAGGACAGTGTTTCTCATCCTTGGCAACTTTAAGCTGTGTGGATCTCAACTCCCAGAATTCCCCAGCCAGCAATTCCTTCTATTTCCCAGATAGATTGCCTAGGATTCTTGGAAATGGAATTCTGGATTAATATTAATAAATAAGTACATGTATACAAATTAATGGTACTGCCTTTTATTTGTGGAAAACTGATCTCCCCAACTCTTCATGGAGGGGCAACTCTCTTCCACCTTCCATTGATAGCTGCTAATAATTGTCTTCCTTCTCCATGAAACTGAAAACTGCCAAGAATTCCAAGCCCGCTTCTAAAAACCTAGCCATTACTCAGTCTGTCATCTCATTACACAGGCCAATAAAACCTAGTGGCCTTCTCTCTCCCTCTGTGAGCAATCTTGCTAATGGATACAACGGCTGCACTGTGATCAAAAATAGCGTGTTGCATATAGGGAAGCTCGTTTTGCATACGTCTTGCAAAGCCTAATAAATTGGAAGCTGGGGGGGGGGATGTGTGTGTGTAGGTGTATGTGTCTGTTTGTGTTTTAAATCTTCTTAAATGGTTTGAATGGCAGGCCCTTGAAAAAACTAGGAAATGCTACAAGCTTGATTTCCTCCTAAAGACAATACTTTCCCCCCAAGGCTGTTTCCAGCTGTAGCCACTCGGAGCACCCACATCAAGCATGTATCACACAGATCTGTCAGTTAGTTCTGGAGCCAGAAAATTGTTGTTTCAAATGTTACAGTACAGGAAAATCGCCTCTCTGCACTTGCTGCCAAAAAAATGACAGCTTAATTTATGCCATGCTGAAGCTACATTACAGAGCCATTCAGGCTGGCAGTTAAGTACACTCCATGCTCACATCTTCCCCCCATGGAAGTGCACTAGGGGGAAATAGAGGAACTGTAATAGGGACAATTGGCTGCAGTGTTTTCCATGTCAGTGGAACAAAATACAGGTGAAATGGTTATCAGCCAAAAAAATAATTACTAGAGGTGCTTGATTGAATTGGTATGCATGAAATAGATTATGGAGCAGTTTGTTTGTGTCAAGTCCCTGCATTTTATGTGGAGAGGGAGGGCTGGCCATATTATCATGCCACGGAAAATGAGGCCGTATCCTTGGTTCAGGACCTTCAAAACCCAGCCACGTTTACACTTTCTGAAATTAAAAATCTGACAGCATTAAGGCACAGTTGTGTGTCAATATGAGGCATCAAGTTTTTTTTTTTAAAGGAGACATTAAAAACACACTTCAGTTTTAAAAGTGAACAACCAAATCCCATCCAATTATCCCCCAGGATGTACTGAAAGATTGCTATTGTGTGGCTCAGGGCAAAGTGTAATCTCTTTAATACCAGAACGGCCATCAGCCACATATTTTGGCAATGTGTTAATAGCTAAGCTGAGGATTATCATGTGATATTCCTTTCCTCAGCTGCCAACTTTATTTATATGAATCCTATAGTAATTTTTTTCCCAAGGATTTCTTGATCTTAAATGAAAAGTTAGTAAATAAGAAAGCAATTCATTTTTATACATTCGGCAAGGACAAAATAAGTAGAATGTTTGGAACTTGTTTTATATTATTTCATTCTTCCATTAATGCTCCATGTCTGTTCTTACACCAACAGAATTTAGATACTCATTTGCTCTATATAATAGCTCTAAAACAACTATTGTGTTTTAGAATGAAACACAATAGAGTGAAAAGAATAAAAAAGGGGGAAATATTAATAGAAGATACCATTAATGCAGAATATTTTAATGGATAAAATTTCAAAGCTCATGTATACTTCTATTTAATATTCTTTATTTTTCTACTTTATTCATTTTGATTCTGAATGAGACCAACTTCTTAAAGATATACTAAAAATGCAACTCAGTCTGAATGCAGGGCTGACACAAGGCAATTTTCTGTGTAAAATGTCAAGATGGTGCTGACCAGCTCATCTCAGGCACAGAAATTGATCGGACTGGCAGCTGAAACTTACTTCAACACTCCCTGTGAAATAACTGGCTGGGCTAGGAAAACCAGGGACTCACCATGTGGCCTACAGAGCTCTGTCCTCCAATACCAGGAATGGAAATAAACAGATAACAGTTCCCACAGCTTAGAGCACACTCAAATTTAACACCAGCTACACGTTGTATTTTTAAGCATTCAGATGAGGTTCAATTCTCACTCCTCTACCAGCTAATTGGCTGGCAGAAAGAGCTCTGTTCTTGCTTTCCACTCAGGAAAGTGGGTGGTGAGGATGCCCAAGGCTCTTTGAAATCTGGCTCATTGTTGTAATCCAAAAGTTCAAGAGTTTCTCAGCAAGAAGGCTATTACCATTGCTCTCCAGGACATTCTGTTTGAAGGATCTCACTCTGCTAAATGGCAGGACTGGCTAAACTGCAATCTTACAGACTCAAATCTGAAAGTAACACTATTAAAAACACAAAAACATGATATCTATATACAGAGAGACAGCTACAATAGAATACTGTGTTATAGTATCTAGTGGCATTTTAGGTGTGTGTGCATGAACCTCCTGGTCAGTGGGATGCTGGTCAACAATATGTTGGTTGCAAGATAGTTTCTAGATAAGAGATCCTAACTTGTACAGAATAGCATGAAGATGTTTGGTGTAAAAGTGGGCTTTGGTTGCAAGTGTGAAATTCTTCCCAAAATATGCCACAATGGACCAGTATTATCCTTCCTGTTTGCAGGGAATGCTGCATATGGCACAGGTAGAGCTTGGGCTGGTAAATGTGGTAGATATTCGTGTTTTCCATATCTGTCAGGGAGATAACTGGTGAAGAAGGAGGGGGCTCCCTCCAGGGGGATAAACGCATGCGCAATACTGAATCGCTTTGCTTTCCTCCCAAGAGGCTAAAGAAGGCCCCACCCTAGTTTCTTGGGCCTTTTCTCTGAGCATCACTAATTAATTTTAGTTTAGCTGGATTCTGTCTAGCAGAGTAGAACAATAAAACACTAGAGCTTTTACACCAAGTCTCAGCGTGTTCCTTCATTCGAAGTCAGGACAATATCTTATTAAAAAGTGAAAACCTTTGATTGACCAAAGCCTTTCTGGGTGGTGAAGATCATTATCCATGGGCCCATCTAATTTCAATCATGGCACATGGAAGACTGCAAATTGGAATATAAGAAGAGTAAATGATAAGAGCATTAATTAATGAAAGAAAAAGAGATATGTTGTGTGCATGAACCTCCTGGTCAGTGGGATGCTGGTCAACAATATGTTGGTTGCAAGATAGTTTCTAGATAAGAGATCCTATGAGCAGACCTTTGAGCATATTCAGTACTTAACAGTCAATAATCTGATATATTCTTGGCTCTTCAAATGGCTCACTTTTTATACTATCTTACTTTGTTTCTCCCCCCCACACACACTAAGAGAAAGGAAAAGAATAAAACAGATCTAAATGTAGTCTGATTTTGTGGAGATGAATGCATGCAGGGAAGTAGATTTAATTATGAATGAAAATGCTAAAATGATATGTCAAAAAATGTGAAGTGATTGTTGTAGGAATTCATAGGTTAGTGATAGCTGCAAGTTACACTCCAGTAAATGATGATAATAGAACTAGACATGAGTTTCGGCAAAAACTGTGGAACAATCTGCATCACTGTAATCCAGAGGGGGAAATATTTTGTTAAGTTAAGTGTGTGTGTGTGTGTGTGGGGGAGAAACAAAGTAAGATAGTATAAAAAGTGAGCCATTTGAAGAGCCAAGAATATATCAGATTATTGACTGTTAAGTACTGAATATGCTCAAAGGTCTGTTTGTTTTGAATGCATGGTTTAAGCATAAATCTATTAATGTGTATAAATAGAATGAAATGAAAAACATTACTGATTTATTATGAAAGGCTAAGATATCAAGTGAAAGACCCAAGAGTGACAAGCTGATTGTGGAATATCATATTATTAGACTGCATCAAGACTGGATCTTGGGGAAATAATGGACATGGAAGAAAAAAAAGAAGCAACCCCCCCATACAAAACAAAACCTTAAAGTAAAAGTAGAACACTTGCAGGAACAGAAAGTACAAGCCCTTTCTTTTCCTGAAAAGTAATAAACGGTAGATGTAAAGAAGCTGCTTGGAACAAAGTAAAAAGTATTATGTCGCAAATCTTCCAATGAAGACCAAAGTGTGTCTTCATGGGAAATATGAAAAAAGATGGTTGCTGCGATGATGAGAAGAGACTGTGGATAGAGGAAAAAAATTGCATACACAAGAGTACTCCAAAAAATGAAGATGAGAGAAAGATATTATATATTGGATCTATATAAAGAAAAGGCTAGTTACAAAGAAAATAGTGATAGAGAGCAAGGGATGGTTAAGATTAAAAGAGGCAGAGAAAATGCAAAGTGATTTTGATGGGAAAAAATAGTTGGAAGTGGGTGAAAAGGGCTAAACAAGGAGCCTCCAGCAGAGTGAATGAAATTAAAAAGAAAAGTGATGAAATAATTTGGGATAAAACTGATATGAAGAATGAGATATTTGCATTCGGATGATATGTCAAACAGCAGAACTGCAATGAATGCTATAAAAATTATTGTCCAAGGGACAAATGATAAAGAGAAAGTCATAAACGCTTTGAGAATATTGAAAAATGGTAAGGATACAAGCGTAGATGCTACTGTGGAGAAATGTTAAAATGCAGTTTAGTCTGCTTATGGTGTGGCTGTGCCACTTGTTTAATGTGTGTGTAAAGGCTGAAGCTATGCCTGATGTTTAGAAGAATGGTGTGATTGTTCTCCTCTACAGAGGAAAAATAACAAGAGTCAATGCAGAAACAAAAGGAGGATTAGTTTGTTAAGTGAATCTGGGAATTGTTTGGTATAATTCTGCCTGAAAGATGACAATGAGCAAAATTTGGGAAATTCAGTGCAGCTTTATGCCAGGCAGCAGATGTGCGGACCAGATTTCTGCTCTTTAGCAAGTCACTAAGAAATACATGACCGTGTGAAACTTTATTGTGTGTGTTTTTTAAGCCCACCTATATTATTTTTATAAATAACTCAAGGCAGGGAACATACCTAATACTCCTTCCTCCTATTTTCCTCACAACAACCCTATGAGATGCCTTGGGCTGAGAGAGAGTGACTGGCCCAAGGTCACCCAGCTGGCTTTCACGCCTAAGGTGGGGCTAGAACTCACGGTCTCCTGGTTTCTAGCCCAGCACCTTAACCACTAGACCAAATTGTTGATTTAGAGCAAATATATTATAAAAGGAATTGGCTTGAATTATGGAAAATTTTGCATTAATATAGAGATGAAAATTGGTTGCTGAAAAGGAGTGGTATGTGATAGAAATAAAACATGCATGAAAATAAATAGAATGTTTCACAAATGGTTGAGCATTGGACAAGGAGTAAGACAAGGGTCAGTGATGTCCCCTTGATTATTTAATGGATATTGATTATTTATGGATAAATGTATACAAAATGTTTGTGGTAATATTATAGGTATGTGGTTGGGGATGTGAATGTGTGTGTACTTTTCTACACAATTGATGCTGTGTTGTTGGCGGAGAATTTGAATGATTTGCAGTGAATAGTAGGTTCAGTGAGGAGTATTGATCGTGTATAAACCCAAAGTAACTCATGATTGAGAGGAAAAAAGGAGTGAAGTTCTGCAGTTTATACATTCATAGCAAAACAAAAACAAAAGCCCCAAAATGAAAAGAGAGCAAGTAGATGAATCAGTGTACCTTTACAGAACATTGATTAAAGATGAGAAAATTGATAGAGAAATTTTAAGACATATAAGTACTGAAAGAAAGTTAGCAAGCAGTATGTAATCTGTTGCAAAGAATGAACATTCATTGAAAGAAGCAAAATATGGCTGTGTAAAAGAGTGTTCTTCTGCCCGTTTGGATATATGGAACTGAGGGTTAGATATATCAGTTGAAACATACAGTTGAATGTTGTGGGAATGCCTCAATCAAGACCTTTGGTGGTAAAACAAGAAAAGATAGGGTCAAGAATGAATCAGTCATGAATGAATATATAAAGGAAAAGTGAATGGGTCAAGAGGAAGGGTGAGACCGAAAAAGTATGATTGTATGGGGTTAATGAGATCCTCAAAAACAGAGAATTTTAAAGAGCAAAAGGTAATGTGTACATTGGAGTAGGTATGTAGTAGAGGCAAGGATGGTGTGGAAAAATGGAAAGGTATGGAAAGAAATAGTGAATAATGCAGATGTAAATTAGATTTAGATTCGTTTCCTTTTCTCCTTTTCTTTGATTGACTGTTTCTTACTCTTTTTTTTTTGCTTGGTATATCACTGCTTACCTTCAAAGGAAATATTGTGATGAGTATGTATGTATGCATATATGACTTCCGAGCTGAAATGAATCGGTAAATCCACTGTCAACGGTTTGTTTATTCTCTAGTTGATAACTAGAGTAGTCAGTACTGAGCTATATGGACTAATACTCTGACATTTGTACAAAGGCAATTCCCTTTGTTTCTTATGTAATAAAATAGTCTGCTTTATTCTGGTTTTTCCAGGTGTATTGCAGTTCAAGTCTTCAGTTACAGGCATAGAAGCCCAAAACATATGAAAGTATCAGACTAACAAAGTCTTTTAACTGCTTTACTTTCATCATATTGAATACTCCTGTCATGAGTGCTAGTGTTGAATAGGCACACACAGGTAATGGAGGGGGACACTAAATACAACACTTTTTGCATTCCTGGATTAGTTTCTCCATGTCAAGAACAGCAAAGACCAGGGAGGAGATGTAAAAATAGTAAAGAGGTAATCAAGCAAGGTGCTCACATCCACCCCAGTGGATTTCATACAGTGGAAATGGAATCGGAGAATGGTGAGGGCATGGCTGGTAATTGGCCACAGCCCCATACATAGAGTCAATTTATGTGTGCAGATTCCTCTTTTTGATTGCAGTGGAATTCTTTATTGATTATTCTAATATATTCCAGTTGGTGGCAATCAAGGCAACTGTCCTGTCATTTCCAGAGTCATCCTCTTTTGCCTTTGCAGAGTAAACATTATATCCCTTATTTTCCAGTTATCTTGAGACACTGCAAGTTCTCCATGTACTGTTATTTATTTCATTTTACTAGGCTTATATACTACTCCAATTATTGACAGGCTTACAAGCCTACCATACGTAAACAGGATTAAAATTCTACCTGCAAATAAATAACAGATAGCAACTTTAACAAATTAAAAACAAAATGTTCATATGCAGAAGAACCAGAAAAACTGATTTATTGAATATGCATGCATGAGGAATCTCTCAATCTCCTTTTAAAGGTATGCTGAAATAAACAGGTTTTGATTGCTTTCCTTAATCCCAACAGTGTCAGAATAAGTCAAATATCCAGGGGGATGTGCTTACAGAGAAGGGGGGCAGCAACTGAGCTTCTGAGTGGTCTTCAAGGGCAGCCCCATGGAAAAAACATTGAAGTAGTCCAAACGGGAGGTGACTAAGACACGAGGGACTGTGAGAAGGGCCTCCTGCTCCAGAAGAGGTCATAGTTGATATGCCAGATGAAGCTGTGCAAAGGTGCTTTAAGCAGGAACTGTGAGTCCAGGAGGATTACAAACTAGTTTGTAATCAGGGAGAACAACCCCATCCAGAATCAAAGATGGAATGTCCTTTGAATCAGACAGTTTCTGAACCTACAACCACTCCATCTTGCTGGGACTGAGCCTGAGTTTCTCTTCTTCATCCAACTCTTAGATGTGATTGCTAGAATTTTGACATTTTCCAACTAAACTCTTATATGATCATTGTGTGAATGACATAACTGCCTTAAACTCATTAGGATTGTCTATGCATTGTTTGACATGCTCCTTTGTTATCCTGATTTTGGCCTTTCCCCTCCCCTTTTGTCCATGCTGCTAATGCATCTGTTTTCATTCTTTATAATGGCTGAAGTTTGGTTTTCTTTCTCTCTCTCTCTTGGAGCTCACTGGCTAACTTGCACTGGGTCAAAAGCCAATGACAACATGGAACAATGAGTGAATGTCCAGGTGAAGCAGATCTGTCAGAAGCACATGTAACAAATGCTTCTTGCCACCTGTTCTTGAAACCTGATCTTAAGTTGATTTTTTGCCACCACTGACAGCAAGCCAGATGGCATTGGTATTTGTAGTCAATGGCAGTTTGCCACCACAAGATAGATTGTTATCCTTGTCATCCAGTTTGACCTAGCTGGGTCCTTCAACTTTGTCTCAGTCTTTGCTTTTGCTTCTTCAGGGACAAAACAAAATGCTCGTGTTTTGATCCAGTTGCCAGCATTTTATCTACATCGTATTTTTCCATGTTTCAAGCCTTTAATAAAAAATAACGTTCATTCAAGCTAAAAACAAAAGGGATCATTATTTATTTCTTAACAAAAGATTTTTTTATTATGCAGTTCCTGGACTTAGCTAACCAGAAAACAGTAAAGATAAGCAATTTAATTAAGAATTGTATTCAGTTATAATCTGCATAACATCAGTGTAAGCAAATATTAATAATACTAATAATAACAACAGCATGAGCTAATAATAATATCAGCCTGAGAAAATAATACAGTTTCTTTCTTCCTTGTGATAAATTGCTTTACGAATTAATTTGTTTAATTATTTGCCTAAAATATAAGTTATATGTGCAGTAGTTTTGACAGATGAATGCAAAATGTTTTAAATAATTCTATGATAGGGCAATCAAATTAGAAAGATATTATCTTCCATTAAATAATGTATTTATACAATTAAACCATTTGTTTATACATGTCCTAGGGTCATCATAAATAATATGAGATGGCTAGTAGCCAAGTTTGCTTGCAGGAACAAAAATCTGTGTGCCAAATGATAATGATGATACTATTGAAATATAGGCAAACAAACTAGGATATTAATAATCTATTCTCTGTCTCCTCACTAGATGATCAGTGGTGTCAGTTTTATGGAGGCTTTTAAGCAGAAGCACACACCATGGTCTCACAGACAAACCTCTTCCTTTTTGTACTGATAGGGAAACTTATAGATTATTTCTGAATATTATATCTATTCCTAGCTGTAGTATCTCTGCAACATTTTGCCAATTTATAAAATAGCTTTATATTCCTACAGCTTTCATATTGTAACCAAAGCATGGATACTTGCTGATTTCTAAATGTTTACAAAGTACATTTAAGCTGTGTAGAAATGTTGTATATGCAATTTATATCTCCATATAAATTTTTACTTTGATTATTGACTTGGAGAAAATCTATCTATGTGGTCACTAGGAGTCAAAAACTACTTGATGGCACATAATCAATCAATCAATCAATCAAACAAACAATCAATAAATCAGTCACTTACTTACCAGGTTCAAATTTGCAAAAAGGATTCAGAGTACAAACTGATACATAATCAATGGTACCATTCCAACATGCAAACAAAATTGTGCTGTATCTTAGTATATGGAGTTACAATCTTCACAGTTGCCTACTCTAAACATGTGAATCAGACCCAACTCTGCAAATTTAATTCAGGATAAACTTAGGTCCAGTTCTGTCCAAGCTAGTAAATAATTTGCCTCAACCTATCTCTTCATACTATGGGAGGTCACATGACTGATTGCACCTGGATTAATATTAAAACAACAAACAACAACTATCATAATAATAATGCTGTAGAATCTCTAAACATAGATCACTATATACACACATCATGCCTATCATACTGTCTCTTTTGGGATAATCAATATTAGACAAAGTGCAGAAAAGGAGGAATAATTAGTAAGGCAAAGCAATTAAAGAGATGAGATAAGAGAAAAGATTACAAACACATTGGCACCCACAACCCAGCCATCTCTAACATCACCACAAGCATTCTTTAAACAATCAAGGAGGTACCACATACCTTTGTCTACCAACACACCTGCACCCCACCAACTAGAAGATACAGGCAGTGTGCTGACATACTTAAAATATGCCCCAAAATCCAACCAAATAATCTTTTAAAGGAAGAATAAAACAGGATAATGAATGAAAACAGTCAATGGATACATAATAATAAAAAAAGAAACTTAAAGTCTACTTGAATTTATACTGAGCATCAAGCTACTATTGTGAGTTTCCTTATCTCTGGATTCTTTAGCCATTCAGAGGAGCTTCTTCTTCTCAAGGATGAAGAGGCAATCATCATCATTAGCAGCAGCTGCCAGGTAGTCTTGTTCTAGTGATATTTTAGTTTCCTAATTTATAGCAATGGGTTTGATAGCATTTGATTATTATAAGCCTCTTTGGTATTTCTGGTGAAAATAAAAAGTGAGGTACAGAGAGAGAATGAACAGATGCTTGAAGAAAAAAGCAATCAGTGCCAGAATTTACTTTAGGGTGAGAACTGGCATGGGTGGGGTGACTCTTTTCCTTGGAGATGGTCATGCTCACCTGAAAGAAACATTGAATGAGATGTGACTTAGGGGCATACAACTTGACAGGTGCCTTTTAACCAGGTAGGTGAATGATTTAAAACAACAGGTGTTGTAATGGTATGTGGGAATGACCTTCAGAGACAAGAGAAAGAGCCACAGCCAAGAGCCAATGGTCGGATAAGAGGCAGCTTGGCCCTCAGAAGGAATGTGGGCATGACAAACGTCTCAGACCCTCCCTTAGTTTCTTGGGCTCTGAAGGAGATAGGGGAGAAATGTACTTTCAGACTTGCAAGATTCTATTAATGTAACCTTACAATAAAGTAGAATTAGTTCATCTGGGCATGCTTCCTGTCTGGACTACCTCACAAGGCCGACAGGTGTGCCAGACTCATTACAGACATGTATATCCTTACTCCAAATATGGTAAGGCCAAACAACATAGGAACTGCAAGAAGAGCATCATAAAAGCAGCAGGGACTTTTGGCAGGCTTCCAGTTCAGACTCAGCACTCTTCATGGTAATTTATGGTAGAAAATCTGCCACGTCGGCCCTCCTGCCCTGTCCCTAACATTTTGCAGAGGAATCTTCAGAGGATGCCTTGTTGATTGTACCCTGCTTTAAAAGTAAAGGTAAAGGCTTCCCCTGCACAGTCATGTCTGACTCTAAGGAGTGGTGCTCATCTCCATTTGTTAGCCAAAGAGCCAGCGTTGTCCGAAGACGCTTCTGCAGTCATGTGGCCGGCATGACATGCGTGGAACGCTGTTACCTTCCCACTGAAGTGGTACCTATTTGTCTACTTGCATTTGCATGCTTTCGAATTGCTAGGTTGGCAAGAGCTGGGGCAAGTGCGGGAGCTCACTCTGTCACGCGGCGCTCGGGTCTCAAACCACCAATCTTGCGACCTTCTGATCAAACAGTGGTTGACTGATGCTCATTTACCAATGGTATAGAGAAAGGCAGTAACATTACTTAAGTGTTCCCCTTGGCCATGCCAGGGCATTACCTTAATGGGTCATATTGCCAGGTATTCTTAATTATGGTAGTAGTGGTATATTACTATTTTAATTTATAGTGATGGAGTTGATAGGATTTGATTATTACTTTATTACAAGCCTCTTTGGGATTTTTGATGAAAATAAAAAGAGGCATATACCATTTCTTTAATAAATAAAAATGCTAAAATAAAGGACTCTTAGTACAAATTATACAGTCAGATAGTTGTAAAAGAGCTGCCTTGATAATATGCATCGTAGCTGTGAGATATATTCCAAAGTAACGGCTTCCTGTGGTTTTTCAGAAACAGCAAAATTAATTCTGATTTCTCTGATGTCTAACAGTGCAAAGAAAAGTAACAATAATACTAACAATAACAACAACCAAGACCATAAAAATGACTAATTTAAAAGTTGATGCCAATGAAATTTCCGTTTTATATCTTTTAGTCAGATTTTTGGGTTTTTTTAAAATGCTTCTATATTTCAAAATGCATGAATTCTTTGACTAATTGCATACCTGCCAACTCTCCCAGACTGATTGAGATAGTCATGATTTGGGTGGGAGATGGTTATCCTAGAGCAGTATTTCTCAACCTTGGCAGCTTGAAGATGTGTGGACTTCAACTCCCAGAATTCCCCAGCCAGCACACATCTTCAAGCTGCCAAGGTTGAGAAACACTGTCCTAGAGAAAAAGCCTGCTGCAAGAGATCTTGAATTCTGGCTGGCATTTGGAACTTGCTTGGGAAAGGGAGGTGGATGTGGGGAGAGGGGGAGATAGACAGCCTTTCAGAGAATGCTCCTCACTTGGCTGGACACTGTGCTACTGTGCACCTGCTGCAGGTATGGATGCAATCATGTGGCACTATGCAAGTAGCTGTCTTGTCACATGACTGGGGAAGAGTCATTGGAGGAGAGAGAGAGAGAGAGAGAGAGAGAGAGAGAGAGAGAACCAATTAGGAACATATAGTAGACAAAGTGCTGGCCACACAAAGCATTAAATGCAACCTGGAGTTTGGGTGGTTATCCATCAGCCAAAGGACTTTGGGGAATTCCTGACAATAAAGAAAACCAATATAATCTGTTTTTCATTCTTTTTTTTTAAAATTGCTTTCTACTGTACAAAACAGTATTTAATTTTCAAAATGAAAGTGTTTAGAGGAGAGAATGGTAAAGTCCCTGCTGATGATCCAAATCAGTGTAAAGTATTATTGTTCCACTACACCCCCAATCATTTGAAACTACACTCAGTTCCTCGTATTCTGCTGAGGGCAAGGATTTATAAAGCCATCCAAAAAAAGGAAACTGAATGTCTTTTGTAACACCTGTGTCAATATCAATATCCTTTGGTGACATTCATGATAAAAAGGGGCATCTACAGAAAATCAGAAGCATTTAAAATCCTTCCCAGTGACAAGTTCTTGGTTTGATCCACAACCCAGGGACAAATCAGTAAACATAGAAAATATTTTTACAAGCTATTTTCTTTCCTACTGTTTGCTCTAAATTATGGTTTCTTTTAAAAAAAATTTGTCTTAAATAATTTTTATAGAATAAAAACAATACAAATTTAAGGAAAAGGGAAAGTAGAAGTAAAGTAAAAGAAGCGATAATTAAATAAGAAAGAAATAAAAGAAAAAAGACAAGAAAGAAAGGAAAAGAAGAAGAAAAAAGATATAATACTCTAAATTATTGTTTCAATAAATTGGTAGATAGAATGTTTCCAAACAGTGAAATCTTCCAGAGAGCTAAGAGCTACACATGTGCATGCTCCAAAGTCAGTTGACTTATCTGCTGCACTGTAAAAGGGAGTGTAGATGTGATCCAAAAACAATGATCCCAAAGCTCTAGCAATTAAAATAAAATTCTGAGTAGAGAGAACAGTTCTGAGTAGGACAACAAGTTTTTTCCAGTACTTGCCACATTTAAAAATTCACAAGCTTCCATTATGCGGCTTCATGTACTGGATATGCCCACAGCAAACCATGCTAGATGCTGGAAATATGGCAAAAGGAATGGAAGATCTGTCATTCAGGATTCAGCATAGAATACTGGGTGGTTTTTGACCCAGACAATATCTGAAGCTTCTACAGAAGAAAGTGGTAGGTAAAGGGTAAGACGCTGACAGTGCATAGCATTTAGCACATCTAGCAGCAAAATATGAAGCAATGGCACTTTTCTTTGATTCACATTTTTTTCTGGTGGATCTTTATTAATCTTTCTTGGGGGCAGGGGGAAAGGTTGCCAAAAGAAAAGAACTTAGAGAAAACATTTGCCTGCATCTTATTACAGAACTTTTATTTTAACTTTTATTTTATCCATTCTCGCTCTTCTTGACCTCTCAGCAGCATTCGATACCGTTGACCACGATATCCTTCTGGAACGGCTTAGGGAGTTGGGGGTGGGCGGCGTGGTTTTACGCTGGTTCGCCTCCTTCCTCCAAGGCCGGGCCCAGTCGGTGTTGATTGGGAGCGAGAGATCCAGTCCGCGGGCCCTGCTTTGTGGGGTCCCACAGGGCTCGGTACTCTCTCCGCTCCTTTTTAACATCTACATGAAACCGCTGGGAGAGATCATCCGACACCATGGGGTGAAGTATCATCAATATGCCGATGATACCCAGTTGTATATCTCCATCCCGGGTGAAGTAAGTGATGCAGTGACCGTCCTGTCCAAGTGCCTGGGGGCTGTAGGGGCCTGGATGGGGAAAAACAGGCTTCAGCTGAACCCTAGTAAGACGGAGTGGCTGTGGATTAATGGCTCCTTGACTTCTGGGAAATTATCATCTTTAATTCTGGATGGGGTTGCACTACCCCAGACAGACCCGGTGCGTAACTTGGGAGTCCTCCTGGACTCATGACTCCTGCTTGAAGAGCAGGTGGCAGTCGTGGCCAGGAGAGCTTCGGGTTGTGCATCAGTTACGCCCTTTCCTGGAACAAGGGGCCCTTCGAACAGTCACTCATGCCCTGGTTATCTCCCACATAGACTACTGTAATGCGCTCTACATGGGGCTACCCTTGAAGAATATTCAGAAGCTACAACTGATCCAGAATGCAGCCGCGCGGACAGTTTTGGGTGTCCCAAGGAGGACTCACGTAACACCTTTGCTGTGTGAGCTGCACTGGGTTCCAGTTTGCTTCCGGGTACAATTCAAGGTGTTGGTTATCACCTTTAAAGCCCTACATGGCATGGGACCAGGATACCTAAGGGATCGTCTCATCCCCATCACTTCATCCCGTCCCACCCGGGCATGCAGAGAGGGCATGCTACGGACCCCATCGGTTAAAGAGTTCCATCTAGCGGGGTCTCGGAAGCGTGCTTTCTCTGCTGTTGCCCCTGCCCTTTGGAACACTCTGCCCCCGGAGATCAGACAGTCCCCCTCACTCCTGGACTTCCGGAAAAGACTTAAAACCTGGTTGTGTCATTATGCTTGGGGTCAGAAGGAGATTGGAGATACTTGGAAGTGGCTTGCACCTTAGATTTGCTCTGAGGGGCTCTCCTTATAAACTTAAGAATACTCTGCCTTTGGATCCCATTTTACTCATTATATTTTAAATTATTATTTACTATGTATTTTGTTTTATTTATAAATGTATATTAATGTTTCAATTTTGTTGTAAACCGCCCAGAGTCCCCCTCGGGGGAGTTGGGCGGTGATAAATCCAATAAATAAATAAATAAATAAATAAATAAATAAATAAATAAATAAATAAAATAAAATTTATTTATTTATTTATTTAAAATATATTTATTTAATTATCTAAATTTAAAGGCTTAATATACAAAAGAACAATTCAAATATCTAAGTTTCTATGACACTGATGGGAGCCTCAATGAGCAACTTAAAAATAAAATAAAAGTCTCAGATATAACGAATTGATACTAACTGTATTTATAATCACAGCATATTACTAATGTAGTATATTTCTAGGAAATGTAACACTGCTTAACCCAGATTTGTACCCTTCCTCAAACCCTGGCTTCAGATCTTGATCAGGAACATATCCTGGTTAACATTAACCAAAATGGTGTCGAAATAATACCTAACATAATTAACCTGTCA
Organism: Charina bottae; assembly: GCA_023362775.1. Classification (NCBI taxonomy): domain Eukaryota; kingdom Metazoa; phylum Chordata; class Lepidosauria; order Squamata; family Charinaidae; genus Charina; species Charina bottae. The sequence goes on from JALMGJ010000007.1 coordinate 34,210,968, forward strand.
GCCAAAGAATAAGGAGATCTGGGGAAAATATGCATAGATCACATGACCCAATCTAAATGCTTTAACCTAGGCACAAAATTTCATTTTCATTGCCTTCCGTGTTGGGTTCATACATTTTATTAAACCATATATTGGTTTAATTTTTGGCTTAATGTTAAATGTGAATTAAGCTAATGGGTTTTTTCCTTTGATAAATTGTATAACAGAATATATACAATTTATTGTCACTATCTACTAGCCCCAATAATATATGTAATAGTTATACATGTATACGCATACAACCAACTACATGTGGAAGTGAATTATACAGTCCAATCTCAAGCATGACATTGTGCCACATAAGTAATTTGTATTTCACCCCTTGACCTAGTTGTTAGGAATCACAAAAGCTTATGTCATAATAAAATCATTAAATTTTATGATGTTATAAGACTATTGTTTTATTAGTGTAGAACAGGGCTTTCCAAAGTTTTTCCCGCGGCGACACACCAACCACCGTTGGTGTGTCGCCGCGGGAAAACCCGGAAGTGCCGTCCTTGCGGCAGCGCGCAAAAACCCGGAAGCGCTGCTGCCGCTTTCGGGTTTTGCGCGCTGCAGTTGGTGTGTCGCCGCGGGAAAACCCGGAAGTGCTGATGATGATCAGCGCTTCCGGGTTGTGTGGCGACACACCAGACTGTGTGTGGCGACACACTTTTGTGTCGCGACACACAGTTTGGAAAGCTCTGGTGTAGAATTTCAAGCCCTTCATTATTAAAGGTTATCACAGATATGACGCAATTTAGAAAACAATATCAATACACATGGGCAGGAACTGCTTTTGATGGCACCATTAGTTCCACGTCTGCTGAAGGTTTTTGTTTTTTTTATGGCAGATTTTGTCTTTGCATAATAACACTTCAGACATCTGACCTACTGAATGCTGTGTCCTGGTGCTACTCTAATCAAAACATGTTAGCCACATGAATATTTGTGAAACATACAGATGACAGCTTCACTGTATGCATTCAGGATAAACTATCCGTTCAAATGAATGACATCAATGTAATCTCTCTGAATTCAGCAAACTATAAGTCATGTCAACTAGGTTCCACCAACTTTACAAGACTGTAAGACCCTAATCAATCTCGCAGTCATGTTTTTAATCCCAAATGTTTAACCTTGCCCATTTACAATGTCATGCCTTGAAATTCACATAGCAATATAGACACATTTCCTTTCTTGAAAATTGACCTTAATAATTTTTGCACTTGCTGACTATTAAAGAATGTTGCAGTTCAGACAAACTTCACACATTTCTCATATGAAATATTATTTGGTTGGCCAAGTGAAATCATAAGATAATGTAATTTCTGCTTTCACTCAAAATTTAGGAAAGCCGTCTCATCTGTTTAGATCAGGGTTTCTCAACCAGGGTTCCGTGGTTCACTAGGGGTTCCCTGGGAGATCACAATTTATTAAAAAAATTATTTCAAATTTGGACAACTTCACATTAAAGAGATAAGTTTCATTCTTTATTTTTAGTTTAAGAACACTGTTAATGCATATACATGAAACAAATATAATAATATCGTAACTTCTGGCCTATATTTGAGTCTGAATGTGCAGGGGTTCCCTGAGGCCTGAAAAATATTTCAAGGGTTCCTCCTGCATCAAAAGATTGAGAAAGGCTGGTTTAGATCATTATTAATACTACATCAATACTTCTCAAATAACTTAGGAGAAAATTCCATTGCCCAAAAAAGAAAGTTCTATTACCCAAAATAGGATACAGGGAAGTGCAGCTCAGGAGCACAGTGTCAGCCTTACTAGGTAGACCAGACAGGAAACACGACCAGATGAGCTAATTCTACTTTATTGTAAGACTACATTAACAGAATCTTGCAAGTTTGAAAGTACAATTCTCTCACCATCTCCTTTACAGTCCAAGAAACTAGGGAGGGTCTCTTCTGAGCCTCTTGCCCCACCCACTATCCAGCTGCGGGCTATGCTGTCTCTTATCTGACCATTCCCTAGGCAGTGTCTCTGGGCCCAATCTCCCAAGGTCATTCCCACATACCCTTACACGTAGTCTGTATAGCAACAGGAAAAATGAGGCATTTGGAGCTCTTGGGACACAAATAGGATCTTTGGCGATTGTATGCAGTTATTACATTAGCCAGGTTAGCAGAAAAACAGTATGTTCCATGAAGGCAATGCCAGAGCTGCAGCAGTTTTTCCCCCATTTGAAAATACTTCTTTCTATGTAATTCCAGAACAGATTTGCCTTTAAAACAATCTGTTATGCACATGGAGATTCTCACAGTACAAAGCATGACATCTAACTCCCAGGTTCGAAAAAGGAGGCCACCAGGACCACACGATCTAAGGCCCAGCCCATTTTTATATGAGTTGTAAAAAGGGCAGGACTTTGTGTTGTCATGGCAGCCATCCTGACTATATTCACTCCACCCCTGTATACTCCTGCTAGCTCCATTGCAGAACATAGGTTTTTCTCCACTGAAAGAAAATCTGTCATGGTCAAGCAATAGTTTAAAAGATATTTCTGTCAACAAAACCAAATGAATGGGTTGCATGCTGGTGGGTTTATTAAATACAGTGTGATTATTTATTTTAGTTTCAACAAACTGGCTGAATCCTCTCCAGGTTCCCCCCCCCCCATAAGCCCTGTGAAACAAGCATATATGCCTGTTGATTTATTTCATAAATTATAGCAATAGTACAGCAATAGCAGCAGTCAGGAGTTTGTTTCCCAGTGCTAAAGGATGTTGCCTCACATATTCATGCTGATGGGAAGAAGGCTAATGAGAAAAAGAGTGATTGTGACAAGCAATTATGTCACCTATGTGAATGGCTTAATTTGCTAAATTAGCCACTTTGATAATTATGACATCTCATTTGTCTTTTAATTCCATGAGCTCTGAAGTTTACCTTTGATTTTGTTCCTCCCCAGTCAGATAAGAGCCTTTGATAAGCCAAGGGTCTATTATGTGACTAGAAGAAGATGAAGAAGGGGGGGGGGGGAGAACCCCCTGTATTTCAGTCTGATTGTGTCTGCTCATCTGCTTGAGCCAGAGCAAATAACACTCTTGACAAGTGCTCTCCAAACAGGGCTTTCACTCCTTCTGTGCACACTAACTATCCAAAACAAGAGGAGAGAAGTTTGCTAAGCAAATTAATAATGTAAACAAGGCTGTGAGGGGGAACTGTCTCGCCTGCTTAAGAGTGAAGACAAACAAACTGCGCTGAAGGACTTTTCAAGCCATTTTCAACAGCCTTCAGCATGCAGACAATTAGCATGTTAATTACATTCGCCTCTTACTCAATTAAAGCATTTCTAGGATTCACACAGCATCAATGGCAATCTGCCTTGTTTTAATTATTTTGACTTAGTTTGTATTTATTATATCCAGAACACACACGTGCAGAGTTGGATCTAACTATTGAGAAAAAGAGAAGAGGGAGGGAGGGAAATCATCTTTATTAATCTAACAAACATCTGATATATGAAGTGGCAATTTTTTTAAAAAAAAATGACCCTCCATTGTACAAGTGAAGATTCTTGAGTAAAAGAACTTCAGAGGAAGTAAAAAAATGCTTCATGAATAAAGCTGAATGCTGAAAAATAACGAATAGCTGAGTAAATAAAAGTAGATCCAATAGAAGAGAATATATGTTGCTCGGGATTGAACTGTGGAGTCCTTGGTGCTCTCTGAGCTTGGTTGCTTGCAGATGTTTCATTACCTAACTAGGCACTGATGATGTTACCTAGTCAGGTAATGAAATGTATGCACCAAACAACCAAGCTCAGAGAGCACCAAGGACTCCACAAAAGAAGTAGAATTATATTATGAAACTAGATAAAAAATACAGCAGAAGAGCAGGGAAAGCTAAATCTGTTGCATTTCCAGCACTGGCCTGGGAAAAACATGAAGAATTTCAATTATGATATGAACATGGGTAAGAGTTTCTTCTTCTTTACCAATGTTCAGGATGTTTGTCTTTTCAATGACATTTATTTTTGTGAATGGTTGCTATCAACAACAGTGTTGTACTTTTGTAATTTCATTTATTCTTTTTTTCTTTTCATCTAATGGAATCAATTCTAGTCCATGGGAAGCTTGTGCCCCAAGTCTCTGTTATTTTCTGCAACAAGTTGAACTGAGTTGCTCCACTGGAAATGCTGCTCGACTTGATAGAGAGTGGGAAGGCTTAGGGAAATTAAAATAGACAAGACAGTTCCGTTGCATTTGAAAAACTAAACTACTGGGAGATTGGGCAAAAGGTAAAAACAATGGTGAGCATGTTTTAAAAATATGCTAACAATGCATTCTACTTCAAGAAGAATTCTGCATAATTGGAATGGCTATGAGTGTTTTTATGGTTGGAATTGATCCAATAAAAGCCTGGCAATGAAGTGGGGTTGACACAATTTGGCAGGTGAAGAGCAAAAGAGATTATCTTCAAGGGTGCCTTAGCTAAGCTTTTTTTCATTGCCCAACATGCTACAGACCTCTGGTTTTTTATCAAAGTCTCTGCAACTTAATAACGCATACAATGAATCATAACATTAAACAAAAATCTATGAAATTGTGTTATCAACCTGCCCCCACTCCCCAGTCCATTTACTAAATTACAGAGTTACGTAATTGAAGAGATAACTAAGGAATTAAATTGAAATGAATCACAGGAGATTTTTAGGAGAAAGAGTTTGAGCTTGTCAAAAAAAGAAAAAAGAAAAAAAAGAAAAACCTTGAAAGGAATTAAGTTTCTCAAAACTTTGTATCTGTTGGGTGGAAGCACACTGACTTTAGTATACTGAAATAAGCTTCCAAGCCATTCTTGGGAATCAGGATCAAAAGGGAAAACGGAGGAAGAAGGAATTTTGATATGATGGATCTAGAGCACAGCTGTGGGGTTTATCAAAATTCCAACATAGAAAGCTATGAATAGTCCTTAGATGTGATAAGGGTGAAACTTTTAGCAGAAACGTAAGTTATAAAGCAAAAACAGCATAAAGGCATCAAGCCTGTTGGTGATCTGTTTGTGTAGTTGGCATAACTTCCATTTCCCCCATCACCGGTATAAAAATCTCTTAATTAATGTCTTAACAAGAGGGATATCAAGTTCACTATTTTATCCATCTGATAGATGAGGAGGAAGAGGAGGAGGAGGAGAAAAAATATGATTTTACCATTTGTTCTATTATGTAGAGTGTGTTATATACTCTGGATTTCCCAGACAAACTCAAGAGTTTTACCACTTCTCTGTACCAACCCTGTTCCCAACCACACTGGTGTTGCCAAGGTTGAGGGCATCATAGACCAACAAGTCTAGCAGGAATCTTGCTGACAACCTAGTATGGGTGCAAGTAAATGTGCTCTCTCTAGAACAAAACAAAACAAAAAATCTTACATTTTCCATGACTAGAAACCCAAATAAGTATAAAATTCCACTTTGGTAAAATCCAATTTCATTCCCCCTTTGTCGCATACCACATATGTATACTAGTTCTACACTCTACATTTTAGCAAGTTTTTGTAAAATAGCAAAATCCAACTGAATCTGGAATTGAATGTCAGAATGGAAGAGACATGCTCTTCCAGGTGCTCCTACTTGGAGACCTCCAAAGGAGTAGGAATACAAATTCCCTAATGGGTATAGTGATATACTACATCTTGAAGGCTCCAAAGTTGAAGAAGACTGCATTAGTTACTTCCAATCTTTCTGCATGTTTAATCTCTGTCCTTTCTTTTCCTGAAGGGATGGATTAAACAGCTGGAGTCTCATAAGAGGCCGGATTGATTGCTGAAGGGCCCAGATGGCAAACTTGACAAAACACTGCTTGCTGGCAGATGTGTAGCTGCTGTGATAATATTTATTTATTTATTTGTTTGTTTGTTGCTATTCCCTCAGCTGATATCTTCACAAAGAACTTCCTGGCTATGCTCCATTTGAACAACCTTGTCACGTAACAGGGTCACTTTCATCTCAAAGTACATTGCATAGTTATCATCATAACAAAGAAATTGCCAAGCAATATTTAGTTCGGATCTCATAAAAAATTCAGGCTGTCGAATCTTCATAGAATGTTTTGACTGAAGTGCTCCAGCAAAAAGTATTTTTCTTTAAGATAGTCTGCCATGAGGCTCAATGTATTTATTCAAGTCTGATTAAATAAGACAGCCTGAGATACAAAAAGTGAGGTAAACTTCAAAGTATTCAAACTCTGAAAAACCAAATATAAGTACATTATTTAAATATAACAAATTTTAATGTACTGTTCATGTAATTTGAGCAATGGGATCACTGAGAGAATACAGGGGAATGTACAAAAACCACAGCTATGTGTTGAAAATTCATTGTAAAAATAGTTGAGTGTTATATTAAACAGTTAACACTGAGAGTGAAAATGTCCAATTGGTTATAAATATTCTAAAGGAACCTATAGGTTGGAGATAGGGAAATGATTGGGAAATGAGAAAATCCTACTTATATTTCTAATAAAGAGTTAGATCCTAATTTAGGATGCAAAAATGTACTGGTTAGAGAGGTTTAGGAAGAGGCAAAGCTCCCTTCTGCCAACTGAAATCTCTTTTGGATAAAATTCATTTTTGTTGGCTGAACTCACTTTGTGCTCCAGAGATCCAGAGATAGTGGAGCAGAGAAATATGCCAGTGGAAGAATCAGAAAAGGGACAGGACAAGAGAGAAGCCAAGTTATACGAGATACAAGTTCAGCATCCAGACTGAGAAGCCCAGAATATCAGCACCAGTTTACATCCAGCTGAAGGTAGTCCTAAGTAACTTCCAATACTTTGAATATAATGGGAGCTCCAACAAAAGAAAACAAAACAATTCTCTCCTTAGTGGGATTCAAGGGGGTTGGACTCAATCAGCCACCTATATATTTATATATAGTTTGTGCCTTCAAGTCAGTCTTGACTCCTGGCGACTGCCTGGACAAGTCCCTGCAATTTTCTTGGCAAGATTTCAGAAGTGGTTTGCCATTTCCTGCTTCCTAGGGCTGAGAGACAGTGAGTGGCCCAAGGTCACCCAGCTTCCTTCATGCCTAAGGCAGGACTAGAACTCATGGTCTCCTGGCTTCTAGCCTGATGCCTTAATCACTAAACTGGCTCTCAATCAGCCACTTAATATTAGCTAAATTAGGGCTTGGCCGTTTTGCCTATTGGCTTTGGGCTTTCTGTCAGAAATTGTGATGGAATGTGTTCCTGAAGGAGGGGGTGATGTGATGCATTCCGGCATGGATACTGTTTCCCAGGAGGAGAGAGCATTCCAGACTGATAAGAGACTTCGAAGCCCGGACTCTGTTGCTGGGAAAGTTAAGAAGTTCAAGGCAGACCTTCCCTAGAGTCCTTTTGAATTATTACCCTTAGGTTAGTTAGGTGGCTTTAGTCTGGCTAGATTCTGTTTTATGGTAAGAGCAATAAAGATCTAGAGTTGGAATATCGGCTCAGCATGCTTCTTTGCTCGATTCCCTGACAGAAATGGAGTAGCTCTATTGAAATGGATAGTGCTGTGGTAGAATGGATATGATGGTGCTTTGCCCAATATACTGATGACATTATCAGTGATGTCACTGACAATGCTCAGCACACCAACAATCCTCTCTTCTGATGCTCAATAGGGTGCAGTTACCATAGCAACTCTTTCCCCTTCCTTCCCAGTTCTCCACTGCCCTTCCCATTTGAAAGAATAGGATCCAGTTCAGTTAGCCACGGCAAATCTATATCCCATGGGTCTTCTTTAAGGGTGTCTTAATCTGAATACTGTTGTTTAATCCAGGTATCCTAAATATATTAAAGAGTTTGATAATGTTTGCAGATATCATGGCAGGTATCCTTTTAACAGAGAGGATCCTTCCCGTGTAAAAGAAGAGATAATTCCTATTTTAAGATAGCATTTTTAGTTTATCATTTTTTAAAAACAATCATTTAAATCATTAAAGGTTGTAGCCCTATAAAAATCTGAGTGAAGGTACCTCTAAATTATTTTCATTGTAGGATTATCATTTAAGTGATACATTATAATTCTGGATATATTATAGTCATGATTTTTAAAAAGTTTTTTTTTCCATATTCAAAGTACGCCTGGAATTGAAAAGGCTTCACAGATTCATTTTCTTTATAAATCAATTAGGTTTCATTCATTTTCATTCCTTATTTTTGTAAACAGTTTATTTTACTTTATTTTTTCCAAATTTTACAAAAAATGCATTTGCAGCTATTTATCCTTCCTAAAAAGGGGGGGAGAACTAGCTTTCCAGAATAATTATTGTGTGTATGTGTGTATTTGCACATGAGTAGGAGTTAAAAGAAAAAAATGTTTATTTCCATGATGTTCCTGGCAGCTTTATAATTTGTGACTGTGATACTATCAAGGTAAAGTATCTGTAACATGTACAGGGCATTTTCCCATTTTGTTTTGTAGGTTATCAACAATCTTGTCATTAAAGTATCTGTAAGAGAGAACTAGTGAACATCTGTGCCACTGAATAGGCTTCTGTGGAGATAAATGCTGGTCTGTATGTTCTGCTAGGGTTTGTAAAAAGTCCCTCCCTACATTTCAGATGGAAACTTTAAGGCTTTGCCACTTCCTATTAAATAAATCAGACTATGCCTGTTTTAGGATGAAAGACAAGGCTTGATATATTTGTATGTGTAATTTAAGTAAAAAGATATCCCAAGAATGCCTAAAAAAAGCTTTTAGTAATATCATAGCTTAATTTTACAAAGCTTTCTTCTCTTTCTATTCTCCCATTTTTCTATTCTCAGTTCTTTGACACATCAAAGGATATGATTTGCCTTATCCTTGCAGTATAGCCTTGTTTTTAGGTTGATATCCAATTTAAAAAACCCAAGAGAGCATTAGATTATGGAATAATATTGAGGTCCAAAAGAATTGTTCACAAATAGTACCCCCTCTTCCAAATATTGTTTTGAAATATGATGATCCATTGGATTGTAATTCTGTTGAATGAAAAAGTTGTGCTGACTAGATATTTATCATATTTCAAGACCACTCTGTTTCATCATCTATATTTATGCATTTTGGATTCCAAGATGATCCTAAGTAGCATTTGTGAAAATACTTTGAACCTTTCTTCTTTCTTGCACTTGAAGATGTAATTGGAGAATTCAGTGTAAATCAAAGATCGTTTAGGGTTTTTTTGAACCATCTGACAGTAAGTGCCACATAAATTTTATATTCATAGCATCAGTCTAAAAGATATCACTACTTTTTTCAGCTTTGTTAATATCTATACACTGGAACTCTGCATTTGTAAAAACTGAACACAGTTCTACCTACTCCAAATGGCCTTTGTTACTGAGGTCCATAGTACCAATATTATATTTAATTCTTCACAAGTGGGACAGTAATTTTAAAAAGTGATACCCTAAGCCCAATCATTTCTTTCTTTCTTTCTTTTTTTCAGAATTTCATTCCTTTCGCTTTAATTGCATATAAAGACATGATTTCCTGGGAAAGGCTTTGGCATCCCACGTCTTCCTGAAACTCACTTGAGTGACTGATAGAGCAATGAATAGTAAGCCAGGTAATGCCAACTTATTAACAATGCTGATGAGGCTGTCATGCACGTCGTACAAAGGAGAAAACAAAAGAAAAATGCTGGCACCCTCGCTGCTGAAATATCAGTTTAGTTAAAGGTTTCATGACAAACCATTTGTCTTTTACCCCTTATACCATGGCCCTGCCAAAAATGTTCAGATGTCTGCCAAAATGAAAATGTGGCAGAAAATGTAGCGACTTTTATACATGTCATTTGTGGAGGGGGGATGTGCCTGTTACAGTAGATACGGGGTGTTTTTTTCTGTGTTTTTAATACATTCATAAGGGCTATTACTGTAGTATTGGTAGTAGTAATTGTATTATTTTGCTTCTTCAGTACAAGGAGAAATGGTTAGTTGAATACAGTTCCTTGTTTTCCATAGTCAACTGTTTCTCAGTGCTTAAGTAGCATTTAAGTTCTTCGTTTATTTCCACATTTTAGCCACTTTCCTCCATGCCCCCAGTTATGATATTTATTTAGAATATTTACTGTCACCCTCTTCAACCCCTAAAGCTCCTAAGACGATTTAGAAAAGAATGCTTTGAAAACAGTACCAAGAAGGGCAGACCAGTAAAATAGCGTGCATTTCTTTTGGTAATTGCTCCAATATTTTTATATCTCACCTTCCAATATTAAGAGGTATTCAGGCAAAGCAGTATACAGAAGAAAAGATGAAATAAAATAGTCTTAAGATTTTGCTTAGAAGTCATTCTATGTGGCAGGTGCCTCTGAAAGGAAGGCATATTGCCTTGATACCAGCAACTGGCACAATGCAAGCAGAAGTGTGGAGAGTCATACCTCTTCCAAAGGTCATAGATGTCTACAAGCTGATATCCTATAAACACAACTGTTGTTAAAGGACAGAAAGAAAAAGAATGATTGCAAAATATGGACAGAGAATTACTTGCACATTGTGACCATTCAAAAAACCCCAGTAGGCTAATAAAGGTGTGCCATAAAGGTAAAGGTTAAGGTTCCCCCCGCACATTTGTGCAGTCGTGTCCGACTCTAGGGGCCAGTGCTCATCTCCGTTTGTTAGCCGAAGAGCCAGCGTTGTCCGAAGATGCTTCCACAGTCATGTGGCTGCATGACGCCCACGGAACGCTGTTACCTTCCCACTGAAGTGGTACCTATTAATCTACTTGCATTTGCATGCTTTCGAATTGCTAGGTTGGCAAGAGCTGGGGCTAGTGCGGGAGCTCACTCCGTCACGCGGGACTAGGGATTCGAACCTCCGAACTTGCGATCTTCCGATCGACAAGCCTGGCATCTTACCTGCTGAGCCACCACGCCCCTTAAAAGGTGTGCCATAGACATTGGTTAAAATAGATAGATAAAATAAAATCTGAGTTCTCGCTTACTCTGTTAGAAATAGTGTTTAATCTCCAAATGAATTCTAGTCTTTGTGGTTACTTTTGTTAAGGATAATCACCACTTGGCAAGCTCCATGCAAAAACAGAAGTGCTAAGCTAAAAAGGCATTTTTTTCTGATCTTGACCCATTTCCTCCTTGATGTCAAGGAAAAGCTCTGAGAAAGGCAGCTCATAGAAGAGAAGGAAATCCTTAAAATATCTGATTCTCCACTCACTTAGAGATTAAAATTGTAAATAGCACCTTGAATTGTTCTTGAAAAGACTGGAAAATAGTCTTTAAAACTGGTATGTTCCATTTAACTTTGTTTTTCAACCTCAGCGACTTTAGGAAGTGTGGACTTCAACTCCCAGAATTCCCCAGCCAGCCATGCCCATTCCCCATGCTGGCTGGGGAATTCTGGGAGTTGAAGTCCACACTTCTGGGAGTTGAAGTCACTGAGGTTGATATGTCTATGAAGGTTCTCAGTCATCCAGGTGGAATTGTCTGTAGCTTGAATCATGTCAACTGGATTTCTGTTTTCTTAGTGGAAACGTTTCGCTCCTTAGATAAGCTCCTTGGATAAGGAGCGAAACGTTTCCACTAAGAAAATAGAAATCCAGTTGACATGATTCAAGCTACAGTCACTGAGGTTGAGTAACACTGATATAACTGATCCCTGTCTATAATCTTCTAATCTTGAATCAGGTACTGTAAGTCAAAGTCGTTTTGAAGTTCTATGTAGCACAATTGCAAGATATTACTAGAACTAGATTATCTGCAGTTTTGTACATACTACAATCACAGCTTGTTGGTATTAAATATCACTTTCTATTTAAAAAAAATGCTTCAGGACAACTGCAGGTCAACATTTGCACTGTGCATGTTGGATCTGCCCCTGAGATTCTTTGGAAAGGATAAACCTCTTACACAGGCTTGAAGCTTCATTGTCATGATTCTCTTTTTGGGTTTGAAAAATTTCAGGAGTCTGCTTGGGAAAACCTCCAGAGTAACTTTTTAAAGAAAGCTGACCAACCCCCTTTATTTTGTAGGTATTTTGACACACTAGAATCAGAGCTTATTATCATATAAATGGAGTGTATTTTTAAAAAAGTATTAGTTGATTTTTTACCCTCTCTGCAGTAACCAAAACAGATTATCTAGATTTGCCAGATGCTCAGCATTTAATGGCAGGTCTTTATTTTAACAGTTCACCTACTATACTCATGTGCAATTGAACATATCTCCCATCTACTGTTTGTGCCAACTCTGTCTCCAGCAATTATCCTGTTCTAGGACTGCACTGCTGTCACTTGCCAACACAGTAAAATTTGCAGGTGGTAGCTATAAAGCGCTGCTTCTTATGCATCTCTCTATAAGGCACCCTGCAGTGGTAACCGAATGTGATGGGCTCTAATATTGTTTGTAGTAAAGGCCATGGCAAAAGCATGGACAGAAGAGGGGCTGTTTCCATTTCCCCCTTGATCCAAATGACTGGCTGCTCATATTTCATTTATACTGCTTTGTGTATGGAATGGACAACGGTGCTGCCACATACAAATATTGATAGTTAAGACACACATCCAATAGGATTAAGAAGCGGATTATTTTTTAAAAAACAACCTTTTCCAACCTGGTGCTGTCCAGGTGTGTTAGACTACAATGCCCAGAATTCCATGTTAACATCACTTGGCCCTAACTCAGAGGGAAGGTCACATGGGAGGGATTGATCAGACGCTCGGGATAATAGCCTAATACATGCTGATTTGAAATTCAAAAAAAATAGGGTTGCAGTTATTTTTTTCTTGCTGGTACAGAATGGGATTGTTCATTTGATATAGTGCCGGCACCCTGTCTTCATAACTATTTGTATTTGTAATTCTGTGGACAACTTTAGGGGACATTTCAGCCATCTTGTCTGAGAAGCAGCAACAAATATGACCCCATTGCCCACCACCAAGCACATCATATCCAAGGTTGGTTGGGTTATTTTGGCACCAGGAAAATCTCACAGATGCATCTCTGTTTCCAGCAGCATATTGGATAACTAACAATAATCTTGAGACTGGGTGCTGCAGAAATGTTTGCGATTTGAAAAAATAAATGGTGACTCTTAACATTTGCTGCCTGAAGCTGCTTTTTCACTGTAGCTACTGGTAATTAATTCAGCTGCACTAAACTGATTTGCAGCTTCACAGAGAAACTTCTCTCTTCCCACATAATTCTAACCCTAGAAAAGTGCCATCTGTAATACAGGTTTACCCATATTTTATATCATACCCTAGACTGCTGATATATTGCTGCACACCCATTTCTTCACATATTCCTTTTTTCCTGTAATATAGTCCAGTCTTTCTCAAGCTGGTGCCCTCCAGATGGATTGAATTTCAACGCCCACAATATCACACCCAGTATGGCCTGAGTATACTCCAAAGACTAGCAAAATAAGATTTATATTAACTTCTAGCTTGCTGTTTGCCAAGGGCTGGCTAAAGCTTTACTGAGCTAGCAACCCAGAACTCAAAAGTGCCAAGATGCTTATTGCTACCCCAAATGACTTTGCAACAATCCCAAATTACCTTAAAATTATAATATTTTCCCCCCAAAAAATAACCAAATTAAAATACCAACATGTCATGAAACCTCCAGCAGTATCATGAAAAACTAATTAGATTTTACACAAGGGTGCCACAATTGTGTGTCGTTGTTCTGTTTGGAGTAGGAGACCACCAGAACTTTAAGAAAAAAGTTTTTATTATTATAAAAAACTATTTACAAAGTTAAGTCCATAAACTCAACTGAAGATTGCTTGGATCAATTGGAGATTTGCAACAGGTTGCACTTGGAGGTAGGCAGCTATGCAGTGGCACAACTAGAGTTCATAACAACAAGTAGAACAACAGTTCTGCATCAAGGTGCTAGGTTGGCTGAAGACTGGAACAAGACGACTACAAGGCTGGCTGGATAAGGTTCTTCTGGGTCCACAGGACAATACTGGACTGGATCTGCAAGGCAGGGCTGGACAGGATTCCTCTGGATTCTCAAGATACACTGAACTGGATCTGCTGGACTGGATTCAGTGGACAAACTAGAAGGCAGACTGGACTGGTTCTCATAGGCAACTGGACTGGAACCACAAGGCAGGCAGGACTGGAATCACTAGGCGACTGGATTGGAGTTGCAAGGCATACAGGACTGGAACCACTAGGCAATGCTGCCTGAAAAACCAGGCAGGACAGGACTATCCATACTAGAATACCCCCCAATGGCAGAATGTGGCTTCATTGAATAAGTGCAACGAAACACACAAGGATGAACGAAGTACTTAACTGAAGCGTCGAAACGCTGCTTTGCCAAAGCTGCTGAATGCTGTGAAGCTATGGATGCAAGCTGACGAACGCCTGAAGCGACCGAAGTTTCCTTAACTGGGGTTTGCTGAAGAACTACGAGACGAGGTTCCGTTCTTCTTGATGCTGCAGTGAACTGGGCTTCTGTTGCAGCTGGGGTCAATTCAGAAATGAGGTGAGGCTCTTGCTCTGGTTCCACGGCGGCTACAGGGCAGGACTCCAAGGACGGTTTCGGCTGGACTTCTCCTGAAGAAGCTGTTAGCTCAGTGGAACGTTTGTCACCGGCTGCCTGTTGCTTGCACTGGTGCCCTTTTATCCTATTCTCCGAATGCCTCTTCTCCTCAGGAGCCAATCGGGCTTCCTTCTGCTTGGCGCGCTTCTCCGCCCTTCTTTCTCGTGCCGTGATTGGTGCCCTAGACTTAGTTCCGGGTTCCTGACCAATCAGCTCTCCAGGATTTTCCCACGCTGCTGGGTCATCTCCAGGTTCGGACTCCTGCACCTGTTCATCACGAGATGGATCACGAGTATCGCACTTTTGACCCTGTGCCGGTTGCTGCTCAGTATCAGTTTAGTTTCTGAGGTAAGTTTCATTTTCCTCTAGCTCAGAGTCAGAGTCAGACTGAACTCTGACAGTCGTGCTTTAGGGTGAGATAACTGAACTTTGGTGATCTTGTGAGATTTGGTAGGCGGAGGGGTGGCAATCATACAAGAGAGCAAGCTTGGACATGGGGTCTGAAAAGGATACTAATCGCACTAGTAGCCTAATGCAGTGTTTCTCAACCCTGGCAATTTTAAGACGTGGGGAATTCTGGGAGTTGAAGTCCACATGTCTTAAAGTTGCCAGGGTTGAGAAACACTGGCCTAATGGCTAATCTATCTTAGCCTCTGGTTAACCAGTCAGATAAACACAATATTATATTGTAATAATAGCTATCACACAATGTATATAACGAGGTATGTGATCATTGCTTTTTGGGCAGCATTGTTCATGATTACTTTTTGCTTTCTGTTATTCTAGCCTTCCATTTTAAATCTTTAGTTCAGGTGGAATGTTTCCCCAATTAATAATGTTAAACACATAATGAACAGCAGTCTACTTTGTGACTGGAAATAAAGGTTTAATTTCTCAAGTTGCATTACAGAAAGCAATGACACCCTAGTATACAATTTCAGGTATTTTAGAACCATTACAATCACTATGATTTAACTGGTTTAACCGGTTTATGGATTAGGCTACATATCGTAACTTTATTTGCAGAGGTGTTTTTTTTCCAAAGCACTTCAAGTTAAATAAGCATTTATTTTTCATTTAATTGCTCCAAACTGCAAATCCATATTTTGATAAGAAAAGCAATATTACTGTCCCTTCCTTAAGGCATTTATGGCATAGCTATTTTGGACAATGTATATACCATGTGTTGGGGGGGAAATGCTGATCTATGCTAAACCTAATATTTATCAAAATGCTTCCACCCATTAAAGACAATGTGCACAGCTTCCCCACATAGCCAATTGAACTAACTAGATAACTAATTCAACTATGAAGTAGTTTCTCTCAAAAGAAATAACAGTAATATGAAATCAGGTAACTAAAAATTTGTGGCCTTATCATGATAACCAAAACCTGCAGACCAAGAGGGCCAGCCTGGAGACTTTGCATACCTAATTTTACAATTATTTTAAATAATTTACCAGCAAATGATTTATACATGGTCAGTAGATCTGAAAAAAATAATGTGATAACATTAATCATTTTAGCCTAGTGATGTTTTCTAAATTCTATCTTTACTGATGGGGAAAAAAGGGACATCCAACTCTTCCAATCTAATTCAACTTTCTTACCTTTGATGCAGGCTTCTCTAACAGGATGCCTTCCAACATGTTGGGACTGCAGCCTCCAAGATTGTCAGGCAAGGTGGATAGGGATTCTAGAAATTATATAGTCAACCCACTGGAGTTGCTTAACCCAAATATTAGAAGGACTGCATTACCAACTGTCCATTCTCCCTGATATTCTGCCAAAGCCCTTCCCACAACATTTTCCCACCAGAGCTTATGAAGATCATTTTCAAGGGTGATGACATTCTCAGCAATGGGTCCCATTTACAGAATATTCTCAAAGAGTTCTGTGTGATGGGCAAAACATTCTTTTTTTTAAATCTTAGGCATCCTCCAAACTCAGCGGGTGGTAGCATCTAATTGATACTGCCTGATCTCGAAAAAGTTTCTGTTACAAAAGGGGTATGCTCTTAAAAATGGGGATCTCTCTCTCTCTCTCTCTCTCTCTCTCTCTCTCTCTCTCTCTCTCTCTCTCTCTCTCTCTCTCCATCCTCTATAACATTATTTTATTATATATAAGTATTGCTTGTATATCAGCAGTTGGCACCACCTGGCTGGCTTTGGGCTCCAGTATCTCCCACAGCACGTATCCATGCCATTTATAAAAGGGGATAAAAATTAAACAGGTTGATTGCTTCTAATGAATACTTTATGGCAGTTCTGAGTTGAAGATTGATTTCCTCAGTACTTGAGGCATAGGACACGTTCCATTTTAAATGAGAAAACTTCTGTTCATACAAGAATACTTCTGCTTATTTCCCTTCCATCTGCATTCCCTTGCACGCCCTCAAATCTGCTATGGAGGGTTCTCCAATTTTCTGGGGTAACTTATTGAAGAATGTTGTGGGTCAGGCAGGGAGAAAAAAACCTGTTCTGCTGGCCAATCCCATTCTATTGCTGGATAATTCAATTCCATGCTACCCATTTTGTCCATGGCAGAGGATTCCGTATGTTGCTCTGAAACAGACTTCAAAAAATGCACAGACAGGTAGAAAACCTGTCTACTGTTTGAATGAGACTTCTTCTTTTTCCTCAAGCCGTGGGATATGTTACACTAATTGTAGATTTATTGTAATAAAGGGTAAAAAAGAAGGAATGAGAGATTCTCTTTTGTTATTAAAAAAACAACCTCTTTTCAGAACTACAGGATTTGGCTTGTGGGAAACAACGTGTTGCAGCGCATCCTGGGGGAATAACACCTACTTGCAGTTTTCTCTTGGTGTACAAGAGAGGAATGGCACTGAATGCCACAAAAAGAAATACTCAATAGTCCCAAAGGCTTTTTATTCTCACATTATACATGGGACAACTTATTAAACTGAACCACTTAATAAAAAGAAAAGAAAAAAATGTAGTGCCTGGAAAGATTTTGTAAAATCAGAACCATCAATTTGTCCTTTATAACATGTCTTTTTTAAGGAGGCATTTACCCCTTTTCAAAATACAGCTTCTCAAATATTCCTTATAGTCAAGCCACAGGTAGGTAATCTCAGCTCTGGAATAATCATTTTGCTGAATGTTAAATGTGGAGAATAAAGGAAAAGCTAATGTTGATGCTAATCCTAATTTGTGCTGAGAAGTACAGGTAGTCCTTAACTTACGACCATTTGTTCAGTGACCGTTTGAAGTTACACCGGTGCTGAAAAAATGGACTTATGACTGGTCCCTGAAGTTACAGCTGTTGTAGTGCCCCCGTGGTCATGTGATCAACATTCAGGTGCTTGGTAGCCTGCCCATACTTATGACCGGAGGGGCGCTTCAATTCCCCCCACCCGCCTATCTCCCTCCATCTCTGCCCTTTTGGCCTCCCTGCACCCTGCCTTGCAAGGTGGCAAGCAGCCCCAGAACCACGCAGCTCTGGGGCTGCTTGCCATGCTGTGGCTCAGGGGCTTCTTGGTGTGCCACGGCTCTGGGGCCACTTGCCACCCTGTAAGGCAGGGTGCAGGGAGGCCAAAAGGGCAGAGATGGGGGGAGATAGATGGGGGGAATTGGAAGCAGTCCCTTACCTTACTGAGGCTTCAAGCTGGGCGGGACCAAGCCGGGAATGGATTGGGGAGGGTCCTTAGCTAACGACCGGTGGAATTCGCTTAATGACAGCAATGGGGAGTGCTGGGATTGCCATCGCTAAGTGATGCGGTCATGTGATGTTTCACCTAACAACTGCATCGCTTGGCAACAGAAATTCTGGTCCCAATTGTGATCGTAAGTTGAGGACTACCTGTATTTCCATGATATTCCAAGACTGCTATGTTTTTCAGATGGAAAATGGCAGTGAAATATTAACTCTAATATACTAGTCATCAGTGCCATCCAGGTGGAGTCTAGAGAGGCAAGATGGCAGACATGGCACCGTGATGCTAGCCCCGCTCCTTTTGTATGTGCATCTCTTATAAGTCTTCTCTTATTGGTATTTTTTTCTCATTAATCAGATAGCAAAAAACAAGATAATTTTTTAAAAAACATGAAGGTATACCAAAAAGGGAAGTATGCAAGATGGGAAACATTCTTATATTGTGCTAAGAAAAGACAGGACTGTATAACCATAAGAATATATACCTGTAAACAAGCTTCCAGTATGCCACTATTTAATAGTAAATAGAATGTTGTGATTATAACAAATGTTTGGAATTTAGTGACTGAAGGTTCAAATATAAGCACTTAGAACATAGCTTTCCAAACTTTGTGTCGCGGCACTTTAGTATGTTGCAACACACAGTTTAGTGTGTCGCGAAGTGGCGGTGCGGGGGGCTGTGCGTGGCGGTGGCGGTGGTGGTGTGTATGGTGGCGGCGGCAGCGACGACGGCAGCAGCGCGCCATCAGCGCTTCCGCATTTTAGCGAGGCCGCTGCCGCTGCCACCGTGCACACCGCCGCCGCCACGCGCCCCCCGCACCGCCGCTGTGCACGCGCGCCCCCCTCCCGCACCCCCACGCCGCCACCGCTGCCGCCGTTGGTGTGTCGCCGACGGCGGCACTTTGGAAAGCACTGACTTAGAATCTCAATTAGACTATGCTTAATACCTGACAATGAAGAGATTCCTAATGGCTATATGTGCAAAATATCTGTTCTGCAGAGTTTACATAATTACTGATTTGAATCTAGTAGATTTAAATGAAAATGTGAACTAAACAAATGTTGTGCCTCGTTCCTGTCTAAAACATTTGGAAACTGTCTACATTGTCCCATTTTCCTGCCCTCAGCTTTGGCTGTACTGAAAGATCAGCCAGAAAGTCCATAACATTCTGCATTTGCTTTAGCAAAGCATCTTTTGAATATCACAGATAAAACTTTAAATAAATAAGGATACCAGTGCACTGTAGCCCTAAACCCAGCCCTGGGGTGAAGATTATGTTTCCTTTTTGATTCTAGGAGACTGTTTGATAGAAGCACAAGAATACAGCCAGCTGTTTTGTATGCATCTTTCAAAATTCATCAACATTTATCATAAAATAAAATAAATAATGCATGAATCTGTTATATGCCTTCTTACATCGTTGCAATTATCATTGGCTTCAATACCTATCTGAAATAATTATTACATATCACTTCTCAGGTTGGTGATCTCTTCTTTAAAATGGCTTTTTCCTAGATCATCTTAGAGATGAAAGTAGATGTAAATTGTCCTGGTGTAAGGTGCTGTCTCAATATATTTAATGGGCACACCTTCTTGTTTCAAATATTTTCCTATCATCAAGATATTGCACCCATATTCCTCTACCCAGACCATGAAGTATAGCTCAATGAATAACTAACAGATGATTACATTTATGAGTGAAGACTTCTCATAGCAGACAGCTACTTCCTACAGGTGACAAGCAATCTTCTGCCAGGTCTTCACCTGACTAGTCATTCTGGGACATGATCACAAGGGTTGGAGACTGATGAAATTATCCTGTCCAACATCAAACACAAAGTGGTTGTAAATCAGTTGAGACCATGGCAGCAGGAGAACAACACATTCTTTATGCTTTACTGACAGCTCTTTCACCCAGTAACTACATTAAGAATCCTAACAATGTCATTAAGTGACCCTTTAAAGAGTTCTCTTGATTTCTCCATCACTATTTACTATAAGCATTAAGCTCTATTTTAACAATGAAAGTAAGAAGGGGGTAGGCTACACTGCCTGACTGAAATATGTGTCTTACACAATAAAACACTATATAAAGAAAGTTCATAAAGATCAGAGTTTGTAGTAATTATGCTGCATAAAATGGCTTTTTAATATTGTTGAATGTTTCATACTGTGCAGTTACTATATTTATATTGCTCATCTCTCAAGAAGAAAAAAAGTTGGCACTAGTCATTTAAAAATCTTATTATCTACATGAAGAGACATGTAAAAATTATTCCTAGAAACAATGATAGAAATCTTGTAGTAGTAAGAGCTCAGGATCTTGTGGAAACTTATGGACTAAGTAAATAGTGCATAAACTTTCATTTGATAGATTTGAATAGAACAGTACTTGAAAGTTTATATTTCCTAGCATTTTAAGATGTTTATAAATTTTTAATACATTGTATTCAGAATATTGCAGGTAATTTTATTTCTACTGACTATGGATGATATATCACAGCAGATAGCAGCTTCTAGGTGATCTTGGCTGATTTCAGAAAAGCTAAACAGGTTCAGACTTAATAATTGGATGGAAGACCAACAGGAATACAAGGTTGTGGATGAGACTGGGAAGTTAAAAAAATATTCTGGAAGGAAGCAGTGGCAATTTACTATGTGTATTGTTGCCAAGAAAACAACAGAAATATCCACGTGATAACTAGGAGTTAAGCTTGACTTGTAGAGAACTTTACCATTATGGGTGATATGCTTTCAAATTATACAGCTATTTTCTTCAGGGGAACATTAAACTTCCTCCAATAGCACAGTTTGCAATCATCATAATCATAAAAAATAATAAAATATCATTGTTATTATAATACTATGTAATACGTGGAAGCTTACAGAGTAACAAAAACAAGTTATTTATTTGGCATTTAAAACTGTTATATAAGGCGTGTTTGTATGTATTTATTTATGACATTTAAATCTTGCTTATCTAGATCTTAAGGGGCGTGGTGGCTCAGCGGGTAAGACGCCAGGCTTGCTGATCGGAAGATCGCAAGTTTGGAGGTTCGAATCCCTAGTCCCGCGTGACGGAGTGAGCTCCCGCACTCGCCCCAGCTCTTGCCAACCTAGCAATTCGAAAGCATGCAAATGCAAGTAGATGAATAGGTACCACTTCGGTGGGTAGGTAACAGCATTCCGCTTGTGTCATGCGGCCACATGACCGTGGAAGCGTCTTCGGACAACGCTGGCTCTTCGGCTAACAAACGGAGATGAGCACCGGCCCCTAGAGTCGGACACGACTGCACAAATGTGCAGGGGGAACCTTTACCTTTTTATACCATAAGTTGAATTTAATTTAATAATGAAAATATTGAGATATTATGGAATTATATTTCAATTTTGCTTCTAGAAATTATAGCACAATCATAGAATTGGAAGGTCCCACTTAGGCCACTGAGTTCAAACCTTTTTGGTAGGCAACCAAGGTGGAAGCCCATAGCACGCATTCAGAAATTGTTCACTTCACTCCTTCTTTTCAGCTGAAACCATCATTAATTGCTAATAGTGACTTGACCTTTTTAAACTGGCACATATATATAATGTACATTATCGTGTCCTTGAGCAATCAGTTAACTCTGGAATTATATCATCTATCTCTGTTTCACCAAGATAGTTGGAAGTGCTACCTGTTGCTTCATTTCTGGGAGATTTCTCTGAAATAACAAGAAAAACTCTTACATGGGAACAATTGGCAAGATTATTTTGTGGGCAGCTTCCTGGTGATCTAACAACTATCAGTCATCACTATTTATGCTGTTTGGGTTGGTTGGGTGTTGTAGTTCAGCAGCATCTGGAGTGATATAAATTGCCACCTCTGTCCTAAGAAATATGCTGCCTCCTTAGTCTCACATTCTAGCTCCCAAACTTGCAAGAACAAGTGTACAAAAATATTCACAATATATTGTCAGCCAATTTATCATTAAAACAACAACAGTGATCTCTTTGAATGCTCCTACAGAATCATAATTTAAACCAAGAAGACGTTTCACCTTACCAAATCTGAGAACTGAGCCAAAGATGCTATGCTTAACTTAAAATGTCATATTCCCATAAATCTTGTAAAAATATTATTTCTTCCAGTGTTCTGTAAGCTCATATTGCACACATAATCAGATTAATGTAGCTAAATACCTTTTAATGAAAATGCCCCTGTTTTGAGATACCTAGTGCTTTATCATTCATCTTTTAATCTTAGATCTGTTTTAATGCACAAACATGGCCCACAAACAGAGAGGGGAAATCTCTTTTAATGATAGCCATTTTAAAGTAAATTGAACAATCCTTGTATGTAACCAAGAAATATGTTCTCTGGCACTTTACTGATGGCTATTTTTGTGACTCTCTGCAGTGCTCCCTTAGTGCCTGCTCTTTAATTACCCTGCACTTTGTTCCAGGAAGGTATGTAGTGGCTGACTGCCAGCACTAAGATTCTTCTTGTCACTACCATGTCTAACAGCATGTACGGAACGATATCCCAATTAGATCCTTATGTATTAGAAACCTGATACAGCAGCTGAATTTGCTCTAAAATGAATCAGTAGGAGCTACAGTAGATTAGATTCCCCACAGTTTTAGATATTATATAAAGCACTGCTTGAGTGCCCTGTGATTTTTGATTCTTCTATAATGCTCAAAAGAGAATTTTCATGTGATAGGATGGGATGGGGTGAGGTTGATTGAGGTTGGGCACGTAAACCATATGGATATCATTCTAATGATGCGAAACCCCAGTACAAATCCAGCTAGAATTGGGATAAGAGTCTTTTGAATTATATCCCAAACTTATTTTGTACTGAAAGATGAAGTGCACCTAACTGTTATACAGAGAACATTTTCCTGGAGATGACATTGCTTGATCTCCCTGAAAATAGGACATAATTGACAAATAGCAGTGAGTTGTCACTGGTCTTGGCTTATGAGCAGGCCATGGCAAAGTTTAAGAAAAGGATTCTGAACACAAAATCCCAAATTAAATTTAGCAAAATTTCTACAAGGGATGAGCTAGGAAACCATGAGAACTATTTTAAATCTAGTTACCACAAGTAGCTTATGGTTCATAAGTACTGCAGGGGCTTTCGAGCTAATGTGGAAAGCCCCCCACTACTGATATCTTATCATCAACAATTCATGAGGGCAGATTCAGAAAGAGCCCTTCAGAGAATGAATCTCCCTTTCCAAAGTGGGTATGTTAGATTGATTATATAGTGTCTATTGAGACTCCCATAATATTCTATTTACTGTATATTTATATTCTATTTATAGGCCAGTTTGGTCTAGTGGTTAAGGTGTTGGGCTAGAAACCAGGAGGCTGTGAGTTCTAGTCCCGCCTTAGGCACGAAAGCCGGCTGGGCGACCTTGGGCCAGTCTCTCTCTCTCTCTCAGCCCAACTCACCTCACAGGGTGGTTGTTGTGGGGAAAAGAGGAGGAGGAAGAAGGAGTATTAGGTATGTTCGCCACCTTGAGTTATTTATAAAGATAATAAAGGTGGGATAGAAAATAAATAAATAAATAAATAAATTCTCCTTAGCACCTCTTTTGAGCTCATTTCTAAGGCATCATCTTTTTTCAGACAAAGACCCAAGAACCTTATTGTAGCCAAATCTATATTATTGCCTGCAGGATTTAATTACTGTTAACTGCCAACTAAGCTACAGTGGAACATCACATTAGGCCGATCTAATGTAAGATGGTAGTAGGTTCCGTGTAATCTGGTTGGCAGCTCAATTTACCATTATCTATTCCCACCTATATATTGATGTTTTGTTACTTCTGTATTTTATTTTACTACTTTACTATTTTACTATTAGTCAGTGACTGCAGTAAAGAATATTTGGATTTGGTTTCTTAGGTATGCAGGAACAAAGACCTTCTGGACTCAGACGTAACTGGTGTTTGTCCAAGTCAAGAGGAAGGATGATGTCAGGGCTGCATAGGATTTATGCAGCCCTGATGCCCAGAGTCCCTCTTTTGGGGGGGGGGATGGGCGGTGGCAAAATTTGATAAATAAATAAATAAATAAATTTATAGTTTATATTTATATTTATATTTATGTATTGATTGTGGTTTTATTGTATTTTAATTTTTTAGTTTTATTGTAAACCACCCAGAGTCCCTCTTTTGGGTGGAGATGGGTGGTGGCAAAATTCGATAAATAAAATAAATATATTCTCACTAACCTACTGCTAATATTGGGAAGCTTGGAAGAGAACTTATTGGCTGAGAATTTCTAAAACATGCATCTGTTATCTTCAGCATTTTCAAGACACGTGAGTGACAAAAAAAAAGTATTAGCGGTATCTCTTCCCCTCCCCTGCTTGGGAAATAAAGGGTACTGAATATTTAATGGTATTCTATATGTGAATTGTGTATTCATATGTTAGCAAACAGCTAAAAATAACTCTCTTTTCTCCTCCTCCTCCTCCTCTTTCTCTCCCCTTCCCCTTCTGCTTTTTCCATAATTATAACAGGATGGCATAGAGCATTGATCATGGGAACACAGAATTGCATTCCAAACTATAAATATTTATACAACTTTTTTGGCAGGACTGTTAAATGGTAACCCCTCCTTTAATTTCTCCTTTGTTTACAGTTTCCATGGAAAATGTATACTTTGTGAGCTTTCTTGTATTTTTGAATCCCCATCTCCAGTATATGGAATCAAATATGAATTTTGTATCTGACATCTGTGGACTGTAAATTTTATTGCTAATTGAAACTTAGGTAGGACCAAAAGACCCTTCTGATTTCCAAGTTCTGGGCTGATTGGTCAGTTTGTCCTTCCTGCCAGTGTTCTTCACATAATCTGGATATGGTAATCTGATGTAATGGGCTGTGAGAATAACCCTGGGAGACAGGAGGAAGAGCCGCAGCCTAGACTGATAAGAGAAATCTGAATCCAAAGGGGGGGGGGGGAGAAAGCATCTCAGAAGGGACCATCCCTAGTTCTCTGGAAAGTAAAGGCAAGAGAGGGGAGAAGTGCTTTCAGACTTGCAGGATTTTGTTACTGTAACCTTACAGTAGGTAGTATTAGTACTCATGGTTTTGGTTTCCTGTTTGGACTACCCCAAAGGCCTGACAGAATGTTAACCTCAGCTTCCCTGATTCTACTTCAATCCTCTTAAACAGTAACTGCACTGAGATATCAGTTTTCATTCTTCAGTGGAATTTAGTTTCATGAATTGAGACTGGTAAAAAAACATATAAAGAATTCATATTCACCATTTATCCTGTCTCCTTCTTTCACTACAGACATTCGGCTTCAAACCACAATCCATCCATCAAGCACCATGCCTCTGTTTACCAGTTGATCAAGAATAGAGAATTTCATGTACTCCTTGCCAATTTTTCAGAAGCATATGACTGGCCACTATGAGGAATGTGATCCTGGATAAGTTAGGCTAGCAGGCTTCTCTTATCAGTTAATAGGTTATTATTTTTAATTTGATTATATCAATCCTTGAATACAAAATATCATACCTAAATGATGGAACATATTGAAGTATCAGCAGAGAAAAATACTGGCATTGAATTACCATTATCCAATAAGGTGCATTTCATTTGGTTTGGGAATCTGATGGAATTTGTTATGGCCTATTAGATGTTGCATGGTGGCTCAGCGGGTAAGACGCCAGGCTTGTCGATCGGAAGATCGCAAGTTCGGAGGTTCGAATCCCTAGCCCTGCGTGCAGAGTGAGCTCCCGCACTAGCTCCAGCTCTTGACAACCTAGCAATTCAAAAGCATGCAAATGCAAGTAGATTCATAGGTGCCACTTCGGTGAGTAGGTAACAGTGTTCTGCATGTGTCATGCGGCCACATGACCGTGGAAGCGTCTTCGGACAACGCTGGCTCTTCAGCTAACAAACAGAGATGAGCACCGGCCCCTAGAGTCGGACAAGACTGCAGAAATGTGCAGGGGGAACCTTTACATTTTTTTGATTAGATGTTGCATATAATGTAATGTAACATAATATGTATTAATATGGCATATAATACAACATCACATAGTTTATGTGGAGCTATGTTATATTGCGTAGGACACTTATGGTCTCAATCAGGGATGGGAGAGCACAAAATCAGGCTTGAGGACATCTACCATAAAGATGCCGCCACTTCATTTTCTGTAATTCTGTGTATTTGGATTTTGTAAGCTGCCTAGAGTCAGCTGGAGTGGGTGACCATAACAAGTTGAAAGGAGCAGGAGCTGGAGGAGGAGGAGGAGGAGATTGCATCTCTTCAGGTGCAATTATCAGTACCCACATTTTCATCAAAATGTGGCTGGGAGGGTTTAGGATTTTTGTCACCACTCCCAAACTATAAAGATTCCCTTTGTACAAAATCTATAATACTGATCTATTTATAGTTGGCAGGCTGTATACTCATGTATGGACAAATATGCTTCCAACACCTAATTCCATTAAAAAAGATATTTCCTTTATTAAAATAATCAAAACAATATAATAACTAAACTTCTTCTGCACCCAGGTCTGCAATTCCATGGGGCAAACAGCACCAGGTGGGATCAGACATATAAAAGAGTGCAAGAGTTAAACATACCTTGCATGGGCACCATTCCCAAAATCCAATTCAGGTTTTCATAGATCTTCCATAATCCTATCTAATTTGGCCCCAGGTCACAACTTCTCTTTCCCTTTTATTTTGTTCAATTATCAAATATAACATGGCAGAATACAAGATATCTCCTATAGCCACTACAGAACTACTTAATCACTTTTACAAATGCATCTTGGATTTTCATTTGTATGTTGTAACAATGAATATGAGGAAGAAAAATATTAGACAGCACTAGCCACCTTTCCATGTTTGCTGGCTGTATATAACATGTACTTCTTGATTGTGCAATGTAGGTGCACGTAGGCTAATGCAGTATGACATGAAATCATCTGTACTAAAGTGAAATATTCTCTAATGGGTGAAGTGTTACATTTTGCATTGTTTCAGTTCCTGGAACCCAAGTAGAACTGATCCGTTTTCTGAAAAATTAGACCCAGATTTGAGTTGTCCTGTGAAAATATTCTTGGAATCAGATCATAGAATCAGAGAGTTGGAAGGAATATGAAAGACACCGAGTCCAACCCCTTGCTCAGTGCATGAATCAAAATTAAAGCATCCCTGACAGATGGCTATTGACTCTCTGCTTGAACACATTAGTGAATGAGAGCTCATCACTTCCCTCAGCAATTGGCTCCACAGCTGAACTGCTTCTAACAGTAGGAATTTTTTCTTAACATTCAACTATCATCTACTTTCCTGTAACAAGACCACTATTTCATGACCTGTGTTCTGGGACAACAGAGAGCACATTCTGATCTTCTTTTGTGTGACAATCCATCAGGGCCTTGAAAAGTTTATTATATTGTCTTGTCTTTTTCTCAAAGCTAGCCATACTCAGTTTCTTCATCCTCTCTTTGTAAGACTTATTTTCCAGATCCTTGATCATCATCATAATTGCCCTTCTTTGCATTTCTTCCAGTGTCTCTGAACTTTCTGTGAAATGTGTGCCCAGAACTGAAGCAGCCCTTTGAAATGAAGAATATAGTAGAACTCTTACTTCCTGTGATTTAAAACAATACCAATACTGTTGGTACAACCTAAAATGTCAGGAACCAGGTTACATTACTGACTCATACTTTGTAATCAAATGTATTTCCAAGTTCCTTTTCACAAGTACTGTCATGAAGCCAGGTATCCCCCATCTTATACCTGGACATTGGATTTCTTTTTCCTGAGTGAAGAATTCTGTATTTGCCTCTGTTTCCTGTTTCCTCCTCATTCCAAAAGGTTTATCCACCAGCATTAAAACAACTCTAGCTTTAGGCAGCAGATAATCAGTGGAGGTGAGAGAAACCTTATTTCCTCATATGACATGGCATATTTCTTCATACGACATGTTTACAAGGTTGCTGATTTCCCACTGCTGGTGGCAGCAGAAAACCTGTAATAGTTGGAGGAAAAGTTATTAGTCTTATTTTTTTCCCAGCAACCCTGCAGGAAATATATAGATGAACATATGGATGGACCTGCATAAGCAGCTCCCAACAGAGCAACAAATGCCATCTTCAAGACCAGAAAGATTGTTCAGCCTTGCACTGAAACTCTTCCACATAAAAACTAACCCTGCTTCCACACTCAGATCCTGTGACTTTCTTTATTTAACATTTAACAGGTGTGGGAATTTGATTTCACTTAGATTTCATTTTATTTTCAGGAGCTCGCTCCAATATGGAAAACACAGTGAGTAGTTTTTTTAAAAAAAAATCATCTGAAAACTCTAATAAATGGATTTCTGCCAATGACAGGTCATAGGATAATAAATAAATAAATAAATAAAGGGGGGGGGGAATCCACCAAACTTGTGATGACCCTCTTTTCTCAGCTCTCATTTATCTCTTCTTGGTGTCCACTGTGCAAATTTCTGCTGTATGATTTATGGCAGAAAAACACTATCTAGAAATGGGCTTTTGATAAAATTGTTCAAGGATTCTCGAACAATAAATCCTAATCCTAACACATGCAGCAAGATGTTTCACCTTTTTTTGCTATAAATAATGTATGCCAAATCTGATAATAAATCTATACATTGATGTTTGCTATGAGTTGTTTAGGAAACCATGCTATATTGTGTAATTCTGTTCATAGCAACAGTTATATAAAGGTGAAGATATTAATGGCGATACTTTTTTTACTTGAAATTTCTGGCCCTTGATTGAATTGAAACTTCACTGCTTTTTAGGTCTCGATACCTATGCTGTGCAAGGAATAACATATTTTACTTGAGAGCCATTCAGTAATGGCAATGCAAGTGCTCAACATATCCTCTGAACTTTCTTATGCGCACTCATACGAAGATATTTCTCCATAATTAATCATATCCAGGAAGAAATGCATGATAGATCTGTCACCTTGCCATGACCTGTTAAATGCAGACAACTTCAATATATAGTTTTTATATATTATAGGATCAAGGTCATGGTTTGGCCTCATCAAATGAAAGTTCAGTATAATTTGTTTGGCTTTGGGGGTTTTTCCCCTTTACTTTGGCAATGCAGTAAGGTCTGTGGGTAGTCTTTAATTACCAGCTCATCTGTTGTTTGGAAAATGTGACAATCATCTATCTCATTAAGTCATGCAGGATGTTGATATTAAATCAGAATATAAAAATAGACTAATGAAATATATACTATCATAAGAGACTATTTGGCTGTGATAGCCTTTTGGGACTGTGCCACAGAAAAATGAAATTCAAGGCATAGTCAGCACTTCAGAGAATCCATGGAAGTATATGTGTGGCTTAGGCTTGCATTGATTACTGTGCATTTGCCTTGCTCTTTTTAATGGCTATTTTATCTTTTCTGTGTTCATACATTTTGGATTACACTGCTGATATAATGAGCCCTGTAGACATGATTTGCTTGTCTGTTACTTTCAAAAGAACAACCATTATTACTTGTGATCTTTCACAATGGGCTGACTATTATGTGTTCATGTGATACCATGTCAGAACAATTAGCAACAGAAGAAACTTTCAAATGCAACAAGACAGACAGTATCGGTGATGACAAACTTGGCATAAACCTTGATTTTTACCCTCTCGTGTTTCTGTTGAAGAACCTCTTCTTGAAATTGTACAATAACTCTACCACCAGTTCCAAGATACTTTTATTCCAAACAAATGCAACAGATTTTAGAACTGGTTCATAGAATGTAGAACAAGCCTTTGACATTTTTTGACTGGATGATATATGAAGTCTGTGCCCTATCATGAAAATATACACATTTTGTAACTGATTATGATGCTGGTTAGAAACAGCTTTCTTTTAACTTGAATTAGTTAATATTGTTATTAAATATAGCAGCTTGGAGTAAAGTATGGAGGTTTGAGTCAGAACCCAGAGAATAATGGAGAACAAGTTAGGAATCAGAACAAAAAAGGAAACCTAGAGATAGAAGACATGGCATAAATCAGATACATTTTGTTAGCTATGCAAAGAGCCTGGACTTTGAAGAAGCGGGATAAAAATATGTTTTTGAACTTTGGTGTTGGAGAAGATTCCTGAGAATATGATGGACAGACAAGAAAACAAACCAATGGATCATAAACAAATAATCCCAGAGTTCTCACCTGAGGCACAAATGACCAGGCTCAAATTATCCTACTTAGACATGTTATATGAACACCTAGCTCTCTGGAGAAGGCTCTAATGTTGGGAAAGGTGGAAGGAAAGAGAAGAAGAGGACAGCAGCAAGGTGGATAGACTTAGTTACAATGGCAATGCATGCACCATTGGAAGTGGAAGGTCTGAAGGACCTGATTAGGGACATCATGGAGAAAATCTATCTATCTATCTATCTATCTATCTATCTATCTATCTATCTATCTATCTATCTATCTATCTATCTATCATCTTCCTTCTATATATCATATTTATATAGCTGCCCATCTCACAGATTTGTGACTCTGGGTGATGTACAATAAAAAAAACCCATATCTATATGGTTTCTAAAAGTCCACGCCACTTCATGTCACATAATCAATCATAATCAATGCAAAGAGCCAATGAGACCAGAAAACTTTTTTCAACCATGGAAGAAACCACTGGTCACTGTGGCCTAATTCTGAGATAGGCCACAGTCCATCTAGCCTAGTAATATTTACACTTACTGTTAGCACTTCTCCAGAGATTTTCTGAAGATGCTGAGGATGAATTTTTCTGGATACAACTTGTATTCCCTACCACTGGGGACAACATGTATGTCCTACCATTGAGTTATGGAACTAGGATTTTCTTTGAAGAAGCACTGTTGCTGTGCAGACTTTCATAACCATAGGTGCTGTAGTTATATTCAGGAGTACAGGTTAACAGTTCTTGATCCAAGGCTGCAACATGATGAAAAGAGGCAGTGTCAAAACTCAAAGGGATTTAATTATAGTTATAGTTGTTGTTGTGGGGAAAATAGGAGGAGGAAGGAGTATTAGGTATGTTCCCCACCTTGAGTTATTTATAAAAATTATAAAGGTGGGATAAAAAAGTATTTAAAAAATTATAGTTTATATATATATATATATATATATATATATATATATATATATATATAGCATCATTATATTTTCCTTCATTATTAATAGTTCTCTGCTAAAAACAATTACATTTACAGTTTATTAGGCAGGCTTTATTGTCATTTACTTTTGCTTCTTTAAACCAATAACAACTGCCTGGCCCATAAACATTCATATCAGAATATGGCATCTATCTAGTCTTTCCAACAGAGACCTCAGTATCTTGATCACTCCCATAAGGCAAGTACAAATGTGAGCCAAAAGAAAGAAAGAAGAGTCATGTTGCTTCCTTTAACTGAGAAGTATGCATGCAAATGCAAGTAGATTAATAGGTACCACTTCGGTGGGTAGGTAACAGCGTTCCGTGCGCGTCATGTGGCCACATGACCGTGGAAGCGTCTTTGGACAACGCTGGCTCTTCGGCTAACAAACGGAGATGAGCACCGGCCCCTAGAGTCGGACACGACTGCACAAATGTGCGGGGGGAACCTTTACCTTTTATGCACCTCAGACATTCTTCGTACTCTAAATTCAAAGAGACTCATTTTACTACCTTTGAAAAAGGTAACTGCTAAGGGATTAGCTTTATTCAGCTACCCTTTGAGCTATAAAAGGTATAACACTTAACAAACTCCTTTTTCAAATTGCCATTTTATAGATTACAATTTACATCCTGATGGTATGAGAGACAGGAGGCTTCTCCCTGCAAGTTTTGGCAGGCTGAATGGAGCTTATCTCCGAGGTCTTGGCTTTTGATACCTTCATAGTGTAAGCCAGGCTTTCTGAACCTGGTGATTTCAGGATGTGTTAGAATTAACTCCCAGAGTTGTCAGCTTGAGAGAGATTGAGAAAGGCTGGTAGAAGCTTGACTGTTATACTTTCAGTTAATGCACCCACAGTATATCCCCAAAACTGGCTACAGTGGGGGTTGAGAACAGTTGATGCACAGTTAATGCACAGAAATCTGATGGACACAGACCCAAGTTTTATTGCTTTTCTTTTTCTACACTGTAAGGGGGGGAGAGGTCAACGGAAAAAATGTGCATGTGCATTGTGACCCAAATCATGTGAATTATTACATGTGCCTGATGTCAGGATGCAAGTGCGAAAGATTGAGATTTGCACTGTGACATCACAACACATACTATTTTTGCATCATTCTGCTTTGTCCTGGAAGATCATATTCTAGAACAATGGTTTCCAAACTTTTGAGCTGATTTGGACAATCATGGTTTATAATAATGGACAATAATGAGCTTCTGACCTGTATACTTCCTCACCATTCTGTAGTGTGACTGAAGCTTTGGAAGCTTTCGTTTTTGTTTTGATCAACCAGTGTTGCTTTGGATAAACCCAACAAATTATAGTTAATCATAACCTATCATTTGTTGAAGCAAACAACTTCAAACCATGGATTAAGTTGATGTGTTTCAACAAACCATTGTTAAGATTAGTCATAGTTTAGGATTCAGTTATAATTCTAAACCAAGTAATTAAAACATGGAAATAAAGCTTTTTACAGATAAACCATGGAACTGGGCAGAGGAACACATGGTTCTCCATGGCTCTCTAAGGTTCATTGCTATCACAATCAAGTAATTTATTGTTGACATATCATATCTTGGCTGCAACAATCCAGGAACAGCAAAGAGGACAGCAAAGAGTTTTCTTTATGTCTTTGTTGCCATATAGTGTTAATCTGGAGTTTAACAACCCAGATATAGCATGCCTAGCTTATACTTCTGGATCAATGAACCAAATTTCTGTGGCTTTTATTACAAGTCCTTTTGATCTGGAATAGAATATTAAAATGAAAAAATAATGATAATAAATGATGTTATGGATATACTAAAAATTCATATATAATGGCCAGACTTGTCAAGATTCGTGACTGATCCAGAAGTATTGGTACACATCAAGTCTAGTGTGTGAGTTAGAATTTTAGAACAGGACTTAGGGAAGTGTTATATTCTTCCCAATATATTTTTCAAAAGATTGTCACTAGTGGGTCCTAAAAGAAAGCAGGAGGGAAATAAGGAACAATAAAAAGGAAGAGGAAAACAGATGGAGGGTTGAAAGGAGAAAGAGTAAGGAACAAAATGTTTCAAAATAATTTATTGGTATTCCAGCCCTAGGTTTTGTGTCCTTGGATACACTATGCATTCAATATGGGGCATCATGGACTGCCTTATCTAGGAGTCATGCTGTCCTAATATTTGCTGTTTCTAAAGCTGTTGTCACAACTCGAACAAATTGCAATTCATTGTGGACATGGTAGTTTGAAGAATGGCAAACAAAGCATCAGTACAACTATGAGCAACTTACCTTCATAGCCACAATGAAAATGCAGATATTGTGTCAAAGTGACCAAGCAGTCCATTAGGAAATTATTGTGAGATGCTTCTTATCTGACTTACATACCATACCTGGGGCAGAAAACAATAATAAATGGAAATAATTAAAATATTATTTTTGTCATAATATTATGTTATAATTGCTAGTGCTCATACATTTTCACTCCTTTTGTGCATATGTGTTTAAAATTATGCATTTTATATTTGGTACTCACTGGAATTCTTTCTTAACAGCTTTCCTAGTTCTTTCAATAAACTTATCTGCGTCCTTGGATCATGGCCTGCAAGACTTCCACTTCTGCCATCAGCCAAGAGAATGAACCAACAGTGATTCCAGCAACTTCTATGCAAGCCCTATTTCTATGAAAATTAAGGCTCAGTTCATAAGTTGCTTTCTCCCACTTGCATGGTGCAATGGGTTAGATACCTCACACTTTTGGGAAGGAGGAATGGTTATCAACTATTTCTTATAATAGTAACAATTAACTGTTGTTATTGTAATCTGGTCTCAGGGTATTTGCTTTGGGCATTGCCTAAACCAATTCTTACAACTGCTTTTTCCCTTCAGTTTCCCAGTAATAAATCATTTCATCAACTGTCAAATAAGGGTGAAGAATTCCAGATCCCATAGGACTAACCATACTAGCTAGGGGTATTGGGAGTTCTAGCTCAGCAATATCTGGAAGGCTACAGGTGCCCTTCACCTATGCTAAAGAAGTTAGGCTATTACAAACAAAGACTGTTAGCATCAATGTCCTTTCAAGACAGTATAGCGTTTTAAAAAGAATACGAGTCTCTAATAATTTTGTGGCAAAACTAAAGCCACACCAAATGTCTTTGCAATAAAGTGATTAGAAGATTCCGTTGGTTAGATACATCATAAACCGACCCTAGAAGTATGTTTGTTTTTATTAGCTAGTTTCACACATAGCATAATTTTCTGAAGACATATCAAGGGAGTGGTAAGGTTCAATGCCTAGCTTGAGGAAGGGCTAGAAAAGCCAACCTGGACATCCTGGAGAACTGCTGCTTGTCGGTATGGACAATACTGGTTTGAATGGACCAATGGTTTGACTTAGTATGAGGTAGTTCTTTTATTCCAAGATGAGACGATGGCCTGGTCTACATATAATGCTAAGCCACAGAACAATCTATAAGTATAAGAGGTGAATTAGAATGCAAAAGCTTGTTCACCAAGTCATGGTTAAGTCCAAGCTTACTGTTCTGTCTAAACCAAGCCAAAGAAAATCCAATATTGGATGGCATTTTTTTTTAACTTTTTGGGAAAAACTGTTGGTGGGGAAAGGGAGCAATTTAGATAAGGTTAGTGATACAGGAGGGAAGTATTAACCCTTAATCATGACATTGTCCTAATAAATCCCCGCCCCACATTAAAAATATTTCTTCTGAAAGGAAAATCTGCTGGAAAGGTATAGTGATAGGGTACAGAAAAGGTTATGAATGGGAGATTAGTCTCCTTCTGTCAACATAGTCCTTATCTGAAATATAAGTAAGGATCTCCACTGTTTCCTATAATCAGACCCTGAGTGAATTCAGAAATTTGGCTATCCTTGTATTTTAACATATCAACTAGGATATATTATGTGGAGGGTAAGGAAAAAAATTCAGTGGTCAAACATTGCTTTGCATGTAAATGGTCTCAGGTTCCATCTCTACTGCCAGCTGGCCTCTGGGGCTAGATTCCTCTTCCCAACATTATAGCACAGAGGTGTGCAAGTTTTTCAGGCCAGAAGTCGCATTTGCTGTATAAATGGTGTGATTGCCACATTCAAAAATTAGGCAAGGCCAGCACAAAAGGGTGAGTGAGATAGGAATAAAACTACACTTGATTTAATTTCATTTGCATTTAATTAAAATAAAATTGATTCAATTCAATTAATACAATTACTCCTCATTTACTTAACACATTCTGCTCCTGTCATATTAGAAATTTCAATTTTGTGGCAACAGCAAAAGGGAGAACAGCAAACATTTTCAGGGATGAACACAGCCCTGGGGCCTCAGGAGCTACAGCCCTGTTGTGGGGACACAAACATAGTAATATGACAGCAGGACTCAGGAGTTCTTGCGATGTCACAGAAGTCATGTGCCACTTCTTCCAAAGCAGCTTGGCACAGGAAAGAATAGGACCAGTCTTGAATGAGACCATGAACAACCCTATTTACATTTTTATAAACAGGGCAGAAAATTATGGTGTTTGGTCACATGTCTGTATATATGTATGACTTACTGTCACATGGGTCCTATCCTTAGAGTAGCATGACCAATATAACTGCTAGAGAGAAAAATTAAAAATAATAATTAAAGAAGGAAATAAAATCCTCTCTTTCTATGTTTGATTCCAACTCTGACTTGAGTAAAGCTGAGACAATTTATGAGTGATTAATGATGTACATCTGGAATCCCTAACTCAGCCCAGACGCATGACTGAGCTAGTTTTTTTTATATACAGTATATAAAGAACATAGCAAGCTGGTGCCACAGCAAATGAAGAAAATTAGTTTAATCGCTTTACAAGCTTGCTGCTGGTGCTCTTGTTGACTGGATCTGAATGAAAGACAAAGAAAAGGGGGGGAGAGATACAGTGACAAAAATATGCCTCCTGTATGCATACTTCGTATTTGTGTGTGTTTGTATGTGTGAGGCAGGATGGGGGGGGGGAGGAATTGATAGCTGATTTGACTAGAGTACATGCAACATCTACTGTTCACAACTTGAACAATGTGTAAAACACTTAAATATCTGTTTCCTGAGTTAATCCAGTGAGTTGGCAAATCCATCAGGGACAGAAGAATGAGCAGTGGCCATGTAGATACTGGGAAGAGGGCAAGAGCAGCCTGACCCAGCTTCTCACAGGAGCATAGGTATCAAGGCCTGCATGTCTACAATTGCAATATCTCTTAATAATCTTCTTATACTATAGCACTAAATAGGAACCTTTAACCATTGTTGTGGTATCAAGCAGATTTATTTTTACATAAAAAAATCAAGTTTGATGCTCTACCCCTGCAAGGTGGAAAAATGTGTGATCTCTCAACACAATTGTAAAATAGTAGAAAAGAAAGATTGTCTGAACTGGGCTGTATTTTTTTCAATATTTTCAGATTAGGATGAAGAAAACAAACCCAGAAAAGCAAATCAAATGTCTTGTTTGGAATTCAACATCCAAATCTCAAGTTTTCTTTTGTTTTAAATATGATTGATAAAGCTCTAGTTCTGTATTTTTATTTATTTTATTTTATTTATTTTATTTATTCCCCGCCCATCTCCCATACAAGGGACTCTGGGCGGGTTACAATAATTAAAACTTAAAAATTTAAAATATTTAAAACCATACAAGACAGACAATGTGTAAAAAATATATCCAAATATAAAATAAAATAAAATAAAATCCAAGATGGATTGGGGACCTGTATGTAGAGCTTGTGGTGATTGTGGTCAACAGCCATACTTTGTCTTTGAGTGTTGTGCTGGGGGAACTGAGAAGTGGTCTGTGGTCACCACCTGCAGATCCACTCCTTTACTGGGGATGTCTTGCTAACTGCCTATGCTTTCCGCCTGTTGTCTATTCCATGTGCACAACAGCATGTGAAACTGATTGTCAATCAGTGTTGCTACCTAAGTGGACAGTTTGATTTCACAGAAGTGTGATTGACTTGGACTTACATTGTGTTGTTTCAGTGTTCCCTTTATTTTTTTGAGCAGTGTATATCCTCAATAATAATTCAAACTTTAATGACATAAATTTAGCTCCATCACTAAATGCATATACAAATCTTGACAAGTCAACTCAAATAATCTATTACTGAATTAAGTCAAAAAGTAAGATGAACGATTACACAAAATCAGATTTATCTAAGAAATAAAAACAGGATCACTATCATGGAATCCTCAACTCTTCAGCTAGGTGTTATGCCTCCCAAGTTAACCCCATCATTATATTATGATGGTAGTACATTACATCCCATTAATTATAAAAAATGAACTCATAGTCATGTAGTATAGATCAGTTTATCTGCATATAGATGTGACATGGCCTTATTGATAATATTATTTTCTTTGTAATAAGTAAAACAAAATAGGAAAAGTAGAGAAATTTTGTGGGCAGCTTAGAAAAATACTATGGGTCAGAATTCTACTACAGAAAAGTCCAAAGGGATTTAGAAAATGGAGGTATTTAAATAAACTATTTAAAATAATCTGTCCCTGAGTAAATGATCAGTCTTAATCTTGTCAGGTAAAACTTGTTCCTCTTTCATAACATCTTTTAAACACAGTCTATCTATAGAGGCAGAGACTCTTAAAATTAACTTCTCAGTCCATTGTTCAAAAATATCCTTCAATATGTCCAGTGTTAAAATATTTTGCTCCATTCTCTATTAGTAAGTCAAATTTAAGCCTTCTCCTTTAATTGCAATCTTTAGTTTCTTCTGGTTCCCTCTAGTCTCCAACCTTCAAAGTCTCATCCTATCATGTTTTTTAAAGAGAATTTAAAACAAAAGCATTTTCCCAAGGGAAGGATTCTTATGATTGATTCCAAAGCCTTATTTCAAATCCATCTGGACCCTTAGTCCATTTGTAACTTTCGAAAACCAAAGTTCTAATCATATTTTTGCTGTTTATTCCAAAAGAATTTTTTTTAAGTCCTTAAATTTGTATTTAAAACTTTTTTTACTAAGGATTAAAGGAAACTCACCCGGTGCTGTAAAACTTGTTAATCCAAAGGTTCCTAATAGCTGTAAAGCAGTTAACAAGCAATTTCTGAAAGTGATTAGAAAAGGAAGTATGCAAATCCAGTGTCCTTTTGAAGGCCCGGACCATGTTTTCAGCAAGATGGCTATTCCCTTTTCTCCCAGAGCTCTAAACCTGTTGGAGACCGCTGTATTGCAGTCTCCTCGTGAGGAGCATCTGTCTGGAGCACTTGTGGGTGATCTTAAGTCCTCTCCTTGTCCAGAGAGGAATTACAAAAAGCCGGTCTACTCACCGGCTTTTCATTCCGCCATGGTTGTCAGCTCCGCTTTTAGTGAAGCCATCTTCAGTTCGCCATTTCTTCCCCAGAAGTCTGTCCCTTAGAAAATGAATTGTATGGGAAATTAGCTCAATATATGTGAAGTCTTAATAATTATTATTGCACTTGAGAGCAATTAATGGAATATAATAATTACCTAGCTTTGACCAGACTTGAAAGACTATCTTCAGCAACTACATTTTAGTGCTGAAAAAAGAAAAAAACCCTACATAATGAATCATGAATGAATAGCTGCATTACAACATCCCTATCAACTGCATATACATTTAATTCTAGGATTCAAGCCACAACATAATTCAAAGTAAAAAAAAAATTCTATAGGTGGGATACTGTCTCTAAAGAACTACTATATTTATCAATAATTTTCAAGAAAATGTCTTACATGCAGGAATGGCATTAATAAATATATATTATATCTTGTCTTTGACTTTCCAAATATGAATACATCAATCTCTTTACAGCTATAAAACAACTGAAGGATCTGAAAGTCATATCCTTCTATTTTTATACTGTGTTGTCTTTAGTTGCTTTCCAGCACACAATATTCACAGTTATACTTCAATCCATACTTCTGTTTGAGCCACTTAAAAGGGAAGTAGAAGCAGACGCCGAAAGAACCAAGCAAGAGACTGACTCTCGTCACCCTCTTAGCGGATTTGTTGTTTATTCGTTCAGTCGTTTCCGACTCTTCGTGACTTCATGGACCAGCCCACGCCAGAGCTTCCTGTCAGCCGTCACCATCCCCAGCTCCCCAATGGTTGAGTCCGTCACCTCCAGAATACCATCCATCCATCTTGCCCTTGGTCTTAGCGGATATGCTCCTTCAATTTGTCGACTTAAATCTAGAAAGAGCTTTATGGCAAGAACTAATACCCTAGAGGGGTCCAAAGAACAGAATTGAATATGTAAATGGAGGAATGAGATCACCGATTTGAGTATTTTACCGAAGGAAGAAATGGCTGCTGGAAACACTCTCCCTTATATAATTTGGAGGACAATGAATCGGATGAGGGTGGGGGTACCAAGGTGCAAGACGAATTTATTTAAGTGGGGGTTGTTGGCTGAGGACAATACATTATGTGAATGTGGAGAAATCCAAGACCCGGAGCATCTGATGGTGTGTCGATTACTGTCGGAGCCTTGTACTGTTGACGACCTACAGCAAGCTAATGACAAAGCTGTGGTGGTGGCTACATTTTGGCAGAGTAAAGTTTGATCTGGACATGAAATAAAATAAAAAAGCCACTTAAAAGTAGTTTTGCCCACTGATGTTACCTAAGAGGGCACTGATAAAGCATGTGGTTTAGGCCAGTTGGAAATCAAAGTGATTAGTCAGCCCCAAAGATAAAAATGTTGGTTTTGATACTTGTCAGCCATTTCCACATCGTGCTTCATCTTCTACCGAATCTTGTGAGAAATGAAAAAAGTCTTACCTCAGTCCAAAGGTAACAGCAATGCAAAGAAATGGATTGGCATAGGTTTGATACAAAACCCCCAACAAGAATAACAAAGGAAGTAGCATATTATGTATCATAATTTATGGAAGTCATTGACTCTGGATGCTGCTATGTCCATTAGTGTTGGTAATTCTTTAAATCATTAGTAACATCAGTGGGTGTAATAGTAGTTGGAGGAAAAGGAGGGGGCAACCGAGGAAGCAATTCTTGCCCCATTTAAAACATCACAGGAATGGAAGTCTAACAACAGATGAGTTATGAATTTATTTATTTAGTACATTGATTTAGATGGATGCCCATTTTGCAAATGTAACTCTGGGCAGCTAACAACACATTAAAAGAGTAAAAACAATATTAGTAGAATAAAAACCAGCAATGGTCACTGAGGAGAAACCCAACAAGACAATAGACAGAAACCCCTCAACGGGCCATCTAGCCTCCTGACTCCCAGGCCCTGGAGCACATCCAGGTCTTCAATGCTTTACAGAAGTCCAGCTGGGTCTGGGCCAGTCTGATCTTGGTGGTCTATGGGGTACCAGAAGGCAGAAAATTTAGGACATTCATCAGCTGCTTGATATAACAGCAAAAAGTAGAACTTTACTTGTAAATGAGAACAGATTGCTTTTTATCACAACATGTGCATAGACCTTTATTAATAAATATACTAACACTATACCTGGCCTTATTTCGTTTAAGTATTTAGGCATAATGAAAATCTTGCTCTCTTAATAAAGATTTGCCATGCCCAGTGAGTTTCCCTAAAGCTGCAGATGGCAGAGAATTGTGCAGAGATTCTGGGCCTTCCCTGTCTAAATGGGAGGAGGTTCCAATTGACTGAAGCTGGACTGTCAACACGGACTGATCCATATGACCATAAAAGGACAGTGTTTCATCATGGGCATTGGCTGCCCATCCCCTTCTTAGCCCAATTCAATTTTATAATTTTAGTGCATTTTTTAATTGTAACTGTATGCTGGGTTGCTCCTGATTTTTATTTCATTGTTTATGGTCCCTAGGTAGGGTTTTACATTCTTTTTATATTGTTTTTGTTTTTCATACAGTTTTTACTTTTTATAATATGTTTTAACTGATAGTGCACTATCCAAAGAATTCTTGTTATTGAGGTGCACAGCCAATTAATCCATCGGCCAATGAAGGCTGTTGGGCTAAAGAATACTTGCCATTTGCTGTTTGCTATCTGATTGGTTTTCCTCCAAAATTAAAGTAGCAGCATTAAGCCCTCTTTTTCAATTACACATTTCATAGTCTGTGTAGTTACAACCATAGCTGCAATATTTCACCTGAAGGGGAAAACTAAAAATACAGAAAAGTTTGATTAATATCAGTTTGCTGATACCTCTAAGAATCGGTCATGACACGTCAGGCATAGAAATGCAGGTAAAAATTACTTATTCAACCATTAAAGGAGTCACAAATAGAAATGGTTTCCTTGGAGATTGAGCAGAAGTACTTAAAAGCAAGAGGAAGTTCTTTAAGAGTGGGTCTCTGCCCAAGCCATTTAATTATAGCTCTTCTTGTGGTGTAGAGAAAGGGGGGGAAAGGAAATGTGAGAGAAAAACAATGATAATTTTTGAACAGGTCAGTGATTTTATGTTAATATATCTTTTTCATCACAATATAAAAGAACACACACACACAAATGACAGCAGACAATAAAACCATCTAACTTAACAGCATAATTCTGTACTTGTTCGCATGTAAAACTACACAGTTTTACATGCAAAGGACTTGATTTTCAATCAATGTGCTTTTTAGGACTGGAGCCACAGACATTATTGGTGGCTTTAAAGAGCCACTCAGTGTTGCTCTTGCTGAAATTAATTCAGAATAGATTTGGAGTTTTTGATAACATTGGGATCCATTTGGGATCTCCAATAATTTTTAAAAAACTTGTTTTTCCCTGCTTATAACTGGACAAGATTGTATGTTGTTTGGTCTGTTTAATATTTGAAACTGTATAAGACATACATACATACATACATGCATACATGCATACATACATACATACATACGTGTGTGTGTGTGTGTGTGTGTGAGAGAGAGAGAGAGAGAGAGAGAGAGAGAAAGAGAGAGAGAGAGAGAGAGAAAGAGAGAGAGAGAGAGAGAGAGAGAGAGAGAGAGAGAGAGAGAGAGAGAGAGAGAGAGAGAGAGAGAGAGAGAGAGAACAGGCATGTTCTGCATAAACTGCCTCATGTATCCTGATCTTTCTACCAGGACCTCAAGAGAGCTCTTCTCCTGAAGGGTCTGTGTATGAGGTAGACAACTCTGTGAATGAGGTACACCAGGCTATAACCGAAAGTTTTCCAGTGGGTTTCTATTGTTAAGTAGGAATGTAGATTTCTACATAATTTTTCTGCGGTTCAGTCTGACTTTCTAAACCATGCTGCACAAATGTTTTCAGGCAGAGGGCTAGCGTAATGGTATGTGAGCCTTACAATAAATTAGAATTAGCTCATCTGGTCATGTTTCCTGTCTGATCTACCTGGGAAGGCTGACATCAATCTTGCAAGTCTGAAAGTACAAATCTCCCGCCATCTCCTTTACAGCCTGTGAAGCTAGGGACGGTCCCTTCTGAGCCTCTTTCTCCACCCATTATGCAGCTCTGGGTTATGCCCTCTTTTATCTGACTGTTCCCTAGGCAGCATCTCTTTGCCCTGTCTTTCAAGGTCATTCCCACATACCATTACAGCTATAGTGCAGCAGTGCAGAGGGTAGTGGAGCTATGTTAAAGATATGGGTGGACCCTTGGCAAAAAATTAAGTTTGTTTTAAAGGCCTTCAAAAATCATGAAAATTAAATTAATTAAATAAATACAATTAATATGGTTACTCCCCAGGCATTTAATAAATTGCCACTTCAATC
Organism: Charina bottae; assembly: GCA_023362775.1. NCBI lineage: Eukaryota > Metazoa > Chordata > Lepidosauria > Squamata > Charinaidae > Charina > Charina bottae. Next base: position 34,254,035 of record JALMGJ010000007.1, read on the forward strand.
ATTTTTAAAATTACGATATGACAACAACCTTTAGAGGGACACTAAGTGCCTCTTGTGGGCTTCAGGCCCCAGATTATGATCCGCATGTAACCTAACACCCCTACTCTAACCACTAGATCTGACTGGTAATTTTCAGTACTAATTTGCTTGTCTTCACAGCATTATTGTGATTCACACTTTGTTTGATGTAATTTTGTGTTACGTCAAAATGCAGCTTATCTGTTTATGATTTAGCATGGTATGTAAACCCAGACATGCTTGTTTGTAAACATGACTTATGGCTTTGCATATTGTGTGAACCCAGCATGGTTTAAATAAACCAAGGTTTAGTGCAAGCCAGGTCTGCCTCGTGAGAATAGTTCGTTGTTAATATTATGCTGGGTTTTAGATCCTGGAAATTTTTTGACATCAGTTATGCAGTTCAGAAGACAAGCTACAGTGACCGAAGAGTCAACCCCCATTTAAACACTTCTCACCTTGTAATTAGCTACTCTTTGTCGCAAACCCTGCCTGGCCTTCCCTACTGCCAGTTTCTTTACCTTTGCAGGAAGAGAAGAGGAGAAGCTGGGTAAGGGAGTCAGGAAACCCAGTTCCACAGCACTCAGGAATTATCCATCCTTTACAAACCCTCAAACTATCTAAGATTTGTCTTGGATACTCTACACCTCAGAAGCTAATTCTCACTGCCGTGTTCAATATGTTCTGTCCCAAAGCAGATAGTTATGGGCACTTTTAACACAACCTCCCATCACTCTGACTTGTATGGCATGTGGCATCCTTTATCTTCTTATAATGACTTGAGTTTTCTGTAAATTTCATTGCACACTGGTGAGAAATAGTTACAGATATGTTTTTTTAAAAAATCAGAATTTAATTCCTCTATTTGTTTCTATGAAATGTGGCCCATTCACCCACTCTTACTGGCTTAACTCTCCTGCAAATTATATCTAGCTCTGTAAAAATGAACAAAAACAGATTACAATTATATGAGTTTTTCTCATTCAACCCAGACAATGGTAGACATGCAGGGACTGAGTCAGACTGAACTATATTTGTAGGAAACCAGAATGGGGTCATTTATAGAGCTGTGAACATGATTGTTCAAGCAGGTTGAGCAGCTGCTGGATTCCAAGTCCAGGAACTTAAGGAAAGGCAATTTTTTGAAGAGAAAAGTGGGAAATTTGGGGCAAGAAATATTGTTTCTTGCTGGTGGGAAATCTCTTAGTCTTTCTAGGAGGACTGAACATTTGAGGAGAGAAAAACGAATGTTACCTCCAAGAAAGCTCTAGAAAAACAAAACAAAACAAAACAAAACAACAAAACAAAACAAAACAAAACAAAACAAAACAAAACAAAACAAAACAAAACAAAACAAAACAAAACAAAACAAAACAAGAATCAATCAATCAATCAATCATATCTATTTTGAATTGGATTAGGATGGGATTACACATTGGTACTCTTACTAGAATGATCTTGTTCAATTTTGAATCAACATATTGTCGCCTTGTAAGATCACATACATCGATCAAAGGAATATGCTAGACACATTTTGGGAAAATGCATGAGGAGACATAAAAAGTGCTTATTCTTTTTCTAGAGAATCTAAAGATAACCAATAATTTGTTGCAGGAAATTGTATCATCCTTTCAAACATAGGAGGGGATTGGCAGAAATGATTTAGCTACTTGACAAGCCATACCTTTGCAACTAGATATATCCACTTGTTGCCAGGACTAAACTGGCTGTAATGATTCTGCATGGTTAGAACTGCATGGTTAGAACTGCACAATGTAGGAAAAGAAACAGTAATGAGTATCCAACTCAAACCAATTAAATATTGCAGAAATATATACCATGTAAACAGAGATATACTCTCAGCCTTTCCTTCCTTCCTTCCTTCCTTCCTTCCTTCCTTCCTTCCTTCCTTCCTTCCTCCTCCCTCCCTCCCTCCCTCCCTCCCTCCCTCCCTCCCTTAATGTATCTATGCCAGAGAGTATCCTGGTACATTTGAATTTTAGATAGGCACAGATAGAAATAGGAGTCATTAAAAAGATGTAAGGTCTCCCTTTTTTCACTCTGTACTTTTCCAGATATCTCATGATGTTATAAGGATTATTGATATTGTTTATATAGCTGTAGGGATTTACAGAGATGACCTTGTAGAGGCTATACGGAGACGATGGTTGGAAACATGTGTTAAGTCTGAGAAACAGAGAAAGCTTGAGAAAGAAGCTGACATTGACTCTCCACTAAGTCCCTAGAGCATAGCTTTCCAAACTGTGTGTTGTGACACTTTAGTGTGTCGCAACACACAGTTTGGTGTGTTGCAACACAACCCTGAAGCGGTGCTGGGGGCGTGCACAGTGGCGGCGCGGCGGTGGTGTGCATGGTGGCAGCGGCAGCGGCGCGCCATCAGCGCTTCCGTGTTTTAGCGGAGGCTGCCGCTGTCGCTGCCACAGTGCACACCGCCGCTGTGTGCGCCTCTGCCCCCACGCGTCGCTGCCGCTGCCACTGTTGGTGTGTTGCCAACAGCGGCACTTTGGAAAGCACTGCCCTAGAGTATAAGAGGGAGGAGAAAACTCAGTCTGACTTTCAAGATCCTGTTACTATAGCCTACAGCAGTAAAAGACAGTTCCCAATCAGAGTCCAGACCTGGCTTACTTTGAATGGCTGACAGGAACTATGATTAAATTATGGTTACTGCACTCTTTCAAAATTAGTTCTCCCATTCATGAATATATGCAATCATAAAGTCCCCAAGCCATTCATGCAGCCCAGTAAGCATCTAATGTAAATTGCAAAGTTTTGGAAGTAGTTGTATTTTACCTACTCATATAATGCAACCATCCAAGTTTGGGTGTTTTAGAAGTACTGTACAAAGATTTACCGCAAGGTGTAAAGTAAACTTTGTTGAAACATCACACATTTTTCATTTTTCCAGAGTTACTCATCCTTTGCTGTCCACTCCCTGAAACCAAGTGGACAGATGCAAGAGTTTACAATGAACTTTACCCGATCACAATGACATCTCAACAGATGGCAGTGAACTGTCCTCCATGAATTTTAGCTTAGAGTTCAATAGAAAGAACTATGTCATTATTTAAGCAAACTGAATAAGAAATTAATTTCTGCAAGAGGAAGCTGGTTCTAAGGTGAGCCAAAGATACACTGTTAGCTCTAGGAAAGATCCAGATTTTGCAGGAATTAATGGTTCCAGTTCCAGGCAAATACAGATGAGTATGAGTGACTGTAAAAGAGAAACAGCAATTTCTTGTAAAGTGTATATTCTCCTATTCCCTTACACTTAATTTGAAAGTGATTTCAAGTTAGTACATATAATTCCAATTGGGGAGGAATTAATTATGGGTTGAGTTACTCTCTTGGTTGATAATTTATGTATTTCAAAAGCTGTCTTGAACTGAGGGGAGAAAATGAATGGGAAAGTTACTTCAGTATGTAGGGATGGTAGTACAAATAAGAGCTGTAGGAGTACATTTGCACTTTGCTGTCTGGAATACATAATTGGGCCAGGATTTTATTTGCAAATTCAGAGCATAGTGGTACAAAAGCAATACTGCAGGTAGGATTCCTTGCAAATACTTGCAACGTTCCTTTCTGCAGAACTGTGACTGTCTAGTTTCCCTGCATAAAGAACAGTTCTTAATTCTGGTTTCACAGGAATGAAACATTAATTAATCCAAAACCATGGCATAAAAATAAAAGAATGAGTTAAGCAATATTGGGAATATAGGTTTTTAAAATACATATTCACAAGGTAAATTAGGTATTTCTCTACTAGATCAGTATTGCCTTCTCTGGCAGTGTTCTTTTTCCTCATCACTTGCTATCTGATCATAGAATTGAAAGGATCCACTTAGTGCAGGGTTTAGTCCAGGAATCCAAATTAAAGCAACTCTGTTAGATGGCTGTCTCTCCTTTGCTTGAACACATCCACCAGTAATTGCTTCCACTGTCATATGTTCTTATCATTAGAAAGTTTTTCCTAACAATTGGCCAGAATCTGCCTTCCATTGAATTACGATCAGTATAACATACCCTTCACTAAGGGGTAATAAAGAACACATTGTGACTTTCTTTTGTGTGACACCATTTTATATCCTTGAAAAATGCTACCATTTGCCCCATCAGTCATCTTTTCTCAAGACAAGCCATACCCAGTTCTCTTAGTTTCTCCTTGGAAAGCTGTTCAGTTTCAGTCCATTCATCATCATCATGATCATCATGACCACCATCATCATCATAGCTACTCTTTGCACCTGTTCCAATTTCTCTAAATATTTCTTTAAAAGTACAACACAGAACTGGACACAGTACTTGAGGTGCAGTCTGACCAAAGTAGAATATAATGGAACTATTAATTCCCATCAGTTGGAATCCATGTTTCTGTTGATGCAGCCCAATTGTGCATTTGCTTTTTTAACAGCTGTATCACATTGCTGATTCATATTCAACTACAATTTAAAGTTTTTGTTCAGTGGAGTCCTTGGTGCTCTCTGAGCCTTGTTGTTTTCTTGCAGACGTTTCATTGCCAGACTAGGCAACATCTTCAGTGCGAAAAGGGAGTGGGACTTGCTCTCTGTTTATATACCATGGCTTGTCCTGCTTGTGTTGATGGAGGTGTTGTTCTCTCCTTAGGAGTTCCTTGATTGGGCTGTTTTTTGCTGCTTGGTTGATTGACTGCGTTAATAGTTCCTTGATTAGGGTATATTGTGATGTTTGATTGTTCCTCTGGTGCTAATCCTGGTGTTAATCTTTGCATATCTGGGTGTTGATTGCTGGCAAGGAGGTGTTCTGGTCTTTTGGCTTTTCTATTGTCTCTTTTGAATGGTATGTAAATGTTGTTTACCTCTATGTGTCTGTTGATGGCTACTTTGACTATCTATCAAAGGGATTTCTTTGTCGCTTCAGATCTGGATTCCATATAGCACAAAAATGTATATATACAAGCCAATGCTTGATCTCTGGCTCTTTTCATCTCAAGCAATCTGGAGTCTACTAAAGTAACAGCAGCATATGATAGCCATGTAAAAGAGGTTTCTTCCTCTTGCTTCAGAGTCCAAGGGCTCATTGAAGTTCTGGAACCAATAAATTATTTCATCCAAGTCTAATTCTAGTTTCAGGAGAATGAAGCATCAATAAATCCAAAACCATGGCATGAAAACAAAATAACAAATTAAGCAATGTTAGGAATATAGGAAATTCTCAGTGTAGGAATATAGGGCCATGTACTAAAATGTAATGATCCATAACTTTCTGGGCAGGAAAATTTATTATTGTGTGCAATTTTCATATCTATCTATATCTATATCTATATCTATATATCTATATCTATATCTATATCTAATCTATATCTATATCTATATATCTATATATCTATATATCTATATATCTATATATCTATATATCTATATCTATATCTCTTGTTTTCTATGCAACAAATGTATACATTACAGAATCTGATACTGATCCTTGGTTTGCATGCAATGTGCCTGCACCCGCAGAGAACATAAAGGAGAAAGCAGTTTGGACATTAGCATTCCTAGCAGACAAGATGAAATGTTTCTAATGAATAGCACCTCATTGGAATCTTGGCAATTTCTTTGGATGCTCAATAGCAATAACAAAGCAAAGGTATTGGGAGGTTCTGGTGACAAAGTCCCTCTCTTCTCTTGAAAAACCTGTTCTCTTCTGTGGTGCAGAGTCATTTTGTAACACTTCATTTGGCCTGTTTCATTAGGCAAACCAAATATGGCAAAAGAAGGCACATCCCTTTCTGATGCCAACCCACAAAAGTAGGTGAAGCGATGGCACAAGAGCTTGACCTAACTATTGGCTGGCTACTAATGTGCTGATCACCAGAAGAGAAGTATGCATCTTTGTATTTTGTTCATAAATCAACAAACTCAACAGTGATCATTCTGATCTAAACTTTTGATATACTTTGCATATGCATAAAGATGATTTATGCATTCATAGCATGGCTTGGCTAATTAAAGTACACCTTTTGCTTATTACATTTTATGGACTCCATTACTATAATGCAGGCAGCTTCAGGCAGCACGAGACAGAAAATCATCTCTGGGGAAAAAAAACAAGACACGTGTGTCCTTTATTTCATTCTTGCAGAATGCTGAATGGTAGCAGATGACATTTTGCAAAACAGAGTAAATTGTGAGAGAGCGACCATAAAAATGAAATTTATAGTCTTAAATAAATCTAAGAAAATATATTGGATAGAAAGTTTAAGTATGTGTGCAAAAAGTTATATTAAAGTTGGGGGGGGGGGTTCACCCATGTTAGACCCTTATCAATTACTATCTCATTTCATACTCCAATCAACTTAATTTTAATATTATTCCTAGAAAGTAACTACATAACTTTGTTATAGTTCTTTGTACAACATTAAGATAATAAATATATATTAAATTGCAAAAAAAAAGAAAGTAAAAAATAAATTACAAAAACATCAGCATAGATTTTTTATTCTAGTTTGAATGTATCTGCTAACTGTATCTCATTCCAATTTATTGTAATTGTATATATCTAATATCTAGTTTTTCATGGACCTTGGCATTTTTATAGCATGTCATTTCCAGGTGACAGAAAAAAATATGGCTTCAGTGGCACTCAAGAATTTCATTTTGCCAATGTTATCAGGGAGATATTAAGATTATCTGTGGATTCAATCAGTTGTGAGAAATTTGTAATAACTTGTCATCTCTTCAGTTAATATGTTTTATACATGATCCTCTTCAAAGTCCTTGAGTAAAATCTGTTTGTTTCAACCATTATTCTGTATTCTGCAGTGCAAAATAGGCTACCTTCTTTAAGAGAGCCCTGGCCAAAATATCAAAGAATCAAAGGAGAAATAGCACTACATATATTTTTTAAAACAATAAATATTTGTAGTTCATTTTAAGAGGCTGAATACCTTGAATACCTAATTTTTATTCAAGTAAACGTGTCATTCAGACACATTGAGCATAGGAAGACGTACCAACGTGGTTGTCTTCTTGCCCCTCTAATTTCTATGCTTGCAGGTAAACCTCCAAATCCTAACCTAAACTGAACTAAGCTGATATGTTTAGGTACTTTCCTCAAATTTATTGTTTAGAGCACAGCTTTCCAAACTGTGTGTCGCGACACAAAAGTATGTTGCCTACGGGGCCCAGGTGTGTCGCGTCAAAACCCGGAAGCGCTGATGGTGTGCCACCGCACGCAGCTGCGCGCACGATGGCAGCAGCGGGCCATCAGTGCTTCTGAGTTTTTGCACGGCACACAAGGACACCGCTGCTGTCACCGCTGCAGCGCGCAAAAATCTGAAAGCGCTGCAGCGGCGGCGGTGCACAAAAACCAAAAGCAACGGCGGCACTTCCAGGTTTTTGCGCATGCCACCATTGGTGTGTCACCGCGAGAAAAGTTTGGAAAGCCCTGGTTTAGAGAATGATATGGTTCCCAGGCTTCTAGTGTGTGTGTGTGTGTGTGTGTGTGTGTGTGTGTGTGTGTGTGTGTATTTAATGATAAAATTGGCTCAGATTCTGATTTGATGGTCAACAAATTAGAAATCAGACTAGTTAATATTCCCTCCATTAAGCAGTCTGTTCTGAAACACACTTCCAATAATTGGGTACCGGAAAGTAGAGGCATGTATATGACATGATAATCCCATATTTTTCTCATTTAGTAACATTAAACCATGTTCCAGCCCACACTAGCTGGATGAAATCATGAATGTAGAATAACCTGTATTTGTAGAATGGCTTCAGCAGATTTTTCTTTTAAAACCATGTATCTTAATTTAAAAAGCAGCAAACTTGTCCTAGATTTTTGCAGCCCCAAATTCTGAAACTCTGGGAAAGAATCTGTGACAAATACTTTGAATGTGTTAAAGAATCTAGGATCAAAAAAAATTACCCCATGTGATGAACTAGGAATCCAGACGTAGTGTGTCTCACGGCAGGCCAGCTGAAACATACCTTACAGTACCACAGCATTCCAAATCATGACATTCACTGAAAATAGAGAAATGGTGTAGTCTGTCTCTCAACAATCTTGCATGAGTAGTAAAAGTGAAAGAAGAATTCAGATCAGTTTGTAGCTTGAGTATCAACGGTTCCATGTCAAATATCATGGCAGTTAATATTTTCTCTGAGATGAAACTATCTATCTTGTACTAATAGATTGCCCCAAGTATTAATGACAGTTCCCATTTCAGACACAAGTTGAAGATATGGCACTGATGGAAGGAGAGATTGCCCATTGGCATACCTCTACTTTTGTGCATTACCCTTAGCTTTTGCGCAATGGGGACAGGACTCTTTGTAGAGTGAATGATGGAAGAATTGTAATTGAAGAAGATTATGCCAAAAAAGGATTTACATAAGAGCCTTTAAATCCTTTAAATCTAACCAATTAGTCTGCTACTTAGCAAAGGTACCTGCCTCCATGTAGACTTCGACTTATTTTAAGAAATGATGAAAGAGTGAAATCATATATTATGCATTCTTAGTTATGTTGAGATGTGATGTGAGAGACTACATAGTGAATGTTCAAATGCTTGAAGATCCTGGGATGGAGCACTATAGTTATCTGGAAGATTTTCTGATTTTTAGCTGAAAGAAAATGTTGATAAGCTCTAAATGCACTAAAAGGACTTTCTCATAAATTGATAGGTAACTGGTAAAAGTACTGGAGTTTTCTTTGTCAAGTAAATGATTCATCAATATCTGGGGCTACAAAAAATCAAAGTCCTTTATTGTTCCACAGTATCTTTTATTACAGTCATAAATGACAGAAAGGCTTTCGTTATTCAACCATTAGTTGCACACTTTTTCTATATGTTTGTCCTGTTCCGACTAAGGCCCAATGCAGGAAGAGGTGGGATAACAATCTTTATTGACAATAATGTACACAATAATGCTTTAAATAAGCGGATGGTCCATACACGCGGGTTGTACTAGCCCAAGGCTGGCACGTGCGTGGGAAGCCACCATGTCATGGCAAGATAAGTCCTTGGAATACAGTCTGGTGCAGCCGCATGGCAGGACTTGAACCCAGGGCCTGGCACGGCGACTAGGCAAGGTTTGAGCTCAAGGTCTAGCGTGGCAGCAAGGCAGGGCTTGGAATCAGGGACAGGCGCGGCAGCGAGGCGAGGCTCGAGATTGGAATCCGGTGCATCAAAGTGGCAAGACTTGGGAGTAAGGACCGGCACGGCAATAAGGCAAGGCTCGAAATCAAGGTTCGACGCGGCGGCAAGGCACGGCTTGAGTCCCGAATCCAGCACAGCAGCAAGGCAAGGCTTGAACTCACAGTCCAGCGTGGCAGCGAGGCAAGGAGGGGAGTCTGGTTCCAGCGCGGCTGCAGGGCTGAGGAACAGGGTCTGGCGTGGAGTCTCGAGGTGTCGGCGTTGGGCAGCTAGAACGGTTGTCTCTGGCAACCTATGCAGGTTTCGTACGCTTTTTGTTCTTTTGGTTTTCCCGCTGTTTGCGTGCGGGAGCCAATCATGCCTTGCACTGCTCGGCCCGCCTTTCCAACCTCCTTTCTCGCACGCTGATAGGTGGAGGTGGTTCTTCCTCCTGGCTGTCCCCAATCAGCGGCTCCGATTCTGATCCACCACCTGGTTTGAATTTCGCGCCTTCCCAGCTCTTTCCCGCTTTTTCCACTACCGGCCCATCCTCCTCCGACTCAGACTCAGCCTCCATCCTGACAATGTTCTGTATTATGAGAGTCAGTGTTGGATTAGGCTTGGGGAGACCCAAGTTCAAATTGATCCTTAGCTATGGATACTCACTGGGTGAGGTTGGGGCAGTCATGCTTTCTCAGTCCAGCGTACCTCACAGAATTGCTATTATGAGGATAAAATGAAGGAAAACCACATAGAAGCTGACTTCCACCTGAGGAAAAGGTGTGATATAGCAGCAGCAGCAGCAGCAGCAGCAGCAGCAGCAGCAGCAGCAGCAGCAGCAGCAGCAGCAGCAGCAGGAGGAGGAGGAGGAGGAGGAGGAGGAGGAGGAGGAGGAAGAAGAAGAAGAAGAAGAAGAAGAAGAAGAAGAAGAAGAAGAAGCAGAAGCAGAAGCAGAAGCAGAAGCAGAAGCAGAAGCAGAAGCAGAAGCAGAAGCAGAAGCAGAAGCAGCTAGCAGTTTAAACATATGTCTTGGACTGGAGAAAAACCATTGCTTAGGTTAAACTTGAAATTTTCATGATCTTTTCATTACAATGTACAGAGAATGGTGGTTAGTTCAGATGGGCTAGTTTGAAGGTTTCTATAAAGATTTGTGGGTCTCCAAACAACCATGATTTGTAGGTTACTGACTTTTCTATACTGAACTCTTATCTAACCTGAAACCACTGCAGATTATGCTTATATCTCACAAGTTATCTATAAAGATATTTGTTGTCACAAAGCCTGGAGAAAGCTAATGTTGAGACCCCTGCACAATAACTGGGATAGCAGCCATTCTGTATAGGAAATACAGCAAGCTATTAATTCCTTTAGGATAAAATCCCAAACTCACACCCTCATCTTCTCAAGGCACTGATTATCTTTTCATTAATTACTCTTCTTTCTCATGACCACTCAGATAAAACATGGTAATATTGCCCCTGTTGAGTTATCTCTCTTTGTCCATCTACAGCCAACACAAATATCCCCTTGAATACCTAAAGGACACTAATGCCAGTCTATCTGTTATGGGAGATTACTCACTATAGATCCAGGTAGACAAAATTCTGGCATAGGATTTGGTTTTTAAAAGACCATTTCTGATTTTGAATTGTAACCTTGAAACAAGTTACAATTATTATAAGAGCAGAGTGGTTTAGTAGTTAATGTGGGGGGCCAATGTGGTATAATGAGTAAATGGTTAGACTAGGACCAGAGAAACTCAGGTTCAGATCTACCCTCTACCTTGGAAACTCATTGGTGACTCTGAGCCAGTCACTCACTCTCAGACCAAAAAAAAAAAAAAGCCATACGAAATAAATAAATAAATAAACTACACAGAGCAGTTGTTGTGGGGAGAAATGAGAGAATGCTGGAGGAAAAGTACAGTGCCCAGAGTCACTTCATGTGAGATGGGCGGTCATATAAATTTGACAAATAAATAAATAAAAGTGGGATATAAATTAAATCAATCAATAAGTAAGGTAAAACAGAATGAAAGAATAAAATGCTGAATAAAAATCCCTAAAAATAAATATGAGGAGAAATTAATGGATGAAGAGGCCAACAGAAAAATACCGCAGATATTTCTATATGTTACAATGCTATCTTCATTGCTGTATTTTGTTTTTATACATTGAAAATTGTACTCAGTTGAATTCAGGACCTTCTATTAAGGGCTGTCTCTGAACTTTGAAGAAGCAGGAAAGAAGAGTATTAACACTTTTGAACTGTGCTGTTGGAGAAGACTCATGAGAATGCCATGGACAGCCAAGAAAACAAACCAATGGATCATCAAACAAATCAACCAAGAATTCTCCCTTGGGGCACAAATGACCAGGCTCAGATTATCCTATTTCAGACACATTATATGAAGACTTAGCTCTCCAGAGAAGTCTATAATGCTGAGAAGTGTGAAAAGAAAGGAAAAAAGAATCAACAGCAGCAAGGTGGATAGATTCAATTACAGCAGTGATGAGTGCATGTAATATAAATCTAAACAACAACAACAACAACAACAATAATAATAATAATAATAATAATAAATATTATTATTATTTAATTACCAGACTGCTACTACCCCTTGAGCAATTTTCTTAAATAATCTTGTTCTTCAATATACCAGTCCTGAAATAAAATAAGATTTTAACTGATCTGTTTTCTTACTCTTCAAATACTGAGCTCTACTTGAAAGGGGTCAATCCCATTAATAGACTCAGGATAGCTGCCTTCTATTGCCTCTGTTTTTAAGTTGCAGGATTAGAACACTACAGAGAGGATCCTATAGTGCATAATGCATTATTAATTTTGTATGACAAAAGTTTGAAAGATTTCAAAGAACATGGAAGACACCTAAAATATACTGATTTGGGGAAAACTGAGATTATGGAACAAAATACTACTGAATTTTCTTTAAAATAATTGACAGAGGTGATACATCAATTGCATGTATACCCATTAAGATTACATGCAATTTTTAAAAGCCTACATGTGCTGGAGTGGTTGCAGTGAGATGGTGGAGCTGAGGGATGATTAATAAAGTTACTAGAAATTAGTTTTTGAAGTGTTAACAGCACCAGGTTAAATATTAAATAGATCAAAATTGAATTGACTTAAAACTGAATTGCCAACAGAAACCTTGGGTGCCACTACAAAAGTGATCTCTTCTGCTACCAGTAGAATACATTGTACAACTATTCCATATTTCTGTACTTAATGGGTTTTTTTTCCTTCTGGTAAGTAATATGAAAACACAAGATGGGATATAGCACTGTCAGGACTTCCCATAAAATTCTGTGAATAGGGAGAGGTGATTGCATAATGAAAGTGTGTGTATAAACCTTGCCATATAGACCAAAAGATTATAAATATCTTTATATTGGAAGAGTCATCATATGCCAGACATTAGTAAGTGGAAATGAGCTTTTAACAGACAAGTTCACAAAAAAAGTTTTTGTCTCAACTGGGCAAAGGTTCACTGACATTTCATTGAAAACTAGTATCCATTTGCAGTCCATGCCAACCATAAGTTTGCCTACTAATAGACAATATATTCTTGAGTCAGTCTGGCTGCACACTCTGTTTAAAATAAAATAGGTGATCTGGAATAATCATAACAATGTTTTTAATGCTTCCAGAACTTTTATTACTTTGTGTTTCTTTTGCCGTTATTGTCAGTTCTGTTATTCCCCACACTGATGTCTTTTAGATTTATTTTATTTTGTTATTCTTATGAGAAAAAATTAATAGAAGATAATCTAGAAGAAAAATAAAGATCAAAATGAGATACATGCAAGATAGTGCTGCATTTTATTTGGATAATGAGAATAAAAAAGGAAAGATGAAATGGGATAAATTTTCAAAGTTGAAACAGGTTGTAGAGGGGGTGGAAAAGATCTATCTCAGTCCTGCTTTGGTACAATTGATCTCTTTGCTTCTGATGTTGGTACCTGATTGAATAAATATTGACTAGTGCAGAATCAGGAGTGTCTGCAGGGGAGGGTAAAAAAAAGTCAACAGTCACAACCATACAATGTATGTTTAAAAAAGGGTGAGGCTTTGATCATATGGATATGGCCACCATCTTGATTTTTTTTGGACCTCACACTCCCACCCCCATGAACACCCACGTAGAGGACTGTAAAAACTATTTGCTTCAGTGGCAATCCCAGCAGACGTGTTTTGTGTGTATGGTCTCCATATTCAGATGTTGTGAGGAGACCCTTAAGACAGCTGTTAAGCACCCTTCAAAATGGCTCACACAGCCTACTTGTTACATAGTGCTATCTTCATTCTATGTCAATTAATAATGTATTGATTTAGATTAAACTGGTTAATTAATATAATATATTACCTGCATGTTTGATACTGTATGTGTGCAAGTGTGTGTGCTCATGTATTATTTCTCTCCTGTTGGAAATTTCTATGAAATCAGTCTATCTAATTGAGAGAACAATTATTTAGTATACGTTTGACACTACTACATAAAGCAGTATTACTGTATGTGAACCCAATTAAAAGCAATTCACAAATGTCTAAAAACAAGGAAACTAAAGTTATAACGTATTGCATTATACACTCTATTCCTGTCCCAGTGTTACAGATAATTTTTTTTAAATCTTTGTTTAAATCTGCTAAATTTATGCCATGAAAGCTCGGCTGCTTTCTCCTTAGAAGATGTAATGTTTTTCAAATGTCCGAACTTGGGAATGGTACAATGCGCATGTGTGTGTCTCAGTCAAGAGGATAACAAAAATCACCCATCGAAATTTTACATTCATTTTGCACGTATGGTATTTTATCTTGTCAACCTTCTCCCTTTGTCATGCAGTAAGATATTACAGAGTTATGAACTCTTATTCAAAACAGCCATGTATGTGAAGCAAAATCAGCTCTGTTAATTTAATCTGCTTTCCTAAATGTTAACAGTGGTGTAAAAATGGATGCTGTCATCCTTGTAATCAGTTGCACAGTGCACAGGGGCAGCAGTCTCTGGTGCCTCATCTGTGAACTAATCTTTCATTTCATAGCAGATCTTTCCATATCAAACAACACAAATGACTTAATTTGCATGACAGGATTTGTAACGGGGCAAATCTAGTGTCAAAGTCGATTAAAGATTACACCGGAGAACTATCATAATCAGGACTCTAATGAGCCTAAATAGTACATGTGAAGTCTCCCCTTTTTGCCATTCCAGTCATGTATAAAAAGGGAATGTGTTTCTTTTCATCGCTGAGCAAGTCCTTGGGTTTGAACATTACACCCTGCGTTGAGCTAAAGTCATGTCAGTCTAGGTGCAGAGAGAGAGAAAGGGAAATAATAAAGCAAACATCACTTCACAAATGACATTGCTTAGTATAAGCCAACGTTTGAAGCCCTTAATTCTTCTAATCTGCAAAATAGTCGATGCTAATGGGTTTTTGCCTTTGTGAAAGCTGATGCATAGAAAGAAAAACTTTAATGAGCTGCCTGGGTTGTATGCTTACAGATACCTGTCAAATGTCTGTCATCTTAGCTATCGTTGAGGCATTATAAAGAAAGTAAGAAGGAAGGAACGACAGTATTTGTACAAGCATTTTCATGCTAAAATGGCACAATTTTCTTCCTGTCATAATTTCATTGTACCCGAAAGTCAAAAAAAAAAAAAAAAGCTTAACCCTTTCGTTTTGCACATCTTGTGCAACAAACTGTCTCTGCTGCCAAGCAGTTTTCAAGGGAGCACTGTGTGTGTTTCTGCTTTTTTGTAAATAGCATCCTCTTCTAAATTTGTTTTAGGTACAAGCTGTCAGTTGCTGCATCCTGGAGAGATCAATAGTTTATTACGCATAACAAAACTATAAT
Source organism: Charina bottae (assembly GCA_023362775.1). Lineage (NCBI taxonomy): Eukaryota > Metazoa > Chordata > Lepidosauria > Squamata > Charinaidae > Charina > Charina bottae. The sequence continues at coordinate 34,269,063 of JALMGJ010000007.1, forward strand.
ATAAAAAGTCTATTGTTGGAATATATTTTGACTTCTAGATGCTGACTTTCCTTTATACCCTAACAATGTTCAAATGAATATAGGTGTAACAAGGTCAGCAAATGCCCCCCTCAGCTTCTCAACTTGCCTTTTACTGAAAGGAAATAAGAAATATAATGGCACCTGGGAAGCTAAGCCTTGGTGCGAGACTAGGCTAGCCTAAGAAGTTGAAATATCATCCCAGAAGCAGGCAGTGGCAAACCCCTTCCACAGTGTTGCCAAGAAAATGTTGACACCAAGAATCAAGTTCTGGAAAGACCTTTTGACATTGGTAGTTGATCACTCTGTCATTATTCAGCTGTCAAAGTGGTTTTTCAGAGTTGAAGCAAGATGTTAGAAAGATAATGTGCAGAATGTGTTTTCCTTCCCATCTTTTTAGACTTTTTTTTAAAGTGAAGCAGTAGAGAGTGTTTTGAAGCTCTGATTGCATTTCCTACATAGCCTTCCTCAACTTGGATCCATTACAGACCCTCTTATAATTTTGGTTCATGGCCCTTTCCATTCTGAGCAGCCATTGTGCACATGTTCTTTACATTTAATTATTTTTTAGTATGGTAAAATAGAAGCCTCAATCTAATAACAAACCACAAGGACATGGGGGCAGTCACCTCTTGAAATGAGAAACATGCACTTAACTATGATCTCTCTTTGATCTCCAGAGGTTGACCAATGGTTGATTACTCTTACTTTATTCATTCTTCTTGAATAAACATTCCTCTTCTCCAGGAGCAAAAGGCATTTCCCCCACAACCTGAGGTGAGTTGAGTTTAGAGAGAGTGACTGGTCTAGACTTCTTTTTGAGAGCATTATAGCTTGTGAATTGTGTGTGAGAGAAGGAGGCTTGCGGCAGCTATTATTGGCTATTAAAAAAATCCAAACCCCATTTCAAGGCCTCCTTTTAAGACATGGCTGCTGACAATTTTTGAGCAGATGGGGAAGCATCTTATTATTGTTGCTATTGCAGCCAAAGGCCACAGTGATAAAGGTGGGATTTCCATGGTGGCAAGGTTTTAAGGGAACTGTAAGAGGAGTATTATTGGACAAAAGAGCCAGTTTGGTCTAGTGGTTAAGGCACCAGGCTAGAATCCAGAAGTCTGTGAGTTCTAGTCCTGCCTTAGGCATGAAAGCCGGCTGGGTGACCTTGGGCCAGTCACTCTCTCTCAGCCCAACTCACCTCACAGGGTTGTTGTGGGGAAAATAGGAGGAGGAAGGAGTATTAGGTATGTTCGCCGCCTTGAGTTATTTATAAAAATAATAAAGGCGGGATAAAAATTTAAAAAATATAACTCCTTTCACTATACTGGCTTTTCTACAGAAAAACAGCAGGGAATCGTTTTATTATTACTTGGTGATTTAGCAGTATGGATTTGGGATTTTCTGGGGGAAGCAACAAAGCAAAAGCTTTCTGAGAATTCTAAAATCAATCTGAAATCAAAAAGCAGGACTAATTTACAGGATCAAAGGTCTGCTCCTCCAAGTTTTCACATGCATTTTTTCCACTTATTTCCATTCCAAATAAGAATGGAGGATATTATAGCCCATATTTAGGTTAAAATAGATGCTGAAATGCACAACACATTGCATTACTTTTAAATATCTTTAAAAACATTTAGATCATAGCTTTCCAAACTGTGTGTCGCAACACTTTAGTGTGTCGCAACACACAGTTTAGTGTGTTGCAACACAACCTGGAAGTGGCGGCGGGGGCATGCACGGCAGTGGCACAGGAGCATGCGCGGTGGCGGCGGTGTGCATGGCAGCAGCGGTGTGCATGGCGGCAGTGGCACGCCATCAGCACTTCTGTGTTTTAGCGGAGGCTGCCGCCGTGCACATGCACGCCCCCGCTGCCGTGCACGCCCCCGCCGCCATGCGCGCCCCTGCGCCGCCGCTGCTCCCGCCATTGGTGTGTCGCCAACGGCGGCAGTTTGGAAAGCACTGATTTAGATATTAGCTTCAGATCTCCAATGAGCCATTGCAATCTAAACTGGTGGGACAATTAAGGAGTGCATTGCAGTCTTCAATGGACTCATTTTGCATTCTGTAAAAATATCTCATGTGTTGCTTACACTCCAAATGAAGCCATTTTTCACCACCCCCTTCCCCCTGCCCCATGGAAAAGCTTTTAAACACAACAGCAGTTTTCTTCATAACAGGAACATCAACATGAAACTTACAACAGGCATGAAATATTCTAAGCATTTATGGCATGTACTAGGTATGATGCAGCTGTCTTCTGCGCTGATACAAAAAGAAGGAAACATGAAACTTTACCTATGCTACAATATAATTCAACAGAATGGATTTAAAAGTTAATACTAAAAAAGCATTTACAAATGTCAGAACATGGTGAATGAGGGACTGCCATGGAGGCAGCAACCGTCAGTCATATCAGCAGCCAGACCTCAGTGTGATATAGACATTCCCTTCCCTACCCCAAAGTGGAAGGTCAGAAGTTTCATTAGGTAATGATTGGGGTTCACCATGATATGCTGTCAAGCTCACCAAATGTACTTTCCGTATACTGGATTCTCCCACCATGCTCTCTAGATGGTTTGGACTACATTTATCGTAATTCCCCATCAGTGTGGCCATCTCAGCTAGGGACTGTTGGAGCTGGTTCAACAGATTTGAAGAGTACCAGACTGGAGAAAGTTGCCCTATCAACACATCTCTTCTTCTTCCCTACTAAGTTTAGCTCAGAGCTGACCGCCCGTGATATAATCCCTTTTCTTATCTGAGCACTATGTGGGAAAGATCTCAGCTTTGGATGTCAAAAACAGGCTTCAGAATCATTCCTTACTTCAGTTTCGGCAAGTTAGGTATTAAATAATCGTCTGAGCTTTCTGGCTGTTTAATAGAGCTTTCACACTTAATCCCAAGAACCAAATGCTAAGCAATTAATGCCCTCAATCCGAACAATATATATCTGACATGTGTGTGTGTGTGTGTGTGTGTTTGTGTGTGTGTGTGGCTCTGATGTGGGATCCCGTCCCTTCCAAGGTATGAATAATTCATTCAGCGTCTCTGCTCAATTGTTCTTTTAACAATGGCAATTATGATTTTAAAAGGTTATGCGGCATGTTGCAAAATACTCCTTTGTGGCTTCCCCAGTGGCAGCTTGTGTACAATTTTCCACAGACCCCAGCCTTTGCCATTACTCTCGCTGGCTCACTCTTTCCTTCCTCCGTGCAAGCCAAACTTCGCCTTTTCCTCTGAACACTACCTCGGTGACCTAACTGCTACACCTCTGATCCTCCACACCCCAGAAGCTGTCACAGGTCTCCCTCCTTCCCAGGAGTTGAACACACAATAGAGAATAGGCCCTCGCTGTGAGGTTCAGCAGCCATTAACCCCTACCAGCTGCTCCTGCAGGGAGCCTTCTGTGGCTGAATGGCCTGTCTCTGGGGAGGCCCTCATTTCCACTAATCTAACTATTGTTGGCTTGGAATGCTGACAGGAGAAAAGAAATTTTTCTTGTGTTCATGCAAGTGTGTGTATCCATGTGTAAGTGAAGGAAGAGTGAAGGCTAATTTCTATAGTAGGCATGAATGGAGGGGATGGGAAAAATACTAGTTAAAATGTGTTTACTTGCTTAAAAGGCTCTGTCAATTTAAATAATTTCAGTACCGTGCTTTTTTTCCGCCTCTGGTTAAGGGGAGGAAAATTAGTTACTCTTAAATTTTTTTCCATGAAAGCCCCTAAAAAGATCCTCGTATTGCCTGTATCTTTTGAACAATATGTTACTTTATTTTATTTTGCTCCCAAGAGTGACTAATCTTACATCCTGGGAAAAGTTAGGAGGGTGATCTGCATCTGGGGGAATTCATCTTTCCCAAAACTAAATGTGTGTGTGTTTTGAAGTATTTAATTTACTGAATAAGTGTCATTGTTTGGGGAGCCTCATTTTCTCTGTTGGTGAAAAATATGATGTGATTGTCATGCTTTATAAACAGATAAGGAACCATTTTATATAGTGCTTAAAAATAATGAACAAAAGCCCATTTCCCTTCAAATCAATTATATTTTCTGTAGTCAGAAGTAAAATCTCACATTATTTTGAGAACGTATTACTTTTTGTAATTATAAATAAATGGTTTTTTTTTAAATTAAAAATGTGAATATCTTTATATAAGACAGAATTAAACCTAGTTTTCAAAGGTAAGAAAATAGTAAACTGGCATGCAGAATAAAATGTTAGTACATTAAAATAGCTTGGTCTCTATAAATTTTTTGGGGTACAGATATGTTCCCTATTTTCTTGGTCACTGTATTCAGTTGATAAAAGACTGTTTTTAAAAAGTTGCTGTTATTCAGAACAGGAATTATCTGCATAGAAATTCGTTTTTTGAATAATTAGGGCAAATGACATATAACTCTACACTGCATCTGTTCCCATGTCTAGACTGCAGGAATTATGGATTGTGGAAATAGCAAGGTAAGCCTATTAATTTATTTGTTAGATTTATATCCCGTCTTTTCTCCAAGAGCTGCAGCCACTTACGTGGGGATCTCCCTTCAATTTATCCCACAACAGCAAGCCTGTGGGGTGAGCTGCAATGAGAGAGAGAGAGATTAATCCAAAGCCATCCCATGAGTTTCCATGACTAAGGATGTACTTGAAATTGTGTCTTCCCAGTCCAAATCTAACACCTTGACCACTACACCATGCTAGCTTTCTACTGAGTAAAAAAAAAATCAGTATTTTTTGCCCATAACTCCTTCCCTCCCTACGACCCTGAATCATTAAAATAGTATAAAATAAAATTTAAGTGAATGGAGTTTGGTTTTCTTAATTTTAATTGCCAACAAACAAACAGGGTATAATGGGCTGTGAAAATAACCTTGGGAGACAGGAGCAAGAGCGGCAGCCTAGACAATGGTCTGATAAGAGAGATCTGAATCCAAAGGAGGGATGGGGTGGAGAAAGCGTCTCAGAAAGGACCCTCCCTAGTTCTCTGGAAAGTAAAGGCAGGGGAGGGGGGAAGTGCTTTCAGACTTGCAAGATTCTGTTACTCTAACCTTACAATAAAGTATTATTAGTACTCATGGTTTTGGTTTCCTGTCTGGACTACCTCGAAGGGCTGACACAGGGAAGTCTTTCTCTTAAGATACTATTTCCTCTAAATCATAGCTTTCCAAACTGTGTGTCGCGACACACTACTGTGTTGCTGGCAGTGTCTCAGTGTGTCGCCAGATGACCCGGAAGCGCTGATTGGGGGGGAACCGGAAGAAGAGGCACCCCCGTCAATCAGCGCGTGCCAAAGGAGGGCAGAGAGGCGGACTGAGCAGCGCAGATGCCCACCGCCACCAGAGTCCCCGTTGGAGTCCCGCCGCTAGTAAGCACCGCTGCCTCTCTGCCCCGTGATCGAGCCAGCCCCCACCGCTCAGCCCCGCACCGCAGCTACGCTGCCATGCCCTGCCCATCGCATGGGCTGGGGCCGGGGTTTGCAGGCGGGAGCCAATTGTGTGGGCGGGGGGGGCGAGGTTTGCAGGCGGGAGCCAACTGTGTGGGCTGGGGGGCGGGGTTTGCAGACAGGAGCCAACTGCGTGGGCCGGGGCCCAAGGCGCCCTGTTATTACTGTGTCACGAAATGATGCATGTCTAAAAGGTGTGTCACCAACATGAAAAGTTTGGAAAGCTCTGCTCTAAATCATTCAGCACATGGTTTATTCGTGGAAACAGAAAGTCACATGTCTAAAAAAGGAATTCTAGTAGAGATGACAAATTTTAATAATAGTATCAAAAAGAGAATGGGGGCGTGGTGGCTCAGCGGGTAAGACACCAGGCTTGTTGATCGGAAGATCACAAGTTCGGAGGTTCGAATCCCTAGCCCTGCGTGCGGAGTGAGCTCCCGCACTAGCTCCAGCTCTTGCCAACCTAGCAATTCGAAAGCATGCAAATGCAAGTAGTTGAATAGGTACCACTTCGGTGGGTAGGTAACAGCGTTCCGCACAAGTCATGCGGCCACATGACCGTGGAAGTGTCTTCGGACAACGCTGGCTCTTCGGCTAACAAACAGAGATGAGCACCGGCCCCTAGAGTCGGACACGACTGCACAACTGTGCGGGGGGAACCTTTACCTTTACTATCAAAAACAGAGTGGGGAAATCTTAGCTTATTAATTTTTTTACTACTGTTTTGGAACCTCCCTTGACATCAACAGGAAGCCTAGCATCAAGTTTAGTATCACTCATTGCTATAGGCCTCCTTGTCTGGAAATGATAAGATTGTATCCCATCATTTTAAGCTTTTACTGCTGTTGAAAGATGAAATTTGAGCTGTTTCAGCAAACCAAGATACTGATTCTGTCCCCATTTTTATTAACATAAGACAGCCAAGCCCCACATCTAATTCTAGGGTTGTGCAGGTGTTCAGAAATGATGTGGAAAATGTTATTCTAAGTACATACTAGCAAAAACGTAGTACCGGTCTGCAACTCTTTAAAGTAGCTGAATATTTTCTCAATATAACACGGCTTTCCTATCCAGCTGTCACATGCACATCTGTATGTTCCAAAGCCTCCTTTGGAAATTTATTTATTTATTTATTTAATCAGATTTATCACCACCCAACTCCCCCAAGGGGGACTCTGGGCGGTTTACAACAAAATTGAATCTGAAGCATTGCACATCCTTATTTATTATTTCCTTTCAAATGGGTAAAAATACTTAAACCCACATTCTATTTTTGGAATTTGAATGGTAATGCCATACTAGTGTGGGCACATCAGCAAGGACTGGAATGGATAACAAAATCAACAAGCAAATCAGTGCCTGAACTATTTCCCAGACTCCTCTGATTCTAGTGGACCATTGTAGAATGGAGATTTTTCTTTTCTACCAGAATCAAAACAACAATAGAAGATTATCTGCCATTAATATTTTTGGCTATATGTTAACCATCTCTTTATCCCTTAAGGCTGGCCATGAAACCCTTGTTGTGGCAACATGCAAACTAAAAATGCATCCTAGGATAAGCTCATCACTTCCACTTAGGTGTACCTTGCAGAGGAAATTAAATAGAACTGCCTTTCATTCAGGAATTCTCATGACTCTGTAGGGATTTTAGCTGAATTTTAACAGCACAGGAGTACCTAGGGGCATCGTTGAGAGCCCCAAAGAGCCTAGGAAACTGGTAATAAAACTATTGACCTAGAAGAGGGTCACCAACTTTTTTGGGCTAGTGAGCACATTGGGAATTTTGAAAACATGTAATAGGCTATGAACCACAATGGCTATCATGGAGGGTGTTGCAATAAACAGCTATATTCCAGATTGCAGACAGAGCACAGGATTATAGCCATCCATCATTCTACTTTCTCAGAATTCTTCTGGGATTTATGTGAAACTGAGAAGCTTCACTGATGGTTCAGATTTTTGCAAGATATTAGCTTCCAGTTCCTTTCTTAAATTAAAATAATCTTTTAAAAATAAAAACTTAGGGTAGGGAGGATAACAGACATCAAGGAACATGCTGCTGTGCATATTGTCATCCCCAGGCCTTAGATTAATTCCATCAGATCTCTGATAGCTGTGATATGTAATATTCCAATCATAACTCAGCAAAGGCTGTTTCTTTTCATAGGGTTCCAAAGCGCATCGTTCTTATCAGATGATTCTCAGAAGAATTTATTTTGTTAATTGTTTGATTTATATCCATCTTTCCTTCAGGACATCAAGGCAACATATATAATACCCTCCTCTAATATTTTCATGCAACAAAAACAGACAGAAAACAACTGGCCAAAAATCATCAACTGAGTTTCAATAGTTCCCATAGCTAAGGATGAGCTTAAATCACAGTGCCCCATTGGGTAATCATGCAACTCTCCTCCATCTAGAACTGTTTCACATTTTTGCCTTTAGATGAAGCTTTACCAATCGTCTCTGTCAGTTTGGTGGGGAAACACTTAAAATTTCCTTTGTTTTTATTAAGTAAAGGTTTCCCCCTCACATTTGTGCAGTCGTGTCCGACTCTAGGGGCCGGTGCTCATCTCCGTTTGTTAGCCAAAGAGCCAGTGTTGTCTGAAGATGCTTCCAAGGTCATGTGGCCGCATGACACGCGTGGAACGCTGTTACCTACCCACCGAAGTGGTACCTATTCATCTACTTGCATTTGCATGCTTTCGAATTGCTAGGTTTGCAAGAGCTGGAGCTAGTGCGGGAGCTCACTCCGCACGCAGGGCTAGGGATTCGAACCTCCGAACTTGCGATCTTCCGATCGACAAGCCTGGCATCTTACCCGCTGAGCCACCACGCTCCTTTTGTTTTTATTTCAGTTGTTTTAATAAGACAAAGAAACAATTTCATTTAGGCGTATTTGTAATGATATTTTTCCAAGGATGTGATAAATGGTTAGAAGAAGCTTTTACAACTGTAGAAACAAGTTTCCTAATGAGTAATGGATCAATTGTCAGTGGCATATGCCAAGAATCTCTTCTGAGCTACTGGGGGGATGGTTAATCAGGACATTTTAAATGAATGAAGGAGGTAAATCCTTAAATTCACAGTGATTCAAAGTATTAGCTGGGTAGAGATCTACAAATTTAAATTTGTACAAGACTGTAATTTGCTGAAGTCAAATCGGTAATGGATACAAAGCACCGGCGCAGTTGGTAACTACCTGTACACAGAGCATTCAAGAGCTGCTACTTAGCAGTACCACTTTAGATAAGGACTCCTGTTTAGTGTCATCTTTAGCCTTGGGCAACAGTTCAAGAAAAATGTTGACAATTTAAAAGGAGCTACCAAAATGCTATGCTCATAAAGAAGCATTTGAAGATATAATTTACAAAGAATGATTGAATAGCAATATGTTTAGCAAGAAAGACTGCAAATCTGATCTGAATCTGAATACTGTAGTTATTATTTTTTTGTTATTTTGTGCACTCTATATCCTGCACTTTGACCAAGAGCAGCATTGAAGATGGCTAACAACAACAATAATAAAAAAGATAAAATACATTGAAAGAGATTTAAGAGTTCATCAGACCAGTTGAGGCATACTGGAGAGTTAGATTCTTTGTTGTTGTTGTTGTTCAGTCGTTTAGTCATGTCCGACTCTTCGTGACCTCAGTTCCAGACGGGTACATAAAAAATTCTAGTTGCTTGTTAACCAAAGTAGCCAATCAGGAGCCACAGTCAAGATGAAACCTTATTCCGTAGAACTCTCATCTGTGTCAATTATAGTGAAAGCTAGTCAAGATTTAGTTTATACTAGGTTATGCACCTAATCTGAAGAGAAACTGATAGTGCTGACCATGATTAACAGTGGTTTGCATTTGCTCATATAACCCCGTTTATGTTTTAAAATTAAATTGTTGCCTAGTACTGTTCTGACAAGACGATGATTCAAGAGTGATTTCCTACCATTTGTTACCACAAAATCTGAAGATGGCAGAGAGGAGTATAGAGCGATTAAGCACCATAGTAGTACTGAGTCTGGATTCAGATGACAGTGTTTTTGAAATGCATTTTTTCTCCTCAAAGGAGTTAGCAGTTTGTTTGTGACAAATTTCAGAGTAACTATTATGAAGCTGAAATCCTGAATATGGCAATTTTGCTTACAGTCCACCAATTTAAACTGAATTTAAGCAGGCCATGTGAATAGTTATTGTTTAAAGAATTAAGCACACATACAACTTTGTCACTTAAAATTGTATTGAACAGAGGGAGCTGTGATGATATCTCCACAGAATCTCCACTAGGGCTGTAATCTTACCTGGGAATAAATCCCACTGAATTAACTGTGTTGGATCCAGAGTTGATAATAAGAATATCACTGTTAAAATCAGTGAAACATTAAATTAAGCATATTCATTACTTGGTCTTGATACAGCCTAATGAGATTTGCTGGAATAAACATGCATAGGACTGTGCTATAGGACTTCGCATGAATTATTCAGTGAATCCATGGATGGATATTAGAGATAAACTTCATTTCAGAACAAGCAGTAAGAATTCATCTGAGAAATAGACTCCATGTTTAATATTTTCATTAAAAAAATTAAGAGGTGAGGCAGGCGTCCTCCCTCTTGGCCTTTAGGAAGTCCCTAAAAACCTGGTTCTGCCGCCTGGCGTGGGACAAAGGTAGAGATAGTTCCTCCTGGGGGTGGTTAGTTTAATAATGACCTCCTTTTAAGATCCTACCATCCTCTGGATTTTTATATTCTTATTTATTGTACTGTTTATTGTATTTTAATGATTATTGATTTTTAACTTTAATTTTAACATTTGTTGTAAACCGCCCAGAGTCTACCGTGGTAGAGATGGGCGGTGATAAATTTGATTAATAAATAAAAAATAAATAAAAACACTTTCTAAACATTGCGCTTCATACAACAAAACTGTACACACTCCTTGTATGTATAAATTTATGCATGCAAAGGATTCTAACATTACATGATCCTAAAAATGGAAATATAGAATACAGTTGTGTCAGCATGATATTATAACAGTTCTGAAAGGTACACATTGCGGTCAATTAGAAAAATGAACTTTAAACACTGGAAAATCATGTTGCTTTTCATGCTATGAACCTCATATATGAGTTTTCTGCAATATACAGTATCTGGATTATGTGATCACATGGAATAGAAATTATTGGAATTTTAATTCGTGGCTTTTTTAAAATATACCTTAATCCCATTCCAGAAGTATCCATTGCAGTTGAGAAACTTGAATGGGGTATTGGGGGGAGGGGGAGGGATGTGTGAAGAAAACTTATGTGCAAAAAGACTTTAAAAAAACATAATTTAGCCTGTAATTTGTGTTTCTACATTTCTGGTAGTATTAAGGACTTGCTGGAGCATAGAGCTCACAGCATTAACAGTCTCTCCATTTGCTGAACAATAGCACAGCCAGATGCTGCTGGTCATAATTTATTCTTTTACATTGATGCTTGCACACATACACATACACTTTCAGTGCAAATTCAATTCAATTTGCACTCATGAGAGTGGGAAAAAAACCTATTAAGTGCATCATTATTCTATTTGAGAAAGCAAAATGGTACATCAGTTCTGTATGTAACAGATTATGCCACAGAAGAATTAGCAATCCTTCCAGATTGCTCACACTGTATACACTTAAAAATAGGGAATATGCCCTATTCTCAAAGGCAAAAAATGGGGAGGGGGTGTTTCCAAAGAAATCTCCCAATTCAACACATTGCTTTTGAAGATATTCTGTTTCTTCTATAAGTTGAAAACAGGCATTCAAGTTTTTACTTTTTCTTGTTTATGCAAAGCCTGGAAATAGGAGAATGTGAGAGAAGAGGCTTCGAGAATCTGGATTGCTTGTTGCTTTACATTATTTATTCTGCTGCAATGTTCTTGTTCTTCCACTCACACCTTATTTGCCAGCATTCAATATTTATCGCACCCAAGCTCAGTTGACTGCCACTTCCCCCTAGGTTTTGCATAAGAGTCCCCACCCTAGTCTTCCTCTGCCCACCAATAATTGTAATACAAGTGTAGCAGAAAGAAAGAAAGAAAGAAAGAAAGAAAGAAAGAAAGAAAGAAAGAAAGAAAGAAAGAAAGAAAGAAAGAAAGAAAGAATCAATCGCAGGATTAGTTCTTCCTTTATTCCTTCCTACTTTCCATCCAGTAGGATTGCAGATCTTCACAGAACCATTTAAAGAAAGAGGGGAGGAAGGAGAGAGAGAGAAATACAAACTATTAAAAAAGCACATACACGGTTGACACTGTTGTGACAGCCAGTAGTATCAGCGGCAGTCAATTATCTTCACAAATGCCTCGTGTGCTAATGAGTCTCACAAAAATCACCAGACTTTTCTGGCAGGGAGAAAAGATCAGTTTCATTGCTTGCAGAACTAATTCAGTGTACAAAAGTGAAGGCTCCACCATCACTGCCTCTTTTACTGCTCCTTTTGTAAAGGCTTTTGATGTGCACTGAAGAGTTCCGTCTGTGTTTGGGACTCTTCATCTCCAGTTCATTGCCTGTCATTAACATACATATCCATATGAAAAGTTTGGTAAGTCACTAACAGCTGTCCAGAATGGAGTTTGGGGGAAGGGCTGGGGAAAGAACCTATCCCTTCTCAAACTGCTGACAATACTATTTAGCTCTTTTTGGCAATGATATACCTAACTTTTTAAAGCCGCCTTTCACTCAAAGAGCCACTAGGCATAATACTACATTCAAATACGTTGTGGTTTCCATTTTGAAGCAGTCACTGCTGTATTCAGAAGGGGCCCGGAGTGGCTGAGAGCAAAAGGAACTCCATCATTCATTACAAAACAGAAATACTTTCCGAGCATAGCTTTTCACTGTTACAAATAACCTCACTGATTCACCTCAATACGGAGAGAAAGATCGCAGCAGATGCTCTGGAAGGTTATTTTATGCTAAACTCCTGCTCAGAACTATCAGGTCTCACTGGTTCACCATCAGTGACTGCTAGAAACAAAAGACACGTCACATCACTTCTGATAAAAAGTTTGGCTGTAAGTGATTTGCAAATGTATGTAAAAGGTCCTCTGAAAGAAACAAAAGTTGGATTCCAAGCAAAGCAGAAACAGCAACTCAGCACCTCTCCAGACTGAGTTGGGGTAAAATAGGTAGATTTTTGCACATGCATGTGCATGTGAGTGTGTGTATATATAAGTCACACAGTGCCGCAACACATACCAACTAAAGAACTTTTCAATCTCATTATTATCAGTCCGGGATATATACTGAACTGTCACTAAATCATCCCAATTTTATAGGTATCAAGAGGAAAATGTAAAAATGTTTCAGGGATTACATCCAGGATTTTCTCTCCTGTTTGTCTCTTGTTTGAAAATGGAAAATGTTTGAATGGAAGCTTTTAACGAATGGAATTAAAAAACAGCATTTGTGGTGGAATTCTAATTTTAACCATTTTATCATCATAATTGTGCATGCGGTTTAAAACATTATTTCACTGAAGCAAAAGAGAGTTCCCCATTGACTTTAATGGAGTTGGGATGGCATGTGTAGAGATTGGGCGGGGGGGGGGGGGTTGCTACTCCTTCTCCTTCTTCCAAATAATGCTTTGATTGATAAATGCTTTTCCACCCAGCCCTCCCTGTAGTATGGAGTTCATGACCCTTGAGCGATAATTTACAATACCCTGAACCCAAGGTTTTCCAGGTCTTAGTTGCAAAACGATGGTGGGTAAATCTGTGTCAATTATCAAGGGCTTGACATACTTTTACAAGCATTTTTATCAGAAGCAAAGTTCCCAGCAGGCTACCAACCCACTGATTCTGGAAAGGTTTTATTCTTGTACAGATCCTCCCACTACGCAAAAACAGCTTAAGCTGTATAAAAACGAAGACCTTAATCTCACTTGTTGCTGCTTTCTTTTCTTTTCACAAAGTTCCCAACCTCCTTTAGAGCTGCATCTCCCATATCAGCCTGTTCTTTTACTAACACACAAAAAACCAACCCCCCTCACAAAAAAATATCGCTTTTCACTCTGCCTATTTTGATCTGAAAATTAAATCTTATTTCTTATGCATCCTGTTTATTGTCTTGAAAGGATCTGAGCATTCATTTAAAGGAGGCCAGAATGACTTCTTAAACACATTTCTCTCTTTGCTGCAATTAAACAAAGTGGAGCTGTGATTAGTCCACCACAGGGGGGGAAGAAAAAGGCACCCTTGAATCAAATTGGGGGGACCTGACTGCGCATTATCGTCTCACAATGCAGGAGTTTGTTGCTGAAACCTGCTTATCGCCTTGCAGGGCAAACCATGGGAACTTCAGTCAGGTGGAAACTTACTCTCTTCTTTCAGCTGAAGCAGCTTTAAGTACCATAAGAACAGCTGAAGTCCCTGAAGATCTTCCCAATAACTGAGACATTTAGGATAATCTTTACGAGAGTTTTCCACATTCACTTCTGGGGGCTGTTTTTTTCATTGACAAGAGGAGGAGAGTTAATGATGAGCTTGCGGCGGCGGCGGCGGCGGCGGCGGCTGCTTCTCTGGCAGAGCGAAGCCAAAAGCGGCTGTTTAAGCGAAGTCCCACCTCCCTCTCGCTCTTGGGAAACCGCTCAGGCCAAACACTTGCTCGGCTGTGTGTGCATGACACATAATGAAAACAATTTTACGCTGCGGAGGGAAGTCTCCGGCAATTACTGATGTAACCGCCACCTGCAGAAGCCAGCCCTGGTTGGCGGCTTCATGAATATTTGATGCTGTGATGTTATGTGTTGAATGGCGAAGGCAGGTGAGGGGGAAGGAAGAAGGGACGCGGCTGGAGACTTGTCTCGTGGGGCTGTTTCTCCGCAGTGGCCCGTGGTGTTAACACCACCGGGATTCTGACCCTGCCCGGGACTCCGCCAGAGCAGCTGAAGCTGAGCTGAGCTGATGTGACAAGTCCTGGGGGGCGCTCTTTCAAATCCCTTGTCTGCCAATTTTACACATGAGGTCCCGCTCAAAGAGCCCCGGCATCGGGCTTGTCCAATTTAATTTGAGAAGCTAAGTGGCGGATCCGGATTAAATGAGAATGGTGTAATGGAGAAAGCTTGTTCTCCCTCTTTAAGCCATCGAGGTTAGAAACGAGTGCGTGCACGTGCACACAAGCGCGCGCGCACACGCAGAGCACTGTTTGCAAAATCACTATTACCTTTTTTTTTTAACCCAACACTTGCATTTATTATGCAGGGCGTGGAAGGGTTTCATCACTGCCTGTCCTTGCGAGAGCTGCCGTCATATTTCTAGCCTTTTTGGGGATTCATTTTCATTCTTAAGCATACCATTAAAACATATGTAGGAAGAGTTAAAGCAATGGTTTTGTGGAGCACATATTACTGTTTATGTCAATTAAAGGCAGCTATAGGAAGTGTTTTATCTAATTTGGAAGGAAATGGTGGTGATAAGGCTTGCCACTCTTTCAGCAGCTAATATTTATGTTTTATGTATGCTGCCTTCTGCTCCCCACTTCTTGAACTTGGAGTTTCACTCAAACATACTTAATCTTGGAGAAAATAATATTTTATACAGCATCTAAGCTACAACTATAAGGTATAGCTCTATCATCTCCGCTGGAATAAATGAGCAAAGAATATGTGCAGCTGTAAATCTAAGCCATTTTCAAACTACTTCTGTATACATACATATACAATGAAACCTTAGGCACAAATTGGTAAAGATATATAAGAGAAAGCAAACAATTACATGGAACAGGAAGCATGCCAGACTTTTGGAGTCATAACTCGCTTTAGAAACTCTAAAGTCACTATGCTGAGGCATTTAACAGGTTAAAATACTGTTTTATGAGTGTATATTTCATACTATTGTTTGCCTTAAGAAATGATATAATTATATCTTAATTCTCCCACTTGAACATTATCTTTTAATACGATACTGAAACCTTCCCACTCATAACATTTGTATTTCCCTTTGCACTCAATTTTCTACCCTTTCAAACAGCTGGACCTGCAGAACAGCTTCTGGACTCATTTTTGCCTAAGAAGAGAAAACCCAGAAGACTGAGGCTGCCTTTCTCATAATAACTGGCTTTTTTTTACCAATCTACAGAGAGAGCAACTAGCATAAGGACACAATATAGCAAGCTCACAGAAAGCATTACATTCACAGCAACGATGGCTCTTGGAAATCTTAAACAAAACAGCCCAAGATCTTGACCAGTTCACCTTTAAAGCTGAAAATTGTACTAGACTAGGTTTGTTACCACCCCTACCTCTGAGGATTTTTTTAAAGATCCCATTGAGCAGGTGAATGTGCCTGAAAGTGCATTCCAAGGTAGCTGACCATCAAAACCGGCCGAGATGATTGGATGCAATTACCTGTTAATTTGAGTTCAGTTGCCCATGACCAGGCCTACCGAGAGCTGCTTTACATAATACGGTAACACGACTATATTGGTATTCTACAACGTGACAGAGTTGTACAAATAATATCATTTCTTTTAAATTTTCCAACTTTAGGAATTTAAAGCACTTCTATACCACCAACTAGTTTCCCTTAGCCCCTCAAACAGTCTGAAACCAACCTGAAACTTCCTTCACTTCTGCTGATCTTAAAGCATTGAAATCAGCCTGAGACCATCATAAGTCAATCTTGCAGCTCACCCATAGGGGAGTGCAAACATGTCAGTGCCTCATCCCCTAAAATGAAAAGTCCTGGATAAAAATCCCTAGGAAGGAAGGAAAAGATTATCCTCTTTCCCTATAGGTAAAGGTACCCCCCGCACATTTGTGCAGTCGAGTCCGACTCTAGGGGCCGGTGCTCATCTCCGTCTGTTAGCCAAAGAGCCAGCGTTGTCCGAAGACGCTTCCACGGTCATGTGGCCGCATGACACACGCAGAACGCTGTTACCTCCCCACCGAAGTGGTACCTATTCATCTACTTGCATTTGCATGCTTTCGAATTGCTAGGTTGGCAAGAGCTGGGGCAAGTGCAGGAGCTCACTCTGCACGCAGGGCTAGGGATTCGAACCTCCGAACTTGCGATCTTCCAATCAACAAGCCTGGCGTCTTACCCGCTGAGCCACCATGCCCCTGTTTTTTGTATCTTTCCCTATACTTGGCAGAAAAAAAGGAAACATCCAATGTGCCTTGCCATCACTGGTACACTGAATATACAGGCTCTCCCTGATTTGCATCAGCTTTCTGTTTCAGAAAGGCTAGTGTAAGTTCATTTTTTGGGTAAGCTAGAATTTAAATTTCCTGGGCAGATATAGGACAGAGCAAGCTGAGTGGGGTGAGGGGAGATTGTGGGACCAATGTACCCAGAGACTCTCCAAGTGTTGGGGAGCAGCACCTGGCTTGTGCTTAATCCCTGACAGTTGTGGGCTAGCATTTCCAGGCACTCTCAGTTGGGCTGGGCTGTTGCCTTTGGTCCTTTAAAGAATGCTACTTGTCACATGAAACATGCCAGATCACTGTCCTCTTCCTAAGTGGCTGCCCTTTGTTCCACATACAGTCTGCATGAAGTTGAATGTATGTGCATCAAGTTCCCTGTACTGTAACCCAGGAATATCTGAAAAGCATCTGAATACCTACCATAAAGCATCTAAAATATCATAAAATATCATAATAAAATATCTGAAAAGCATCTGAATACCCTACCATAGCAGCAATTTTACAACCTTGTGCTTTTTCCAGGTCTCCAACTATGGTTGCATGCTACTATAGCGCAGGGTTTCTCAACCTTAGGAACTTTAAGATGTCTGGACTTCAATTCCCAGAATTCTGGGATGCTGGCCGAGGAATTCTGGGAGTTGAAGTCCAGACATCTTAAAGTTCCTAAGGTTGAGAAACCCTGCTATAGTGGCTGGAGGGGAGATCTGTCCTAAATATTGCAGACAGGTTCTAGAATCTAGAAGATCCATTTGAAAATGTAGCTGGGATATGCAGATCCTTGCAACTCTTCTCATATACACAGTAATCCAGGCAAAGCAAACAGGAACTCTCCCCTCTTCTTCAGCAGGGGACCAGCGAGCCTCCAAAACCCCAGTCCCACCAACGTCCACAACCTCCAAAAAAAGATAGGTTGTTGGTCTGGTTTCAAATAAGCTGGGGATTGTGGTGTGGTGGTATAAGCAATTCAGCTCTTAAAGCAAGTCAGTATTTCTACTCTGATGGGTTTAGAATCAATTTTGAAGTAGCACAAAGTCCTTTGTGGGTGTGTCCTAAGAAACACTGGCTGGGTTCATACACCCTGTTAAGTTATCCTATGTTTGAGCTGAGTGAATTGTGTGAACCCAGCCAATTGTGGTTCATTCATTAAAAGTATGTATTTATAAGTCAATCAACCAATTTGCATGCTGCCTCAGTTACCAAAGTAAATGTGGGTGGCTTACATGTTAAGATTAAAACAACCATGAAATAATAAAATAGAAAACAATAGTAATACATAGCCACACACTGGAGAGGATAACCAACATAAACCAATTAAAATAATCAGGAATAAATGATCATGGAATAGATCACTGAACCCTATCCCAGGTCCTGCTGGAAGAGACAAGTTTTCAGTTTTATGAAAGCCCAGTAGGGTTGGAGCCATACAAATCTCAGGGGGACGCTGTACCACAGGATAGGCGCAGCTACAGATGACTAAACATGGCTAAGAATGCCATGTAAATTCCAGCCATTGAAATACAATTCTGCATATATCTGCTCTAAAATTAATCTTACTGAATTCAGTGCAGCTTACCATCATCCATCATGTTACCAGATAAAAAACTGTAGTATTGCAGACTTCAATGGGTAAACTTGCACAGCGCAGCAACATTATCTCTCTAGTCCTGCCTTAGGCATGAAAGCCGGCTGGGTGACCTTGGGCCAGTCACTCTCTCTCAGCCCAACTCACCTCACAGGGTTGTTGTTGTGGGGAAAATGGGAGGAGGAAGGAGTATTAGGTATGTTCGCCACCTTGAGTTATTTATAAAAATAATAAAGGCGGGAGAAAAAAATTATATATATTTATAATTTTATAATTCCTGGGAGGAATACAACTGAAATCTATTAAATTACATCTGGGTAACCATCTGTAAGATTGCTTCTACCTATGGACTATATACTGTATATATTGTGTGTGTATGTATGTATGTATGTATGTATGTATGTATGTATATATATATATATATATATATATATATATATATATATATAGTTGTATTCGTCCCAGCCTCATGTTAGTTCAGATTAATTTATAAAAAGCAATCAATATAAGTAAATTATTATCATGTTTGAGTAGATAATTCAGATATGTTTCCTTGTAAAAAACATACCTTTTGTTGGGGTAAAGCTAAACTTCTCCAAAATGAAAAATTCCAAACTGATGCTTTTTCTATCACCACTGAGTTGTATGTGAAAGGTGCCTGCAGGTTTCCTGCAGTCACATGATTGCGATCTGGGCACTTGGCTCCTGGCTCGCAATTATGACATTGCAGTGAGCTGCGGTCATATGATTGTAATTTCTAATGTTCCCTGCCAGCTTCCCACAAGCAAAGTCAGTGGGATAGCTGGCAGGAAGTCGGAAGTTGGGGGATCACACGAGGTCCTCGCTTAATGACCCATGTGGTCCTCGCTTAACGACAGCAACCAGGACTGCTGGAATTGCCATTGGTAAGCGACGCAGTCATGTCACATTGCGCTTTACAACCACGACGCTTAGTGATGGAAGTTCCAGTCCCAACTGCCGCAGAACCCAAGGACTATCCTGTATATGCCCTATGATTAAAGATGCAGATGTTGAAAAAATTTCTCAACAGTTCCTCATCCCCTGGAGAAAAGAAATAGTGGGACTCATGCAGCCCCTAAAACCACCTCCAAACCTTTGGAGCAAGGGGACGCTCTCTGCTCTCAAGCAAAGAAGATCTTAAGCAAAGCTTTCTCATCGCTTTCTCTCGAAATTCTCCCCAAAAATAAATGTTAGATAAGCTTGAGTACAATATAGCCACTATATTCACAACTGATCTTGACATGGCATAAAAATAGTGTTTCTTGTTTAATTAGCAGACATATAATTAATCCAGAAATTAATGTGACTGATTAGCACAAGCCTGCAAAAAAAAAATATCCACAGTGTACTGACTGACCCGAGCTATAGTATAAGGGCTCTGTGTCACCAGAGTAACTGCCTTTTGAATTGCCTGCTCTTTGAAGCCAAATGCCACATGGAGATGGTCTAAAAATAAGTTCATTATTACAGTTACACTTTTAATTAAGTGGGTGGCACAACCAGTTACATGCATGAATCTAAAAGGGATCATATTTGAATGATGTTTAATCTTAGGGACACCGTGAATGATCTTCCCAGTGTAAATGTGCATCATCTACTGTATGATGAAAAGAATCTAGAATTCTGCATCCTTGATATCTGCTGAAGAGTACATACATGTAGTGATAGTGTCCAATAAGTTTGCTTTTAGTAACTATTGTCAAGGTATTTGCATCTGTTTCGTGAGGCATTTTGATAGTTTTAGAACATGTTCACATATAATTTGCTGTGTTAAAGAAGACAGACACAAACACCATCATATAGCTTGTCTTAGAAATATAGTATAGGCCAGTTTCTTTCAACCTTGACAGCTGTAGGATGTGTGAACAAACTCCCAGAATGCTGGATGGAGAATTCTGGGAGTTGAAGTTCACACATCTTAAAGTTGCCAAGTTTAGAAACACTGGTATAGATAATCTACATTCACATCTACATCTATATTAACATCTATACATACAGACACCATATTAACTAAATACACAAAATTATAATAATACACAAAATTATAAAAGAATAAAAAAAATCACACATGGGAGTTGACTTCTGGCCAATGGACTTATTGTACAATCAAAAGTCTGAAACGTTCAGCATCAGAAAGACAAACATACAGCTGTATCTATTCAATGGTTTGCAGAATTGATTAATACAGATCAGCTATGGATAACTGTAATGAATCATGGCTTCAATTTATTGATATATGTATGTCTATAAATATACGTCTTATATGCTTTTGTTTCTTTTTTCAGCTCTTTTCCTTCTTGTTTATTTTAGCATATCCTTTTTCTGATATATCTATATATTGTAATGTATCTATAATGACATATTTTTCCATTCCACCAGGCTACAACATGCTATTTGATGTTCTAGGAGCTGCAGTCTAAAAGATTTGGTGGCCCAAAGTTGAAGAAAGCTAGGTTAGAGGGTACTTTATCTACAGCTTTCCATGGATCATAGACAACATTGACAACTGATGTTTTCCAAACTAGTATATACATCTTGTGGAATTTAGTTCCACTGAATTTACTTTGTGTAGACAGACACAAAATAGCACTGCTTAGAGTCAAACTTTTGAAATAAGAAATGATCTTCAAAATGTGGAACAATACTAAATGGGAAAAGTGCCTTTCAAGACTCTGATTCCACAGAATGGTTGACAAGAATTAAACTCCACACAATGGATTTTACAATACAAATATTTGGATGAAGGCTGTGGAATTTTAAGAGAAAGGTGGAGATGGAAAGTGGTTTGCAGCTCATAGATCCTCCTTCAATTTTTTTCCCTTCTGCTTTTATCATGGATTGCTATCTTTGCCATTTTAGGGCCTATTATTTGATATATTGTTTTGAGCTTTAGGGTAAACTGAAAACTATGGAGTCGTTATAATTCATATTCTTAAGGTGAGTCAGTTATATAAGTAAGATATATTTCTACATAGGATCTACATAGTTCAGGGATACATAGTTATATTTGACAAACTCAGATCCTGTTTTAAGAGGGCTGCAAACTGTGTAGAGAGTTAATTGTACTTGTGTTCAAGGAAATGTAAGTTCAACTCCCCTTTAAATATGAAGAACTGGAAGTTGAAGGGTGCAAGATGCAGGCAGGTAGTGGATTAGGCCCACCAGCCCTACTGTGATCAAGGACTGTTGATACAGTTTGTAAGCATATTAACATAATGTTGCTGTACTGCTAAAAATCACTGCAAGTCTGTAAGGCATTCAGATTGCTAGAACATCCTTGTATTCTTTCTGGTTTTCAGGATAGCGGTTGGGACAGGCATGACGAGGAAAAATACGTTTTTCTGGCAGGGCTGTTAGTGAGTCTCTTCTAGCTCACATGAGATAGAAGCACTCATCAAATCAGCCAGCAATTGGTTATTTGGAAGATAACTCTTACACTGATCACACAAGAGATAGCTGGGCTTAAGTGGCATTTAAGGGCCCCAAATGATTCATGGGTACTTCTTTGCCCATCACATTGTTAAACTGTGGAAGTCAATTCCCTCAGATGTGGTAATGGGGACAGTTGAGATTGTTTTAAAAGGAGATCGTAGACATTGGTGGAGAAAAGTTATTGACGGCTCCAAGGCTATGTTCTGAAATCATAGACAGCATCGCGCCTTCAATACCAGCTGCCAGGAAGCAACAGTTGAGGAGTGCTCTCATTCTCTTGCCCATATTTGTGAGCTTGCTGAAACAGATTTTGGGGGTTTTTTGTGTGTGTAGTAAGGAATGTTAAGCTAGATAGGCCATTGACGTGATGCAGCAGAGCTCTTCTTAAGGGTACAGTTCAGACTAGAAAGAGAGTTACAAAATGTATTAAAGTCAAACGTTAACTAGGTTATTGGAGATAGCATGTATGTTGCAAAGTGACCCTACTGCTTCATGTCTGTTCTAGCAAGCTTTGGCTCTTACCATTTTTATTTGAAAATACATTTGTGAAACAACAGCTGGACTTCCAAATGCTAGCTTTCCCCAAAGTGATAGAAAGAAATCTCTGGCTCCCTTTCCAGCATATGTTGGCTGCCTCATCATCACCTGTAATACAAAATAAGCCTACAATTTATTTTAATGATGGTACCTTGAAAGGATGTCTCTATGGGGTACTTAATGAACGTGCAATTGGTTCGAATGCAGGCAATAATATCAAGGACACTGAGAGAGAGAATTATTTCTCACATTTGAGAACTTGAGACGGTTCACAGCACCATAAAAAGTAACAGGAAAAACAAAACAAATACCAAGCTATGTAAAGCCATAGGCTATAACTAGGGTAGAATTAGAACTGTATATAAATGGATTTTCAAAACTATGAGCCAAATCTGGGGGCAGAAAAACTGTCTGAAAGATTTTTCTGAACTTCTCCAGAGGAAAGGGAAATTCTCTAGCACTTTCTCAAAAGTTGGACACCTCCTTAGTAAGGCAGAAACACTGCTATTTAGTCCAATGGGGCTTCCCCTGGGACTTGATTCAAGCCTGGGAACCTACCTCGGGACTGCTGAGGAGGTGATGGCCCCATGAAAGGCAGGAAGTTCATTCACACCCCTTGGCCACCTCGTATTTAAATAAGAGCAATAACTTCCTCTTCTCCAAACATATTTTTTCCCTTTTAAAGAACTTTAAAAAGCATATTCTCCTTCATCACCTTGATTAACAACTGGTACAATAAAGTCTCAGGAGAATTTCTCTTCCCAACACTAGGTGGAATTACATACTATACACCAGGGTTTCTCAACCAGGGTTCCGTGGAACCCTAGGGTTCCGTAAGAGGTCACTAGGGGTTCCTTGGGAGATCATGATTTATTTTTTTTAAAAAAATCAAATTTGGAAACTTCACATTAAAGAGGTAAGTTTCATTCTTTATTTTCGGTTTAAGAACACTGTTAACGCATATACATGAAATGAATATGATAATTTTGTAACTTCTGGCCTATATTTGAGCCTGAATATGCATGGGTTTCCCGAGGCCTGAAAAATATTTCAAGGGTTCCTCCAGGGTCAAAAGGTTGAGGAAGGCTGCTATACATAAAACTGTCTAACCACCACCACTACCACAGCAAATGAATGTGGAATGGAAAAGATGTCTGTGAGTGCACCACCTTTCCACCCCAAGCCTATTTTCTAAAATGCTGCCTTCCACATGAAAGAACTTGGATGGTGTAAGGGTTAGGGTGGATTGGGAAGTAGGGAAATCCATTTTCAAGTAATTGCTCTGCTCCAAATCTCATTATCTTTCAACCTAACCTACCTGTCAAGATTGTTGTGAAGAAAATTGAAGGAACAAGGGTTGGATGAAAAGAAATAAATAGTCCTACATCAAATTAGTTGTGTTTGCAGTGACATACCTTCAAGCAGATATTCTCTAATTTTGAAATATTATTAACAAAGGCTAGCCTTTAGCAAATGCCATGACCTTCAGAAGAGTTGTTGTTTTTTTTTTATTTTTGCCTGCCATAGTTAGCCAATTCCAGGTAAAATATTCTATTGTTGTTTTATGATTTAAAAGAATTTGGATTACAAGATATTTCTTCTGGTTGGAGACAAGAAGTCTAGCTTCTAAGTATCGGCTGGGTTCAGAGGTCAGTTACCATGGTGATTAATTATCCTGACCTATATGTAAAAAGGTATATATTAGCATGTCTTTTGTTTTGTAAACCGTGCCTTACCTTACCATTTGTTCTTTTGTTCTTTTGCCTCTGTGAATCATGCTGAGGCTATCTCTCTCTGTGGGGGAGGGGAGAGAAATTTGTAGTTATGTTTTATATTAATATATCCAATGTTAGCTGAAAAAAGTTTTTGTGTCTTTATTTGATCTCTCAATTGCAAAACGTTTCTGAAGCTCTGTTTCTCCAGCTTTGGAACAAGCACAACACTAACATATTCAACACTAAAGAACCCTAGAGAGCAGGGTCCAGAGGCTTGCCAACTGAGAATTCTGTCCATACACCCAGGAGGACATGGGAGGAGGGCGGATCCTGACATGCTGATTTGATTCGAAGGGTTAAAGAACAGCTTAACATAGGTACAGGTATTCAGAAGTAAATAATTTGAATTTAGTATCATTCCAAGGTAGCCTAAATTGGATGCAGCAAAAACACAAGATTATTTTATCCTTATATTTCTGCCCTCACTTAAAACTATATACTGTATGTGTGTGTGTGTATTCTATCATCTATCATCTATCATCTATCATCTATCATCTATCATCTATCATCTATCATCTATCATCTATCAATCTATCAATCTATCAATCTATCAATCTATCAATCTATCTATCAATCATCTATTGTCATCTGTCTATCATCTCCTTTTCACTCAAGATCCCAAAATCTTTGGTGTAATTTGTAATTGCTTGTTCCAATATTACTTTATTTATTTATCTATTTATCTATTTATTTATCTATCTCACCACACACATAAAACAGATTTTCTAATATCAATTATTCCAATAACTTGCCATGATTGCAAGGGAAATAAATAATAAATTTTCAGCATAGTCCATCTTACCCATCCATAAAGGGTAATATCCTGCTATATTTTCATTTCCAGTGCTGGTGGCTGATAAATATTAGCCTAAATATATATTTGCAAATCAGATAAACTAAAGCCACCTTCCTCAAATGGTAATCTCAGTTTAGCTAAAGAAAACCTTGGTAGTCCACTATTCCAAAGAAAGTTGCTAAGTAAACTATCAATCTAAAGGAAATATTTATTTGGTATGAACATAGGAATACCTCTAAGGACGTAAATCAAATGAGGGACAGGATTGTAGCTATCTCGGAAAACTGAAAGGAAACCCCCTGTATCTTATGAAATAAGAAAAAGAAATAACAGCATGAAAGAGTAAATAGAGAAACCAATGAAAATACTGGTGTTCTTTGCTTTGAGAATATAATTGATGTCGTCTAGACAGTAATTGTTTCACAACTAAGGCACGTGTTGTAAAAATGTTAGACAAGCCACTGACGCGCTAAAGGACAAGTTATCCGATCTGTTAGCTCCCCTCATTCTCCCTACAAATAGAAACCCCAAAAGCAAGTTAAAGCATGTTCAGAAAATCTTGGATAGACAAAATGAAGAGAAAAAGAAGGAAAAGGGGCAAAAGTAAATTAATCTTCGTGCAGTGAATAACCACAGAGAAAATGCCCAGGAGTTATTATTTCTTATAACAATCCAAGATAGATGAGCAACCTGTATGTAAAACTCTGATGAAGGACATACAAAAAAGACAATGGCTTTCCATTTTTAAGTTAATCAGCACTCAAGTGATATATTTTTGAAAAATAAGAAAAAGGATTAATCAGGAGCTAAAGAGAGGAAGAAGACAAGCATTTTATTTCCATCACGTGAAGATGAAATATACATAACATAATAAAGGGTTGCTGTCAGCTCTCTGCAGGAAGAGCACCTGGAAGATTAAAGCTGTGGACATAACATTAACAAAGTACAGACCACACTGAATTAATGAGCATGGGAGACAGACATTCAGTAGAGTCTTAATTTATTTTCCTTCTCGAGCTCATCCTTTAAGAAAATGACAGTGTCTTCTTATCGATTTTACACTCAGAGATCAATCAGAATTGCCCTGACTCAGACAGAATTTACAACGCTCTATGACATTGCCTGGAGCACCTGGGCCTAAACAGACATTACAAGGAAGCAATAGATCAGGTTTGTATGTAGAGCCTGACATGCTTAAAAATAAGCTAATCTGTGGTGGAATTTCCTTCTTTTTGACAAGTTGCTCTGCCCAACTCTTTAGTCTTTTGTAACGAATTTCTCCCTTAGTTCCCCTATTAATTATAATATGGGTAGAGGATTCATGCATTTA
Source organism: Charina bottae (assembly GCA_023362775.1). NCBI lineage: Eukaryota > Metazoa > Chordata > Lepidosauria > Squamata > Charinaidae > Charina > Charina bottae. The sequence goes on from JALMGJ010000007.1 coordinate 34,295,171, forward strand.
GGCCCTCAGGGACGTCATCTGCTCTACAGTTTTAGATAAAATATAAACTAACTTATCACTCCTACTTAAACAATGTGAAATGTCACTTTGATGCACTCCATAAAAAACCAAAGGTGTTCCATCAAGAGCTATGATCAATTCTGACATGCCAACAATATCAGAGTTAAATGATGGGCCCTGGACATTCCTAAACAGCCCTTGGTGGAAATTGCTATATCCGGAAGATCTTTTGTGCAAGTAACTAGCTGTATTAAATGCAATAATTATAGAAAAGACACTGTGATGCTCAGGCAATTGTTGGATAAGCCCAGTTCTTTCATGCTACCATTTATCTTGTAACAGGGGATTGCTCTGGTGCTGACTTTATACACCAGGGAATGGAATACAGATCCTTTGCATTAAAGCGATGAAATTCCAGCACTCAGACCTGCTTCCTATGCAACTTTTGCTTTTCAGTAGATGGGGTTGCCCAGCTAATGGATTCTTTTTGGACTTAAAATAAATCAAACCAAAAAGTTAGAATGCTGTGTTGTCTTCCAAAAAAAACATGTGTATGCCTACCACTAGACACCGAGAAGAGATGGTGGTGGTAACAGTGACTCTATTCAGCTGGTCTTTATGAGCTTCCTATTCATTGCCCTCTGAACCTCCTAAACTGTCTGCTGTCCTTAGGTGTCACAGAAGGCTATCCACTTTCCAATGTTGAAGTAAACTTCACCTTCTGTGTCCAATTGGCTTCTATGTACGTATATAGGGAATAGATGTACAGTATATGAATGTAGAAGATCGTCTTGTCCTTTACTATAGACACAAAGGATGACTTTCTTGTGCCAACGTTGCATTTTAATACTTTACTTGCTTAGAGACGCATCTATATATGATATGAGAAGAGGCCCTTGGTGAAATCTAAATGATATTTAATGTATTTAAAACTTATTAATCCACCTTTAAAAACACATATAGACAAATAGTTCTTCCAGTACGATGGGGTAGATCAGTTGCAGCACATAGGCATCCCCTCCACCCCATCCCCAAATCAAGCACTCCCAGCCACGTCTTCAGGTATAGCCTTCAGTATGCCATAATGTGGTTCTTAGCTTGAAAATGGTTGCTTGATCCTCAGGACTATGGGACTAGTAGCATGGAGAGACAAATAGTCAAGTTCCTAATAGAATCACCAAACAGAAGAGCAAAGTTCTCTTTAAATTGATAGTTACCAGTAAATTGTTAGTAATATAGCACCAGCCGAGACTTCAGGGCAGGGGAGGAGGTGTGGCTGTTGTCATCCGGGAATCTCTAATGGCCATCAGGGGCCCTGCTCCACAAGTGACCGGGTGTGAGACTCTGTTCTTTAAGTTGGGCTCTCGGGAACAGTTGGGAGTATTGCTACTGTACCAGCCTCCCTGCTGCGTAGCAACCTCCCTGCCTGAGCTGCTGGAGGCCGTCTCAGGGTTGGCAGTTGAGCTCCCTAGGCTTATGGTTCTGGGGGACTTTAACTTGCCTTCCCTGGGACGAACCTCTGAAGCAGCACGGGAGTTCATGACCACCATGGCGGCCATGGGCCTGTCCCAGATCATTCAGGACCCAACTGGAGACAGTGGCCTCATCCCGGATCTAGTTTTCTTGTCAGAGCAGTGGCAATGTGATCTGAGGGGAGAACTACATCTTTCCCCTTTGTCATGGTCAGATCACGCCCTGGTGACCTTGAGATTCTCCTATGCTACCCCCCTCCGCAGGGAGGCTGGACCTATTCGATTGGTCCGCCCCCGGCGACTGATGGACCCGTTAGGATTCCAGAGGGAGCTGGGGGTTATACCGGAAGATCTGCTGCACGGTCCAGCGGAGGGTCTGGCTGCTGCCTGGAATAGAGAGGCGGCTGGGGCCTTGGACAGGATCGTGCCTGTGCGGCCTCTCTTGTCCAGTCGAACCCGACACTCCCCCTGGTTTACGGAGGAATTGAGGGTTCTGAAGAGGATTAAGAGATGCCTAGAGCGCCGCTGGAGGAAAACAAAGACTGAATCCGACCGAACACAATCTAGAGCCGCTATTAAGGCCTACCTTGTGGCGGTAAGAGCGGCGAAACATGAATATTTCTCGGCTCTTATTGCATCCGCAGAATGCCGTCCGACGGCCCTGTTTAAGATTACCCGATCCCTTTTGGGGAAAGGGGAGTCGGAAATCCATCTGCAGGGCCGTGCTGAGGAATTTTCGAAGCATCTGCAGGATAAAATCGCTCGGATTCGCTCCAAGTGGGATTCCGAGCGTGAGTCAGAGTCTGGAGAGATACCCAGGGAACGTACTCACTTTGTTATCTGGGAACAGTTTGATCCTGTTGGACCTGAGGAAGTGGACAGAGTTCTCCGGACTGTAAATGCCACCACCTGTCATCCTGTAGATCCATGCCCCTCCTGGCTGGTGAAAGCAGCTCGGGAGGGGACTTGTAGTTGGGCCCAAGCGATGGTGAATGCATCCTTGGGAGAGGGGGTGTTCCCGGCAGCTTTCAAGGAGGTGCTGGTGCGCCCCCTTCTCAAGAAGCCATCGCTGGACCCTAGTATACTGGATAATTTTCGTCCAGTCTCCCACCTCCCCTTTTTGGGAAAGGTGGTTGAGAAGGTGGTGGCGTTGCAGCTCCAGGGGATTCTGGATGAAACGGATTATCTGGACCCTTTTCAGTCAGGTTTCAGGCCGGGTTACGGGACGGAAACTGCATTGGTCGCACTTATGGATGATCTCTGGCGGGAGCGAGATGGAGGTAGTGCATCCATTCTCGCTCTTCTTGACCTCTCAGCGGCATTCGATACCGTCGACCACGGTATCCTTCTGGAACGGCTTAGGGAGTTGGGGGTGGGCGGCGTGGTTATACGCTGGTTCGCCTCCTTCCTCCGAGGCCGGACCCAGTCGGTGTTGATTGGGAGCGAGAGATCCAGCCCGCGGGCCCTTTTTTGTGGGGTCCCACAGGGCTCGGTACTCTCTCCGCTCCTTTTTAACATCTACATGAAACCGCTGGGAGAGATCATCCGACACCACGGGGTGAGGTATCATCAATATGCCGATGATACCCAGTTGTATATCTCCATCCCGGGTGAAGTAAGTGATGCAGTGACCACCCTGTCCAAGTGCCTGGGGGCTGTAGGGGCCTGGATGGGGAAAAACAGGCTTCAGCTGAACCCTAGTAAGACGGAGTGGCTGTGGATTAATGGCTCCTTGTCTTCTGGGAAATTGTCATCTTTAATTCTGGATGGGGTTGCACTACCCCAGACAGATCCGGTGCGTAACTTGGGAGTTCTCCTGGATTCACGACTCCTGCTTGAAGAGCAGGTGGCAGTCGTGACCAGGAGAGCTTTTGCACAACTTCGGGTTGTGCGCCAGTTACGCCCCTTCCTGGAACAAGTGGCCCTTCGAACAGTCACTCATGCCCTGGTTATCTCTCGCATAGACTACTGTAACGCGCTCTACATGGGGCTACCCTTGAAGAATATCCGGAAGCTACAACTGATCCAGAATGCAGCTGCGCGGACTGTTTTGGGTGTCCCAAGGAGGACTCATGTAACACCTTTGCTGCGCAAGCTGCACTGGGTTCCAGTTTGCTTCCGGGTACAATTCAAGGTGTTGGTTATCACCTTTAAAGCCCTACATGGCATGGGACCAGGATACCTAAGGGATCGTCTCATCCCCATCACTTCATCCCGTCCCACCCGGGCATGCAGAGAGGGCATGCTACGGATCCCATCGGTTAAGGAGTTCCACCTGGCGGGGTCTCGGAAGCGTGCTTTCTCTGCTGTTGCCCCTGCCCTTTGGAACATTCTGCCCCCGGAGATCAGACAGTCCTCCTCACTCCTGGACTTCCGAAAAAGACTCAAAACCTGGTTTTGTCAATATGCTTGGGGTCAGAAGGAGATTGGAGATACTTGGAGATGGCTAGCACCTTAGATTCGCTCTGAGGGGCCCTTTTTATAACTTAAGAATACTCTGCCTTTGGATTCTATTTTACTCATTATATTTTAAATTATGGTTTATTATGTATGTTTTTATTAGAAATGTATATTAATGATTTTAATTCTGTTGTAAACCGCCCAGAGTCCCCCTTGGGGGAGTTGGGCGGTGATAAATCCAATAAATAAATAAATAAATATGGCCTTCTCTATGGAATATAATTCCAGAATGTTGATGCCACAACAGTAAAGGCTGTATTTTTGTGCCCTTCTTTGGAATCTCAGTCAAATGGAGTGTAGAATACAGCAAACATAGAATAAGGTGGCCTTTGAAGTGGCAGATCCTAGCTAATTTTTGTTGAATTGAGACCTGAAATGGTAACTAATGCATGCCAAATAGGATCAGACTTATATCTTCTGACTTGCCTGTGCTAGGCCAACTGCATTTGGACTGACTGACTTTGGGGGGCATTATTAATTTATTGGTTGTTGATTGATTAGAAGTGCTTATATGTTTCAGTTTAAAAAACAAATCTATGTGGGCAGGCACACATAGGGAGGAGTACAGTCCAGCTTTATGCTTACTAGAGTATGATTGTGGTTTGGCTCATACTCATAATCCAAAACCAGTAAAATATACTCCTAATCATAGATGCTACTGTATCAGTTCAATCAACACCTTCAAGATATAACTAGGAATACAATTTCCTCCAGAGTAACCCATATGCCAGAATCCTAACCACTGAATAATGGTAAGTCTGTCCAGGCATTATAAAATCCAGAGTGCCCACCCAGCAAGTATTCCAGATGATCCCCAGCCCCAGTATTGCTCAAATGACATCTGCTTCCTCTAGACCAGGGGTCGGCAAACCGCGGCTCGCGAGCCTCATGCGGCTCTTTGGCCCCTTGAGTGTGGCTCTTCCCCAGGCAGGTGTGGCAGGCGTGGCGGGGGCAGGCGCGGCAGCGGGCGTGGCGGGGGCAGGCATGGCAGCAGGCGTGGCGGGGGAAGGCACGGCAGCGGGCATGGCAGCAGCAGGCCCTAAGTGTGCACGATTGGCCCGCAAACTCCCGCCTGCAAACCCCGCTCCCGCACTGGATTCCCCACCAGCTTTACTTTGCCTGGACTGGGGGCGTGAGCGGCTCCGGAAGAGAAGCGACTGGAGCAGTCGAGCCTCTTTCCCTTCTCCTTCTTCCAAACCTCCCCCGCCCCCTTCCACACGATTGGCCCCCGCCCACAAACCCCACCCCCTTCCACGCGATTGGCTCCCACCCTCAAACCCCGCCCCCTGGCCCTCGAGTGATATTATAAATTTTATAAATGTCAAAATGGCTCCTGGCATAAAAAAGTTTGCCGACCCCTGCTCTAGACCATAGCTTTCCAAACTGTGTGTCGCGACACTTTAGTGTGTCGCAACACACAGTTTAGTGTGTCGCAACACAACCTGGAAGTGGCGGTGGGGGCATGCATGGGGGCGGCATGGGGGCGCATGCGGGGGCGGTGTGTGTAGTGGTGGCATCAACAACGGCAGTGACGCGCCATCAGCGCTTCCACGTTTTAACGGAGGCTGCCGCCGCTGCCCCCACCGTCATGCACGCCCCTGCCCCCGCGCACGCGCGCCACCACGCCACCACCACTGCCACCGTTGGTGTGTCGCCAACGGCGGCAGTTTGGAAAGCACTGCTCTAGACATTCCCCCATTCAGTTTATACATCTGCAAGAAGAAAAAGCCTTTCTGTATATGAGTATGTGCATGTAGCTTTTACACCGGTCACAATCCTACATTATCAGGATCCAGGTTTGTATGAAAACCAATGCAAGACAAAGATTTAATCTGAGCTTTGGCAGTGAAGAGGTAGAAATCACATGGAGATTGCTCTGGTTCTTAAGATGGCTGAACAGGATTAGTATTTCTGCCCTACCTGGATTCCATTTTAAGTTCTTCTCAATATCTGTCCATTTGCTGCTGTCAAGCACAGATCCATCATTTCTCTCCTATATCAAGGGAATGGAGGGATTCATTTTCATTACCTAATATCTGGTTTCCTCATAAACCTCAGACATCTAACCAACTGGTACTCCCTTGTTCTTTTGAGACTGCTCAGTAAAATCCTAAATATGTCCACTTAGAAAAAATCCATTTAGTTTAACAGGACTTATTCCCAAATAAACATATAGAGGTATACGATTACAGCTTTAATTGATTACTGATTATTCTATAGAAAATATCCAATATCCCTGCAGAAATTTTTTTAATATAAATTTTATTGAATTTTGATTATACACAGTTAAAAGTTAGAAACAGAAAAAGAAATACAAATACAAATCAAAGAGAGAAGAAAAAAAGTGTAGTAAAGCAAAGAAAAAAAGAAAAAGATGAAACATAGAAAATAGTCAACTTCCGACTTATCTCTGGTCATGGTTATATAAAGAATTTATCTTACTTGCTAGGTCTATATATAATATTAAAAACATTTCTTGTCTAATATATCCATTTATATATATTTTGATCTTTCAATCCTCATACAAGCTTTGCCCCTCCTGCATTTTGCAAATAGTCTATTAATAATTTCCACTCATTAAGAAAATAATAGTATATATATTTAGTCTTCATAACCCGGGGGCTTTACCCCCCCCCCCCGTAAGTCGCAAATAGTCCATCGGTAGTTTACATGCAATCTTATATCCTTGATAAAATCCAATTTTCCCAATTTTTAAGAAGTCCTTATAGGTCATTTACCTCTATTTCTTACTTCTATCTATGAAATGCTTCTTACGTTCTCCTGGTGCATCCCTCATATCTGTCTTGTATCCTTTAAACACTTTTTTTTCTCTAGCATGCCATGGATTAACTCTAAAAGTTTTATCTATTTCCAAATCCACATCTTGTTCTCTTATTTCTAGAAATTTAATTAATTCAGAGATAGTCCTTTCTCTTGCTTTTTCATTTAGTTGTTCTAGGGATGCACTCAATCTCCTAATATGTACCTTTTCTATCATTTCTACAAGGACAATAATATCTGAGTTGTATTCAACTTCTTTAATAAAACTTTCTGAGTTGACCTCTAATTTCTGCATCTGACCTTGCATCTCTTTAAATTCCCCTGATAAGGTATTAACCAGTTCCTTAACTATTTGCTCATCTTTTTCAAATTCTTGTTCTATTTCCTGGGTTGGATCTTCTTTCGTCTCTTCCTTCTTCTTAACTATTTGTTGTCCCAATAAATCCATCTTTTTGTCCATCTTTTTTTCTAAAGTAAATAAATTTTCTATCCGCTTGTTGATTAGTTGCCCCAAGTCATCCATTTTTTTATTTAATACAGTAATTGCATCCAGGATTGCATCCATAATTCTTTCTTCTTCTGCAGGTGGAGTTTCCATAGATGCACTTCCAGTTCCTTTTTTTTTCTCTTTGTCTCTCTTCATCCTCAATGCCATATTCATCATAATGTAGATAATATTCCTGTAAAAAGAAAAAAAGGGGGAGAAGAGAGGGAGGAAAATAAAAAAAGGAAAAAAGAGATAATAATTGTTGCAATAATTATTTACAAAAAGGAGAGAGTAAGAAAAATACCAAAAATAAAAACAATCCTTTAAAAAATAGTTGTCATAACACCAGGATTGTAATCCATACAAAAGTCAAAAACAGTCCTTTAAAAATAATTGACATCATAATTCATTTGTAATCCCAATATCCCTGCAGAAATTTAAATACAAGGAAAGGGCTCGAGATCTTAGCTAACATGGTTTAACTCAGTGAAGTTGCGTTTCTTATGCTATTGCCGATTATTTTCTTTTACAACTAAGCTTAAATATGCATAGTATTAACAGCAGAGAGAATATAGATAAAAGGCATGAATGAACAAATAATAGAATATATTTATATTGGTTTTCATGATGCATAAAGCTAAACCAGTCATGAAAAATTACACTGTTATTGTTTAGAATGAAACTAAGCTATGAAATCTGGATCCTGGAAATCATCTGCTTCACCATTTCAATATGGAGAAAGAAAATTCAGTTCTGTTATGAATGATAATTTTTGAGGCAGTGCTGAATAGCTGAATGAAAGTATGCTTTTTGCATGTTTCTTCATCTAGTATACATTGATCATATTCCCTTTTGTTCCTAAGCAACCAAATTTCTGCACCAAGATTGCACAAGATTCCTTCCATCTGCTGCTCTCACAGTCAATATAGAAATAAGCAAATAAATAAATAACATTTTAAATTTATTGTCAAAGGCTTTCACGGCCGGAGTTCAATGGCTGTTGTGGGTCTTCCGGGCTGTGTGGCCGTATTCTGGAAGTTGTGGTTCCTAACGTTTCGCCAGCATCTGTGGCCAGCATCTTCAGAGGGCAGGAGCACAGACAGAAGCGAAATCTCTGTGCCCAGGTAGAGTGGCAATGTTTTGTTTGTTTTCTATTTATAGAGCTAAGTTATAGGAGATTAGGTGGAATATATTTTTCCACTCATCAGCCACTCGTTAACATTTCAACACAACAAAAAACCCCACCTAATCTCTTATAACTTAGCTCTATAAATAGAAAACAAACAAAACATTGCCACTCTACCTGGGCACAGAGATTTCGCTTCTGTCTGTGCTCCTGCCCTCTGAAGATGCTGGCCACAGATGCTGGCGAAACGTTAGGAACCACAACTTCCAGAACATGGCCACACAGCCCGGAAGACCCACAACAGCCAACATTTTAAATTGTTTTCTTCTATTAATAGGTACCACTTCGGTGGGAAGGTAACAGCGTTCCGCGCGCGTCATGTGGCCACATGACCGTGGAAGCGTCTTTGGACAACGCTGGCTCTTCGGCTAACAAATGGAGATGAGCACCGGCCCCTAGAGTCGGACACGACTGCACAAATGTGCGGGGTGAACCTTTACCTTTTTATGCCAATCCTGAACTGTCTATAGAGAAGTAAGATCCACCAAAACTTACTGAGTTCAGCATTCAGAACAGTATTTCCAGGTTTAAATACTGAGTTTTTGGTTCCCTTGATTACTGACTGTAATTCCTTACTGAGAGTTCATTCAACCATCAGAAATGGATACATGTACAAACTAACTTAGGTATCTCCTACAAGAAAATGAACCTCTCCTTTTTTTCTATTGGTGTTTTATCAGACCAAGCACACTGATTATTCTAAATTTCAGAAGTGCAAAGTAGAACTGAAAGTAGTAAGGCTAATTATCAGTACTTAGTAACATTTATTTATTTATTATTATTCAAATTTATATGACCGCCCATCTCCCCCAAACCATGGCTTAGTGTTCCCAGTCTGCCAGCTGCCTTGGAGATCTCATAGGGTGGGATTTATTTATTTATTTTATTCAATTTATATAAGGATGATAGGGAATGAATGAAAAAAAAATACATAAATCACAGTTTTAATTCCCTTTTGCTTGTGTTTATTTCTCCTTGAGCAGGGTTTGTAAGAATTATATGAAAAAAAGAAGCATTTGGCATGGGCATGACTCAAATAAAAGATATATATTATAGCATTTCTGTTGTGTCTCTTACTGTTTCATTGACTAAGCTGTGGGCAGCTATGAATTACTGAGTGTTGAGATGAGTGATTATCATTTTGTTATTTGTTAGAAGGACGCTTTTCAAGTACTGATTTAAAAATACATACTTTTGTTCCAATACAATGCATATAGACATTTGCTTTAGTTTATGAGCATACTATTGTAATTTGTTAATCAGATCAACTGCACATCTCATCTATAAGCTTTCAAACTTCTGTTTAAAAGCAGAGGTTATGCAGAATCTCAAGCATAAATGCAAACAATTGTGGTGCCTATCAGAATGAAAATAAAGTACGAATCTAATTATATACCAGAAACTGCTATGCTGTAAGAAATGTTGTAGCAGGCTAATATGCTATGGTGCCATAACATTAGATGGGTAGGAATGGGAAAGTAGTTATATTTATATAGTAAAATGAAATACTAGTAAATGTGTTATTAGGATAGGACTAAGAAACAGCGTTCCACGCACGTCATGCGGCCACATGACCGTGGAAGCGTCTTCGGACAACGCTGGCTCTTCGGCTAACAAACGGAGATGAGCACCGGCCCCTAGAGTCGGACACGACTGCACAAATGTGCGGGGGGAACCTTTACCTTTTTTAAGAAAAAGTACAAACAGTATAGTACAATTTGATCTGGAGTACAGTGCAAAACAGAGGTATGTCAGTTTGGGCCAATGGACACATTTAGAAATATGAAGTTTGGTTGTGACTGTTCTTCCAAAATGGCTGTCAGGAGTAGGTGCTTATTCACAAGACAGCGGCAATGGTGGTATGTACAGACACAAAACAAGGTAGCTTCCCAGGATGCTCTCTACTAATCTAGGTTACCTTTGTTTTGTTTTTTAAGTTCAGGTGGAAATCCATGAAGCAAAGCTACTACCACTGCCTACCATTTTAATATTCTCAGGCCATTTCACCATCATTGTATTCAGGCCTCTTCATAGCATCACTCAGCTGTCATAGAAGCGATTAAATTCAATTTAAGGCAAAAATTACTCTAATATTGTAACTAAAATATAAGATGCAACAGGAGGTCTAACAGGTTCCAAAAAAGTTGTTTCTGCCCAATTTTGCCCACAGGCACTAAATTACCAATGGGCAATGAGGTTATAATTGTGGTCCAAGAATCTGGGATTGATGCTCATATGTTGGTCTAGTTAAATCATAATCCACAGTTTTCTTCTTTCCTACAGGGTTGGGTACTGTGGATCACTCAAATTCATCTATATTTAATTTTCAGGATCTCATTCATGACAAGCGGATCAGCGAACAGGAATCTGTGGTGATTGGAAATTCAAAATCCTCAGCTGCTTTCAAGTGATGGCAAAGTTATCTGCAGACAAGTAACTTAGGAGAAGGAAGAAGCACCACACTGTTAAGGAAGCACAATATCTTCCATGCCAATATACAGGGTACAGAAGCAGGAACTTTAGGCAGGAACTTTGGAATGAGATGGCCCAATGAGAGAAAACTTGGTGATGGATTGAGAAAAAAATTCATTAAGTTGCCCACAAGCATACACCAAAGAACTTCTTGCACCAAAGCTGAGGTTACTTCTGCTATAGAGGTGCTACTAAAATATGTCCCACAGTGTCAGCTGATTTTTTTTGTGTGTTGTTAATATTTCGGCATTTACTACCACTCCTAACTACTAATCTTTGTGTTCTAATACTCTTTCTTCAGGGGGTGTGATGGCTCAGCAGTTAAGACGCCAGGCTTGTCAATTGGAAGGTCGGCGGTTCGAGACACAAGCGCCGCGTGACGGAGTGAGCTCCCGCACTCACCCCAGCTCCTGCCAACCTAGCAATTCGAAAGCATGCAAATGCAAGTAGATGAATAGGTACCACTTCGGTGGGATGGTAACAGCGTTCTGCACACATCATGCTGGCCACATGACCGCAGAAGCATCTTCGGACAACGCTGGCTCTTCAGAAAAATAACGGAGATGAGCACAGGCCCCTAGAGTCGGACACGACTGTGTGGGGGAACCTTTACCTTTACTCTTTCTTCCCTTTTGCTTGATGATGATCTCAACCCTGCAGACTCCTTCCTTCTTATGTGGACTTCGTTTAACAAATTATATGAATGACCAGCATCAAGCCCTGCCCAAGAAGTTTTGCTGACTGAGAAGGACAAGAGAGTCCCTTCTCCCAGCATTTTATATATGGAAGGTAACCGGTATGGAACCTAAATCCTATTTCAGTATTGGAGACAGGACATTGTCCTCCCCTGCTCCTATAGGTAATAGGTTAGCTCAGAGCTTTCCAAACTGTGTGTCGCGACACAAAAGTGTGTCGCCACACACAGCGTGGTGTGTCGCCACACCACCCGGAAGCGGCGGCGCGCGCGTGCATGGCAGCTGACACACGCCCTCCTGTGTCGTCGCCGCGCGCACGCGCCCCCGCGCCGCCATGCCGCCGCACCGCCGCTGGCGTGTCGCCAGCGGCGGCACTTTGGAAAGCCCTGGGTTAGCTTATGAGATACAAGGCAGTGATCTGACTCACTCACACATCCCTGCCCATCTTTCAACCCAATGCCTATAACCTGAGGCACCTGCCTTATTTTGCCTAAGGTTCTGGCCAGAATAAACGAGTGTTCATAACACTGTTTGTGTGACATGCACATTTTCTGCTTATATCAAAACTGTCCCTCTAAATGGTACTTACATTATCTTTACATTTATACAGCCTGGCAAATGGAATTTACTTTCCAACATAATACAGGGCATATGTCAAATGACACCAGCCCTTAATTACCTTTGCCTGGAGAATATTATGTACCCTGTTGCAAGGAAAGTCTAACTAAAAATTGTCACTGATAATAAAACCTAGTGTTATCTCGAAAGGACCAAATTCTTTGAAAAATCTAATCAAAGGACCATTTAACTTAATCGTTCAAATCAAGGGCCAAAAATAGCAGTTTTTCTCCCCCACCCCCTTTTGTTTGGTTTGATGCAATAGAATTCCAATCTGTAGGGGGTATAATGATGTGTTCATTTGCTACCTCCCTTATTCTATTAAAGCATGACTTTAATTTTGTTTGTAGAGCTTTTTTCTGCATTGCCATTTATAAGAAATGATATAATTTTTAATATCGTGGAAACATACAGTATGTACAAGACTAAAATTCTCCTAGAGCTGGACAGTCACAATATATGTTACAAAGAAAAGAATGAACAGTAATTGACCAATAATTTGCTCTTTCACAAAATCAGATCTGTTCAAATGTTCAAAAACCAATAGACCCTCATTGCTGAAATCAAACTGCTAGTAATGATGTATGAATATATAGTTTTATAATGTGTGGTCTTTTCACTATTCCCTATATTTTGGAACACATCGTTGCTACCTACAATTCAGACATAGGACATATTCAAATTTCCCCCATTTTATGTTTCCCATGCTCGTTCAGCATACGTGACATTTAGGAATCCTGGTGATCTAAGATGTTTATTTAATCACACTTTAAAAAATGTCCTATTTATTTATTTAATTTAAATGGGCCATAGATTCTGTAGACTTCTTCCCACTCCTTGAACAGGAATCTTGTATTATTAGTGGAGATAATGTACATGTCAAAAAGAAGCCTCAAAAGCACTTCCTGTGCACTTGACAGGTTGACAAAATATTTCTCCTATCCTTTCCTAATTGAGCCACAGTACAAAGGAAGACATTATAATAATATTAATAATAGTTACATGGATATTTGTAGGTACTGTGTAACCCTTCAGTCCATTTTCCCAGACAATGGCAACTACAAAGAGGCTTCAAAATAGAACATCACACAATATGAATGCCACTTTTTTCTATCTTACATTTTAAAAACATCATTGAAATCAGAAAGTTCATTTACAAAGGACTGGCAGTTGCAATCACAGCAATAATGTAGTGCTGAGAAAAAAAGGGTAATTGGTTTGGTAAAGATCGCTTTCCATTACACCATAAAGCACTACACAATAGGAAAGGTCGCCAATTAAGCAATCATGAATACCAAGTACTGAAGCTGATGAAAATAGGGCAGTGGTTTAAATAGATTTGCAAGCAATTTACCTTTTCACAATGTTGGCAATCTGATGCAATTTGCTTGCAATTTTGTCTGCTTTCAGTAGCACTCGAAGCTGACACTACACAGACCAAATGGCAAGAAGGCCTGCATAGAAAATGTAAAACTATCTTGGCTGCATCAGGCAACCAGAATGGTGGTTCATCAGGAAAATTACAACAATTAACATAAGTGCTGCAAAAATCAACACTTTAAATGTCACACTCTCTAGTCTGTCCAAAGACTGTAAAAGTACCATCTCCATTGCTGGACTAACAGTAAATATGAAGCAATCACCAACAAGCCTGGAGGCTGATGGCTTTACAATTGATGTGACATTCTCTGAGTGATAAAATAGCCTCTCATTTGACAAAAGTAAGTATTTTTCTTCTTTAGATTTAACCTGGATTATGTCAACACAAAACTTACATTTGATTTTTTTTCAACTTTTCTTCCTACAAAACTGGTTGGTTTCCTCCCTACTCTTACCCTTAGTTTTGCTCAGTTGTGGCTTCCTCTAAAGAAACCAACCCTTGATATAGCAGAAAATTCTGCCTGCATTGACAAAAACAAAATCAAGTATTGATCTTTAACTTTTCAGTGTCTAAGACTTACATCAATATCTGCTTTGCAGGCTGGAAGCGAAATGTCTATGGCTCAGCCTTAGTTTTATTGTCTAGAGGAGGACCAGAAAACAAAGGTACTCTCTTGAGCTTTGACCGGGAAGACAGGATGCCATCACATCCATTTCAGTGTAAGTCAACAAATGTTCAAGAAGGAAGACTCTTGGAGTAATTGATATCTCACATTATTGCTCCCGTGTTAGGGAAAGAGATAAAATTGTCAGGCAGTGAATCAAATTGACTTATAGAGTCTACTTAATGATTTATTTTCCTTGAAAGGTAGGAACGGAACAAACTAGCAATGTTATTTTAGTTGACCTCATGGAAAGAAAAATAGGATTGGGGAATGGAGGAAAGGTGCATCCCTTTTCCTGATCTTATGTTCTTATGCCTGTATTGACTCTCAGCTTCGGATACCTGTGAACTTGCTAATGGACAGAAGATGACAGATCAAAAGATTGTGCTTAAATTGACATATTGAAGATTCTAGGCTTTTAGTGGAGAAAAAAAAACACCAAAACTACACTGGCAGTTTACAACTTTTAAGATCCTATGGCTATTTATAAAGCTGGAAGACTAAAGGTCAGCTGAGTTAGTTCTATAATAATGTAATTCTATGAGTTACCAAAGGAAGTTCCATTGAATTCAGTAGGGCTTATTTCCAAGTTAATTTGTATAAGATTGCAAGCTAAGTTATTGCTTGGATGTAGGTCCAGTTTATTTCCATAAAACACTGATATATAAAATGATTTCAGGTATAAACTGTACTGAATCTTGGTGCTTTTTCTATGGTGGAAGGCTTTTGAGTATTAACAATTGATTCTTATTTGTTTTTAATATTTAGTGTTATCATTTTACTTTCTTTGAAGTTTATTGTTATTACTGATTGCAATGGAAAATTACATTATCCTAGAAACCCACATATTAGTATAATAAATAAATAATTTGCAACTCAGTAGGCTTGTTCTAGCTTAATGCTATGTTTATTCATTCCACAAATGTATAGGTACTGCGTGGCAATTACACTGATCAGTGTTTTAAAAACTACCGATGTGCAAGAAGTTTTGTATGCTCACAATTCCAGTTTCTCAAACACAATGGATCAGCTGTCAGTCAAGCAACCTATGGCACTTGGAACTGATAATAATAGGTCCAAGCTCAAATGGCACATTGGAATCTTTGTGATAGAGTTTCCTGTCATGAATATATCCCTCACAAAAATGAAATAGTAATTGGCTTATCCAATCTGTTGTGTAATCATCTGCTGCATGGCTGGAATTTATGGGAATTGTAATTCCATCAAATCTGGAGAGCATCCAGCAGGGCAAGTCTGGCATAGAACCTTGTCTTTGTAACAAAGGATATCAGAAGAAGTGAGTCAGATGAACCACAACAGCATCTGGTAAGGAGAGGATGGACATTCTGCTCCATTCAGAAATATCTCCTTGCCACAGGTATCAGTTTACACATGTAGAGTGTTTATATGTTTCCCATCCTTTTTTTAAGCCAAAATGAACAGTTTTGCTGCTGGTTGCTATACTAACATTAGCCAGTAACTGGGAATATAATCCTGCATAAATTACTCGTTTTTAAAAAGGTAATATTTTTATTTATGATATGATGTGACGTTACATTTATATCACATATTTTCTCCATGAGCTAAAAGCAGTTACTAAGGATGGGCTAAAAATTTCCACCTAAAAGCATTTTGAGTTCAAAAGGGCTATGAAATGAAATACTGTTTTTTCGGTCAAAGACCAGCAAAGGGGCTATTCTGAGCATCCTGAGTTTGAAAGAAAACATACGTGACCCAAGAACTTTATTTGGAGATTGGAACAAAACATGCTGTTTTGAATGGGACTGTTCATGTATTGTGGTCCTAGACATTAACCTTAAAAACAGGCTATTTCGACCTTGAAACAGCATTTGAACATGAAACAAGTTGTTTCTAGAGTTCTTGAAGTTTGTTTTTGAGCTTGGTATAGAACACCTAAGCCAATCTGAATTTGTTCCAGTGGAACACAGCCAACTCAGAACATTTGGATGGAATGTTTTGAGTTGGGCTGCTTTGTTCCAAGCATGAAACATAGCACATTTCCAATTTTGTGTACACCCATAGCAGTTACTTAATACTCCCATATTACTGTCACAACAATCTTATGAATTATGAATTAGGCATGCTGAGAAATAATGATTGGCCCAAAGTTACCCAGCCAGCTTCATAAATAACTGGAGATTTGAACATGTTCCTCTCTTCCTAGTCCAGCACTCTCACAACTACTCTTATTTCGTTAAATAAGAAGACAGGATGAGGTGGCAACCTCACTCCACCCTTTATCCTCCAATTACTGTTTGTATTGTGAGCTCATCTGAATGTCTTCAAGCTACAATCCATCTGGTGGAGATGACTTTACAGGACAGGCGGGATTTGTAGCTCCAGGTCAAAACTTATCTTGTTTATACTATAAATCACCATTCATTTAAACCATCATTAATTACTTGTAAGAAAGATATAATGAACCAGTACAGGTCACCAAATATTTAAGTTTTGCCCTTATATATACATAACTAATATACTTAGTCATGAAATCTTATGTATCTTATTTGTCATTGGATTTTAAAAAGCTCCTTGAAAACTTTGAATATTTAAGATGTTGATCTCATATTTCAGAGGCAATCCTATCCCAAGGTAAGATTCTGTTCTGCTCTGTACTGTTATCTTGTGATAAATAAGCATAAACAGAAACTTTTTTCTATTTGTGTTATAAAAAAATCACTTAATAGTTTATTTTCTCTGAAATTGGATTTACCTTTTTGTAGAAGGACAAAATTACACTAGAAATATTCAACTCCGAGCCTGGGACATCAGGTTGCACTTGATAAAACTTGTATACAACTTTTAAAAGTACAAGAAACACTTTTTTGTTGCAGCAGGTGAGCGTATTTCCTATGCTCTCAGCCTATAGATTGCCCAAAATCTTTGCATATACTGTACATATCTAAATATTTTGGTTCATACACTAACATTCCCTCAATTTCCACCTGAGACTGTGATTAGTTTGAAACTTTTCATATTAATCTATGTAACTACTTTGAAGCACCTAAGGTTGTTCTATGCCATATTTCAAACTGGTTTTGAAGCTGGGGGCACACTTATTGTTTAGCATGGAAGCTTCTTATTTAAAGAAGAAAAACTACATCAAGCATTCTTCTGAACAGACATCTATGGATTCAGCAAAAATACCTCTTTGGGTCCTATTCAGAAATAAAGATAGCAGGTGTACCCATTCACCATCAAATTAGGGTCATAAGATTCCTGCTAGATCCCAGCAAGGTCTGGTTCTCTGTTTCCCATAATGGCCCATCAGATTCTAATGAGAAGCCCATGAATAGGCCATGAGGGCAATAATATCCTTCCAGGTATGATCCCAAGAAACTGGTATTGAGAAGTATTCTATTCATTAGAACTAGCAGCCTTTGAAAGTTGAACTTGGCAAGAGTGTGTTGATTCCCTATTTAAAGCTGTCCAAGTTGAAAGTCATCACCAAACTCTATTCACTATCTTCATGCCATATTTACAACACCATAATTTTTATTAATACATTTTTTCCAAAACTAATAGTCAGTGATATAGTATCCTTTGCTTCAGCCTCCTCATTTGTATGTCTTTTCCTACATTGAAGAATAGTTGATAATATGCTTTAGCTCAATTATATAGGTAGAAATTTTCTGAGAGCCTCCCCATCTGCCTAAATGAAATAGCTTCCCCACACCAAAACAAATAAGCAGAGATATTCCTGCTGCCAGCAGTAACAGCCCAGCCAAACTCACTCTATATAGTTGTTTGCATAGGAGAGGACCACATACAGTACATTGCTTTGAGCTCCTGGAGAAAAGACAGTAAGTACAGAAAGGTAAGCTAATCTATGTCTTCATTACATGCTTTACTTTCATGCCACCTTGTACCTGTGTGAGTGATACTAATCACAAACTAAAAGCTGTAACAACTTTAGTTTTGTTTTCATCTAGGAATGAACAAAAAAAAACACGAGTTGAACATCACTTTTACGGTTTCTATTGCCCAGCACCAATGGGGAGATATTATTTGAGTCTGGAACTAGGCAAAGGAACTAAGATTATGAAGAAGACAGAATATTTTTCCTCAGATAAAAAGACAGCCTACCTGTGTTTTTAACTGCTTCTCAACCATAGATGTATGTGGCCAAGCTGGAATGTATGCCATTACATGCAAAAATCTTTTGGATTCTCACCAGCTAAACAGATGGCATGTATGGAGTTGGCAGTTAGGCACCCCTTTTAAATCCACTTTGCTTTCAAACATGGATGAATGTTGGGTTAAGCACAGAGCCAGACAGAACCATTTTTAAAATTCTTTTGCACTCAAGAAATATAACAAAGATTAGTGGTGTTGCTTGACTTGCTCAGAGAGTTACTGGCTCAACCCCAGTGGTTAAAAGATTATTGTTGAAAACCAAGGATTCTGAATTAAACCCAGAGTGAGTAATCCTAGTTGAACTGTCTGAAGGTTAGGCTATTCTATGTAAAATTACAGCTAATCTTTCTGTCATAGTCAGTGGTACAACTGATCATTACAGGGTGACTCTTAGGTTTTGCATCCATAAAGGAGCAAGTCTATGAAGATAATGGAGAAGAAAATGATATATATCTAGATTGTCTATGAATCTATAGATTGCCTTTCAATTAAAAATATCCAAGTCATGTACCAAAACAATACAAAAACCTTATTAAAAACAATAGGCTAATTCCCAAAGCTGAAAGCTGGAATACAAGGCATTGCTTAGCATTGCGAAATATATTTTCTTTATATGAAGCAAATTCGGGTTTTGTTATGATTCAAAAACTTTTTACAAAACTCTAGTCCTGAATTGTCATTTCAGAGCTTCATTATACTGCAAATGACTAAAATGCGTCAACTGTGCAAAAAAGGAGGGGATTAAAAAAAACTGTGCAAAAAAGGGGGGTAAAAAAACTGTGCAAAAAAAGGGGGGATTTTCTAAGTGAGCTAAGTGGTCTCTACACAGCCCTAGATTATATTAATATTTTGCCAATGTTGTCCTTTTGCTGAAAGTTTTCTTTCTCTGCAAAAGAGACTTTTATTTTTCTCAGGCTGTCTTAGAAATTATTTTCATGTGTTTTTGAGCTTGTGTTATCATTACAAGATATGAAGAGTATAGATATTGTTCTTTTCCTATTACCCACCACCCACCTCATCGCTCAGTAGCTTCCTGGCTGCCACGTCTAAACTGCCCAGTCTAAAACAGCTCAATGGCAGAAGGTTCCCCATGATCCTCTGTGGGGATTTAATTGTAGCATACCAAGCTGCAGAAGGTTGCAGAGCTCTGGATGACAATGGTTTAATTAAAGGTGGACCACTCACAAACATACCTTGACTACATTCTAAGGTAAGTATAAGGAACTACAATCCATTCATGAGACTTTTACTCATATATTCATTTTGGGAGGGGGGAAATCAACCCCATTTTTCCTATGAGAATGAATGAGAGTGATGACCAAATGTAGAAGAATTTGTTGACACAGTATTCAAGTATGAAGGTGACAAAGACTAAACTGCAAGCAAATAGTTGGGCCAATGTAAGGTACGGCTACAGGACAAAACACCTATAAAGTTTAGTGGAGCTATTTTGCTTGCTTCTCTATTATCCCTCAATCAGAGCTGGGCACTTTACAGTTTACTGACCATACGTACTTCTATAAACAGTCCATAATTACTTTTAACGTGAATATACAGAAATAATCTCTTATGTGCTCATGTAGCCAGTAACGACTGTGATGTGTATAGAACTTATTGAAGACTGAGCATAACAGAAAAGGATGTTCAGAGCCACTAATGAGCCCTATACAGTTCAGCTCCCAGAAGATTTGTTCAATCATTTAATAAATGTATATCCATCTCCCCTAACAGTTTGAAGTGGCTTACAAAAGCATTACTATGTTCATGACCTAGTTTTCTAATAGTTTTATGCTTCCCTCTTATACCCAGTTCATTTTGAATAAGCTCCACTGAATTCAATTGACATGCACAGAATAGCCATATCAAATATATGCAATTTTTTAATGATAACTTTAAAAACTATAAATAAATGTCCTACGTATATTACTTTTTTTTCCCCAGGTTCATCTTTAGTTCATTGTTGCCTTGGGGATGTGTTAAATTTTGAAAGTCAATGCAGAAATAATTTATTTAAAGAGAACCCCAATTCAGAATTATTTATTGTCTGTCCTCCAAAGTCAAATGAATATACAGCTATAGACATCCATTCATTTGTCCCTAAAAGGTGGATTTGTAAATAAGAACCTCTGTTAGTCTTAAAGATGATTCACAAATCACTTAAAGTACTGTGGTCTCGTTGGAACCACTTTAAAATTGCTTTGAATAGCTTCTTATAAAGTAGATTAGGATTAACAGCAGTAGACGCTGGCTTGGCTGAAAGCTCTTTAGCTGACTTCACATGTGAGTTCATAAGTTTTGTGAGGTGGAAAAAAAAATGCACAGATGGGACTATAACTGACCATAACCTGCTCTATTGTATTTTCAATAATCTCTAATTACCCCAGCACCAAAGAGGGAGAAATTTGAAAGGGCAGGTGATAGGATATGAGAGAAACCTGTTTGACTTAAACAGCACAGGATCCCTCACCATCAGGGCTGATGTACATCAGCCTGACAGCTAATTAGGGTAGACATGAATTTTTCCAATGTAACAGATGTTCGTTAATCAGGCCAGATTTGGAGCCCTTGCGCCAGCAACATTTCATGCACAATTTAACTATCTAAAAGGAATAAACTACTTAATGCATTGTACTGGAGGCACAGCTGTTTCACAATCAGAAAATTTGCTGTCAAAGATGTTCTCTTTAAAACTGACATGTTTTTATATAACTCTGATGGGGTGTTTATAATGTATTAATAGTTGTCAGTAAGAGCTGCTGTCATCATCAAGAAGTAAAATATTTCTGAAGGTATATTAAAATGAGCAGACTCTATTATCTTCCCCAAATCTATTCAAATAATCGAGCCACTTTTAATATGGTTTATTTGATTCTAAATGTATGTTATGCGAAAGGTCTAAGTTATTTATCTCACTATGTATCTTAATTATTTTATTTTAAGATATCTACATTCTGGAAATTCAGAAAGTTTAGCTTATCATTATTTTTATTCAGTTAAATTGCATTAGATCTTTTTTTAATGAGAACTATGTGATCCATTCACAGAATGACAGACACCAATGTTAAAAATATCTATATCAGTCATTTCCTCACACAGAAATAATTATGTTTTTTTAAAAAGAAATGTTGTATGCATCCTTGTTTAGGCAATATTTATTTAAAATAATGATACAAAGAAACTGGGATGTGTTGTACAACTTGCACATTTTTCCTTTGTACATTTTTCTTTAGACATTGCACTTGGCTCAACATTTCTATTGTTTCAGAAAAAGGAAAGAAAAACATTCACGCTAAAAAGCTTGTAGGATTCATGCAAGCAAGAACTATATTAGTTTCATTGTTTATGTCTCTTCTCCACTGTTAGGCAGATATGCATATATTCTTTTATTAATCGGTTTAAAGAGAATGTCACTTTAACATGACAATGTCTCTCTAATTGCAAAGGTCAACCCTGCCACTAAATACAGGAGAAAACCTTTGAATTAGCCAGTCCAGAGTCTTGGTGAGAAGAAGAAAAAAATAGGCCAATCCTGAAGCCTCATTACTCAGGCTGTGTAGATCCTTCAACAAGGCATTTCACTCATGAGTGAAGAACAGTTTAGGGCAGCCTTTCTCAACTTTTTGACCCAGGAGGAACCCTTGAAATATTTTTCAGGCCTCGGGGAACCCCTGCACATTCAGGCTCAAATATAAGCCAGAAGTTACAAAATTATTAGATTCGTTTCATGTGCAGGCCTGTATATAGTGAATGCATTAACAGTGTTCTTAAACTAAGAATAAAGAATGAAACTTACCTCTTTAATGTGAAGTTGCCCAAATTAGAAATAATTTTTTAAATAAATCGTGATCTCCCAGAGAACCCCTAGTGACCTCTCGCGGAACCCTAGGGTTCCACGGAACCCTGGTTGAGAAACCCTGGTTTAGGGTGTGCAGTACAAGGGTACACAGCAGATGCAGCTACTTGAAGACTTCCCAATTTCTTCAGGTATGTGTGAAAACTTCAAATATTTTCCAGGGCTGAACACACTGAAGACTTCAGGAGAGCCTTGAAGCAGTTTTTTCTGTGGACTGCAAAGTGTCTTGGATGATCTGCAGAGGTCTGTTCCTTATCTCTTTACACAAGGGTGCACAGCTTCTATCTGCTCAAGGGCCACCCTGGGTTTTGTGGGGCAATCAAGGGCCATAATTCAAAAATGAGTGGGACCAAGAGAGGCCTGATTTTGAGAGAATCTTGGGATTTTTAAGGGGCAAACTGGATGCTCCCCACAGTGTGTAAAAACAACAAAAATCTGGGTTAAATTCTTTGGCCCTGCCTACTCTAGGAGTGTTTTGGGGACTCTAAAAAAGTACTGGCAGGCAGCATGTGGTCCATTGGCCACAGTTCTTGCACTCCTGTTTTTACAGGTAAATAAGATCAGAGGAGCTCTGAGTAACTTTACAGTATACACCAGGGATTTCCAAACTGTGTGTTGCAACACAATACTGTGTCGCCTGGGGGCCCCAAGTGTGTCACGTGACAACCCAGAAGCACTGATGAAAATGCCCTCAGTTCTGTCAGGGAGGTGAAAATTGCGCCCGCACGCTGCTGGGCTGCTTCCCTGCTGCACAGCTGATCAGCGCGGGGGGGGGGAATTCTCCGCACCGATCAGCTGTGCGGTGGGAAGTGGCCTGGCAGCGTGCGCGCAGCGAGGCTTTTCACCTCCCTGCCGGAACCAAGGGCATTTTCGGAGTCCCCGGAGTCTGCCCTTTCGAAGGGGCAGTGGCAGCAGTGGGCCATCAGCGCTTCCGGGTTCCAGGATGCTGCTGCTGCCGCGGAAGCAACCCAGATGCGCCACCGCCGGCACTTCTGGGTTTTTGTGCGCCAGCCGTTGGTGTGTCGCCAATAGCAAAAGTTTGGAAAGCCCTGCTCTACAGAAATTGGAGGAGAGAGTTCTCTTTATGCCATCTTGAGCTCCTGAAAGAAAAGTGGCATATAAATCAATGAAACACATAAATCAATCAATCAATACTCTTGCTTCTTTGCACATGGATTTGACTGACCTGAAATTTCCTTGCTGTCTTAGTTCATGAATATTACCTGACATTATCTCCACTATACTCTGTGGCCTAATTTTTATTTTTCCAAGCCTGACTCCATTTGTCTTGTGCACCCAAAAAGAATACTTTATTCTCTGGTGAACACCTGCTGAATGCAGAACTGTTTTAATTGGCACTTTTATTTATATCTTTCCTATGTGTGGTAGGAAAGATACTTTCTGGGAGACACTAACTTTAACCAAAGGTTGTAATGGCTAAGCAGGTAATTCAGAACTTGTGGGAAAATGCCACTGAAGATGTTGAGCTGATTATAAACATTTGACCGGTGTTGTGGCTCTGAGCTCCCTAACAAAGACTTAGTCACATTCCGCCTCCCCATCTTTGCTGCCAGAACTGATTACCTGGGGAAAGCAATTATCTTAGTTCTTTTTTCTGAACACTTCAGTTCAAAATTGTCCTTTAAAAAAGCTGGAGGGTTTTTTTTTACTCACTTAAAGTTTTACTCAAAAGCTTACAATCTAGAGGGTACCTTGTGAATCTTTTAAACTCTTTGACAAGCCCAAGAAGTGAAACCTATAGGCCTCTTTTGCCCCTCTCTTTCTCCAACAATTTTCATGCATACTGCAGCCACTAGCATTTACATTTTAAAATTAAAATGACTAGAAGTGGTCTACCAGTCCATGTAATCATAGATGATACAGGAGGTATATAAATTAAAAGCCCACTTTCTACTTTGTCAGAAACTAGGGGCTGCTAATTAATTCCATTTTCCTTCCCTGTAAGATAAACGATTGCTTCTCTTTCCTCTGTCTTTGCATATAAACTAAACTTAGGTATCATCTTTAAACTTGAAGATTGGGCCAAATTAATAACTTCCCACTGTTTATAAACTGTTAATTTATGGGCTCTTCTGCCACATACCTAACCCAGGCAGCCCGTGAACATGTGGGGAGAGCTATTGTGTCCCAGCTTTTCTTCCTGTTTTACCTTCATTTAGCCACTTTATTTTCCATAGTATGTGGGTATGTCTCTGGACATATTTCAGCATTGTCCTTTGCAGAAATATGTACATTTTCAATTGCTCCAAATAATATGATATCAAGGAATTATTTTATTCTCCTTTGTTTTTACTCTAATAATACCTGGTATTAAAGGCTTGTCATTGGTTATTATGGGAAAGTTTTTGTTTTTAAGACCAAATGCTATGGCCTGACTTTGGTGGATGAATGAAAGAGCATTAATTTAGTGCTGTAAATGTCTAGTCCAGTTTTAATGTATTTGATTATGATCTGTGAAACTTTGGGTGGCTTGTATAAGGAGATAATTGTTCAAACTCATGAGTCTGCTGAAGATGATGATGTTCCTATGATGATGAAGAATTTCTAAAAGCAGATGCTATTTGGTGCATTAGAAACCCCAGGATGGGATTATCAGTTGTTCAGACTCTACTTGATTCTTTTCCATTCTATTCATTTTTACTATCAATGGCAAGGGTTTGCTTACCGCGACATCAGCTGCCTCTCGTCCCCATTCTCTCCTGGAAACTTACAATGTATTTGATGGTGCAATGTGTGGGATGCAGAATCAACTTATCTCCCACAAGAGGCAGACCGTACACCCAGTTGTTATTGCCTTTAACAGCAAGTCATTGACAGTGTAAGTTTAGTTACGCCTGTATGGCATAAACGAAGGCACCTCAACAAGATTGCTTGATTCATTTTTACAAAGCAGTGGAATAGTTAAAACTTTGGAACAGCCTCACAATCAGAGTAAGATGCCAGCTCAAGGAGGAATATTGAAACACAAGTTAAAATGGGTCATTTTCTCAGCCTAAATATAAGTTGTACAGTGCTTTCAAGCCACAGAAAAATTAAATGACTATAGTCAAGTGTTAAAGCATGAAGTGCTACCTACCGAGTGACTGACTATCCTTTTTAGGGTCTTTTGCTGTATTTCCTCCTCCCCTTTGGCATATTTAACAATGCAAATGCAACAATGGATATTGTCCAATGGTTGCCAATTTCAGCACTGACATTCTTGACAGAATAGCCTGATTAGAAAATAATTGTACTTCTTTCTATCTTTGGTTACCTTACCTGCACTTTTCATTTCCTCTTAGGTACAGTGGCAATACTGCATCTTTCAACTCTCCCTCTTTTATCTGATGTAGTGGATGACAGGTAATCTAGCTGAAAGTTCCTACAATTGCGCCCCCAGAAAAACACTGGCTGATGAAATCTGAGCAGTTATCACCTTAACCATCACCTGTCAAGCCTCCTGCTTCAATTTAAGGGTGCATCAATTTTCTGAAGAGGAAATCAAGGGCAAAGAATAAAAGCGCTACAGATAAACACTGACAAAGGCCCTTTCTACTTTTTTTTTATTTATGATGGGATGTACTATCATAGGTTGCTCTGTGAGGTTTTATCAACTGTCCTGATACATCTCAGATAGCTTGGAATTCTTTGGCCATTGATGAAGTGCTACACTTGCACTTACTGAAAGGGCAGAAAATTTCTAAGTGAAAATTACTTTCACTAAATACCACAAAGATATTGAAGTCAGAAAGAGCAAGAAGATGGGACAAATGACAGCTGCATATAACAATGAACCTCTATGTTCTTGGGGATGGCAGACAAGACTGATTAGAGTAAGAACATGAAATAATGTTTTCTTAAAGCAGGAGAGCATATTGTGTGAAATGTCAGATGCACAGAGTTCATATGTTGTTTATACTGAAATGTGGATGCCTTGGCTGCCTACTGTGTTTGCAACGAAGGCTGTCACTATTTCTAAGCCAACTTATGCAATTGCATGCCTAATAGTAATCACAGCTGTGGAATGGGTGATGGGCACCAATAATGTAACTGGAGATATTCATCTTTGAGAGAATAATAGAGACAATATAGGCTCAGTTAAGTTTGAAATCCTCAACAATTATACCTCATTGTCTACACATACCTTTTTATGTGTATATTTTATAGTGAAAATGCAGAAGCACTGCAAAATATATTGGCTGAGACTGGAAACAGCAGCTCCTTCTCTCACCTTACTGGAACAATAAAAAACTAGACATGTGAAGGCTTCTTCCGTCAGGGAGGAATGTGCCTCAGATACTAAAAACTGTTAATGATGACCGTGATGTGATTTGAAAAATCATATGGTACAGATTTCCCAAAATTGTACCATTTCATTGAGTTCAGGGTGTTGTAAATCCTTTTTCTCAGTTAACACAATATGTTCTGACATTAATTGTCTGACTTATCCTAACCTTTCCCCAAGCCACAATCCAACCCTTCTCAGTTCAGAGTCCAACACCCTTCCCCCTTTCATGTTGCCTAGCCCAAATCTAACCACCACCACCACCATACAACATGCCCTTCACCCAAGAAGTGACATTCACAGATTATACATACCCAAAAATAGAGGTGGTAGAGGACTATTGCAGATAAAACAAACTGTTAGAAAAAAAAATTGTCTGAATGATTATATCAGGAAAGGTAAAGAGGCTATACTTATGAAAGTTTGTAAGAAAAGACTAAGACAACAAAAACTAAATTGGAATACAAGAATGGAATAATTCAAAGTCAGATTAATACCTGGAAAAGCAAACCACTCAATGGCCAATGGCATGCTATTAAAGGAAAAGCAGATCAACATCTAACATGATTGTGGTTGAAAATCTGGAACACTTAAAAAAAGACTGAGGAAACAATAACGGTAACTCAAGAACAAATCTTGCAAACCAATACTATCGAAGCCAAAACTGAATATATTTCCAACAAGGGAAATGCCAGTTATGTACAATTAAGGATGAAATTGTAGATAACCTCATTAGTAGCTGTCTGTAGCTTGAATCATGTCAACTGGATTTCTATTTTCTCAGTGGAAACGTTTCGCTCCTTATCCAAGGAGCTTCTTCAGTCTGAGCAAAGTTGGTAAGGGAATCCTTAAATATGTTTCTAGGTAGCTGTGTGACCTTACACCTGGGGGCATGGTTATATTGAGATGTT
Organism: Charina bottae; assembly: GCA_023362775.1. Lineage (NCBI taxonomy): Eukaryota > Metazoa > Chordata > Lepidosauria > Squamata > Charinaidae > Charina > Charina bottae. The sequence goes on from JALMGJ010000007.1 coordinate 34,322,594, forward strand.
ATTTTAAGTCCTTTTATTATCTAAAGGAGGATCGTTAAGATCACCATGCTGCTGTTGAGCTTGTGAAATGGTCTTAATCTTCCTAGGCACAGAAGACAGAGCCGGGAGAAAGATGGGAGAAAGATTGTGCCTGAGGCCCCCACCTCTATTCAAAGAAGGATTTTCCAAGTTGGCATAAATGGATTCCTTGACCCCTCTCTCAAACCACCTATCTTCTCTGTCTAAAATGTGAACATTAATGTCCTCAAATGAGTGTCCTTTTTCCTTTAAATGAAGATAAACTGCTGACTCTGGTCCTGTGGTGTTACTTCTCCTGTGTTGGGCCATCCTCCTGTACAAAAGTTGTTTGGTTTCTCCAATGTAAAGTTCAGAGCACTCCTCACTGCACTGGATTGCATAAACTACATTGCTTTTCTTGTGTTTTGGAGTTTGATCTTTGGGGTGTACCAGCCTCTGTCTCAGTGTGTTGGTGGGTTTGAAATATACAGGTATGTGGTGTTTGCCAAATATCCGTTTTATCTTTTCAGACACACCAGCCATGTAGGGAATGACCAGGTTCTTTCGTTTACTCACATACCTGTATATTTCAAACCCACCAACACACTGAGACAGAGGCTGGTACACCCCAAAGATCAAACTCCAAAACACAAGAAAAGCAATGTAGTTTATGCAATCCAGTGCAGTGAGGAGTGCTCTGAACTTTACATTGGAGAAACCAAACAACTTTTGTACAGGAGGATGGCCCAACACAGGAGAAGTAACACCACAGGACCAGAGTCAGCAGTTTATCTTCATTTAAAGGAAAAAGGACACTCATTTGAGGACATTAATGTTCACATTTTAGACAGAGAAGATAGGTGGTTTGAGAGAGGGGTCAAGGAATCCATTTATGCCAACTTGGAAAATCCTTCTTTGAATAGAGGTGGGGGCCTCAGGCACAATCTTTCTCCCATCTTTCTCCCGGCTCTGTCTTCTGTGCCTAGGAAGATTAAGACCATTTCACAAGCTCAACAGCAGCATGGTGATCTTAACGATCCTCCTTTAGATAATAAAAGGACTTAAAATAACATCTCAATATAACCATGCCCCCAGGTGTAAGGTCACACAGCTACCTAGAAACATATTTAAGGATTCCCTTACCAACTTTGCTCAGACTGAAGAAGCTCCTTGGATAAGGAGCGAAACGTTTCCACTGAGAAAATAGAAATCCAGTTGACATGATTCAAGCTACAGACAATTCCACCTGGATGACTGAGAACCTTCATAGACTCATTAGTAGCTGTATTAAAATCACTGAGTATAAACAACACTGTGACAGGATTGCAAATATTGTCCACTGGAATTTATGTAAAAAATTTGTCTTTCATGTTTGCAAAGACTACTGGGATCATGTGGCTGACAAAAGTTTTGCAAAATAAAGAGATAATAATTTTGTTGGTTTCAAAATTTAAATAGTTAGGTATTTAGAACATGGAGGGGCGCGATGGCTCAGTGGTTAAGATGCCAGGCTTGTAGATCAGAAGGTTGGCGGTTCGAGACCCGAGCGCCGCATGATGGAGTGAGCTCCCGCACTCGCCCCAGCTCTTGCCAACCTAGCAATTCGAAAGCATGCAAATGCAAGTAGATAAATAGGTACCACTTCCATGGGATGGTAACAGCGTTCCGTGCGCATCATGCCGGCCACATGACTGCGGAAGCGTCTTCAGACAGTGCTGGCTCTTCAGCTAAGAAACGGAGATGAGCACCGCCCCCTAGAGTCGGACACGACTGTGCAGGGGAAAACCTTTACCTTTACTATTTAGAACATAGTGCAGCAGACATTACTGTTACAGAAAAGAAGGTCTAGTTCACTGATATAGCAATACCTGGAGACAGTCAAATTTATGAAAAGCAATTGGAGAAAATAACAAAACATGATTTGGAAATTGAGGTCAAAATACTGTAGAGGAAAAAACTGATATACCTATAGTAACTGGAGCTCTTGGTGCAAGAACAAAAGGATTAATCAGATATTTAGACATTCTAAACTCGCTGGACCTGACACCACTAATTTTGCAAAAGACTACCCTATGTGGAACAACATATTTTACAGCAGTATCTCCCATGGAAGTGGTACCTATTTATCTACTTGAATTTGCATTTTGTGATTTGTAAATAAAGATCTTAAAATACCGCTTCCTGTGTCGAGCTTTGTCGAAACAGGACAGATTGTCTCTGGCCACACTCCCCCACTGGGGAGAAAAGGAAGTGTGTATTGGGCTGCTTGTTCTCTTCATCCTTCCTCACTCTTGCCTGTGCTAGGGACATGGAACAACTCTCGATGGAGAACACCCAACTCTCCCAACAAAACGCACAACTGAACCAACAGAACTTGCAGCTTAACCAACAGATGCTGAATGCACAGCTATCCCAGCTGCAAACGCAACCGGCCGTAGCGTCCCGTTGTGATCCAGCGGCACAAGTGCCCAGTGCAAGTTCTGGAAAAATTCGATGGGACCCTAGCTCAATTTCCAGTATTCTTTGCTCAATGCCAGCGCTACCTAATCCTACACCCAGAGGAGTTCCCGTCGGATCGGCACAAGGTGGGCTTTGTCATCAGCCTACTGTCAGGTCACGCTGCACACTGGGCTTCACCACAGATCCTCCAGCAGGGCGCACTTTGGGGGGACTTCAGTGGGTTCTGCCACCAACTACAGACCATGTATATGGACCCCGTGAAGACCCAGACCGCCAGCAGACATCTGAGAGGATTGCGGCAAGGGAACCAACCAGTGGCCAAATATATCAGCAACTTCTGACTGCTAGCACAGGATCTAAAGTGGAATGAGGAGGCCCTTTTGGACCAATTCCAGGAAGGGCTATCCTCCGAGGTCCTAGATGAGTTGGCCTGGACTGAGTGCCCTCAAACTCTTCAAGCCCTGTCGCATCTCTGTCTCCAAATTGATGGATGTCTACAGCAACGGAGGTCAAAGAGACGATTTGCCCAGTCCTCATCCTTCGCTCCACATGTTCTGGTGAGTTGGCCACATGTAGTAGAAGAGCCCATGCAGCTGGGTGGTGCCAGGCCTCGCCTCACACAAGCGGAGATGGACCGGCACCGACGGGAAGGGTTGTGTTTGCACTGTGCGGAGGCAGGCCACCGTGCTGCAAACTGCCACGCAAAGTCTAACGCCGCCTTCTTGTCGGGAAACGGACTCAGCCCAGCCTAAAAGGGCAGTTAGGTTGGGCCAAACTGGTGGTCAGCCAGGCAACATTGCCCCATTCCACATCCCTCAAGCATCTGTCTATAACCATCACCATTCAGGTGAGAACCTCAACGCTGGTGGCCCAAGCCATGGTAGATTCCGGTGCCACCTTCAAATTAATGGATCAAGGGTTCGCCGAGGAGTGGGGGGTTCCATGCCACAAGGTGGACCCTCCGTTGGTCATGGAGACCATCGACAGGTGGATGCTCCATTCTGGCCCCGTGTCTACCACCACCCAATGCCTACTCATGAGGGTAGGGGACCACCAGGAATGGCTGGAGTTTTACGTGGTCGCAACGCCTCAATGACCCTTGGTTCTGGGACTGGTCTGGCTCCAGACACACAAACTGCAGATCACGTGGACAATGGGAGAGGTCGAATTCTCCAGCCCGCGTTGCACCACGCATGTGGCCAATACCTTTGTGGCAGTACAACCCATCACCCCAGAACCACATCTCCCTCTGCAGTTCAGAGACTACGCGGATGTATTCAACAAATGGGAGGCCGACCAACTTCCACCACATCGGTCCTACGATTGTGCCATTGACCTGGTTCCTGGTGCAAAAATCCCAGTAGGGCGTGTCTACTCCGGGATTTCATCGACACCAATTTGAAGAGGGGTTTCATCAGACCCTCAACTTCTCCAATGGCTGCTCCCATATTGTTCGTGAAGAAAAAGTAGGGGGAGTTACAAATGTTTTGTGATTACTGAAAGCTGAACGATATAACCATTAAGAACCGGTACCCCCTGCCATTTATTTCCGAACTCCTGGAATGTCTCCGCAGCACCAAGTTGTTCAAGAAATTGGACCTGAGGGGGGCTTACAATTTAGTACGCATCCAGAAGGGGGACGAATGGAAGACCGCGTTTCACACCTGTTACAGCCACTACGAGTTTATGGTTGTGCCGTTTGGTCTTTCAAATGCCCCCGCTGTCTTCATGCACTTCATGCATGACATGTTCAAGTACCTCTTAGACCGCTACCTGGTCATCTACCTAGATGACATCTTAAACTTCTTGACTTCACCCAGCGAGCACGTGCAGCATGTTTGTACCATACTGCAGCGGCTGCGGGAGAACCATCTATACACCAAGTTGGAGAAGTGCCAGTTCGCCCGTGAAACCATGGTATTCTTGGAACACCGGATTTCCGCCACTGGCATCGCAATGGAGCTGGGTAAGGTAAAGGCACTTCAGTCTTGGCACCCTCCGTGCCGGGACAAGGACGTACAGCGACTGCTCAGGTTTGCCAATTACTATCGCAATTTCATCCCTCAATTCACAGAACTCACCTCCCCTATCCAACCTCCTCCAGAAAAGGACTAAGTTCAATTGGGGAGAGACTGAGCAACGGGCTTTTGAAAAATTAAAACTCGCCTTCACCTCTGAACTTATCCTCAAAGACCCGGATCTGTCCCGGGCATTCGTGGTCAAGACAGACATGTCCGACGTAGCCATTGGTGCCATTTTGTTCCAAGCGGACCCCCAAACCGGCACCCTATGCCCTTGTACCTACCACTCCTGGAAGCTCTAGGCCATCGATAAAGCCTATACCATATGGGACAAAGAGCTTCTGGCGATCAAGGTGGCATTCAAGGTATGGAGACACCACTTGGAGGGCGCCCGCCACCCAATTGAGGTGCATACTGATCACCAGAACCTGGAACATTTGAAGACCACCAGAACTCTGAACCAGCGACAGATTCGGTGGTCCCTGTTTTTCTCGCGGTTCAATTTCCAAGTGACCTACATTCCGCAAGGCCAGAACCAGCGGGCGGATGTGCTTTCGCGGAAGCCCAAATATGACCGTTTGGAGTCCCCAGCCGTGCCTCAACCTGTCATTCCCCTGGAGCAATTTGCCGTGACAGCTGGGCCGCAGAACCTGTTTCAACGGATTAAAGAACAACAAAGAAAGGACTCTTTCATACAGAAACAGAGACAGGAAATAGCACAGATTCCCACAGATCAAACAACCCCTTGGACCTGGAACCACTAGGTGCTCTGTTTTCGGGGGCGCTATTATGTACCTGCAGGAGAATTGCAGAGATGGACCCTACAACTGTGTCACAACATCCCCACCGCTGGCCATTTTGGATTTTTCAAGACACTGAATCTAGTCTCTTGAGAGTTCTGGTGGCCACGCATACAGGATGATGTGAAGCAGTACATGATATCTTGCCCCGAGTGTCGCAGAGCAAAAAACCAGACAGGCAAACCTTCGGGTCTGCTAATGCTGTTGCCCACTCCAGGACAACCTTGGGAGGCCATTTCCATGGACTTTATCATGGACCTACCAAAATCTCAAGGCACCACAACTATTCTGGTTGTGGTGGACTCCATGACCAAAATAGCGCATTTCATTGCATGCAAAGGCTTGCCTACAGCACAGGAGACAGCGCGCTTGTATATAAAGCACGTCTTTAAATTACATGGGATACCAAAGAGTGTGGTGTCAGACCGAGGCTCCCAGTTTACTGCCTGGTTCTGGAAAGCACTCCTCCAGAACTTGAACGTTCAAGGCCATTTGTCAGCGGCGTTCCATCTGCAATCGGATGGAGGGACCGAACAGGTGAACGCCATCTTGGAGCAATATCTGCGTCGCTACATCAACTACCAGCAGGACAACTGGACGGACCTGCTTGCCTTGGCAGAGTTCGCTTACAACAATGTGCAGCACTCATCCACCCAGATGTCCCCATTCATGGCCAACTATGGGTACCACCCACAATCTTTTCCACTCACTGCTCCAGACTCTTCCGTGCCTGCTGCCAACCAGTTCTTCCAGGAACTACAGGCCTCCTCCGTGCACAGTTGGAGAGGGCCAAGGAAGACTACAAGCAGTTGGTTATCTGGTGTGGCTGTCCACAAAGTACCTAGAATCCTCTCGTCCTTCTCAGAAGCTGGACCACCGATTCCTGGGACCATTTCTAGTAGAGGCCATAGTCAACCCAGTCGCCTTCCGGCTGACCCTCCCTTCTCACATGCGGGTACACCCCGTGTTCCATAGGTCCCTGTTAATCCCTGCATTGGCCGACAGCCCACTCAGACCCATGAAACCATCACCTCCCCCAGTCATCTTCCAGGGGGAGACCGAATACGAGGTCGCTCGCATCCTGGACTCGCGCATACACCATGGCCACCTCCAGTATTTAATTGACTGGAAAGGGTACGGGCCGGACAAGTACTCTTGGGAGAACGCTGCTGATGTTCACGCAATGCTATGGGTACGAAAGTTCCACCGCCAATACCCGCATAAGCCCAGACCACAAGATCGGGGGGAAGAGGGTCCTGCGGGGGGGATAGTGTCAGGGTCGAGCCTAGCCCTGCCGCCATGCCAGATTCTGAGTCAGAGGAGGATGAGCCGATAACAGGAAGTACCTGTGATGGCACAAAAGTTGAATCCGAGCTGGAACAGCTGATATAAAGAGCATAGAGCCATGCCTGCCACAGACAAACCCCTCCCTCCTCAGTCTGCAGTCTTGCTGTACTGAACAGGAAAATCTGAAGAGGGTCTCTATTTAGGCAGGGAGTTGGACTAGAAGACCTCCAAGGTCCCTTCCAACCCTATGACTCTATGATTCTGTTTGTGTTCATGTTAGTAGACTTCAGTCTCATCCAGACATCCCACTTCGAGGATTATTTTAGTATCCTGTTTTGAGTCTTGATCAGGATCTACTCTACCTCATATTTCCTTTCACTCTAAACTACCTTTTGTTGAAGCAGGATACACACACAGACACACACACACACAAACACACACAAACACACACACACATCCTTGATCTCCATGAAAGAAGGACAAGGCATAAACCTATGTTAACCCCCAGAAGACCCAAGAGATTATGGCAGTACACAAATCAAATAAATAGATACATGTGATAAAAACAGCCAGTTTGGTCTAGTGGTTAAGGTGCTGGGCTAGAAACCAGGAGACTGTGAGTTCTAGTCCCGCCTTAGGCATGAAAGCCGGCTGGGTGACCTTGGGCCAGTCACTCTCTCTCAGCCCAGCTCACCTCACAGGGTTGTTGTTGTGGGGAAAATAGGAGGAGGAAGGAGTATTAGGTATGTTTGCCACCTTGAGTTATTTATAAAAATAATAAAGGCAGGATAAAAATTAAATAAATAAAATAAATTAGGTATGCTCACCGCCTTGAGTTATTTATAAAAATAATAAAGGCGGGATAAAAATTAAATAAATAATAAATAAATAAAATGTAAAAATATTAACATGATTTTCCAGGATAGGCTCTCCTGGAAAAGTTAGTTTGTCTAACTGGCTCTAGCAGCTGATTTTGTATGTCCTGAAGTGGATATACAAATATTTGTACATACAAATTAAATTTTAAAAAATTGTATATCTACAAATTTTTGTACATACAAAATTTGTGGACATACATTTTTTTAAAATTTAATTCATCATTCTTGTATTTTTTACTGACACTGAGAGCCGGACTGAAAGCCAACTGAGAGCCAGTTTGGTCTAATGGTTAAGGCACCAGGCTAGAAACCAGGAGACTGTGAGTTCTAGTCCCGCCTTGCGGGAACATGCATGAAAGCCGGCTGGGTGACTTTGGGCAAGCCACTCTCTCTCAGCCCACAACGTCAGGCTCGGGCAACAAGCCAGTTGGTCAATTCCTGTCACAACCAACAGATCAACATTTGGTTGATCCGAAAAAGTGGACCCTGCACCTGCTGGAAAAAATGCTGGGAAGGAAAAAAATATGTATTTTTTACTGCCAAGGAGAGCAAGAGATTCCTGTGCACTTTTCTATGATAAGTACCAAAATAATCTGGCAGGTTTTCTCTCTCTCTCTCTCTCTCTCTCTCTCTCTCTCTCTCTCTCTCTCTCTCTCTCTCTCTCTCTTATGTGGCTGCCCATCTGACTCTGGCGGCGTACAACACTGAATGAAAAGGTAAAGGTTCCCCCCACACAGTCGTGCAGTCGTGAAACCATAAATATATAAAAACAATCATGATTAAAAATAGAAAAAAGCTGAAGGCACATGAGAGGCTGAATGTTAACTGCAGTAAGGCTTTAGATACAGTATAGCTCGATTAAGCGGGGCGTGTGATATGGACCGCTGCCTCAGGCTGCAAAATGTTTGAGGCCAATCCCGTAGTTTACATATGCTTGCTGATCCAAAGTGGCCTTCCTAACATTGGACCCTTAACATTCGTAACTCTGCAATACTAATACAGAGATCTCTCTTTGCTGTTCATCTGTTCATAGATTCGGATCAAGGATCTTCAATATGTAGTGCCTCTCCAGGTAACTCCTTAATACAATTTCAATTCAATTTATTACGGTCACTGACCAGTACAAGTTAGAATTCTACATGGTAAACACATTGGGCTTTAAAATATAAACCCTCTGATTTGAAATAGTTTTAAATCTAATTTAACAAGTCCCAATTAAATATTAAAATGCATTTAGATCACAATGTAAATGAGCCCCATATCAAATTTAAAAACAGTCTTATTCATTTACATTATCATGACTAATATTCTCTCAGTTGTACATAATTATAAAAATATAAAATACAATTATTAAAATGAGTGATACAAAAATAATATATATATAATATATAGTATATATACCACTTAAAATTATTACAAGGAATACCATATTACATTTACCCCTTAATACTGATCACCATGGGAGGTGCACATTCCTTCCAGCTCTCGGGTGAATTGGGGCCAGGCCTGCTTCGCCTGTAGAGAAAAGATTTGTGCTAGACCACATCTTTTTCTTCCTCTAGTGCACAGTGAAATGTTCTTTTCAATATTACAAAAGGAATTTCATGATTTCTAACTACAGATTCAGAATAGGACTAAATCTTACAAGATTTTATGATGCTTTCAATTTTATGACCAATATACAGGCAGGTAAAATGCTCATCTAAAATACAACACAAATACTGATGTATTTTAGCTTTTATGAAAGGAATAGTGTCCTTTCTGCTCTTTAAGAAGAAGAAAGCATGCTAAGCATTTTGTGCTTTTGCTTTAAGAAAATTCCTGCTCAAAACTATTGCTTGCATTTAAATCATTATACATGTTTCAAGAGTTTCTCTCCTTCTGTGACTCACATGTAAGACATTTATCATTTGTATTCATTTTAGATTGTGCAATTAATTTCTTTTTTTATTCTGAATAACTATTATCGGGTCTTTGATTGACTTCTAGAGGAGCAATTGAAGTAAGAGATTCTGATGGTGCTTTATGAATTGCCTAAGCTGAGCTCACACAGTTTATAATATCAGCAGTTTTTCTATATAATGCACATCTTGGTTAGTGGTACTTTTATTTGCATAATCACTGAACCAAATATAGTTACACTGCAGGCAATAGAATTTAGCTGACCTGACCCCATTAAGTTACTTTTGAAGGGAAAAACTATTATAATTGGTCTTTTAAAAAAAAAATCCTACTCAACTGGCACTTTTCTGCAAAGGGATAAATATGAGTCTTCTTGATATATGAAAACATATTTTATTCATACACACTGGGATAGCTAAAGGATGTTTGTAAGTGTATTGTTTTGATTATTTAATTTTGTTTGTTTATATACTATCAATGATTTGGCACTTTAAAAACAATTTAAACCACTGAAGTCGTGGATAGCTTTTATCTTTTAGGATCAACCATCAACACTAAAGGAACAAGCAGTCAAGAAATCCACCACAGAGTAGCACTTGGTAGACCAGCCATGAAGGTCATGGAAAAGATATTCAAATACTATGATATTTCTATACCTACAAAGATCAGAATCATGCAAGCCATGGTATTCCCTGTGACATCTGTGGAAGCAAAAATTGGACTTTGAAGAAGTAGGATAGGAAGAATATTGGTGCCTTTGAACTTTAGTGTTGGAGAAGACTCCTGAGAATACCATGGGAAACCAAGAAAACAAACAAATGGATCATCAAACAAATCAACCCAGAGTTCTCACTTGAGGCACAAATGACCAGGCTCAAACTATCCTACTTTGGGCACATTATGTAAAGACCTAGCTCTCTGGAAAAGGTTCTAATGCTGGGAAAGGTGGAAAGAAAGAGAAGAGGATGACCAGCAGCAAGGTGGATGGACTTAGTTACAGGGGCAATGACTACACCATTTGGAAGACCTGAAAGACCAGGTTGGGGATAGATCATCATGGAGAAAATCTATCTATGTGGTCGCTAGGAGTCAAATATGACTTGATGGCACCTTAAAAAAAATGCTATCTATAGGGCTGCATCATGGACCAAGGGAAAGGAAATGGTTTAAAAAGTCTTTCTAAATCTTTGAAAGGATAAATCTAAATAATGACCAGGGATTGACTTTCTTTTTCCTCAGCCCCAACTCCCATTATTACTATTGCATTATTGATACCATAAATTAGAATAGTGCTCATATAGTACATTCAGATGGCCTTGCAAAGGTGTAGTTTTATCACCCTCACATTCTTATTCATTTTCTGTTTTTATTGCTATTGGGGACACCAGCTAACAAAGCCCAAGAGCTGACAAAGAATAGAAGAAGCTGTAGCTAAAATATACCAATATTGGGTTTCCACCATGGGCAACATAAGCTTAAACTGTCTTGTGAAAGTATCCATTAATCCATTTTATGGATTCTCTGTCATGCAAAAAACTAGAGACTGACTAATAACACTATATTTAGTTATATTTCTGTTCAGAAGTACTTCAAAACAACTTAATGAGCTCTTTCTTACAGGCTTATGTCTTCCTCTTTTGAAGCAAGTCCTTTCCATGATGAATCATGATTTGCAAATGACACAAATCCAAGTGGGAGAGACAGCTAATACTGCTGAATAGAGAAATAAAATTCAAAACCTGAAAGTTTTGAGTAATTGACTGACCCATGTATAAGGTGGGAATATCTGGCTTGGTAATAGTACTTATGAACTATTCAAGAAAGCAGTTGATTGCAAACTGAATATGAGTTAACACTGTGGTGTAACTGCAAAAAGGGTAAATTTAGGCATAGACACTAAGAAGGTTTCTCATCAAATTCCCACCAAATGCCCGTCAGATCTGGGGAACCTTACATATTAATAGTGCAATAGCTCCTTTTATGGTACATTTTTACAAAGTTGTTCTTTAGTCAAGTGTCAGGCACGATCTATTTGCTCTGTGACCATGATCTAGCAACAAAGGATCTAGAAAACTAGATTCTTGGAGAAGTATTATCTGAGGCTGAATACAAAGCAATATGCAGGCATCCTGGGTCAGTTTCCTATTTTCTGTCTAGAAATGTTCAAGTTGTTGTGAGTAACCATTGCCCCCACCACTAACACTGTGAGTCAGAATTTAAACAGAAGGAGATACCCAGTCACCCGCATGGAAAAAGGCTTGGCAAATATCTTTGCAGTATGTTGCCTTTTAATATGTTTAAATGATTTAATGGGCAGAAGAAAAGATTCCCTGGAATACATAGTGTACATTTGAAAGGGAGCAAAGAATGCTTGCCAGCTGTGGTGTAAAATTCCAACCGGATTCCAGGAAGAATATACAGTTGCCATTGCTTCAACTTTCTATACTGTTATTACTGCTCAACAGTCTTGAAGGCTGAATGACAATGGCCTGAGCCCTTTCAAACAACAGCAACCAGGTCAATTTTTGTAATGAGGAAATGGAAGTGGTGGTGCAGATCACTGACCCTTACAGTTTCAGCTACAATAAAGAAATAGAGAAGTGTTCAAACAAATTATGGTATAGGAACACAGTAACAACACCATGAAGCACTAGAGGGAAACAACTAGCATAAATCTGACCCAATATGGAAAGCAAGATTCCATTTGGCTTCATTTTTAATCCAGCAAAAGAACATTGTATAACTTCCCACAGGGGTAACACTGGACAAAACTGAGAGCAGTTAACTCCAAAGAGATATTGTTCCCCTTTCTTCATTTTTATTCAAAACCATTGGATTTAAAAGTTCAATGCTCCTGGAATTAAGAAAAGCATTGTCCACTGGGGAGGGGGGAGCCCTTTTTCCCCACTGCTCCTTCTAGTTTAATATATTGGAGAACTTTACATTATTGTAAAATGCAAAGGCTTCAGAATGGTAACAGTTTACTGAAGACTTATAGTAAATTTTTATTTGAGCATATGTCCAAACTAACTGTATTCTCGAAGTCAATGGAAAAATTCATTCCATACAGCCTGCAATAGAGTTGTACACATGTGCTACCATTCTTAGGAACTGATGTGTGATCCAACTTAACACAGATTTTGTCTAGTTTCTGCTTTTGTACACTCATATAAGCCTGGTCTCCAACCTGACACCCAAAGAATCTCCCCAGTGCCTGCCAGGTTCAGTGCAATAATAGCTTTATTATTATTGATTTTATAAAATATTGTTTTAATAAAAATAAAAATAAATAAATGAGGAACTAGCATCTTGCAAAGAAAATAATTTTTATTTTGAAAAATGCTTCTGGGCTCTGCATATACCCTGGAACATGCTTGGAAAATAAAAATGATAGGAAGCTACAATCCAGTGCTGTATTGAATAATGAGCAACCTGCTTAGAAAAAACAACAAATGGAGAAATAGACTTATGTGCTAGACAACATCTTGGCTAAACAGAGGCTTGAGAAAGAAGTATTGACTTCAAATTTTGATTATTTACTGTATGTCTACCAAATGTGAGAGTACTCATAATATGTTCTCAAAATTACAAATGCAGTTTAATGACCAACAATCTGGACACCTCTACTTAGGTTACAAATTAAGCACTGCTGTGTTACAAACAAACTTGAGATTTCTATAACAGTCTTTTCCTGTCTTTAGATGAACTAGTCTTCAGGTTCTTCTTCTTTTTTTTAATAAAGAACTTTATTATTTTTTTCCAGAATATAGTTAAAATACAAAATATTGGATATAGAAAATCTAGAGTACAGAACTAAAGAAAAAGAAAAACTATAAAGGTGCAGAACAGAAAGAAAAAGAAAAACAGAAAGTGACTTCCAACCTTTTCCAGTACAGATATATAATAACCATGTTTTTCTAGGTTTTTATTTTTATTTTTCCCCCCTAAAAGATTTCAGTATGTTTTTCTATTGAATTATACAGCTTATATGTTATATTAAAGGTGGAAAAAATTCTGAAGTGATTTATCTTGGTCTGATTTTTTTACATCTCAAAAACCTGGCATTTTAACAGGGGTGTGTAGACGTTTTATATCCACTGTATATTCACTGTAATATGCTGTACTTTTCCTCAATAAATATTTTTAAGTCATTTTCCCCAAATACAATACATTTCTGTTTTAATACTATTAGCTTTCTATGCACTCTTTATCTTAATATGCACATTAATTGGTATTAATTGGTATAATACTATTAGCTTTATGCCTCACAGGATCTGATAGGATAGTAGGCTCAGTCCTTGCTACTTCTATTTGAACCAGAAATGTCAAGTCCCAATTTTAACACCCAAGATGCTTGAACAAACTTCCGAATGTTCTTTTAGAAATCTAATTAAGCTACTAAAGTTCCTAAGTGTATTTGCTAAGAGACATTTTAGAGATGTTCTTAAAGTATTTGTCTGATTCTCCTCTGTAAAGAAAAAACGTATTAAGGTTCTTCAAAGAAACCAGCAATGAGATATACAATATCAGTTTATCACCAGGCATGCTGTCAGGATGTAGATAAAGTCTTTGTAACCAGAGGGTTTGTGTAAACATTCTTGGTGACTTTTGCAGGTGAATTCATGTAAAAGCTTTATTCCCCTGCTAGGCCAATACATATCTCAACCATATAAACCGCTGATGTGTCTCTTATTATTTGACCAAAGACCAAAATCGTTTAACCTTTTCTTATGATTGTGTGGGATTATACATGCAAAAAAAAAAAAGGAATAGAAATATTCCTCCTGTAGAGCAACAGGATTTGTTTCCTACAGCAGACATGGGCACAAATTAGATTAATTTAGCTATCCTGAAAGTCAATTTCTTTTAATGCAATTGTTTATGAATCCACACCCACCTCTTTTAAAATTCCCCGGCTTGTGTGGGTGTGGATGCGAATAAGGCTTATTGGGACCATCTGCCCAGTTACAGGACTGATGAGATTACTTCCCCGTCCCTCCAATTTTCCATTCTCTCACATGGCTTCCCTTACGTAGGCTGCCAGCTTCCATACTTTCTGCCATTGACTTCAGGAAGACCGCCCCACTTACTCCAGCACTGCCTGAGGTAAATTACCACATAATAGTCAATGACTTGGCATTGTATTGTTGATTTTCAGAGGTGCCTGTGTAGTATGAAGATGCAATAATTTAGAAAATTCCAAACCTTGCAATAGCAAGAGTGTGTTAATTTTTTTTCAGGACTAGGATCAGATTTCGCTTTAAGCAGAACACTGAGGACTGAACTCTAAACAGTGAGCAACGGCAGGACAAAGAGTTACATGCAGACAGGGCAAACACTACATTTAAATTGATGAAAAGACAATAGAGCCAGTTTGGTCTAGTGGTGAAGGTGCTGGGCTAGAAACCAGGAGTCTGTGAGTTCTAGTCCCACCTTCAGCATGAAAGCCGGCTGGGTGACCTTGGGCCAGTCACTCTCTCTCAGCCCTGGGAAGGAGCCAATAGGAAACCAGGAGTCTGTGAGTTCTAGTCCCACCTTCAGCATGAAAGCCGGCTGGGTGACCTTGGGCCAGTCCCTCTCTCAGCCAAACTCACCTCACAGGGTTGTTGTTGTGAGGAAAATAGGAGGAGGAAGGAGTATTAGGTATGTTCCCCGCCTTGAGTTATTTATAAAAATAATAAAGGCGGGATAAACATTAAATAATTAATTTTATTCTACATTAATTTGAATCATCAAAGCAGATGTGTCTCTTTCCAGGATCATTCAGCTTCAATGGACAGCTCCCCATCATAGCAATGCAATTCTGAAAAAAGATGAGATTGTTTATGGGGAGGCAGGCAGTGCTCCACTTGACCTCCTTTATATTCTGAAGCTCGGTTCCACTATTTTCCACGTATTTAATTATTTACCGCTCGAAAATTTAAATTTGGTAACAACTTTTGGAGGGGATCTGGAGGCTACATCTACATTTTGAAGGGGAATGCTAATATAGTATATTTGTGATACATTTTTCCTCATATACTTTCAGCATTCCATAACTATCTTCGCTTCTAGAACTACATGGAAAGACTCTAATTTCTTTGTTTCTGTTTTGACTGGCTCCTCAACTGACAAACTGCTTTGTATTTTTTGCTAAAAACAAATAAGTTTTATACCTTTGGAAATGCTGTACAGATGTCATAGTAACCACAAGTCTACCATGTGGCTTCTATAATGTGCTAAGCCATAATTGTGTGGGGGTTTGGGCCCAGCGTGCTATATGAACTCAACTACAGCTGTTGTTAAGCCATGGCTTACCATGTTAGACAAATGCAGGCAATTTTATTGTATCTAATAAGCCATAGTTAAGCAAAGCCTGGATTTGCATGATGTGGAACCAATTCTATAAGTATTAGCTTGATATTGAATATTTGAGATGAATGCAGTTTCAGTTTATTTGTATGCACTTCACAATTCAGTATTTATTTTATTTTTCAGTTCCAGAGGTTCTTTTCTCCTGTAAGTGAGCAAGCAGGCTTACATTTTCTGTGAAATCTGGTATGGAAGGAGACAATTTGTGACTGCTCTCCAAGGTCCCTAAAGACATCAATTAACTAAAAACATGGGTAGTGATAGTGCAAACAGGAAGAGTTAACCCCCCACCGCTATTCTTTATATAAGCCAATCCTCCCACCTCGTTCCCTCCCTTTCCATCCCCTTCATTTTCCTTTCTAATGAACAGGAATAGATTCCTCTTTCTAGTGAGATGCTCTACTACAATGACAATTCTCTGGCTCTCCCCAGGTGATTTACTTTTCAAGCATTGCCCACTTATTGATCGTCCCTCTGACAAATTTCAACACATGCATAGGCCTGACAAACATTTCTGTAGATGAATCCCTCCTGCCGTTCAAAGAGGAGGATTATTTTTATGCAGTATATTTCAATAAACAACTCCCATGTGCTGAGCCAATTTCAAACAAACTACATGACAGTTTGGGATGGGGGAAGGGACAGCTCTTCACATCTCATCAGATTCCCAGGGAGAACACCTCTGGAAACCTTTCAAATGCTATTTAAAAATTATTATTCTTGCTGGTATTTTTGCTTTGCTTCCAAAACTGCTGTGCTACAATAAATGCATTTAGGTGAGTTAAGAGTAAATACAGTCAAACTGAAAGATGTAAGATATGCCTGGTATTTCTGCCTGGGAAGATTCACACTGTAGTTTTGACCTGAGCTTCTACTTGTATCTGATTGTATAGAGCCAATAGCTGGAAATTCAAGGGAATGTTCCCTCTTGCAGAATCTCATTAGAATATGAATATGTAGTCTTCTTGGCAGATAAATACATAGAAAGGAAGTCTTGCTCAAGTCACACTTGGCTCCTTGTGACTTTGTGGACTCCCTACAGTTTTCTTGGCAATAGTAGAGACATAATACGCTATTGCCTTCTTCTAGGACAGTTTTGTTTTTTACTTTCTCTCTTTCTAATGGGGCACTGGGAAAGGAGAAATTCAGTTACATTTTTTGATAGAGAGAACATCAGAGGCAAAGGTACAAAAGTGAATTTTCAACAAAGAAGTTTTTGGCAGTGACAGCTGTCAGGAACAGTTGAAGTGAAGTGATACTCTACTGTTGAAGTGAACATTCAGACCACTATTCAAGCTGTTCCCAGCCAAGTGAAGAACTTGTAGTGACTGAAGAAGCTACAGAAGGCAGCGGGGATGGTGAGATATGGTTAGAGGAGATCCCTGATCTCCTCCCATGGTTTTCGTAGAGTTCATGCCCGCCTGTCTTAACCAGCAGGCCTTCACTGTGAGATGGACATAGGGAAAGCATTGTCAGAACCCAATGCCAGATGAACTTTCACTGCTAATTAAAGGCCTTCCTCAATGAAAGCATGCAGCAGCATTCTTAAAGGGAAATTAATTCATTATAACCACCTTACACTAATCAGAATAGACATGTCCACACACACTCATAGACATGTGTTGTCCTTCCCTCCCCCACTTGCATTCTGGGGTGGGGGGATGGAAACTAAGGGAACATTTATAAACCACATTCAGAAAAAAATGTTGGCAACCTTAACATAATTTGTATGATTATTATGCCTGGATGAGAACCATAAACATATCTTTCTAGGTTGAAAAACACTGATGTGAGGTGTATTTTAACATTTCAGTTTTTTAAAATTGTAAGGTAAAATCCCCTTTTCCATATTTGTGTGTTCTCTCCACTGTGAATGACATGATGAGGGTTTGCCTGATGTGCCTTCCTTTTAGCTCTTTTCTCCCTTTCGCCCTGTACTCGTGCTTCTTCAAAGTCCGTAGCGCCTTTAATAAAGGCTGACCTCCAATTGAAACGCTCATGAGTTAGGGCTTCCCAGTTCTCAATGCTGATATTACATTTTTTTAAATTAGCTTTGAGAGTGTCTTTGAATCTCTTTTGCTGTCCACCAATATTCCATTTTCCATTCTTAAGTTGGGAGTAAAGTAGCTGCTTTGGAAGACGATGGTCAGGCATTCGAACAACATGACCGGTCCAGCAAAGTTGATGTTGGATGATCATTGTTTCAATGCTGGTGGTTTTCGCTTCTTCTAATACGCTAACATTAGTCCGCCTATCTTCAAAGTCTCCCACCCGGAAACCTATGCTTTCATTGTGGGAGGTTGTGCGGATCCAGAATTGGCCTTTATAGCCACTTACGGATCCACTGTTAAAATTTTACCTTTGGAAGACAATCTTACTCGGCTACGAGTGATCGCCAATGAATGACAGATTAGAAAACATGATTTTCAGTAAGAATCGCGGGTCCTACATGGGACTAAGCATTTGTAATCATTATTCTCTACTTGAGTTATATACATTCAGCTTCTTCAGAAGCTTGTTATAGTTTTCAAAGTCATTTGCCATGGAATAGCTTCAGGACTGGTGCAGATTTTCAGCTTGTGATGCATCTTGCTTCTTCAGGACTCTCCCCTAATTTGACACAAGGCAGGTTATCTACTTAAGCCTCCTTTTTTCCCCATTTCTTTTCAGTTCAAGCTGTTTTTGAGACTTAATATGGCAGTTCAAATTAGTCATTGTAAAATAAAGTTGGGTGGTATCGGTTACAGTGTACCGTGCTGGGATCTGGCAGATGACCCAAATTCTGCTTTGAAAATATTATTTAATTTTTTTAAAAAAAAACCTACTTTTGGACCAAACTAGATGTTCACTCTGCCTTTCATGTGTATTAGTCTAATTTTATATTACTCTGTCTGCCTGTTCTCATTCTTTTCATATGCACAGTCAAACATCCTAATAATTCAGGAGTGAAGTGCCCTTTTGATAACCGGGAGCCACACTTAATATTTTGCAGACAGCAAGGGTGTCAGTAGCTAGGACAATTTATTTTATTATTCAATTGATAAGGTTGCCGAATTAACAACTACTCAAGCTGGCACAATACAGGATAAATACTATAATAACATTATGTCAGGGAATGCACAAAAATTAAAGATAGACATTCAGATGGCTTCACAAATCATCCCAGCTTCACAAATGTAAGGTAGGTAATATGGGATTTTGGGGACTTCCTCTAAGGTCCACAGAAGGTACTGGAGGTATCACCACCACCCTGCCCTTTTAGCTACATTAAGCCCATTACCCAGATCTTGGTTTTAGACTATCTGAAAATGGCCAAAACCTTATTAACAGTTTTCATCAATTATGCCATGAAAATTCAGAAGCTCACCATCAGAGGGGAGTCTGGGGCACACAAACAAAAGATCTGGGGAGCTGTTTACAGCTAGTGTGTCAAGTTGCCCTTCTTTGTAGCGATCACTTTATATTACCAATGCATTAAAGTTATTAAGAGAAACAACATTGAGAAAATTATTATTATTATTATTATTTATTCAATTTATTCCCCGCCCATCTCCCATACAAGGGACTCTGGGCTATACATCTATAGTTCAAATTTCAATTCAGTCTCATCTCAGTGGGTTGTGTTCATCAATTATTTTTCAGCCTCAGAGACAGTAGCAGAGATGGGTATCTCACTGGGTGACTTTTATGCCATATGGTACACTGTGGGTGACCAGTTCTTTTTTCATAAATATTGTTAAAATTATGCAGATATGCAAAGTGCTATATCACAGCTTTCCAAACTGTGTGTCGTGACACTTTAGTGTGTTGCAACACACAGTTTGGTGTGTCGCCACACAACCCGGAAGTGGCGGCAGGGACGTGCATGGCCATGGCGGCAGCGGCGCACCATCAGCGCTTCCACGTTTTAGCGGAAGCTGCCGCCCCCGCCTCCACCCCCGCGTGCGCCGCCGCCGCCATTGGTGTGTTGCCAACGGCGGCAGATTGGAAAGCACTGTGCTATATAAATATTGGCCACAATGTCACACTACTTATAGCTTACTAAAATCAATTAGAGAGCCAGTTTGGTGTAGTGGTTAAGGCATCAGGCTAGAAACCGGGAGATCATGAGTTCTTGTCCTGCCTTAGGCACAAAGCCAGCTGGGTGACCTTGGGTCGGTAACTTTCTCTCAGCCCTAGGAAGGAGACAATGGCAAACCATTTCTGAAAAACCTAGCCAGGAAAACTGCAGGGACTTGTCCAGGCAGTCTCAGAGAACTGGACATGATTGAATGGATTAAAAAAAATCAATTCTACATGATATTATGACCATAATTATATTAATAATCTAGTCTATTGATAAGGCTAAAAGTAGTGTCATTAAGCCCTATTCTCATAGTTAACATATGTAAATTTGCTTCAAAGATTTATATCAAATTGCATAGAAAATTTGTCCAACCGTTTATGGTTTTGAAAAATACTTTATCTTAATGATGACATGAAAATACTTTATTCTTTTCAAATGCAGCAAAGGTGGACATATACTCCAAAAAGAAGGGAAGGGAAGGGAAACCAGCTAACCATTACAAAGTAACCATACAAACTAAACTTCATTTATGCCACCTATAGGAGAAATTCACTATATAGACTAATTTATCATTTATTTTTTCATGATAATTAATTAAAGGGTTTTTTTTTAAAAAAAAGTTGAAGGTTCTCTGAGCCTTAAATATATCACAACAATAACTAGAACTTTCACACAATCAGAACTGGTTCCAGTCCAAGTATGAAATACTATGAACTGAGCTCAGGTGATCATATTTATCTTAATAAACCAAGATACAAACGAGTGTTTTGGTGTGGTCCAGCATTCTTCAGTTCTAAGGGAGAAAACAAAGGGAAGGAAGAGCTCATGCTGGCCAGAGCAAGGCTTTTGTTCCACACCACCACATCCAGGTTTGCTTCAACACCATTCCAGAAAATTTACTTAGAAAACCAGCAAACTGCTCCTCTAGCTAGGAGGACCATCATGGTCCTGTGAAGTATCAAAACCCTGAACGAGTGAGTTCTCCACATCCCTAATAGCTACACTTGGAAATCTACTGCCTGGAGTCCTCAATATCCACCCCATTGTTTTGAGACTCTAATTTCAGAATACTTATTGAGAGAGGGAAGGAAAATTGTGGACCGGTGGATCTCTAAAAACCCTGTTGCTATAGTGCAATCACTTAGGAAAAAGACTAATGCTAAATTTTGGATTGCAGCACTATGTCTATTACGCTTAGAATGTTGACGGACATTCCAATAGCTTTTTTTTCTCCATTAGGTATTTTAAGTGCTTTTGTCATTAAATGTAATTTTATGGATAATGATCCATAAAAAGGACCATTTCCTTAAAATAAAATACAGAGACACACAGACTAGAGGCCATGGACTGCATATGTGTGTTTCTGTCATAGCTTACTGCAGATAAAAGACACTTCTTTTCTGTCTGAAATGCCTCTCTTTTACAGTGATTAATTTTGGCCTCTTAATCATACAAGTGAGAGTGCATTTTATCTTTTAATTTATTCTGACGGCTAAAATGCGCCAGCTGCATAATGGGAAGTTTGTTGCCTTTCATCGGAATTCTTATCTTCATTAAATCACTAGCATTATTACACCAAATAAACACATTAATAAACACACAAAAATGCTTATCTCCTTGTAGTCAGTAAGTCATTGAAACAGACAGTTTACTCTTCATTTTCATGGGTGGGAAGGAAAAGGAGAAGAGATAAACTACTATCGCAGTTGGGTCACCAGGGAAATTAAC
Organism: Charina bottae; assembly: GCA_023362775.1. Taxonomy (NCBI): domain Eukaryota; kingdom Metazoa; phylum Chordata; class Lepidosauria; order Squamata; family Charinaidae; genus Charina; species Charina bottae. Next base: position 34,344,084 of record JALMGJ010000007.1, read on the forward strand.
TCCTGTGCTATCAAATCAGTTGCGAAATCCACCCCCCAGTAGATGAGCACTTGTACCTTCTTTCATTACATTCTTTCTGTAGGCTTCCAATAGAACAGTTCAATGACCTTTCTATTAATTCCACTTTAGGGATTATAAAACAGGGAGCTCATCCTTTTTTTCTCATAACTTTCAGTTGCCCTTGATCACAAATACATGTAAATTGTCCTGGGGTGCTTCTGTCTTTTTGTGTAACTACTGCAATGAATTTTGTGGGTTTTTTACAAAGTGTGATGAAGATTAAAATTATGATGCAGTCTCCACATTACATACTCCAAAACAGCTCCTTCAGAATTAATATGAACATTAGGACTGACTGATCGACTGATCGTACGTCATGGGCCCCTTAGTAACAGCAGCTCTCTGGGTAGTGTACAAATAAATTACTATGCATTCTAAATTGATAAGATAAAAATCAAAATACAAACTTGTACAATATAATAAAAGCCTCAATTATAGTAATAATTTCAGCATTAAAATAACAATTAAACTATAAATAAAACATTGAATGAATATCTTTATTATGGTCTTTGACCAGCCCTTACAATAAAAGAAAATAATTTAATCCAACAATTTGTTGTCAGGAAAAAGGAAAACAATAAAACAGTGAAACAATATATCTAATTAAAAGTTTTGCACAGTTGTATGACTTGATAAAAATATTTGGCCACCTGGTGTGTGAGTGCAGAGTCAGCATCCCTTAAAAAGAAATAAACGCAAAATTTATCAGTATGACCCTCAAATTTAGAGATGATTGGGGAGATCAAAGCACGTCTTGGGGCATCATAAAAAGGACCCCATATGAGGACATGGACAAGAATTTCTACCTCCCTGGATCCACAAGGGCAAAGTCTCTGTGAATAAGGAGTCCCATGAAATCTTCCTGCCAGCAGTGCTGAAGGGAGGGCATCAAAGTGGGCTCTGGAAAAGGCCCATCTATATTCGTTAAGGTTAGATTGTATAGATACCCTGCAGTAGAGGGCTTGCAGCTATATAAAATTTGACGATAGAATTCGGGAGAACTGGTAATATTATTTTGGCAATCAATGTCCCTAATTCCTTCTTTTACTATTGATTTGGCCTTCTCCAGGGTTAATTGGCCTAAATATTCAGGAGAGAGGCCAAAGACTGCAAAGTTCTTTTATACAGGTACGGTGCCAATGAGATTGGTAGCTGTCTAACAACAGCAGAGGTAGGGTTGAACATGATTTTGAGCCCTGAAGTTAGAATCCTGATTCAGGCCTGAGCCTTAATACTTACACGTTAGCTTCAAGCCTCAAAACTGCATTGGGGGTGCCTTTTGGGGTACCGAACAAAGACCTAAGGAAATTTGATTGAATGATTTCATAAGCCCTTAGGTTTGTGTATGGGCCAAGTTATATCCCATATAGTAGTTGGGCAACTGTTTTAGCCATGAACAGTTTAATTGCTGTTGGGATATAATTTGCCCCCTGTTGCCTGTAAAATTTTATTATTGCTTGTGAGCTCTCTTGGGCAGTAGAAGTGGCATAATTTAAATAAATTGTAAAGTTCTAAACCCTGGATTTTTTCTATAAAATGTCTGGTGTTGAAAGGACCCTAAGATAGATATCAAGCAAACCTCTCTGGGGTCAGCATTTCACAGATGAGTCACCACTGCTGAAAACACTTTCCTAGATGTTTAATACAGGGCCTACAACACAAGGCAGGATCTATAGCATAAGTCCAATAATACTGAGGGGGTGGCAGATACACACAGACTAGATAATATTTCTTATTGAGGACCATTTGCACTATTTAAATATGTCTTAGCTATCAGTTTCTGTTTGGGATCCTTGAATTACTAGTTACTGAAGAATTCACTCAACACAGAAGAGTTCTCTTATCACATGAAAAATAATCATGTTCATAAGTAAGGATAGACAAATTTATCAATTTCATTTTACATGAATTTCTCTTTTTCTAATCCTTTCCAGTTTGGTTTGTTCTTTTTCCAGATCAGTTTGTGAATTCTGCAATGTTCGTGTTTCTTCTGATATACGCTTGTTGAATTCAATTTTTTCTAACATACATTGCTTTGCAATTTAACCTTATATAATTTTCCTTTATATAACAACTTTTTAGGTTATCTTCACAACCTTTACATGGCTTTACATTTTGTACCTATTTTTAATCTATACATTACAAAACATGGTAAACTACAAATCTTGAGCTTTTGGTTCCAGATTGATACAAAAATGTGAAATTTACATTGAAACAGGCTGAATTTCTTCCCCATCCCTATATATAGGTATTGATAACAATCTTGCCCAAATATTACATAATACTTAATATTACATTAAGCTGCAAGCTACTTAATTACCAGTGTTTTATAATTGAGAGTTGGCTGTAAGAATTTGGGGTCACCAATCTCGTGGCGATGAAACTGGTCTTTCAGTCTATCCCACTGCACAGGGTTGGGACAATTACTTTACAATGCCCTAAGACTTTTAAATGCTCACTTGAGGGAATGATATTAAAGGCAAAACTGAAGTACTTTGGCCACATAATGAGAAGGCAGGATACCCTAGAGAAGTTGCTGATGCTAGAGAAAGTGGAAGGCAAAAGGAAGAGGGGCCGACCTGAAGATCATTCAGTGGCTTGTTAGAACCAGTGAATGGAGCAGAGCTTAACGTTGTGTAAACTTGTGGGCAGAAAAAGGATATTGTTTAAAAACACAGCCTGTGAGCACATTAGAGAGATTCAGGTTCTTACTCTTACAATTTTAGCCCACCCAAGCATAAAGAAACACAGGCTTAGACATTGCAGGTACAAAAAGTAAGTACAAAAGAGTTCTTACATTTATTTTGTCCAGGTACAGCCATTTCAGTAGAAAATTGGTTTCAGTTCTTTTTGTTCCCTAAACTGCATACCTCTGGCCCTGTTTGCTGCCAGAGGCTGCGTGGAAAAAGGGAGAAAAAATCTCCTAGGCCCACCCATGTGGCCAAGATGGAGGGAGAGCAGCTTGCATGCTGCTTCTCTGTCAGTGGAAGGAGCAGAGAGAGAGAAGAGGAAGTGGGAGGGGCAACAAGCAACTTCCTCTGGAAGCACAGAGTTTGCCTCCTAGAGCAGTCACCTATATGCTAATGAGGCATGCTTGATTTGCTGAATTCCAACACGACCAAGGACAAGATGGATGGATGATATTCTGGAGGTGACGGACTCGACCTTGGGGGAGTTGAGGGTGGCGACGGCCGACAGGAAGCTCTGGCGTGGGCTGGTCCATGAAGTCACAAAGAGTTGGAAGCGACTGAACGAATAAACAAAAAGACATTTAAAATAAATGGTGAGATAAAAATATGATTAATAAATAATAACCTTGAATCAAAATGGAACTGATCATGTCCTTCTATTTTTAAAATAACAGGACCAAGAATGAAGAGCAACAGAACAGAAGTGAAGTGATGAATGGTTTGCAGTGGATTTGCAAGGATTTCTTATAACAATAAAGGGAGTTTTGTTTCTCTTTCCATATTCCATTCTAAGAATTAGGCTGTTAGAAGTTTTGTTCTATAGCAGGAGTGGGCAACCTGTTGTCCCAGACCCTTTGTGGCCTCAACTCCCCGCCCCCCACTTTCCATGATTGCTGAAAGTGACATTGTCCTACTTTTTTGAGGAGGGAAACAGTTAAAATTGTTTTTATCACTGTTAAAAGGAAACCAAATCTCCACTCCACTCAACTTTCAGCCTCACCCACATGTGAGATATGACTTCAACTACTTCCCAAATGTTAAGTACAGACCTTGACTTCATAAAAAAGCTGCTTACCTCTGTTCTACAGTAATGCAGAGGATCTGGTCTTGTACAGTTAATCTGGTGGAGGACTCAAATCAACTGGTTCCACCTTTTGAGCTATTCTATGTTTACTCTGCACTATTTTACATGTGGCTCTAATTAGTGGATCTGAAAGGTATTGCTGAAAGGGAAAGAAAAGGTTCGCTCTCACAAAGGCTAGTGTTTACCAATTTCTGCCCTGGAAATGTAGACGAAGCCTCCAGAGAATTAGGATAGGTTAAAAAAATTAAAAGGTAACTGTTTAGAAGGCACATCTCCTCTCTTGGAAATCCTGACTCCTCGATTGAGTCCTTGAAGGAGGCTGGTTGTCCTTTCTCAGGATAGAATAGTCTGTACATATTTAAAGGTTCTCGCTTGATTATTACTGCAAAGCTGTTAGTCTGAATCTTGGCTTGGAAACAATATTCCAGGGCCAGGGCCTGACAAATTCAGCCACAGCCCTCTGCTTTTACAATCTCTTTCCTTTTCTCCAGAACTTCCTTCATTCAAATCCTACTTTTTCCCCTCTCAAACAGAGGCACTCTGACATAGTTCCACTCCTATTTTCTGTTTGTGGCTGGCAGGCTGAGATGATTGTTTGCTTGTGGCCATCTTGCAAAGGAATGTTTACTTGCCAAATAACGTTTCATTGGATTGATTTATATAGCTGATGGTGATGATTATATCTCCTTCTTCTTCTCCTCTCTATGTTCATCTGGCAGCACAGCCAATCTAAATAGCGTGTCTAGTGAGACTCAGCAAATATTTTTAATCTTTAACCAGCAGAAAAAAGTTTTCACTTACTGGGATGGAACGAAACTTTCTGTCAGGATAAATTTAACGCATGAAATATGGTTTGGGGTAGAACAATGCAGATGCTGATAAATAAATAAACAAACAAGAAAGGCTGAAAGAGAAGACTCAGAAACATTGATCATGGCCAAAATATACCCCAGCACTGTTAGGCAAGTTCAATTAAGTTATATCTGTGGTCATGAGCCAAATCAATGAATATCATTGTCTTAACAGCATTCAATTATCAGTTTACTATAGAGTGAGCTTTTTAATAAATTAGAATACTTTCCACAGAATTAGATAAAGCCAATATGAAACTTGGTAGCAACTCTTTAAAATGATTTTGTTCCAGAATACACAAACTCCTTTTCAACCACCCACAACACACACACCCCTTAAATAACACATTCTTTTATTCCAGCCTGATCCGTGGTTACTAGCATGTCCTAGCAATAGTCTGCATTTATGTGGATAATAGTTAAATCTCAACAACTTGCTTTCATTCTCCTGTTCTGTTTTAACTGAATGGCTTGAAATGCATAATGTCAACTCTAGTTTTACAGAATGTTTTTAGTGTCTCTTTGTTCATCAACACCCTCCCCTCCTAAGGAATATCTGCTAAGAGTAACAATATTCATGTTTGTTGGTTTCTTCAAACCATGCGAACATACCAACTTCTTTGCAACTGCTTTCAAATACACCGTGCCACCTTTTGCTATAAGTAAAATCTGTCTGTTTAACGTGCCACCATAGTGTGAAGCTTCTATTCATGAAGCTTTATGAAGACAGAACTGTAGTGATGGAAAGCAGATCTCAACTCTTATAGTCATGTAAAATAACTCTTGGACTTGTACAAACCAGAGAATGGACATTGAAAGTTGGTGCATCTGGAGGACAACAAACTGAAGAAAGTTGGCCATACTCTGTTGAGTTGCTAGGACTTGCAGTTCAATAAATTCTATAAATTTATTATGATATTTTATACCATATATCAGAAGGATACAGGAACCTGGGATTTCTGTGACTGCAAAAACCTTGGGCATGGCCTGCAGAGCCCTTCCAAAAGTTTCCATGAAATGATATATTTTGAATATAACAGAAGAAGAAAATTATTAATTACTGAGCTTGCAATCTATTGATTTAATCTAATTGAAATCCAATGAAAGTTTTATCCAGATTTAATCCATCTCTTTGTCCTGGCCTTCTCCACCTTGGGGAATGCAGCACCTGCATATCAATCAAAACCCAAGTGTGGTCCTTCCTCCTCACCCCTCAAAACTCCACCCCCACCAGATACAATTGAACAATCATTTTTCAATGTTGTAGTCTATCCAATCAACATAGTCCTGTTCACTTTGATTCCAGTTGTTAACACAAAGCAATTAGTGCAGTCCCAGTGGTACAGCCCTGGTCAAAATTAGATTATACTAAGGAATCATCATCATCAAGAAGAAGGCTGTAATTGGCAAGTGCATAAAATAAAGAAATGAATGGGACACAGGCAAGCCGGCCTGACAGAGAGCACTAAAGGACAGCCATCCCAGGATACATCAGATGAATGGTCAGTGAAGTGCAAGATCTGATTTGGCTTGGATGACAAGTGAGTTGCAAAGATGGAACAGGAAACAGCTAAAGGGGTTAAACTTCACACTTAGGTGGCAATTGCACTGAGCACTTCTCTTGATCAAACACTTCTTTTAAATAGGCAAGCAAGATAACAAAATCCCAAAAAGGCTCATAGTCTTTAATGGTAGCAGTAATTTCTTGGCTGTTAATTGATAACAGGAAGCCTTATCTTTCAAGCACATATTGTTAGAAAGGAAAGCGGGGCATTGTACAGATTTTACCAGGTCCAGCCTAGGGCTGCCAAAAGCTTTAGTGGAACAGCGGAAGAGAAAGAGCAAACGCCTTTTTTCTTTTCCCCTAACAGTTCAATCGTGCCATCCATACTTGTTGCGCTCCTGATTAAGGCTGGGGCATTTATGGAAATAAGCTATTTAAAAATATATATTTTAATTAGAATTTTTAAATACAATAAAATTAAGAAGATAGAAAATAAAAAACAAAAGGAAGTGAAATAAAAAAGAAAAAGGAAAGAAAGAGAATATAGAATTATGACTTCAGCCCTTCTTTTTAGCGAGTAGTTGCCATCTTACTCTTTCTCTTCCCTCTTTAACCCTTTTTAATCCCCAAATCCATAAATCATCATTTCAGTCTTTTTTCTTTCAGCAAAAAGTCCATATAAGGTTTCCAGTCTTTCAAAAAAGTCTTTATTGTTTTTTCTCTGACCAGACTTGTCAGATTTGCCATTTCTGCATTATCTGTCACTTTTATAATCCAATCTTCTACTGTGGGTATTTCATTATTCTTTTTGCATACAATAATCTTGTCACAGTTACCATATGCAATATTAATTTCCCATATTTATTTTCTAGTTCATTGTCCATAAAACCCAGTAGAAATAATTCTGGTTTCATCCCAGTGTTGATCTGCAATATCTTTTGCATTATTGCATGGATTTGCACCCAAAATTTCATCCATTCATTCGGTCCATCATGCATGATAAAAATTCTCCCCGTCCTTTTCATACTTCCAACACTAGTTTGATATTCCTTTGTACATTTTTGACAGCTTGACTGGTATCATATGCCAACGATACATAATTTTATAAAAATTTTCTCTTAAATTATGACATATTTATTTATTTATTTATTTAATTTTTATCCCACCTTTATTATTTTTTATAAATAATTCAAGGCGGTGAACATACCTAGTGCTCCTTCCTCCTCCTATTTTCCCCACAACAATAACCCTGTGAGGTGAGTTGGGCTGAGAGAGAGTGACTGGCCCAAGGTCACCCAGCTGGCTTTCATGCCTAAGGCGGGACTAGAACTCACAGACTCCTGGTTTCTAGCCAATTTGCCTTAACCACTAGACCAAACTGGCTTCATCTTACTTATGGAAATAAGCGCCATCTAAGCCTGTTTCCAACAGCCAAGTTACACAATCAATGGAAATTCTGTTAAAATTCTGGCCACCATTGATAGGACAGAGCATGTTTAGCAATGTATCCTCCAAAGCAAACCAACCCTTTATACCTAGAGAATGAGCCTGCCACAGAGAAGACTAGAATTCCTATTCCTGAGGTGATGATTTCACCAGCAGAGAAATGTATAAAGGCCATTTGTGGAATTTCCCAAGTTGTCATCTGAAGGGATACGTTTCAGCAAATATCATGCCTTTGAGTGAATTGAGCATGCACAGTTAGCACCTTTTTTGCCGAGCAAGTGGGCCTGGATTGACTGCTTGTGGTTGCACCAATACTCTAATGCTCTAGTACAACTCAACCTGAGGAAATGGCCTAACTCAATATGCCATTGCCCTTCATGTTTTACCTATCCCTGGGGTGCTATGAAAGCTACACTACAGTGATTCCACATTTCTCAAAGGAGAACTTCTTGCTGTGGGAACAGAGCATATATAGACTTGACATCAAGCCCTAGGCACAGTTAGTTTTGTTTTTGTCAGGCAAGTGGAATGAACACCAATTATTTAAAAGCCTGACGGATCAATTAAAATTGATTCTAGTTTGTTCCCCATTGATTGCAATGTTTAATATAATAGGAAGAATACTTCAGCCAGGGGTCAGTAATTGCTATGTAGAATTCTCCCCATGACACTTTAGACTACAGTGGTAGGATGCTCCTTTAAAATAACAGATGAAATGTACATTTCCTTTTTTCAGGCACATAGGAGCAAAATGTAACTCTATCAAGCCACTAACTGAATGTGTAGGCTGCCCTGATGCTATATATTCCAGTAAATATTGTCAGGAGGAAGGTGAAATTCCAAAATGTGTTTTGTAAAATGTTCTACTGGACATTAAAACCATAACTAACAAATATTATTGGTAAAATAAATTTTTGAAATAATACAGCCCTTATCTTTATGAATAGTAATGATAATATCTCACATTTCATCTGTTGCAAAGCTGGCTTCAGAAGTTCATTTAATACTGTTTCTGACATGGTTCATTATCATAGACATTTTTCAATGTGCCTAAAGTCAGCCTCAGAGAAATTATCATAACCAATAATCCAGATAAAGCTAGGTGTGCTTAATGCAATTTTTCACCATGCACTAGATCATAGATAGGACCATCCCCTAGTTAAAGAAATGTTGGTTGATTCATCATATGGATATGAATGATTTAATCAATTGATTGAATTTACACAAAAGTGAGAAACATGAGTGTCATCTAGTGACTCAAATCATTGGTTCAGTTAGCCCAGGGACAGACAGAGCACAACCTGTAGGTGTGTCAAGCCTTCAGAAGGTGTAGCATACCTATCTTTCACTCTTAGAATCCCTTAACTCCTAGGGAAAAAAATAAAAAAAATAAATGCCCTTTCAGCCTTACCAGCCCATGACAAAATATCACCAGATATTTCCCCTCCACCCTTCAGAGGCTAAAGAATAATTATGATTTTTAAAGTAGCGCCTTCAGGCTGAAAAACATGCAACCCTGTCCTAGCCCAATTTTGTCAGCACTGATTAGTAATTCAGGCCAAAGTTTTGTCAGCTCTACCTGACAATGCCAGAGGTCAAATTTGGGACATTTCATGTACAAAACATATATTTCTACGTACCTAAGTCTGTCCTAAAAGTAAGAAAATAGGAAGTAATTGCTATCACTCAGTCAACCTGGTATAGATTGTAGCTTTTTTCCATCAAGATCTATGACTAATTCATATAATGCAACTAAACCATGGCTTGCTTAATTGCAGTTTATTTAGTGCTAGGCTTGCACCATCATGCTAAGCCACAGGCATGGGTTGTAAACCACATAGAACATGCTAACCCAAAACTAAGCAAAATGCCTTAAGGCAGAGCTTTCCAAACTTTTCATGTTGGTGACACACTTTTTAGACATGCATCATTTTGCGACACACTCTTACAGCAGGGCATCATTTCGTGACACACTCTTACATCAGGGCACAAGGCAGGCACTAGGACCTGTGCAGAATCACAGCAGGTTTGGAGGCAGAAAGGCACAAGGCAGGCACTAGGACCTGCGTGGAATCACAGCAGGTTTGGAGGCAGCAAGGCACAAGGCAGGCACTAGGACCTGTGTGGAATCCTGGCAGGGCTCGGAGGCAGCAGCAGCCGTGACATACCCAGACACTGCAGCTGACACACTAACGTGTCCCGACACAGTTTGGAAAGCTCTGCCTTAAGGCTTGCCACAATGGGTAAACCAGATCAGTTGGATGAAGTTCATCCTTTGCCCAAGCGCAGGCATTCTAGAAAGTAGCATTCCCTTTTTATAATAGCTTTATGGGTAGAAAATGACCCTGGAGGCAATGCCATACAATTATGCATATGTGAAATACAATACTTTTGAATTTACATGTATAGGCGTAATCACATCTGAGATACAATGTATGAAATAGAGCACAGCAGCTAACTGCGCTTATAGTAAATAGCTCTTAAACATTTAGATCAAATGTAATCAAAATTTTCATTGTTTTTATATATATTCATGCAAGCTCTATTAGTATATACATAATTGTTTGTAAGATCGTTTTAGTTTGGGAGGTCTGTTGGTTTCATGTTTTATCTGTTTTTATGGATTTTCAAGTTTTGTATGCCACCCAGAGTCCATTGGAGTTGGGCGGCTAATAAAGTTGAATAAATAAATAAATAAACTTTGTTAAGTGCCCTTAATTGATATTAATATACAGAAGAGATTAAAAGTAGGAATCTAATTAAGATACCCTGAAAAGGAGATCTACGTATACTGTATATGGATAAAACAGTTTTAAAAATACTTTCATTTTCCTATCACAGTGTACAGTACATTCCAGCATTTCCTTTCTCCACTTACTACAACTAGGAAATCTTTTAATGTGTTTGCCAAATAGAATCCCACTATTCTAGGATGAATAGTAAAGACACTACAGTTCTTTATATGTTACACATTTATTTACACAGATAATTAGATTCTACTATCAAACGATCTCTTACCTTGTCTGCTAAATGTACATTTATAAGGCTGATTACATTTCCACAACAGGCAAACAAATAGACTTAATTGAAATTGATTTAAGTTTAGTTTAAAAACAAACTGCATCAACATAAACTAATGAGATAATGTATTATGGCATGTTATGAAATAATAATAAACAATACAGTAGTTTAATATTATAAGCCTCACTGTTTACTAGTGTTTTTCCCTTCCTCCTCTGATATGATTGTAAAAGAAGTCCAGAAAATGTTGTTTCTGTCTTAGATTACCTGTAGTGTGCCATGACACCTGAGCCCAGCAGTTAACTGTAATTAATCTTAACAAACCAACTTCAAGTCATTAGTCTTGAAGTTGTTGATTTAACTATAATTCAGTCTTTAGGTTGTACACTAAATTATATTAAACCTAAAGTGGAAGTGACCACTACCAGTGTTCTTACAGTCAGATGAAATTAGGAGAGGAGCAAGAAAATGTGGGATAGATAAAGGTTAGGGTTGTGTATATGGCACTAAATCATGGATGATTATTATGTAATTATTATACATCATTAAGGGAAATGATAAGGTATATATGGGGAAATTATGTGGCAACCCAGTGCTTTCTGGGGGGGAAATGGGAGACTTTCAAACCTAAAATAATTTAAGAAAAGATTTCTCCAAGATGGCAACAGGTCATTAGATTTTTTTTAAGTTATTTTTCTTTGGGGGCCCAACCCAGTTGAGGTCCAATTATAAAATAACTGCATCAGATATTGAAATATCGGGATGAAATGTGATAACTCCATCAAATATTTGAAATACTGGGATGAAATCCATGGCACAGGTTCATATTCAACATTCAATGCCATCCTGACATCTTCAGCCATTTCTGACATGAAATTGGTAAGATGAAACAAAACTAACGATGATACAATGCTTTCTGAGACAGAGTGGAAGAAAGTTGTTTTGCACATGTACTACAATATGCCATGTCTTGAGTAAAAATTGTCATTCAAGGAAGAGCAGGAGAAACACAACACCAAAGATGTCAAAATAATACAATGCAATGCAATACACCTCTGATTTGAAGTAATATGGCATACAAATTTACAGATTTGGGGGGCTTTCAATTTTGTTTTGCTTTTTTTTTAAAAAAAAAAGTTCCTCAGATTTTTTGGGTTTTAAAAATAGATGACATTTCTAGGCATATTGGCACAATTGTGAGGATAAATTCTGGCGGGAATTCCTGGAAATTTTATCCCAAGAAATTTGGAGGATATCTAGTTGTAGAAGTTTGATTTAACCTGGATTGTCTGCCAATATTTTCTGGAAAGTTTGCTCATATCTTTAGGGGGGGCATTTCATGCACTACTACCACCACCACCACCTTAATATCATCACAAACCAAGACTTTTGCTCCTGTGTGAGCATGTGGGGTATCATTTTTTAAAAAAAATAGTACTAATCTCATTGGCGATCACTCGTAGCCGAGTAAGATTGTCTTCCAAAGGTAAGATTTTAACAGTGGATCCGTAAGTGGCTATAAAGGCCAATTCTGGATCCGCACAACCTCCCACAATGAGGGCATAGGTTTCCGGGTGGGAGACGGTCATGATGAGGGTTTGCCTGACGTGCCTTCCTTTTAGCTCTTTTCTCCCTTTCGCCCTGTACTCGTGCTTCTTCAAAGTCCATAGCGCCATTAATAAAGGCTGACCTCCAATTGAAACGCTCATGAGTTAGGGCTTCCCAGTTCTCAGTGCTGATATTACATTTTTTTAAATTAGCTTTGAGAGTATCTTTGAATCTCTTTTGCTGTCCACCAATATTCCGTTTTCCATTCTTAAGTTGGGAGTAAAGTAGCTGCTTTGGAAGACGATGGTCAGGCATTCGAACAACATGACCGGTCCAGCGAAGTTGATGTTGGATGATACTAATCTATTGTACCTGTTATCATAGTCTGATTATAAAACTGATCTTAACAACTATACTAAAATGTTAAAAAGGTCAGGAAAATGTTGCAAAATCATAAGGAGGCAGTCTTTAAGAAGCAGATAAATGAAAGGATTGTTTTATGCACTTAGGAATAGGAACATAGATTTCTAGAATATGCTGTTATTAATTTACAGCATACATTATTGAGAAGAGCACAAGCACAATTATACTGTATTATCTTGTGAGTAAGAGTTTTTATATGAGTTTGAATTTTATTTCCACTAGACTTGATCTATTTAACAACACAATCAGGGGGATTAGCCACTTCCATAAATATAGAATAATTGAAACATTAAGAGTTTAAATGCTGTCTAAATGGCAAAAGTACAGAATAAAACATTTGTTAGATACATCTCCAGCTCTTCTGAAGAATGTTTTTAAAATGAGAAAATAACAAAGACATTGAAAAAAAATAAACATCCCCGCTTTGAAGAATCTAAATTTTGGATCAGACTATTTTATAGCTACCTTGATAATGTTTTCAACCATAATATCATAGAACTCCATAATTTCTGCATGAAAGTGATAATATTAGCAACTTTTTAATTTTATCATGCATCCAGGTCTATTCCACAAACTACATTTAGAACACAATTTATAATTTAGGGAAGAAGATATCTGTTTTCTGAATTGGATTCAGACCAAACCAGTTAAGAATAACAACCCAAAAATGATTTACCAACAAAATCAAATGTCAAAAATCCAATGTCCAACTTAAAAAAAAAAAAAACGAACAGGATTTTGGATTTATTATGCATAAAAAGCTTTTATAGTTTGTACAACACTTGAACCTTGACTGAAATTTTTTTTGAATTTCAGTGTTCAGCTTTTGCTCAATAAAATGTCTGCAGAAAAATTAGATCCTGATGCAGAGAGAACACCTTGATAAAGTCAGTTGTCTCTCTACCATTAACATAATGCAGTGAATTGGTGAAAGATTCACTGGGAAGAAGAAAATCAGATTAAATAATTAGTATCAATTAACTCCAGCAAAATAATTCCACAAACAATTGGTCTCCAGTGTCTTGCTTAATTATGTGAGACTTTCATCGCTTCTTATCAAGTCTGCTTTGATTCATCTTAGATACTTGAGCTTCCCCAAAGGTATAATTAATTATTGTCTTGTAAATAAACCCTTGATAATTAATGGAAGCAGAACACAATACAGTTTTTTTAGCAGGAGGAAAGAAAGAAAAATGTATTAAAGAAGATAACAGTTGATATGGGAATGACCTTTTTTCATTTTAAGGTAAAGAATGTTCATACTGTCATAATGAATGGAGGCTAATTTAAACTAAATGCCAATTTAATTAAAAACACCCCATTCCACTGCCTAGTTCTTCAATCACTATCATTAAAGCTAAACAATCACCTTGTATAGTTTACTCTAACATTTATATTCACTTATGCCATTATTATTTTCCCTTGGAGTTAATTAAAAGCATTTCCAAACCCCCAAATTAAAATTCACTGTTGAGAAAAATATTCATAATGAAAATATTCATACTGCATACAGTATATTCACAGTGAAACATAAGTGTTTCATAAAGTTTGTTGAAAACCTAAAAATAAAATACAGTATTTATTCTCAAGATTCTTGTGTATGATGCAAACTGCTGAGTCAGATAAATTTCTGTGGGAGGGAAGAGCCACAGAATGGTAATGGACACCCATTCACATATAGACCATCATATTTTGAGAGGAATCAGTATGCATATTCCAAGTGGTAATTCCTTTTGCAAATAGGAAAAAAAATCAGTTGATGGGAGTGTGTTCTGAGAGTAAAACTCTTATAGTACCAGTATTGTATTCTGTACTCAGCTACACTTGGTGTGTCAACTCTGGTATTAACAAGATCAGATCAGGCCCCTTTAACTAAGCATTTTGTTTCCATCCTAGTTAGCCTAATGTTTATTGCAAGCTCCCAGGCAGGCCATGAGTGCTTTTACAGTATTCATTCATTCATTGGCGATCACTCGTAGCCGAGTAAGATTGTCTTCCAAAGGTAAAATTTTAACGGTGGATCCGTAAGTGGCTATAAAGGCCAATTCTGGATCCGCACAACCTCCCACAATGAGGGCATAGGTTTCCGGGTGGGAGACGGTCATGATGAGGGTTTGCCTGACGTGCCTTCCTTTTAGCTCTTTTCTCCCTTTCGCCCTGTACTCGTGCTTCTTCAAAGTCCATAGCGCCATTAATAAAGGATGACCTCCAATTGAAACGCTCATGAGTTTCTTATACCCTCTTACTCACATTCCCCAGAAATAGACCTTAAGATGCCCACTACCTCTGATGCTGATGATATATAGGTATCATAGAATCATACAGCTGGAAGGTACTAATTAGGCCAATCAAATCCAGCCCCTGCTCTATTCCATGTACTATCCTGTACTCTCAGATACAAAAACAGCTCTTGGACTTTCCAGTGTGACAACTTTTCAGTATTTGAAGAGCACCATCGTATCCTTTCTCAGAAGTCTCTTCTCAAAGCTAAAAGTAGCCTGTTCCCACAATTTCTCCATGAACAATGTTGTCACCAGTCTTCTTTGCACCACTTCCACACATAATTGTCCATCTAACCTCCTTCTGAAACCATCCAAATCAGCAGTAATTGTTACATAAGTTGCACTAAAAAGACCTATCCTACCATTTGGCTTAACTGAAGGAATCCATGTTTTAGGAGAGGAAGAAAACCTTCTCTGTATCTATTTTCTTCATGTGATTTTAACTTTATCCAACTCTTGTCGTATCTGCCTGACTCATTTTTCTATTTATTCCAAAAAAATCCATGCACCATAATATTTCCTCATAGAAGAGTTGTTCTAGTTCCTCAATAATTTTTATTGCTCCTTTCTTCATCCTTCTGGCAATCATTTTCTTTTCTTAGAAGATATTGTATCCAACTGCTGTTAAGAAACTATGCCAATATCTCATTACTTTGACAAGAATAAGTAATGATATTCTACAGGCAGCAATGTTATTTCTGCTGAATCTCTGGCAGATATATAGATTGCTCCAACCACTCCTCTGGAAAAGGTTTTCAACCAATGAAGAAATAATTTGGCCTTTTTTTTTTACCATTAGTGTTTTTAAATAATCATACTGAGGTCATTCCTTTGGACACACACACGTTATATTGCAAGGATTACTTCATAGCTTTCCAAACTGTGTGTCGCGACACATTAGTGTGTTGTGACAAAACCTGAAGTGCTGATGGCGTGTCGCCGCCGCCCCTGCAGCGGCATGCGCAGCAGCAGCGGTGTGTGTGGCAGCGGCAGCAGCGGTGCGCCATCAACACTTCCGGGTTTTAGCATGAAACACGAGGCTGCCGCCACTGCCGCTGCAGCCGTGCACGCTGCCGCCATGCACACTGCCGCCGCCGTGCGCGTCACCACTGCCGCTGTTGGTGTGTCGCCAACAGTGGGACTTTGGGAAGCATTGGATTACTTATTTATTCACTGATAGTTTGGAGAGGCATATCACCTAGGACTGATCCATGCCTCTTTCTGGAAGATCCATTGTGGTGTAGTGGTTAAAGTGTTGGCCTAAAACCAATGAAACTCAAGTTCAGTTCCCATGATCACTTTGGATCAGTCATTCTCTGTGCAAAATCTACCTCACAGAACTGTTCCTGTAAAAATGAAATGTGTGGAGAGCCCTCTGTGTAGACTACTTTAAACTCTCAGAAGGAAAGCAAGAAATAAAATAAATATACACTCAAAATTCATTTTACAATGTTGTTTACAGAGCATGGAGAGAACGTCATAACACTTTTATATTATGGCCAAAACCTCAGTGTTTATCAGTTGTGCATTCTTATGCCTGTGCTTTCAATACGACATAACACACAGGGTTACATACCAAATGGCTGGGTTCACACATTGCTCTAAGCCAGAGCTTTCCAAACTGTGTGTCACAACACATTAGTGTGTCGGCTGCAGTGTGTAGGTGTGTCGCGCAAACGTAACAAGAAACCTGAATCGGACACTCAGAGCCTCAAGCGCCTCGCTGCTGCTGCCTCCGAGCCCTGCCAGGTTTCCGCGCAGGTCCTAGTGCCTGCCTTGTGCCCTGCTGTAAGAGGGGAGCTCTGTCCAAGCCTTGCCCTGTTGTAAAGAGGAACTGTTTTCATGAGATACATTGTGTCCCCATACATTTCGCTATTACAATTTATGTATGTGTCCATATCTCTTATAAGTTTAACCTCTGGTGTGCTAGTAAAACTGAATTACTGTGTCGCGAAATGATGCATGTCTAAAAAGTGTGTCACCAACATGAAAAGTTTGGAAAGCTCTGCTCTGAGCCATAAGTGTTAAGGTTTGGGCTTTGTTTGGTTTGGTTTGTGTGATGTGTGAACCCACTGTATGTGAGTTGCAAACCATGATTTGTGGCTTAGCATAATGTATCAAATATACCACAGTTAAACCATGGCTCACTGCATTCTGTGAACTTACCCAATATAAGCTCCAACAACTAAAATGGTACAATAATTTTAAAGAACTACAGAAGTCTTAACTTGTGTTAACAAAACTGAACCCAATTGTTTCCTTCTAATTCAAAGGATTGGTTGGTTGACTGCAGAAAGCCTTAATGAGCTTCATTTGAACAGTGCCCAGTTCCACAAAGTAGCAATTCATATTCTCTTCAGCTTCCTCCTCAAAATGGTATGTCAATGTAAGCTTGAAAATAACTCTTTGGTTAGGTGGATTTAAATCTGCCTTAGCTAAGTTGCACTCTCTCCAAAATGCAAGGCTGATGAATGAATAAGTGAATGAATGATCCTGTGAATTGAAGAGTATATTCTTGGCAGCAGTCTCTGAGATCTTAATATGCTGCTTATGTATACTGCACATGATGAATCAAGACTGCAAAGTTATGAACTTAAAAAAAAAAGAAAAAAGAAAGATATTTGAAAAATCGAACTGATGAATAAAAATTAAGCTGGCAAGTCATTGCAAGTGTGATTAAACTCTGTGATGCAGAAGTTCTACATCTGTAGCTGATGCAACTTTGGAACATTGTCTTGTGCAGAGAGTTCAGGCAGACAGCAGGCACAATGACATGTTAAATTACCCACATGATGTATAGCTTAATGAACCCCCTTATGTTGATCACGCTTGGCATTAATCAAGAGCCATGAACAGATTCCCTTATTTTCTCAATGCTGCCCTGATAAACTGCAATTTCATTTAACCTTGGACAGGAGCTTTAATAGCATCCACGGGACAACTGTCAATACTTTCCCGGGGATACAGTGATTAAAGTGCAACACAAGATGCAGGCCATGAATTTTCTTCATTTGGCATTAGAATTTTCATTTTTAAGCAACTATTTGCATAAAATATGCTGGAAATACGAAGATGACAAGATTTACATGGAGCTATAGAAAAAAATCCTTTAAAAATGATATAAAAAGCTTCATCATATTAATTAATACCTGGAAACTTTAAGTAAAAGTAACTATGAAACTATGAAAATACAACACCCAAGAGTGCAAAATAAAAATGACAGTATTCTTTATATTTTCCCATTATAAAATATTGACACTGCTTTTTTGAGGGGGGCAGATTAAGTAATTGGATATTACAATTAAAATTGTTAAAATCCTGTATCTTTTTGCCTGGATGTAAGCCATATAAATTCAGTTGGACTTACTTATGAGGAGACACAGAGCCATGAAGTAACAGGCTTCCATAAAGGAATACCTGCCTGTCTTGGGTAAGTAGACATTGCAAATATCTTTGTACACAAATACCTCCTCTTCTGCTCCAGCTCCCACCCATTTAAATACAGTATGGTTTTTCTCATTTTTTGGGGAAAAATCACTGCTAGCAAGCTAGAAGGAACAATTGTATCAGGAGGGAGCAAGCCTGTATAGCAGGGTTCTCCAAAGTGGTCAGTGTTGATCCCCAAGGGTCAATGGGACTATCTGTTGTTGTTGTTGTTGTTGTTGTTGTTGTTGTTGTTGTTTATTAATCAAACTTATATCACCGCCCATCTCCCTCCACCGGAGGGACTCCGGAGTTATTTGGAGTACTATTAGTTAAAGTAGTATTTATTAGATTATTTCAATATAATAAATGATTGGGAGTCGATAAACAATCTGAAACTTCATGAAGGGGTCGATGAACTGAAGAGTTTGAAGACTCCAGCTGTATAGGAAACAACAGCCCTCCAAAGAAGAAGCCAACAAAAATGAGAAGGAAAATTAACTTGCTTTATATAGCAAATACTCTTTATTTATGCCACCCAATATGTTTTGGACTTAGCCCTTCATCTGAAGTACTGTGTCTGTGATAGTTGAGCTTGTACGACAATTGTGGTGCACTGAAAAAGAATAGTGTAGTCCTAAATGTATTGAGCATACAGATAGGGGCATGGGGGGGGGGGAAGAGGTTGATAAAGTCAAGATGGTGGGTGCAACCATGAGATTGAAGACCCACCTCTTCTTTACATACATCACACATACAAAGCCATCTTAACCATTCTGACTACAGATGCTCCTGCATACAGATGGAGTATTTGTAATGACAAGTAGTTTTCCTTCCTTTGGTTTTTTTTCCTCCTTCACCCCATCCCACATTGTTTTAAACTTGATCAATAATTGGGCAGGGTAGCATGTTGTTTCTTTAAGGCTACATGTTACAAAAGAGTACATGGAAATGTTTTCTTTTGCCTGTTATGAAGTGGGTCCTCCCCCACCCCCCTTTTGCCTTCAAGCATTCACTTGGATTATCTCTATGTTTTAGGTTCACAGGGCAGGCACTGACATTTCATTTATCATTGCCCAAATAGCTTCCTGCCGTATTCTTTCAGGTATCATGGTTACTCTGAACCTGTGATGAGTTCTCAGGGCTGGTTTAAGGTAGTTGCAAGAATATGCAACTGCATTAGGCCCCAGAAAAGAGAAGGCATCTGAAGCAGAGGGGCAGAGTCAGTGAAGGCACAATGGTGAAAAGATGACAGCTACCTACTTCTGTCACTCCACTCCTGAGACAGCTTCTTGAGTTTGCCCTGGGCCAGCCCATCTCCATGTTAGTCAAAGGGTACGTTGGACTGACAAGGTTTTCAAGGGGGGCCATCTACCCTTTAGCTAATGCAACTCTCTATCATCCAGGCGATAGATCAGGCTGATGGAGTCATTCTCATGAGCAAGATTTTACTATGTGATAACTAATATATCTTCTAGGTATGTAGTTACTTTTTATTGCAAATTCAGCTAGTATTCCATTTTAAACATATAGTTTTAACATCTCATTTTGCAGACATCTATCTGTAATGTTAATATAGGGCTGGGATAAGGAATTTGAGGGTACAGTGCAATACCACATTTGGAGCCAAGACTTGGTCAACCAAATGCTACCAGCTGCTGGAACCATCTCTATTAGATGATGTCAAATTCAGCTCCAGGTCAAGCTGGTTCCTCCTTGCTTATTGTAACTGAATTATGCTTTTTTTACTGTAAGTCAAAAATATAATGTGGACCATTACCATTTGAAATATAGTCTCTTACTCACTTTTTATCATGTCAATGTGCCCAAATATAAAGAGCAGCAGTTTTATTGCTAGAAGATTAAGACAGAACCCCTGTGATGTTCCCAATCTGCTGACTATTAAATCAGAGTTCCTGACACAAGCCACTTAGGGATATGAAGGAATCTTTATTAAAGCCAGTGATCCATTGCACATTAAAGATTCGAGTGAATCAAGCTCTCGCAACCAACAGTTTAATAATCTCCAAGTCCCACCCACCCCCCGCCAATCAGGATTCACTGCTCTATCGCCCTTCCCTTCGTCTCTCTGTTTTTCTCTTTCTAGGTCCAAATCAACTAACACAGCAATATCGCCCTTTGATCTGTCCTGGGTGCTGAATCACTCACCTCAATATTTTGATTAGCATAGTTTGCAGTTCTGTGAATACACCAAGTCTCCGCTTACATGTCTGGTGGTTTTACTGCAAAGCACCCCCCAACCGACCCTGTGAGTTTTAACAGACTAGTGGGATGCTTCCTGGCGCCATGGAAGGATGGCATGGATGACATCCTGACATACCACCTCCCTAAAAGTAAATCTCCCACCTTTAGCGTTTTATATACAAAAACAAAACACAATACACTTCTCCCGCCACACAGGTTCCCCTCTCTTTTCTCAAACCTTCTATTTCGGCTTGGTTGGGAATTTGTCATGAAACTTTTTCACTAAGTTAGGTGCTTGCACATGATGAGTGTCCACCCACTCACTCTGAGATTTGGGGAAATGTTTCCACTGAATTTAGTACTGCAACACACACACACCGGTGCCGTCTGGAGTCTAGTATCTCTTGCACTTCAAAGTGTTGTTCTCCATCAGTCATCACTGGGACTGGTGTAGGTTGCTCTGGGTGCCAGCATTCTGAATCTTTAACTGGTTTCAGCAGACTACAATGAAAAACGGGGTGGATTTTTCTCAAATTTTTTGGTAGCTGTAACTGCCCTGTCACATTGTTAATAATTTTGGTGATGGGGAAAGGTCCCACGTATTTTGGACCCAGCTTTTTTGAGGGTTGTGAGGATTTTAGGAACTTTGTAGATAAGTATACCTTCTCCCCCACATTCAGTTGCCATTCTGGTGCCCTTTTGCGGTCAGCATATTTCTTGTAAGTTTCTTTGGTGTCTTCCAATGCCCTCTCTATTGTTGGCCATTCGTCCACTATGTGTTTCATCCACTCATCCAATGGGACAATTTCGGTTTTATCCTTTGGTAACTCCAGGAATGCCATGAACTCTTGCCTGTTCAATACTTGGAAAGGGGGGAACCCTGTACTCTGATGTACCTAATTATTATAAGCCATTTTGGCGAATGGAAGTTGATATACCCAATTGTCCTGCTGATAGCTAATGTAGCATCTAAGGTACTGCTCCAACACTTGGTTAGTACGTTCACAGCCCCCGTCCATCTCCGGATGATGCCCAGAGGTTAAGCCTTGTCCCACACCAATCACCTTTAGGAATGCCCTCCAAAATTTGGAGGTGAATTGTACACCCCAATCGCTTATTATTTGTTCAGGGGTCCCGTGTTATCTATAAATGTGTTGCACAAACATCTTGGCTAGCTGTCCTGCATTTGGTATACTAGTGCAAGGAATGAAATGGGCTTGCTTTGAAAATAAATCAGTTACTACCCAAATTACTGTCTTCTTGTGGCTCTCTGGTAAATCTACTATAAATTCCATAGCTATTTGTTTCCAAGGTTGGGTGGGGCTTGCCACATTCTGCAATAGTCCTCTGGGTTTTCCCCCCACTCTTTTGGCCATGGCACAGATAGGGCAACTGGCTACATATTCCTCCATGTCTTTGTGAAGGGATGGCCACCAGAATTGCTGCCTCAAAAGGTGCAAAGTCTTTAGGAATCTGAAGTGCCCAACCAACTTTGCACTGTGGCATCTTTCGAGTATTTTTCTTCTCAGGGGCTCCAGAATATACAGCCTATCCCCACGCCACCAGAATTCCTGTTTCTCTGTCAGGGTTGCTTTATTGGTTTGCAACCACCCATCAGTTTTTAACACTAACTGCAGCTCATTTCATAAATCCCTCTCTACTGATAAATCAGGCTCTGACTTCTGACCCCTTGTGACCGCCACCATCCCCGATTTTTGGGTGGGGATGATTGAATCTATTACCTCTTCCCTCTGGCTGTTATGTTTTGGTAGCCGGGACAAAGCTTCAGTCAAAAAAATTTTCCCCCTGGGTAAGTACTTTAGAGTGAAATTGAATCTACTAAAAAAATGAGCCCATCTAACCTGCTTGGGATTTAACTTTCTTGGAGTGCATAGTGCTTCTAAATTTTTGTGATCTGTCCAAACTTCGAAGGGGTGAGCCGCCCCTTCTAAAAAAATGCCTCCAATTCAGCAAAGCCCAGCGCACTGCATACGCTTCCTTTTCCCATATTCGCAACCAAGCCACTCCCAATACTACAGGTTGATTGGATATAGGAGCCACTATAAATCTCAAAGTCTCTTCATGACTTCCTATTCGCATCCGAACTACTTCGGTGAAATACTCTACTGGGCCCCCTTTCATCTCTGTCCCATTGAGTTGAATGAAACTGATGGGCTCTTTCAGCCTTCTCACTTTAAGTCTCAGTCCAGTCACTAGGGTGGGATGCATGAGACATCTGGTACACCCCAAATCCAACATCCCCACTAGATTCATGCTGCCATGACCCCCTAATGTCTCTATCTGTAATCTCACCAGCATTGCTGGACAATTTCCACTCACCATGGAATCTTCGCACCTATTTATAATCACTGGCCCTTCGGCACCACTTAGAACAGGCTCCCACCATTTCCCACCGGCTGGAATTCCTCCTCAGTCAAGTCTTCTCCTTCCGATTGGGCTTCGCGAGCCTTTTCCTCTGTCATGGTGGCCGTGGTTCCCTTGGTCTTCTCCCCCGAAAACCTTGCGCTGCTCTCTCTTGTTTTGCTTGTTGACGGAGTCGCAGATTGCGGGCAGCTGGTGATGCAATGACCACATTTAAAGCATAGCCCTTCTTAGCTCACCAATCCTTTTCCTCGTCCCGTGACTTACAAGCTCCCCATCTCTCTGAGGGAAGGGTTGGCGCTGCTGGTCGCTTTCCCATCAGTTGGGCTCATTGCTGTCTCTTGAAATGAATTTGCATATCCTCTACTTTGCCAGCGAGACAAATCCATCCTCTTAGGGTTCCAGGGTCCCCCCTTGCTAGGGACCACTCTAGGATCTCTGGGTGCAACCCCCTTGGAAGCATTCAATTTTAAGTGATTCTGGCCAGTCTGTCAGCTTCCCAGCCAGCCTTCTTAATTCCGTTGCATACTCTGAAACTGACCTGCTTCCTTGTTTAATATGTTGTAAGGTGGTCTTGGCTCTCATCTTAGAAAGGGGGTCTTCAAACCGGTCCCTTAAAGTGCTCATGAAACTCTCAAAGTCCTCTAGCTCCGGGGCACCTGAATCGTGCAGTTCTATGAGCCATTCCGCGGCCTTGCTTTCAAGGTGAGTCGAAATGTACCGCACCTTGGAGCCTTCGGTGGGAAATAACTCCTCACATTCTTCCATGAACCCTCTCACGTGGGTTAGGAAGCAGGCCAGGCTTTTAGGGTCCCCAGTGAACTTCACCCTTAAGTCTCTCACCTCGAATGTCCCGTCTGTGCTCGGGTTCCATCTCGTCGCCCTGGCTTGGGTTCGGCCAGAAGGGGGGCGAGTGGTTACCAACCTGGTCATCCCGTGATCGCCTCCCACTTTGGATTCGTCGCTCTCTCCTTCTGAGGACATCCGATCTTTTGTTGCCATCGTGCTGGTCATCGTCCCCCAGCTTAGTTTCTGAAGGAGCTGCTCGACCACTTTCTGCAGGTTGTATACATGCTCTCCTATGGAACTAATCTCTCATTCCATTTTCTCCATCCGCTGCTCCAAGGTCGACCACCCGGAGCAGGAGCCTCTTTCTCGCATAGTGTGAGATGCCGCCCATGCAAGCTACGCTCGTTTCTCCCAAAATGACTTCAGCTCCACCAAGAAAGACTTCAGCTCAGATGTTGGGAAGTAAACGGTTTATTGCTAGTCATGGGTAGGCAAGTAAAGGCACGAATGGTTCCCGAGTGTCCGGCTTGGCTTTTTAAACCCTCCCGCCAGAGTGCCCGCCCCCTCCTTGTTGAAGGCTTCCCTCTGGTCCGCTTCTGGTCATTGACCTGGAGTACCCTTCACTGGGAGCTGTGGTTGATGTTTCTCATCCGGCCGCGCTGTGGTTCTATTGTCCTTTTTGTTTAGCAATAATGGTCCCTTAATGGCAGGGCTCTGAGTGCTTGCCAGAGTCCTGACATGCCTCCCGCCCAAGATTTTCCTCCCCCTCCCTCTCTTTCGCCTGTGTGGGTGTGGTCGCTTTTCTTGGTGTTCGTCACGGTATCTGTGAAAATACAAAGAAAATTTTAGTGTGTGTTTCATTGGGGTTTTTCGGGGAATTTGCGGTGAAACCGTCTAATTAGGTCAGGGGCTTGCATGTGTCGCGCCGCCACCCATTCTTTGAACCCGACGGGTAGATGTTGCCATTTGACCAAGTATTGCAGTTGTCCTCTGTGCCACCGTGAGTCGAAGATGTCATCAATTTCGAAGTGCGGTTCTCCATTTACGACGGTAGGTGTTGGTTCTGGGGTTACTGGGTGCCATTGGTCCGACGGTTGGTACTGTTTCAGTAAACTAATGTGGAATACTGGGTGTACCTTTTTTAGTGTTTTCGGAAGTTGGAGTTTTGCTGTTACTGGGTTAATTACTTTCGTTATAGGGAATGGTCCGATGAACCTTGGGGCCAGTTTCCGCGATGCTTGTGTTGATCTGAGGTTTTTTGTTGAAAGGTAGACCTTGTCCCCTTCTCTGAGTTCCCATTTGGTTGTTCTTTTCTTGTCTGCGTACTTTTTGTACGCGGCCTTTGCTTCTTGTAGTGTTTGCAACATCACTGGCCAGTTGCTGGTTATTTTGGTAATCCACGCCTCTGCTTGTAATGGGCCTTGCGTTTTGTCTCTGTTGATCATGGCCACCTCTGGTATGGTGGCAAAGTCTTGTCCGGTGGCTATTTTAAAAGGTGTAAATCCAGTGCTTTGGTGTATGGCGTTATTATATGCCACTTCTGCGAATGGTAGTAAGTCTACCCAGTCATCTTGCTGATAACTTATATAGCACCGGAGGTATTGTTCTAGTATGGATACCAATCGTTCTGATGCCCCGTCTGTGCACGGGTGGAATGCACTGCTCAGCCCTTGTTCTGATCCAATAAGCTTGAGGAATTCTTTCCAGAATTTTGATGTAAATGTGCTTCCGCGATCGCTGATGATGCGTTCAGGTGTACCGTGTATTCGGTAGATGTTTTGTATGAACAGTTTTGCCATCTTTGGTGCAGTCGGTATGCCGTGGCATGCGATGAAGTGGGCTTGTTTGGAGAAGAGATCTGTTATCACCCAAATTGCTGTTTTGTTTTTGCTCGCGGGGAGGTCCACTACGAAGTCCATGGCGATTTGTTTCCATGGTTGGGTGGGGCTCGCGACATTTTGTAGTAACCCCGTGGGTTTCCCTATTGTGCGTTTCGCTGTGGCGCAAACCGGGCAGGACTTTACGTACTCTTTTACGTCTCTGCGTAATGTGGGCCACCAGAACTTACGTCTTACGAGGTGGATGGTCTTGACAAACCCAAAGTGCCCCGCTGCTTTGTGGTCATGGCAATTCTCGAGCACTCGTTTCCGGATTTTGTCGGGTACGTACAATTTGTCGTCTTTCCACCACTCCCCGTGTTCTTGTAACATTTCTTTGTTTTCGCCCCACCATGTGTCATCTAAAATTGCTGTTTGTATGTCTCTTTGTAGTACTGACTTTTCCGTTTGTTTCTCGTCTTGCTTCCGTGTGACTGCCATGTTTCCCTCTTGTACATTCTGTGTTAATTGTTCTGTTGTAGTGGGTGTCGGTTTGCTAGGAAAGA
Source organism: Charina bottae (assembly GCA_023362775.1). Classification (NCBI taxonomy): domain Eukaryota; kingdom Metazoa; phylum Chordata; class Lepidosauria; order Squamata; family Charinaidae; genus Charina; species Charina bottae. The sequence continues at coordinate 34,370,175 of JALMGJ010000007.1, forward strand.
GTGCTTCCGTGACTTCTTCAGGCTTTTCTTCGTGTTGCGGTAGTCGTGACAGTGCATCCGCTAAGTGGTTTTTCCCCCCTGGGAAGTACTTCAGTGAAAAGTTGAATCTGCTGAAGAACTCGGCCCAGCGCAGTTGTTTGGGGTTCAGTTTTCTAGGCGTTTTGAGTGCCTCCAGGTTTTTATGGTCGGTCCATACCTCAAACGGTGCGGATGATCCCTCTAATAGGTGTCTCCAAGTGGCTAGTGCATGTCGTACTGCGAACGCTTCCTTCTCCCATACATGCCAGAGTCTTTCCGTGTCGCTGAACTTTTTGGATATGTAAGCGCAGGGTCTCAGTTTGTTTTCTTCGTCTGCCTGTAGGAGGATTGACCCTACCGCATAATCGGAGGCATCTGTGTGTATTATAAACGGTTTGTCGACTTCGGGGTGCTTTAATATGGGCTCCGCTGTGAACAGGGCCTTGAGTTTGTCGAAGGCTTCCTGGCATTCGGGTGTCCACTTAATTTTCGCGCTCGCTTGTCGCGTCGTTGGTTTAGCCCCTTTTGTTTTTGTTTTCAATAAGTCTGTTAATGGCAGAGCGATCTGCGCAAAATTTTTTATAAATTCCCTGTAGAAGTTAGCGAACCCTATGAAGGCCTGCAGTTGTCTTCTGGTTCGCGGGGGTTCCCACCCTAGGACTGCCTGTACCTTGGCAGGGTCCATTTCAATGCCCTTCTGTGATATGCGAAAGCCAAGGAAGTCTAGTTTGTCTTTATTGAATTCACATTTGCTCAGTTTGACATATAGTTTAGCCTCTAATAGTTTTTTGAGCACTGCCAATACTAATTGTTCGTGTTCCTCTTTGTTTTCTGAGAATATGAGGATGTCGTCTAAGTAGACGATGACGCCCTGGTATAGGAAGTCGTACAGGACCTCGTTGATTAATTTCATGAAGATGCCTGGTCCTCCCGCAATGCCGAATGGGAGAACGCGATATTGGAATGACCCCAGCGGGCAGTTGAACGCTGTTTTCCATTCATCCCCCTCCCGTATTCTTACCCGATAATATGCTTCCCTATGGTCCAATTTGGTAAAGATTTTCCCTTTTGCTAATTGTGCCAACATGTCTTTCAGTAGCGGTAGGGGGTATTGGTTTGTGACAGATATAGCATTAAGTCCCCTGTAGTCGGTGCACAGCCGTAGGGATCCATCTTTCTTCTTCCTAAACAGGACCGGAGCTGCTAGGGGGGAGTTGGCAGGTTCAATGAAGCCTCGTGCCAGATTCTTGTCTATAAATTTGCGTAGTTCCTGTAGTTCCTTTTGGGTCATCGCATACATCTTTGGTTTAGGGAATGTGGCCCCCGGTATGAGCTCTATGGCACAGTCTGTTTGCCGGTGGGGGGGTAGTTGATCGCATTCTTGTTCGTTGAAAATCTCTCTTACTGGGTTGAAACGTTTTGGGAACGCTGTTGTCCCTTCTTGTTGTGTTTCCTCCCTCTGCATAGTCCCTGCTGCCCCAATTTCCATTATGTAGTTAGTTTCGGTGTGATAGCTCCCGTCTACAAACTCCATATCACCCGACACCCAATCTATTTGAGGGTTTCTTTCCCTCAGCCATTTGAGTCCAAGCACAATGAGTTGTGTTGATATTGGGGCTACGATAAATCGAAGGGTCTCTATGTGTGAGCCGATTGACATTTTTACAGCCTCTGTGAAGTGTCCCACTGGCCCCCCTTTCATTTCTGACCCATCTAGTTGGCAGAACGTAATGGGTGATTTTAGTTTGAATAATTTTAGTCCCAATTCGATTGCTATAGATGGGTGCATTAGACATCTCGAACACCCAGAGTCTAACATGGCTACCCCACTGAATTGTTCTTTCCCATTTAAGGTTTCTAATTTTACCTTGACTTCCATGGTGGGGCAGTGTTCGGTGGTCGTGTCGTTGCGCCCCCTGTTGAAGGCCTGTCCCGCGGCGCACTTTAGGGCAGGCCGTTGTCGTTTCCCGCCGGTACGAATCCTTCATCTGTTGATTCGTCCGTGGTCAACTCAGGTTTCACGTATTTTTGCCTTTCCGTCGCTGCCTTAGCCGTTGTTTGCTTGTAAGGTGGCGCTCTGTTGTGCCTTTCCCCTGTCTTGTTTTTGTCCGCAGGTTGTTTGCACTCCTGTATTCTGTGTCCTACTCTCCCACACTTGAAGCACAGGTTATGCTTCGCCCGTCGTTCTTTTTCCTCCGCCCACTGTTTTTTGTCATAGTCCTTTTTGTTGTATGGGCTTGTGTGCTGGCTTTTCCCTGCATATTGCAGTTGGCGGTAGGAACGTATTCGCAGTTTCATGTTCTCCACCTGTCCCGCCAGTTGAATCCATTCCTCGAGGGTTTTTGGGTCCCCTCTCCCTGCTGCCGTGTCCAACAACTCCGGCCGCAAGCCCATTTGGAAGTATTCCACTTTGAATGACTCGGGCCAGTTGGGTAGGCGGCTGACAAGTTTTTTGAATTCGAGGGCGTATTCTGCCACTGTGCGGTGGCCTTGTCTCAGTCTCTGTATCTCTGTCTTAGCCGACATGCGAGACAGGGTGTCTTCAAACCGTTTCCGCAGCGCCCTCATGAACAGTTCAAAATTGTGGAGTTCTTTAGCCCTTGTCTCATGTAGCACGGCCAGCCACTTCGCCGCTTCTCCAATCAAGAAGTTGGATACGTAGCGAATTTTGGCTTCTTCATTGAGGAAGAAGCGCTCTGACTCCTCCATGAACCCTCTGACGTGGTTCAGGAAGCATGCCAGCTGTTCAGGGTCCCCATCAAATTTAGTTTTAAGTTTAGTTGTTATGATGGGTTTATTATACTGGTAGACTGGTGCATTCCTCTCGAGGTATGCTTGAGTCATTGGGTCGTCGGATTCCTCCCCTTCTTCATCTTCCTCATCATCATTTTCTTCAGCGCTTTCCAATTCAGATGGGCCTGTGGGGGAGCTATCTTCCTCATCATCATTTATGTCTCTTCCACTGTTCTGTGGCTGTTTCAGCAGCCTTTCTAGTGCAGCTTGGATCGCTGTTAATTTCATGTCCATGTTATCTAGCCCCGTTTCCACGCGGGCTGCTCTTGCTTCTAAAGCCGCGATGCGTTGCCCCTGGGAGACCCGTGATTTAGCCGTCTGCTTGCTCGGCCTCAGGATCATGCCCTCCCCTACCCCGAGTGACCATTCCGCCGTTTGCTTTTGTGTGCGTTTGGTGGGGGTTTGGGGGTGGGGTTGGCTTTCCTCCCGCTTGTTGGGCTTCTTTACCTTCCGCTGTGCGCCGCTCTCACGGTGGGTGCTTGCTGCCGCTTGTGTTGTCGCCCCTGCTGTTGCCCTGGCTGACGTGCTGGGTGCGTGATCCTCGTGCAGGTCTCCACTTTGTTCCATGGTTTGCCAGTCGCACGTGGTGAGTACTCCTCTCGGGTAGTCGTCCCGGCCTTCAGCTGCTTTTGACCTTCCTGCCGCCGATCAGCTGGTTCACTCCCTGAGCGGTGTGGTCTGGTCTCTGTCGTAGGGCTTTCTAGCGCTTTTAAATTTTTCCTGCCGGATGATCAGCTGGGTAGCGCGCCACCGCTGTTGCGCGCTGCTGGGGGCGCCGATCGCTCCGGTCACCGCTGCCTCGTCGCCAGACGCTTCTCGCCGCCTCGAGTTGCTGGGGCCTGCCGCCGCTGCGTGCTGCTGGGGAGCGCCGATTTGGCCGGTCTCCGCCTCTCCGTCGCCGGGCGCCTGCTGCTGCTGGAAGTTGCTGAAGTCCGCCGCTGCCGCGAGCTGCTGGGGAGCGTTGGTCGCTGTTACCACGCTGCCTCCGCCTTTCCGCCGCTGGGGATCGCCGCTCGGTCCCTGCTGCTGCTGCGCCGTCGCCGCCTCTCAGCTGGGGGAGCCGGTCTTTGCTGCCGCGCTGCCGCCGCCTCTCAGCTGTTGGGGGGGGGAAGAACCGCTCCTGCTGCTGCGCTACCGCCGCCTCTCAGCTGCTGGGGAGATTCAGCTTCCGCTGCTGCGCGCTGCCGCCGCCTCTCAGCTGTTGGGGGGGAAGGACCGCTCCTGCTGCCGCGCTGCCGCCGCCTCTCAGCTGCTGGGGAGATCCAGCTTCCGCTGCTGCGCGCTGCCGCCGCCTCTCAGCTGTTGGGGGGGAAGAACCGCTCCTGCCGCTGTCTCTCAGCTCCGCCGCCGATTCTCTGCCTCCGCGGGTTGCTGCTTGCGATTCTCGGCCTCTGCTTCTCTCCTGTAAGCCGATCTCAACCGTGGAGTTTCCCGAAGTTTTTTCGGTTTGCTCCCGGGAAAATCGGCTGGTACTGATTCGTGCCTTTCTGTGAGATGCCGCCCATGCAAGCTACGCTCGTTTCTCCCAAAATGACTTCAGCTCCACCAAGAAAGACTTCAGCTCAGATGTTGGGAAGTAAACGGTTTATTGCTAGTCATGGGTAGGCAAGTAAAGGCACGAATGGTTCCCGAGTGTCCGGCTTGGCTTTTTAAACCCTCCCGCCAGAGTGCCCGCCCCCTCCTTGTTGAAGGCTTCCCTCTGGTCCGCTTCTGGTCATTGACCTGGAGTACCCTTCACTGGGAGCTGTGGTTGATGTTTCTCATCCGGCCGCGCTGTGGTTCTATTGTCCTTTTTGTTTAGTAATAATGGTCCCTTAATGGCAGGGCTCTGAGTGCTTGCCAGAGTCCTGACACATAGTCACCCACCGGTCTGGATTCCTCTCTGCACCTCCTCCCACCTCCAGGGACCAAGCAAACTTGGTTCCTTTCATTGTCCTGGATCGGGTTGCACTCTCGAGGTTGGTTGGAACCTTCAGCTTGATTCCCTGCTCCTCCAGTCATTCCCTGGTGTCTCGCCTGGTTGGGTTCATTGGGGTTCTGAGTTCTGTCTCTCTCCCCTCTCTCCCACTCGGTGAGCTTCCTTCTCACACTGAGCACTCCCGTGCGCTCTGGATAGAGCCCTCTTCTCCTCCATACTCCCTGTCTTCCCCTACCGATATCAGAGGGGTTCCCATGGGTTCTGGATATTCAATTTGTAGACCTTCCTCGGTAAACTTGGAGTCTTCAGGTAAGGTCTCCATAATGACTTGAATCTTTCTGTGATGTTCCCAATCTGTTGACTATTAAATCCAAGTTCCTGACACAAGACACTTAGGAATATGAAGGAATCTTTATTAAAGCCAGTGATCCATTGCATATTAAGGATTCGAGTGAATCAAGCTCCCGCAACCAACAGTTTAATAATCTCCAAGTCCCCCCCCCCAAATTGATCTCCCTTCCCTTCATCTCTCAGTTTTTCTCTTTCTAGGTCTGAATCAACTAACACAGCGATATTGCCCTTTGATCTGTCCTGGGTGCTGAATCGCTCACCTTGATACTTTGATTAGCATAGTTTGCAGTTCTGTGTATACACCAAGTCTCCACTTACATGTCTGGCGGTTTTACTGCAAAGCACCCCCGAAGCTTCCTGGTGCCATGGCAGGATGGCATGGATGGCATCCTGACAACCCGATTTCATAATACCAGAGGTTTGGATTACATTTTCGCCTTTTTCCACATTTGTAGCAGACCAAATATTAAACTGATGGTTATCTACAACTCTAATTCAAGAAAGAAGCAATAGAAAAGCTAGTTTGAAAAGAAAAAAAATATTACAAAATAGATATATTTAGCTGGCCCAAAATGACATGTTTACCAGTCAAATGTCATCAGCTACCAGAAATGCTAAAGGAAATGATTTTGGAAATGTAACTAAAATAAGCAATTCACACAATAGATCCAAATTGCCAAGGCATTTATGCAAACTGATATCTGGAATAGCCTTTTACAGGAAACATTTATGTGATAATATGTCAAACTGACATTATTAGTGTCAATCTGCTTCCCATTTAATAGTACAACCTGGGGATTAGGAATGCTGGTGAAGCATATTGATAATTTACCAAATTCAATTCAGGAACTAGAATTTAATATGACATGAAGATTGTAGGTCAGTAAGCTCTTGTTTTAGATTGCTACACTCCACTAAGGGAGAGTCCATCCGAGCTGGGTGGCTATAAAAATTTTAAATAAATAAATACTATAAAGTTATAGTAATTTGACCTTCTCCAAGCAGATGCCCTTCAGATATGTTAGGACTGCAGTGTGACCTTTAGTTGTATATGGGACTGCAACTCCCAAAATTACTAGACAGCACAATCTGATGCTTTGGAATCTGTAATTGCAACATACAGTATCTGAAGAACATCTGAAGAACAACATGCTTTGGGGAAGAACGACCTAGGCCCATTTTAAAAATCTACCTGCCATGTTTAGCTGGAGAAAGGTCTAATTCCACTCAGGGTACCAGATCTGGGTTGCAAAAATCCAAATAATCATAAGAAGATAGCAAAAAGTTATGGGAAACTCTAAGCATTTAGTGGCTGCCCAGATTCATTCTAGTAGCCCTAAATTCCACAGAATTTGGGAAATGAGGTACTAACTTAAACAAAACCTTGGGTTAGCAAAATTAAGTATATGAATATTAACAATATTCTATATCTAACAATATAGCTAGATTTCACAATGGACTTAAGCAGTGTAATTGTAATCATAATTTAAATGAAGGGCAACATATGAATATTTATAATTCATAAATATTAAATAACAAAAAATAAAATGTGTCAGGATTAAATATACCCCAAATATGCAAATATGAGGGGTGAGCCCATACTGTTGTACCCAATATTTAAATATCAGAGTTGAGTGAATTCCTTTGGATGTTGTCTCCTGCCCTATAATGATTAACCTTTCCATTTCACTTAATTTAGATGGTTCAGCTATTTGTCAAGCCTTGTTTATTTGCTCCTTGAATGCACCACTTTGTCACTTCTCACTTCTTACCATTTTACAGCAAGCAGTAAATCTGACATCAGAAGATAATGTACATTTGGAACAGACTCATTTTAATACCTACTGTATGTTTCCTGAGTTACAAAAAATATTAAGATATGGTTCCTCAGAAAGGTGGTGGGTCTTACTCTAGCTTCAAAGTGATGATACCTTTCTGGGATGTCCCTGTAGAGATCTTACATTTGATGGTAGCCATACAGGACATAAAGGTTCTTTGGGGTTAGAGCAAAGGCCTATTCCAGTATTCTCTTCACAGAATGACCAGCTAGACACCTCTAAGTCTCACAAGCAGGATATGAAGGCAATAACACTATTCCTCATAGATCCCCCAGCAATCAATCAATCAATCAATAAAATATGCAGGAATGGAAGACATAATACTCATCAGAAAAACACTGTCTTGAAACTACAGGTACCACCAAATATTTTTGGTGCAATGTTTGTTCTCAGTCAGGAGGCAATAACATTATGGATGCTCCAGAGAGAGAGTGACCAATCAAAAGCCTTTGTGCTGCTGCTGTGTCTTACCCTCTAACTCAGAGCTTTCCAAAGTGCTGCCGCTGGCGACACACCAGCGGCGGCGGCGCGCATGCGCACGGCGGCACGGGGTGTGTGTGCGGCGGCGCACGCGCGCACGGTGGCAGCACAGGGGGGTGCGGTGGCGCGCGCGTGCATAGCGGCAGCACGGGGGGCGTGCGGCGGCGCGGGAGGGCGTGCGGCGGCACACGTGCGCACGGCAGCGGCGCAGGGGCGTGTGTGTGCACGGCGGCGGCAGCCTCCGCTAAAACGCGGAAGCACTGATACCGCACCGCTGCTGCTGCCGCCGTGCATGCACGCGCCGCCACTTCCGGGTGGTGTAGCGACACACCACGCTGTGTGTGGCGACACACTTTTGTGTCACGACACACGGTTTGGAAAGCTCTGCTCTGATACTTTGTGAATGAAAAAAGAAGCAAACACAAAACATTAGAGGTCTGTGAAATACAACATTATCAGACCTCTATAAATTATACAAAATAGGAAAGTCATTTGTGAAGGTAGCAGATATTAGGCAGAGTAAGATGGTTATTAATTTTTTGTTCATATATTGTTAATGCCAGGGAAGAAGATAAATACTGGTGGGATTTCTACCTCAAATGCCAAATAACTTGTTTGACCCTAGGTACTATGCTCCTTGTTATGAGTATTGGTGGTGGCAGCATCACATTTGATATTCTGTTCTAGAAAGCATCTTTTAAAAACTGCAGTAGTAATCCATTGGCAGCAGAAGTGGCTTGCCAGATGTGTTGATGGCAAGAACCTTAAGAAAACAATATAATTTGATGGGAAAAAGTGGTAAGGTAAAAAACAAAAATTAATATTAGTTTTAGTTACAACCCTTTGTGTAAAAGCTTAGATACAACTGCATAGGAATGTGAACTGGCAATCCAAACAAAATAAATTGAAAGAATTTAATCACAGTTGGGAACAGTAAGACAATGACAAAGGACTCAAGCTTGTAGATAAGATGATAGATAGATAGATAGATAGATAGATAGATAGATAGATAGATAGATAGATAGATAGATAGATAGATAGATAGATAGATAGATTATGTTCCATCAAGTCGTTTTGACTCTTAGCACCACATAGATAGATAGGTAAGAGCAGGGTTTCTCAACCTTGGCAACTTTAAGGTGTGTGGACTTCAACTCCCAGAATTCCCCAGCCAGCCATGCACCTCAGGCAAGGAGGGAAGAAAATCTGTGGCCTCTGGGTAAGCATCTCTTACCCAAGATTTCTCAACCTTGGCAACTTTAAGATGTTTGGACTTTTGTGTCTTCTCTGTGGCCACGCTAAGTACTCCCTCTTTAAGGAGGCTTCACTGTCTCTTTCCCTCTCTCCTTGTCTTCTGACTACAATTAAGTCTTCTTCAGCCAGCAACTGAAATTACCCAAGACATTTTGGCAGGCATTGACTGAGCTGGAAACCGAACAAGAAATTATGGCAACATCCAGAAACTTGCTTTGGAAATATAATAAAATGTCTAGCTGTGATGTTAATTAGGAAGAGCATGTTATGGTGAGATAGTCATTGATAGTCACTGATTTAGTAAATGTTAACATCCATTTCTGCACACATCTGGACACAATCACAATACTTTACTATACTAAAAGAGACCCATCATCATAATCAATTATTCTTATATGGGCAGAAATTATAGGTTCCCAGGTTCTCATGTAGCTATATGGAATGCTATTATCACTCAGTAAATAATCATATATTTACCCTATTAGAATATCTAAATGATTTTGGATCATGTCACCTAACTTTGCAGCCTAAGTGAGAGAATTCACTTTAAATGATTTCCCTAAGATGGAAGCAGAAATATCAGGGTGGAAATATTGCTTCATATGATTTTAAAATCTGTAATAAACTAATCACTTAAACAATTTATTTATTTTTAAAATCCTAATAAATATCTTATAATGACCCCAAAATATTCTGGTTCTAATCAAGCTTACAGTATATTACTTATTCTACTATGGAAGTAATCAAACACAGTAGGGAAAGATTTAAGATTTATTGCATCTCTTTAAGAAATACTTTAAATAATTCAATGAATACATTACACAGAATATTGTAGACCTTGCGAAAATCAACTCTATAGCTGTTTCATCCAGATCGTATGGTCTGTAATGGTTTTAATCTTGGAATGGAAAAATAATAAGTTATGTCCCTGGAAAAATCAATCTAAAACCTTATAATAAGCTCAGTAACAATGCAATCCTATACACATCCACTCAGAAGTAACTCCCATTAAATTCACTGCGACTTGCTTATACAGTATATGAATGGGTACAGCCTAACAAGTTTACTATTCAATTCTCAAAATGGAATAATTTGAGAATAAGAATTAGATAATTAATTACAGATTAATTATCTTAATCTGTAATTACTAACAATTGAGATAGGGAAAAAAAGTTCTGTGATAAAGTAAAATTAACTCAGGAGCTTTGCTCTGTAGCAAAACGTTGAAGCATGGAGTGCTCTTCTTTAGAATGTTAGCCAGCTTGTTCTTTTGAAAGCCATTCCATTCTATTCCTTCTCCCACCGTCATCCCTGTCTTTCCTCTGATAGCCACGGTTAAAGTCAGAACTACTGTATATTTCGGGGGAAGAAGTGTGAAGGTAAAGTAAAGTAGAACAGAAAGAGTAAGGAAGTGGAAGTAAAAGAAGGGAAGAGAGGGAAGAGGAAGAAAAGAAAGAAAGAAAGACTGAGTAAGTAGGAAGTTGGTTAGGTTGGGCTATTTAGTCAGAGAAGGTTTTTAATAAATTAAGTTAATGGGGTTTTTTTTGTTTTTTTTTTGGTTAGATAAGTTTAGATTAGGTAAAGGTTACATAGTATACAAAAGGTTATAGTTTAGGATATTAGTTTAATGTTAGGTTATACTTTTATGTATTGTGCGTCTTTGTATTGTATTGTATTGTATTGTGTGTTGTATTATGTTTTGTATATAATAAAATTTATTTTAATAATAATAAAAATAAATAAATAAATAAAAAGTGTGTCACCAACATGAAAAAAAAAAAAGAACTACTGTATATTTCAATCATCACTGGCCTAATTAGCTGTTTTCTGTTTGGCTCCTCTGGAAATCTGGATGATGATGTTGTGGATAAATAGTGAATTGAGTTTACTAGTAATATACAGGTTTGTAAACTGTTCTTAGGGCACGGTGGCTCAGCGGGTAAGACGCCAGGCTTGTCGATCGGAAGATCGCAAGTTCAGAGGTTCGAATCTCTAGCCCCGCGTGACGGAGTGAGCTCCCGCACTAGCCCCAGCTCTTGCCAACCTAGCAATTCGAAAGCATGCAAAATGCAAGTAGATAAATAGGTACCACTTCGGTAGGTAGGTAACAGCGTTCCGCACACGTCATGCTGGCCACATGACTGTGGAAGCGTCTTTGGACAACGCTGGCTCTTCGGCTAACAAACGGAGATGAGCACCGGCCCCTAGAGTCGGACACGACTGCACAAATGTGCGGGGGGAGCCTTTACCTTTAAACTGTTCTTAAGTCCTTGGAATAAAGTGAGAGAGAATAAATGTAAGTATCTAAGTCAACTAAACGTTCCTTTGGCTCCTAAGGGTACATGCTAAGAAACACAGCTAAGTACATTATTTAGCCATTAATTTTCTCCAGTAAAAGAGCTCTGAAATTCCAGTCCATAAAGGATTGGACTCTAGGGTGGTTTCTCTGAAATACTTTTCATACAATAGGATTATTTGTGACTCAAGCTTTTTAATTTATTTATTTATTTATTTATTTATTTATTTATTTATTTATTTGTCAAATTTATCACCGCCCATCTCTACAAAAGTAGACTCTATATTTAGATTTTTCTAAAAGTAAAACATACGTAACAACAAAAACTAGCCTACAGGGGATGAACAGTCACCCTATCCAAAGGCCTGGGAGAACAGCCAGGTTTTCAAGGATTTTTGTAACATCATCAGGGTGGCAGCCATACAAATCTCTGGGGGGACCTCATTCCAGAGGGCAGGCACCATGACTGAGAAGGCAAGCTTCCTAGGTCCTGATAAATAACATTGTTTAATTGAAGGGACCTGGAATGTATCCACTCTGCCTGATCTTACCAGATAGGCAGAAACTATTAAACGACCCCTCAAATACCCAGGCCGTATGCCATGGAGGGCTTTAAGGTGATAACCAGCATCTTCAATTATACTTGGAAGTCCACTGGCAGCCAATGCAGCTTGTGGAGAAAGTGTCATACTATATAAGTAATCTGCAATCTAATAATTTCTTAGCATGAAGTCCTGACTGTTTGAAGGTACTTCTCCAAGGTTATAGCTTTCCATCACCTTCAAATAAAAACTCTTTGTTGCCATTTAGTGACTGGATTTTTACAGTCCAGATCTGATAGTCTTCCCTCCAGAATAGGGGAGACAACAGGGTAGGCTCTCTATAGAATAGGGCTGAAGAACTTCCAAATTAATTGGGCTCCAGTTCCTGAAAGCGCAGCCAAAGGGTAGGGATGGTAGCAGTTGCAGTTCAATAACATTGTGTGGAGCGCAGTCCCCACCCTGACCTGGTAATTTTCCACTTATGTGACCAGTGACTTTTTATCCAGTGAAGCTTCTATACAGTATTTCATTTTTCTCCTTTCTTCTTTTCTCCAAACATAACTTGTCTGCCAGAAGCTGAGCTTGTGTCATTTTCAGTAATTCCAATAGCTAGGTCAGAGCTTTCCAAACTGTGTGTCGGGACACGTTAGTGTGTCAGCTGCAGTGTCTGGATGTGTCGTGGCTGCTGCTGCCTCCAAGCCCTGCCAGGATTCCGCGCAGGTCCTAGTGCCTGCCTTGTGCCTTGCTGCCTCCAAACCTGCCCTGCCAGGATTCCGCGCAGGTCCTAGTGCCTGCCTTGTGCCTTGCTGCCTCCAAACCTGCCCTGCCAGGATTCTGCGCAGGTCCTAGTGCCTGCCTTGTGCCTTGCTGCCTCCAAACCTGCTGTGATTCTGCGCAGGTCCTAGTGCCTGCCTTGTGCCCTGCTGTAAGAGTGTGTTGCGAAATGATGCATGTCTAAAAAGTGTGTCACCAACATGAAAAGTTTGGAAAGCTCTGAGCTAGGATAAAAGTCTAATCTGCCCAATTAATAAAGCATTCAAGAAAATAGTGTACATTTGAACCAAGATGGATTTGCCTGCAACACAGGGATCTGTTTTGTCAGCCTATCCTCCCAATTGTGTTTAAACATGAGGTGTGTAGGATCATTTCTACTTTGCTGCAAGGGAGAAAGACATTTTGTCACACAGAGTAGGTTTCTACTATGACAATCCATTCAGCTTTCAGAGTAAGAAAAATGCTTCCGGTATTCCATGAAGCAAAATACATATATAGGAGGCAAAGGGGACTATAGTCTCCAATTATCAAATCCAGATTATTTTCATTGGCATCAAATGAATTGAGCAGCAATAAAATTAAGTTCTCTCTCTCACCACAAAACTAGGAAATAATTGACAAACCAGTTATATGAATATATTCTAAAATAATTTAAAAGGGCTTTACTCCCAGGTAAGTGTGCATAGGATTGCTTAATCAAAAACATAATCATCCCAAATAAATGTGTAATTTTAGATTCCACTTACCTAGTCTTATTGTTTAAAACCTGAAATACAAAGGAAATATTTAATGCAGTGTGCTTTAGGTTGTAATGACATAGGTTAACACAGAGCTTACATGCTTTATGCTAATTAATTGTGTAAAGCTCTGGGAACCGTTTTCACCCCAGGGAAGAAGACTTACAAAATGCCTACATATTAATTAACAGTGGCAAAGAAAGCTCATTTTGTGTAACGCTTCTGGCCAGAGAAGGATTTCATGCTCATATAGCATAAAAGGTAAAGGTACCCCCCGCACATTTGTGCAGTCGTGTCCGACTCTAGGGGCCGGTGCTCATCTCCGTTTGTTAGCCAAAGAGCCAGCGTTGTCTGAAGACGCTTCCACGGTCATGTGGCCGCATGACACACGCGGAACGCTGTTACCTACCCACCGAAGTGGTACCTATTCATCTACTTGCATTTGCATGCTTTCGAATTGCTAGGTTGGCAAGAGCTGGAGCTAGTGCGGGAGCTCACTCCGCACGCAGGGCTAGGGATTCGAACCTCCGAACTTGCAATCTTCCGATCGACAAGCCTGGCGTCTTACCCACTGAGCCACCACGCCCCATTCATCATATAGCATACATATATATTCATCATATAGCATACAGCGAGCAAAAGAGGATATCCAGGATGAAACCTGGCCCACTCTGTATTCCTGGATGTTGGAGGTTAATGGGATGTCAAAGTTTTTAGAAGATGTCTGGAAAATGATCAGTTCTTGCTAAAAATAACTAAAAATATCAGTTATGTTTATACAATAAAAATGAAATTAGCTCCTAGTTACATTCATGTTGGTAACACATAAAGTGATTAAAATAATCAATGCACTTACCAAAATTAAAGTTTAGGGGAAAATCTACATACTCCCAGTTTAAAATAGGGATGCACACTTTTGGGGACTGGAAGAGTCACACTTGATATTTCAAGGGTCCCAAGGGCTGAAGTTGGCAGAACCTGGATTCCACCTCGGATTTTTGGGTGGAGCTTCAGAAAACTTTACTTTTAAAAATGTGTTAAGCTCATGTTAAGGTGTATTGCTGCTTCCTGCCTCAAAATGATAAGAAACTGCCTCTCCAATGTTTGGTAAATTATGTAAGAAAACAGCAAGCACATAGTCCTGGGAGAAACAATCTCAACTGGTCCAGATTTCAGACAATTAGATCTGTAAAGCCAGACTATTAAGTATAGATCCAGGCCCGCATTACATCCAAACACTATTGCCACACTCAACATATATTTGGGGTCTCCTGCCCATTCATTCCCAGAAAGGTTGAACTGCTGTTGTAGTTGCAGTTATGGACAGCATATTCATTTCCCCTGAAGATCGCTAGGTGGTGTCCATAGGCAAAAAGAAGAAGGTAGGTGAGGATGATTTATTAAATTTATATGCTACCGGACTCCCAGAGACTCGGGTCAGCAAATAAATTTATAAATAATAACATCCTCTTCTGCTTGCTCTATGCTATACAAGCATGAAATTCTTCTCTGGCCAGAAGCGTGCAAGATGCAGCTGGAACTTTATTCTGTGGTGCGCTCAAACTTTTCAGCACATTAAACAAAATAAAGGCCAAGTACTTCTCTGACCTTTTTTTCAACAACAGATCCACTGAAATCTTGATTTAGCTAAAGATTTCTTTGCACGTAATAGTTACGTATATATTGGATAATATTCCAGAGTTGCAGGTAACTGTATCAGTGTTGAATGGTTACGGAGGCTAAACGGGCCATAAGGCATTCACAGGGATGGAGACAAGAACCTAGAGTCTACTTCTCTGCCCACCAACATGAATGCAGTTGTTTCACTCTGCCTAATGACAGGGCCAGACTTCACACCAAGTTGGGGAAAGTTGGCATAAATGATATGAAATCAATATGATGCTTGCCAATTAAAAGTAGAATCTGGTATGTATGTATGTATGTATGTATGTATGTATGTATGTATGTATGTATCAAATGTATATGGCCGCCCATTTCACCAGAAGTGACTCTGGGCGGCATACAGCAAAAAAGTATAAAAACAATAAACATGTCAAACACAGTCATCTTTAAAAAGTTTTAAAAAAACCCTACACACAAGAGATTCAATCAGCAATGGAGTCACCTCAAGATCTCACCGGTTCCCTGAGACCCGCAGGCCTGATGACAAAGCCAGGTTTTGAGGGACTTCAGGAAAATGAGGAGGAATGGAACTGACCTCACTTTGCGGCGGGGGGGGGGGGGATGTTCCATCAGATGGGCACCACAGCAGAGAAGGCCCACCTTCTCAGGCCCGCCAAGCGTAAGCCTCTCTTGCCAGATCTGATGGGGTGAGCAGATATAATTGGGGAGAGGCAATCCCTCAAATAACTCAGTCCTATGCCATGAAGAGCTTTAAAGGTCAAAACCAACACCTTGAATTGGACCAGGAACAGACTGGCAACCAATGCAGCTGATATACAAGTACACAATCGTACACAATGGTATACAAGTATGGGAAAGAAACTAGGGAACAGCAAAGAAACAATGAGTGGAATATATTTAATACATTTTTTTTCAGTTACTGTTTGTTTGTTTGTTTATATTGATTTGTATGGGCGCCCATCTCACAAATGCGACTCTGGGCAGCTAATAAAGATGAAAATATACAGTATCAATACAATATTAAAAAAATGCATTTCACATCCAACATAGTACACAGGTACCAGTCTTCTTCACATTTTCCCTTCCTCCCTCCTTCCCTTTCACTTTGCTGCTGTTCTTAGGATTTTGGTTTGTTTTGTATAAAGTTTGAGAAAGAGTTCATGTTATTTTGTAAAGCTGTGTAATTTGGGTGCTGAATTTTTCTTGTTTTGTATTAAATGCAAATTTATCTTTTTTTAAAAAAAGATTAGTTTCTTTTGGCCTCAGGCAGGAGTTGATTTTCTGAAAGAAACCATGGAGATCAAAGGAGAAAATTCCTTACATATAGAAATGCTGCATGACTGCCTTGCTGTGTCCTTTTTATATACAGTATGCAGGAAGGTTACCGGTGTATATTATTATTATTATTATTTTATCTCATTTTTATTTTTATAGAGAGAGTCAATTCAGGTGGCAAACATACCTCCTGCCTCCTATTTTCCCCACAAAAACAACCCTGTGAGGTGGGTTGGGCTGAGAGAGAGTGACTGGCCCAAAGTCACCCAGCCGGCTTTCATGCCTATGGCGGGACTAGAATTTACAGTAGATATGCGACTCCAAATCTCAGCACAAAAGGTTTTACTAAATGGTTGTTGTCGTAAAAACTGACTTTGCAATTTGGGATCTGGCTGTGATAGGATACATACGGATTCTGGAGCAAGACCCCTTGAGTTCAATACAAATGACTTCTGAGTAAGTATGCATACTGTAGGTTTGTGCCATTACTTATTTTATTCTCATATTGTTATCTTCCAAGTAAGCTTGCAAACCATTGTCTTGTCTTGAATGCAGTAATTAAAAAAAACTTTGAAAATTAACAATTTATTTTCCTTCAACATTTTGAACTTGGGGTGAAAATTTCATCTCTCTGAAAATAAATGTAGCACACTTTACTGCTCTCTATATAAACGTGTAATTTATTTAGAGTATAAGTGCTAAATTTTAATAATTTATAAAACCAGATATATAAAAGAGTACATGGAAATGTAAAGAAAGTTGGTTAGGCACTGAAAAATACAAAAGCGAAAATCCATTCCAGAAATCTCTGAAACTGCAAGTATTACTATTACTATCCAGGCAAAGAAGAAACAATACAGTTTACATGCAAAGGCTTGTAACAGTTTGTCTAATGAAGGGCGAACAAGCTCGCTGACCAAAAAGAAAGAAGAAAGAAGAAACGGGGCGGGGGGCGGGGGAGGCAATGCTCCCAGATATTTTTCTATCCCAGAAGCCACTGAAAGAGAGCAGACAGCTGTAGCCGTCCTGATATTGGGCCACATTACTGAATGAAATGACAGATGCAGAGCCACCCTTTCAAAGCAGGCAGAAAGTCCTCTCTGTCACACGAAGAAGATTGACAGCTTCAGAACCCAATTTCTTTGTGTAGAAAGCCAGCTGCTTCTTTAGCCGTTGCAAAGCACTAAGCAGTATTAGCAAGTAGGCAAAGCTACCCATCCCCAGGAAATTGCTTACTCACAAGAAGCCTTACAGAAATTAGCGCTGCTGCTTCTGAGTAAGTGGGGTAAGTGCTTTCCTGGAGAAAAAAGAAAACTTAATGCTGGCACTTTTTCAGTGACATGATGTCATGTGGCAAATGGGAATACAGGCACAGACTTGCTTCATCAACATTTTAAAAACTATTTTTTAGGTATGTTTTTGTACAAATCAGATTTCTAACCATGGGTGTCAAGCTGCTTTATAGATATGCAAACGAGCTAATTAACGATCAGGACCAGTCTACATAACATACTGGAGTCTCTCCCAGGAATCTCTAGTAAGTGGCTTAAGGATACAAAATTATATTTTTCTGCTAAATAGGAACCATTTTTAAAATTGTGCCCTCAACGTAAAATATTGTGATCCTGTATAAGCAGGTAAGAGTTGACACTCCAGTTTGAAGGCATTCTGCACTATCATACAGGTTTATTTATTAGTTTAAAATATTTTAAGGCAAAATACTTTACAAGTAAAAATCCTCCCAAGATGGCAGTGTGCCAGTATAATGTTGTTAGCATAAAGTCATGGCACCATAGTAGTGACTTTAGGTCAGTGCTAGAGTTCAGAATAGGAAGTATGGTATTTTAAAATATTACAAGGAAGAATACCTACTATTCCACCAAAACATGCTTACATATTACATATCAGCATGTATAGGAGTGTGAATAGCTTCTTATCAGTTTTGGCCATCTTGTCATCTTATGTTCCATTTCCAAAGTTCAGCAAAGAGTACCCAGACTCAAAGGAAGTTTGAGATTTGCACAAGTACTAAAAAAAGCAAAGAAGTGGCCTTAAAGAGAGGGGGGAGAGGGGGGAGGGAGACAGAGAGAAACACTCAAACCAGCCCATAAGGAGTCACATAATGCTGAGAACCTGAGAGATTGATAGATAAAACTGACAGCCATTTGTGAAAGGGAATGAAAGCAGTGGCTGGAAAGGGAGGGGAAGAACAGAGATAAAAGGCTCAAAGGGAACCATCTCATTATCTTGATAGGCTATTTCTTGATATACAGTATTTTAAAATATTTCCAATGGTGAGGAAGAGACAATTGCACAAGTGGAAAATTCACTATTTGAATCGAGCTGGCCTGTACTCTGCACTATCCACCTTCTATCTTAATCCATGGGAAAATGTTAAATGTTAGCAGTAAAAAAGAAAAGAAAATCCTGCTTCATGCATGCTATGGGGAATGAGGACACAGATCATTCTTTGGAAATGAATGGAGAAGATCTCACAAGCGCAAGTAGTCCATATGGCCCTGTTCATCCAACACGCTTAGCTGATGGGGACTCATCATCATTCATCATTAATGATGGGGGTACCGTTGTGTCATGCAGACTCCGAAACTGAATTAATTGAACCAGCTAATTAATCCTGAGGATAGTTCTAGCTCCAAATAGATCCAGGTTTCTTTGGGGCTAAACTCAGGGGCATAAGTAGCACTGCCTGGCCTCAAAGCAATGGGGCTTCCCAATGAGGAGAGCGCTCAGGCACCAAGCCTCCCCCAGTTGCAACAACTGAGTGTGGTGTGGGCAAGGGAACGTCTTTCCCAATGCTGCCACTGCAGCAGGTCTATGTCCCACAAGGGGCTTAGGAAGAGAGGAAGACAGCAGCCAGCGATGGCCTTGGGAAAGTACTCTGACTGCTTCTGTGTCCCACTTTCAGGCAATTCATAGCAGCAGCAGCAGCAGCAGCAGCGTCGGCAGTGGCGGCAGCAACAGCAATGGTAGCAGTTCTTCAGTCATTCACCAGTAATGTGTTCAGGTGTCTGGGAGGAAGGAACAAAAGGGACTCATGGCAAGCAAGCACTCCCTTGGGGGAGAAGCAAAACTGGTGGCTTGGTCCACCTGCTGTTCCATCCCTAATAATTGTGCTGCCCTAGACAAATTCACTTTCCGCATTTCTCACCTGCTTTCACTGTATTTAACTCCCCCCCCCACACCCCATAGGAACTACTTACTTGAGGGTAACTGTTCCTTCCAACATCCACAACTAAAACCAGCCCTAAACATCTACATGAAGCTATAGAGTGAGATCATCAGGAGAGTTGAGCTGGACACCACCTCTACTGTATGTGCAGTTCCATTACCAATTTAAGCCAGTATTATTATTAAAGGAATTCCATGCTACCAGTCAGACTTCAGGTTTTAGTAATTCTGTTTATGTCACTAAATGATTTAGGGCTCTCATATTTCAGGAAGTATGTCTCCCTAATTATTAAAATCAATTGGAGGGGGGGTTCCAGCATTCCACAGCTGGAAGAGATGCAGTATGTGGGGACCGAGAAATAACCTTTTACAAAAGCTCAGTTTGGCATGAAAGTCCAGACTCTTCATCCATGCATTGGGGATTTAACATGTGCTGCCTGGATGTACTATATTCTATTATCTGATGAAAATCCCTACCTATTACCTTATTCTGATCATTGCTACTTTAATTTTTTTAAGTTGCATCTATTTTCATTTCAACTTTTAAAAAATCTTATAGATTTTATGGATTATAACCTGCCTTGAGATCCTTAGTGAGTGAGGTATAAATACTGAAAGAAGTATGGCTTGCTTTTTAGCTGTTGAAATATTCCTGTTATTTTTGAGCAACACTTTAACAGGAAGGAAGGAAGGAAGGAAGGAAGGAAGGAAGGAAGGAAGGAAGGAAGGAAGGAAGGAAGGAAGGAAGGAAGGCCTCTTGAAAACCCACAGGTCTACATTTTAAACTCTGTTTAAACTCTATTTTTCACAATATTTTTAATTTTCAAAATAAAAAATATGGACAAAATACATTTAAAAACACAATTAAAAAAACAATCCTTAAAGAAAAAATAAAGGAAACCAAAAAAGAAAAGATGAAGATAAAAAGACCAAACTAAGAAAAGAAAAGAAATCTACCTTATATATTAAACTTATCAATAGTCACTGGTTTATTAAGAAATACCTTTTAGTACTGTAGTATAATCAGTACAAAATATTACTTTTAAGAATCACAACATCTCTGCCAAAGTAGTTCATATTGCTTCATCCTAGAAAATACTGCCTTTCCCAAGATGGGTAAGTCACACATTTCCTTAACATCTGGAGTATAACTTTTCCAATTTCTCAACATAATTCTTTTAGTCCAAACACACACACACACACACACACACACACACACACACACACACTGCCATGCTCGATACAACCACAATTCCTGATAAACAGTCAAGTTCCAAAGCTTTGGTATGTAATTCAACATCACATTAACATCTTTAACATTTAAAGATTTTCTCATGAATCTACTTATATACATTAAAATACAATTCCAAAAGGATGCCAAATGATCACATGACCATATGGGTCAATGAATCTTCAAAAATCTTACACCTCCAACAAAGAAAATCTGATGTAGGTTCTTTCAAATAGATTATCTTTGGGGAGGCTAATATACTCTAAATACAATTCTTTATGAACAACTTTAATCTCAAATCTGTTGATACTATTTTAATATTATTAAGGATATGATTAATGGGGCATAATCAGAGGTTCCAGTTCTTTAATGCATGTCTGGAATATCCCAAAAATGTCCACATTAAAAATGTTCTTAACTTTTGATAGAAATATGTAATGGGTTTGAATTCTGCCATGGATTCCATCAAATAAGAGAGCATCTCAGGTGCCTCTGAAGCAACCAATGGCCACTTTGAGCCAATTGTAGCACTTCCATGACTGCAGTTGCTTCTGCTTCCCTCATGCTAAACACATTGGCTTGCGAATAATCATAATCAGGAAAAAGCATCATTTGGTTAAAATTGTATCAAATTCTAAAGGAAAAATAATAATTAAATGTGATTAAAAACACTGTACCTACCAGGCCAGCTATCTGCCCCCACATTATAATAAAAAAAGAGTGAAAAGGGATGCTGGGGTGCATAACACCACAGCTGATGGAACTTCATCAGGTCCACTGCCACCAGGCTGGCTAGCTAGCTCAACTCAAAAAGCAATTAGCAGCCCTTCCAGTGGCAGTAAGTGGGCATACTTAGTAGTCTTTGGATGGCCTTTCCTATTTTGCAAAGGACATAAAATGTAATTTAAGAATTCCCACACACATATCTTTGTAAGCCATTGTAAGGACTGAAGATGCTGATGCCTCTGATAATGTGTTTTCTCAGGAGAATAGCAGTTTCATTCATTGGATAATGGGAGTTGGAATGGAAAAATGTTGATATCGGGAGAAGCCTATTTGTTAGATCCTAACAAAGGTATATAACTGATGTTACTTTTGTTGTCGCTTTCTTTGAGAAGACCTTCTGAGCTGAGCAAAATAGAGGTGGCTTGCCTGAAGCTGTTTTCTTCTAAGTAGACTCGCTATTTCTGTTGAGCTGGTTTGCAGTGAGTGTTTCCAAATTGCTTCTTTGGTCTGGGGAACTGGAAAGATTAACAAAGTGGCCTTTGAAGTCAAAAGATGCCTTTTCTTTGGCTGCCCTGGACCTTGAGTGAGCAGCCCATAAAGCCAAAGCAATTTCACACCTAAAAGGCTGCCAATAGCCTCCCATCTTTAAGAATTTGTTTCACTCTAGGCATTTCCTGCAGTCAGGAAGAGTTGCTTGGCGCTGCAAAGTTCGTAAATAAATAAATAAATAAATAAAGCCAGTCAGATGAAAGTTAATAGTGTTAACTATGAACAGCTAATATTTACTAAGAAGCTTCTTTTTTTCTCTTTCTTTTAAATAGCGTGTGAAGGTTTCTTGAAAAGCCAAAGCGTACTTAACCGCAGGGTTCAAACATTATGCTTAAGCATGGTATGTTGCATAAACAACAAACAGTAATGATGCTTTATAAACCGCAAGGCCTAGGTCTACACATGGCACTTAGCACAACAAATCTCATTATGGCTTAGTGCATTGTGTGAACCAGGCCCTAAGAGGCCACCCTTCTGAGAATGCATTATTCTGCAGAGCAGCAACAGTTACACTTATCTGTCTTTGCAGACTCCCCTCTCACTCTTGCTTGGGAGAAATCCCTGCTGCTGCCCAGTGACTCAACTCAAGTCTCCCCAGGACAACTGGACATTAGTCAAATTCAGTCACACCCAACTTCTCTACAAATGCTCAGGAAAGGGTGATGCTGGCTGGGAATTCTGGGAATTGCAGTCCTAGCCAGTTAGCACATACCAAGGATGGTAGAAAGTGGCTATTACTGAAAAAGAATTGGCAGGTGGTCAGTCTACACTCCCACACGTTTACTGAGAAGAAAATCCCACTGTGTTCTATGGGATTTTGTGCATAGGATTGCAGCCCCAGAAAACAGGAGACAGAAGGACTGGCATGCCGATTTAGTCAAGCCTGAACTGACTATGGTTAGGGACTGTGAATAAAAGATGTGTAGGTCCTGAAAGCTCCTGTTGAATTCTAGATCCAATAATAATATTGCACCACAGGGAGCTCCTGAAAATAAAGGAATCAGATTGACTGTGATGCAGGGGTAGGAGGGAACATTGACAGATTTGCATCATAATAAAGGGTTGTCTTTGTTACATTTGGATTGCCCTTAATCCTGTTTCTGAATCAAGGCTGGGAATCTAAAGAATTAAAACAAGAATAATTTCACCATACTGAGGCAGGTTTCCAATGTTATTTTATTTTTAATACATGGAAAAGTTTGGGGCCTTCTCAATCGATGGAAACTGTAGAAAGCCCCTTAAAAAGTCCTTGAATTATGTGAATTTGGAGAATTCTTAGACATTAAAGCTACCAACACCAGTTCAAACAAATGCCGCTAACTTCAGTGGAGCTCATTTCCATATGAATGGTTTGGTCTGGAACTCCAGGCAACTTGACTATCTTTTTTTTTTTTTAAGATCTTGGAGTTCAAGCCAACCTGGAAACTACATCCACTTGCCCAGAAAACCTCCAGTACATTTAACTGATTTATGAGATCCCTCCTTTCTGTCCAGATAGCATTCAGAGACGCTCACAATAAAATAAATAAACCACATACATTTAAAATCTCAAATAGTTAAAATCTCCATTAAATAAGATGTTCCTTTTTATATTTGTATACTACTTTTACTCTCCGACTGCAAGGTGTAGTGCATGTATTTGTCCACCCCACATTTTCTTGTTGCAGCAACTCTGTGGGGTCGATTTAAGCTTAATTTGAGAGGCAGCCACTGGTTTAGGGTAAAATGACTTGATGAGCACCTTGGCAGTGCCCACGGATTTCAGCCCCATGTTTTATATACAGAAGTCCTAAACTGAAGCCTCGCCTATTAATTAACAAGATTGGAAAAAACATCTCTGTCTGTCTGAGCCATTAGGAAATCCCTCTCGGAACCGATATTGCTGGGTTAAGTAATTCCGACCCTTTGAATCATTACTCCTGCATCAATTCTATTGCATTAAACATAGTTATCGCGCCTCTCTTCCTCTCGAGGCACATTATGAAAGCACCCTAAGCGTTATTTCAAAGGTACTGGTATCTTTCATTACATACTTTCGGAGGCAGGCCTCTCTATTGGGATAACCATGGTCAAGGCAGGGGTCAAGACTTCAGCCTTAAGAAGAACCGAGCCCGGCCAGCCTGGTTGCGCTGCAGGGGCCGCACGCGCCCAGAGAGGGACTTGGCATTTGCCCAGGGCGCTGGGATGGGTGGGGGCGGAGCGGCCGCCCGAAGCGGGATGCGGGCACGTGTCAGGCGGCCTCGGCGGGGGCTGGACCCTAGAGATACAAGCATACTTTCTTTGCCGCCCCCTAGGAGCAGGTCGGATGTTGGCAGCCCAAATTTAGTAGGCCGGGTGCTGATGGCAAAGTCCTCACAGAACGCCTTAGCTGCTGCTGCTGCGGCAGCGGCGGCGCTGTTCTCCGGGAGCGACTTGTGTGGACAAGCCCAGGACAAAAACGTATATATTTACAAGCACAACTCTGCTTCCCCAAATGTAGCCAGGAGCTGTTTAACTGATGAGTAATGTTAGCGCGGGGGGGTGGGCATCAGAGAGGTTGGCCCGGTCCCAGAGAGAGCTCCATTTATGTCCCGGGTCCCGCCACCGGCAGCCTGTTCTTCCGTGCACGTAATCTGAGCGCGACCACAAGAACGTGAATAATAACAAAATAACGAAAAGGCCAACAGCAATGACTCTCTCTCAGCAGGCCACAAAGGACGTTCTGAGGACGCCTCTGCCACGCGGGCGGGAGGAGCGGAGCCGTGCCCGATTATCCTGAGGTGAGAGGAGCTCTGAGCCGCCCTCCCCTCTGGCCTGATCGGGCCGCAAGGCACCGGCAAACAAAGGGTGCCGCGAGCGGCATTATTGCGAAGGCGGGCTCATCCCCTCCCCTTGGCCAATTTGCTCCAAAGGGGGCGGAAGTCTCCGCCAGCCTCTTCGTGGGGTGGCGGCCAGTCCTGAGAGTTGCGCTCTATTGAACTTGGTTGGGCAGCCACGAGCAGCGTTTAACAGGGCTAGAAAGGAGGGGAGCCTTCTCTTTCTTGGCCTCTCCCTTCGCTTTCGGCAAGCGTCCCCGCCCGCAATGCTCCGCATCTGCTGGCGGAGGAACAAGGGCGAAGCGGGGCCACCGGGGTCCGCGGCTTCGTGCCGTGAAGTTTCCCCCTCTGGCCGGGAAGGCTGAAACCAAAATGCCCACCTGCCGCCCACCTTGCTCGAGCTTTCCTCGCCAAGCGCCGGAAGCTCTGAGGGCGGAGAGGGGCGGCGACGGAGGCGGAGAAGTGGGACCCAGGAGGCGGACTAGGGCAGGCCACGCTGGGATGCAGTGGGCGGAGCTCGCTTCTGCCTCCTCCCCCCCCCCCGCGTATTATTTTCGTAGGGCGCGTCCTCTGAGCCTGACGCTTTTAGAAAGTGCGCGCAAGCGACCTGGCGGAGAAACTTGCTAGCAGCTAGAGGAAACGTGGCTGACAACGGCGGGAGGGGGGCGTTTGGGAGGAGGACAGGCGTCTATGTTTGGGTCTGCGGGAGCGCGAGGGAGGTCAGGCCATTGTGGACGAAGAAAGCTGCTGCCTGCAAGGCAAGGCGGAGCTGGGTGGGAGGGACGGAGAGACGCCGCGGTTTACCCTTGGAGCTGCTGGAACAACGAAGTTGGGGCAGGAAGGATGGGTTGATACTGGTCTTCGGTTTCGATTTCGACAAGTGTTAGGGTGGAATTCCTGGCTCCGTGTCCACTAGGCGCAGTAAGTGAATTAAACAGCAACAGCGCCATGCAGACTGGCTTGGTCAAATCCCCCTGCCCCCCCCCCCGTTTAGTTTTAATTGTAACTTTATTCCTTTTGCACAAGAGTAAGGCTGCTTTCATCCATTAACAGAAGTTTTCTGGGCAGATCATAGCAGAAGTAAAACACAAAGGACAAACCAATTCACCTGGTGGAATTGCTTTTCTATGCATAATTGCTATTCTATGCATAAAAAATGCATAGAAAAAATGCATTTTTTCTATGAGGGAAATATTTCATTTGATGTTTTGATGCTGCTGTGGCTGTCCACAATAAAATTAAATGAACACCTGCATTAACCTGCCAAGTGCTGGAGAAAATGTTACTCTTAAAATGTAGGGTAAAATGGTTGTCTGCTGTCACCCTCTAAAGTGTTATATTCTGGAAGTAAGGCCTTGCACTCAAATGAACTTTTGGGTGGACCTGTAGAGAATTTATCCGCAAGACTCAAATTCAATGTATGAGTTCCCTGTAAGCCTGCACCCTTCCTAGCTACCTACTTCGAGTTAGTATTTTTAATCAGCATTCTGGGATTTCTCCTGTGCAAGTATGAATCCCAGGGTTTCAAAATACACCCGTTCAGAATAAATGTAAATAGCCTGTAGGACACCTGCAGCTGTGCCTTTCTATTTCATGCCCACTGATGATATAGTAATGAGGACAGGCTTTATATGGCTCCTTTGTTTGATAACCATCTTTGTGCCCTCTGACCCCTTGATCCAGCCTACACTTGCAGTTTACCCTAGCAGAATCATGCCCTGACAACAACCACCTTCTTTCTTGGCCTTGTCAAGTGTCCAGACTACAGCCTTAACTGTCCTGACTAATAGTGAAGAACCACGCTGAGACGAAGTGTCTCAGCTCTAGTGTTTATTGTTCTACTCTGCTAGACAGAATCCAGCCAAACTGAAATGAATTAGCAAACACTAAGGAGAAAGGTGTGGTGGCTCAGCAGGTAAGACGCCAGGCTTGTTGATTGGAAGATCGCAAGTTCACAGGTTCGAATCCCTCGCCCCAGCTCTTGCCAACCTAGCAATTCGAAAGCATGCAAATGCAAGTAGATGAATAGGTACCACTTCGGTGGGTAGGTAACAGCGTTCCGCATGCGTCATGCCAGCCACATGACCGTGGAAGCGTCTTCGGACAACGCTGGCTCTTCGGCTAAGAAATGGAGATGAGCACCGCCCCCTAGAGTCGGACACGACTGCACAAATGTGTGGTGGGAACCTTTACCTTTTTTTTTTAAGGAGAAAGGCCCATAAAACTAAGGCGGTGCTTTCTCGAGTCTCTTAGGGAACCAAAGAGACTCCGTACTGCGCATGCGTTTGTCACTCTGGAGAGGGCCCCATCCTTCACCAGCTATCTCCCTGACATTAACTCACCATTGGGAATATTGGCTTTAATGTAGTTTTTTCTGCCTTAAATTGTCACCACATCTTTAGTGCTCTGTCACCCATTATCTTTGGGGGGGAGTTCAACTGACCTCTTGTGGGTGTGATCAGCTCCACTATTTTATTTCGGGAAGAAACGGAGGTATTTCTGCACTATTCTACTTTAATAGTATTCTTAAATGTGTACTGACCTATAAATACAGCCAACCTGCTTTGCCTCATTTACATTATCCAAAAAATAATGAGGAATGTTGAACTGGGCTTTTGTTACTTACTTGCCAGTTTCCCTGTATTTGTCAGTTTCAGTCACTTTCTCTTGTCAGCCTTCCCCCTCTACCCTGCTGCAGTTCCCTTATAAGTGGTTACTTGCCTCCCTGGCTGTTGATGTACTGTGAGACAATGCCTTCAAAGCCAGAGGAGAAAATCAGTCACCTTGCCTGTAACAAGTAGCACACTCCAAAATCACTACATTGGCTTTGTGGCAGAGTGTGGGGCCATGCAATTGTGGCTAATTCAGCCAATTATGGCTTATGTGTTATGTAAGCAATGCCTACACAACCACAGGATTACATTTTAAAACTGACTCTTTATAAGAACTGTCTTGCTACCTGCACACAGCAAAGTGTAATTCAGAACCTGGTCCACTCCCTGCTGTAAAGTATCAGTCCAGGAATATGTAATATTGTAATAAAGAGATTTGAAGCACATTCAGAGTGTATTTCACCTTACAATAGGTCAGGGCTTTCCAAAGTTTTTCCCGCGGTGACACACCAACCGGCATTGGTGTGTCGCCGCGGGGAAACCCGGAAGTGCGGCAGCGCGCAAAAACCCAGAAGCGCTGCTGCGCTTTCGGGTTTTGCGCTCTGCAGTTGGTGTGTCGCCACGGGAAAACCCGGAAGCGCTGATAATGATCAGCGCTTCCGGGTTGTGTGGCAACACACCAGACTGTGTGTGGCGACACACTTTTGTGTCGCGACACACAGTCTGGAAAGCTCTGCAATAGGTATTTGGCAGGATTAATGCTAATTCTCAGTATATTTAATATGGCTGTGCAGTGCTTCAGATTCAAAGGGAGAAAGGTGTTTGGGGTGCCTGTGGGTGCACCCCTAACTCTAAGTCCTTTAACCAAGTCATTTATGACATTGACCAATCCCAGCTTCCCTCAGACTTCTATAAGACTTCATTTTCCTGCAGCTTTCAGTGTTGAAGGCTCGGGCAAGGATCTGCCAAAGGGGGATTGATCACAAGCCCACAATGCAAACTACCTTTGCAGCTCCATTGGGATCTTTAGGCTGCTTATGTGGCATAGAATGAGGATAGGAATGCCCCTGCCCAAATGCAGGTAATGCCTAAGGGCAAATGATAGTGCTCTGGAATATTGGGAGGGTACCAAGTTGCTTGCTCCTGTTTTAAAGCATCAGGAAAAGCAAACACGCAGTACTTAATATAATCCAGCCAAAGTCTCACCTCTGTAACTGTTTGCAACCTGTTTGCTAGGTGATTACTGATGGAGGATTTTACTTGTACACCTGGGGCTGGGTGGGTTCCAGCATGAAACCACGCTTGTATTAGGGGGTGGGAATAGAGAAACAGAGTCTTTAATTAAATCTTCGAGGCTGGGCCTTGTTTCCCTTGACTCCCTCCTTAGATTAAGCCAAATCATGTAGCCTTCAGCAGAAAAAGGAAACAGTTAATTGGAACATTGGCAGAGAAAATGTTTTCAGAAAAGGAATATTTGAGATCTTTATGCATTAGAAGGAAGATCCAGTGACCAGGTTCAGACCTTAACCATGGTTTGTTGAAGCTGACTCTTTATAAGAATTGTCTTGGTTTGTTAAAGAAGCATTATCTGAGCTTAAGCAAGATGCTAAGCCAGTGAACCATGGCTGTCAAAGCACAGTATGGTGAAGACATGAGATACTGTATTAGTCAGGAGTTTGTATGATTCTGTGCAAGTGTAATTTGCTTACTAGCTTGTCTACCTGATCTGGTATCTCGGGTGATAAACAACTACTGGTGTTTATATTTCTATACATTTCAGGATTTCCTGGGAAATGCAAGAATGGAGAGGTACTGTAGGTAGACAGGTAGTTCCTCGCTTACTGTGTATAGGCCGCCAGGTTTGATTTGAATGAACATTTACATGAGCATTCTCCACCCCCAATTTTTCAATGAGATCCTACCGATGTCACTCTTGCTATTTCCTTGTAGTAAACTTAGAAGTAAAAAAGCCGTGTTGAGAGAGGAGGGGGATTGGCAAGGAGGGGGCTATGACAGAGCAAGGGAGTGAAAGACCCTTCCTTACTTGGAACAAGTTCCTCCAAGCAGGGCCTTACGTAGAGCTCCCTGCACCCCAAGGCAGATGACTGGTGCGAATGCTCAGGGCTGAGCCCTCCCCCAAGGTTGCCACAGCTGTGGGCCGGAGAAAGGGAAGAGGGGAATCATTGGGGTGCTGCTTCCCCACAGCACTCGCTCTTCTTCATAAGACTTGCAGGCAACCACCTGAAAGTTGTTCTCTTTTAGGCAGGCCATAGCTGGGCTGTATGACCATGGGAGGGCAACAAAGAGGTAGGGTTCTTTGTAGCTCTTTGTTGCCATTTAGTGATTGTCCGGAATTTCACAGCCCATATATTGATCAGGTTGGTTGACAGTGTAGAGCAGTGTTTCTCAACCTTGCCAACTTTAAGATGTGTGGACTTCAACTCCCAGCATTCCACAGCCAGCAAGTTGGCTGGGGAATTCTGGGAGTTGAAGTCCACACACCTTAAAGTTGGCAAGGTTGAGAAACACTGGCAAAGGGTGGGTGGCAAGAGATTCTCAGTGAGCCCATCTGTGAGTGCAGCCTCAGATAGTTTCCTCCCCTGCTCTCCTTAAATATCTGCCACTGCCTTGGAAGATGGCAGGGCCTGCCCAGACATGATCCTTCCCTTTTGCTTTTTCTCATAATAAACCTGGAAAAACTCACTCTTTTAGAGTTCTCCTTGAATGTTTGAAAGTGTCTCTCTTTTTTCCCCATTCCATCCCCACATCTTTCATGGTTGGATGCTCATGATCTTTCCCAATGACAGTGTTACAATATATCTGCACATTTTTATCCCCTTTCAGGAGCAATTTATTCTTAACAAACCAGTGTAGCTTGGTCTAGTGCCTCTGGAGAAAGGACACAGGAGGGAAAGAGCTGTGCTTTGTACAAGAAAAGAAACAGAGGTGATTTGAAGATTTATAATGGCATTGCTGATACCCTCTCTCACCCACCATTTTCCAAGATCAGTGAAATTTTGGTGGCAGTCCTGGGGAGTAACAGAGGCTATCACTTTATAGATATAAGCATGATCCTCATCTTCCCCAAACTGTAGTAATATTTACCTCTCAGATCATTTTAAGATTCAATTCCTCCTTCAATTCCTTTTAATATCCTGTGTCAGTCTACTTTTTCCCCCTCCATTGTTTTTAATTCATAGAAGTCAATGGCCTTTTAAATGGGAGAGGAAGACTCAGAACACTGAAATTGTTTGTGGGGATTATATATTAGCTATGAGTTTTACCATGCTAAATGAAAAGTTTTGATCATGTAAAATACTGAAGATAAGGCTGAAGTCTCAGATCCAAAGCCAGCAAAACTTCTCAAATCATGGTGTGTTGGATCCAATACCTAGGACGGCTCCCCCCAAATCAGCAGGATTTAAGCTAGATTTATTTCTATGGTTTTACTGGATATATAAAAAAGCTTCGATCCTACTCCTGCTAACCGTGTCAGTACCAGACACTAAGTAAACAGGAGCAGTGACATTCCAACCGTTAAAGGCTACAAGTCCTGTTGAATTTAACAGCTTGCACTTGGGAGTTCACTTTGTAGAATTGTACCAACCCCAGTACAGGGCACTGTTTTAACGTGCCAGAAGACAATGCCTTCTTTGTTTGTTTGTTTTCATTTCTAGTTTAAACCAAGGCAGAAAGTGAATGTGACATGTACCATTGCAAGTAAAAGGGAAGGATTTAAAGCAGAAGATCTGAGAGCCCTGGAAGAATAGGAATTCTTAAGACCTGTTAGTAAGTGGAGATCTGTAGTAGAGAAAATACTCAGGTGCTGAAGGGTCAAGATGCAGTTGGGATTTCCTTTCCTCCCCTTCTGTCCTGATGTGACTCATCACATACCTTCATTAACTACAGAAAGGGACGAACAGTCCAGGCATGTGTTGGTCTGAATGTAGACTGCCAAAGACTTAAGAATAAGGAAGGGCTGAGATCCTACAAAACACAATCCTCTTGTTTGGCTTGGTATATGGCACAAACTCAGCTACTATGCTTTGAAAACCATGTTCTGTGGCAGTGTAAATTCAGCCAACTGTAGTTTGTTTCATAAACTGTGGTCAGGCAAACTGGAGTTTAGCAGGATGTGTGGATTCATCCAGAGAAGCACATGTCTTACTTTGGTGGACTTCATTTGCTAGTATGTAGGTGTGTAGAAAATGCAGCCTTTCTGGCTTTGAATGACTGTTGGGAGGTTGTGGCAGTGGGCTGGGCTAACTATTAAACCAATTGTTGATGGCTTTCAGTCCGAGTGGTAAGAGCCCAACTTGAGCCAGAAGACACTGATAAGCTAAGAAACGATGGGGCAAATTCTATCTTTCTTCCCTATGGATGAGTCAGATTTGCAATTCAGGAATTACTGGAATAAATAGAGTCTGAAAGGCTAATACTTTAATGTTAATAGTAAGGGGTTTGAAGATTTTGGAAATATACAATAAGGAAATATTCTATGTGTGTCACTGTAAAATTTCTATACAATTCTGTGAGTGAATGATGAGCAAGTTGGATAATGTTGTAAAATGATTACATCTAAGGCAGTGTTCCTCAGCCTCAGCAACTTTAAGCTATGTGGACTTCAACTCCCAGAATCATGCTGGCTAAGGAATTCTGGGAGTTGAAGTCCACACCGTTTAAAGTTGCTGAGGTTGAGAAACACTGATCTAAGGTAATGCAATGCAAAAGGTGAGTAGGATTCTTCTCCAAATCCAGGGCCAGCCCAAGACGTTTTGCTGCCCAGGCAAAGGAGCAAATAACAGCTCTTCCCCAGACAAGGTGCTTTGCACCCAAGGCCAATAAAGCTATTTGAACCCCTGAAGTAGAAAAACCTAAATGTGATTCCATCCGTTCCTCACTCCTTACATGTAATGATTAATCACTGACTTCCATTTTGTGAAACCCAACACCAGCTGCCCTGTGGCCCCTGCCTCCACTCAGCCTCATGCTAGGGCCGGCCCTGTCTGACTCACCAGAATGACTCTACAGCAGCCTTTCTCAACCTTTTGACCCTGGAGGAACCTTTGAAATATTTTTCAGGCCTCTGGGAACCCCTGCACATTCAGGCTCAAATATAGGCCAGAAGTTACAAAATTATTATATTTGTTTCATTTGTAGGCCTATATATATGCATATATATATAAGGGGCGTGGTGGCTCAGCGGGTAAGATGCCAGGCTTGTAGATCGCAAGTTCAGAGGTTCGAATCCCTAGCCCTGCGTGCGGAGTGAGCTCCTGCACTCGCTCCAGCTCTTGCCAACCTAGCAATTCGAAAGCATGCAAATGCAAGTAGATTAATAGGTACCACTTCGGTGGGTAGGTAACAGCGTTCTGCGTGCGTCATGCCGGCCACATGACCGCGGAAGCGTCTTCGGACAACGCTGGCTCTTTGGCTAACAAACGGAGATGAGCACCGGCCCTTAGAGTTGGACACGACTGCACAAATGTGCGGGGGGGGGGACCTTTACCTTTTTATATATGCATTAACAGTGTTCTTAAACTAAAGAATGAAACTTACCTCTTTAAAGTGAAGTTGCCCAAATTTGAAATAATTTTTAAATAAATCATAATCTCCCAGGGAACCCCTAGTGACCTCTCGTGGATCCCTAGGGTTCCACGGAATCCTGGTTGAGAAACCCTGCTGCTCTACAGCAATTCCATTACCCAGCTGTCTGAGAAGTCCGGCCCTGATTTCTTTCTAATCTCATTGGTATATGGATGTTTAATCCCTGCATCTCAGTGGGATGCTTCCTGCAGCCTTTAGCTGAGAAAAACACTCCTTGTGCTTCAGACCCATTCAGTGCCAGTTCTGCCCCATTAGGGATCTGCAGAACTTGGCCTGGAATGACTGCAGACATTTTATTTCCTGGATCTACACAGTCGTTTCTAATGAATTGATAAGTCAGAATCATTAAGCATTTGCTCCTTTGGAGAGAGCCATGCCAGCATGGGAAAGCTGGATGAGGGCTGCTGCATTACAAAAATCACAGAACAGCAGTGGGGAGGTGCGCAGTTGAGCAATTTGTAGCTATGCTAAGCTCTCGCTCATTCTCTCTCTTTTGGGGCTCCCACCCTCCCCCTTTTTTGGACCAGTTTCTGTTGGCATAGCAATAAGGAAACTTTGTAGTTACACAGAATGTTTTTGCCAGATCAATGTAACTCAAAAGCCTGCTGGGTTCTATCTAAATCTACATAAGTGGGCAAAATAAAACCATTCCTTCCTTCTTTCCCACCCCTCTCCACACTTCTGAATGCACAAGGACCTCTTGCAGCCAGATCTTGTTTATCGACAAGTAAGTCGTCAGTCGAAGTTCAGCAGGACTTCATTGGTGAGAAAGTTCGCTTATTTCCTCAGTTATTTCAGAATTGCAAAGGCTAAGGGATAGGTGCCTTTATCACAGACAGAATACTGTGATGTCACTGTCGAATTGATGTTGAAACCTGAACTGTAGCTTGATGACCTTTTGGAAAAGAAAGCTAATAAATTATTTGCTCGCCCTGGTCGGTGGGTAAATGTTATCTTTGTCAAACTGGTTCAAAAATACCACCTCTAGTAGAATATTGTACCTTTCACTTCAGTTTGGCTTTAAAAAGCTATTTGTCAGTTACATATTGACAAGGAAATCATGGAAGGTTTTTAATGTCCCCCTCCCCTGCTTTTTTTTCTCTTACAGGTGATTTGGAGGTGGCTGATTGTGTCCAAAGGTCATGATGATCAAACATAATTTGGATCTTGCTGTTTGCAAGTCTAGCTCTGGTGGAACCAGAGCAGATCGACCACCCACTTCAGGGGACCCTTGACTTTGCTTCTCCATCCATACTACAGGCTGGCAGCTTGTAACACACAACTTCTTAGTGTGGAAGATTGCCAAGTGCTAAATCTGGGAAATCATAATTTGCAACTGCTGTTTTAAAATGAAGTATATTTATTTCCTACAACTTATACTTATGTTATGGTTATTTATACTTTTGGATAGAACGCCTTGATGTTGGGAAGGGGGGGTTGGAGTGTGTGTGTGTGTGTGTGTGTGTGTGTGTGTGTGTGTAAATCTAGTCGCCATGACTGTAGCCGATCCAGTTATTTTTCTATTGCTTAAAAGGAGGAGGAGGAGGAAGAATCCAAGTCGCCCATCACCGTCCTCGAATAAAAATAGTCTGACCGCTAAGTTGCTGCTCCCGAATAGAACTGGCTGGAGGGCACCAAAGGCTCAGAAGAGAAACGGCCCCGACGCGTCGGAGTTTCCCGGGGTTCACGCTGCCCAGTCGGTCCCCGGGTCAGCGAAGAAGTGCTTTGCCAACCACGCTTTGCCAGCACACGCCGCGCTGAAATCTGGGTTCGGGCAAATCTAGGCTCAACAGATGAGAGGCGAGCAAAGCGGCCAGGAACCGACTCCAGCTCTCGAAAACTGCCAAACGAGACATAAAGCCGCATTGTCAAAATCATCTGGAAAACAGGTTTCTCTATTGAAGTCGCTCAGCGTTAATTACAGCGATCTGGAAGCCTCTGAATCTAAACGCCTGGAAGCGGCTTTCCCTGCGCTCCTCGCCCGCCCGCCCGCCTGCCTCCTTTTTCCCCGGGGTAAATGGAGAGGGCGCGCTGTGCCCGGGCCGGCGGCGGGGTGGGGGTTGGTTGGTTGGTTCACGTCCGGCTTCTTTGCCCTACATGCCTAGACATCCGTAATTCGTGCTCTCGGAGGGCTCGCCCAGGATGGCGGCTTATTTCCTTATAAAGAAAACGCCAGGTCTCGTTTTCCTTTCGCCTTACAAAATGATTCGCATTATGTATGCTACATTGAGCGATCTAATTTCTTCGTGATAGTCAGCTAATTGCTCTGGCAGGTAATTAGGAGAGGTTTTACAACGCGAAAAGGGGCTCCCTCTTTTTTCTGGTTTCCCCTTCCCCCCCCCCCCCTTTTCCCTTTCTTTCTTCCTATTTTGCAATGCCCCTTTGGATTATTAAATGGCTCTGTAAATTATACCATATTTGTAAAAGGGAGGTGGGATGGGGATGATGGTTGTGGCGGAGGGGAGATCTTTTCAATAAGTTTTTCTGATGCCATCCAGCTTGCTCTCGCTCTCCCTCTCTTTTAATGGACTTTTTTTGTTGTTGTTTAGCTTTTTCCTGGCCTCGAATTATTCTAAAGCACGCGATCTGAAGCCCATTTTGTTCGTGCTCAGTGGTCCAGAATAACTTGCCCATAATGGGCCAGGTTTGAAGCGAGCTTCCTAAGCGATGGCAATCTCTACAGAGCATGTGGGAAAAGAATGGCTTAAACGGGACATCTGTTCAGCGCTGCTCACCCCCACCTCTGCTTCTTAAAGCCAGGTCAGGCTACGGGAATAACCGACGGCCACTTCCCCCACTCAAGTGTACACGCAGAGACACGATTCACAAGTTGCTTCAGGTGGGCCAAAGGGAAAAGCCGAGTTCCAATGCAAGGGGAGGGGGTGTTGTATTAGGGCAAAGCATCAGACCTAAGACTTTTGGAAGGAGAAGAGGTGCGGATACCTGGTCGGATACGTAGGTATTTTACGCACACGCAAATCCCTGTACAGTATATGCATTCATAAGAGCATCTCCGTTTGAGCTTCCTGGCACTGGAACAACAATATGAATATGGAAAGCGTCACTTCTGAGCCCCTGTAAGGAGGGAGACGATCGCCCGCTTTCCATGCCCCGGGTAATATTTACAGTTCAGAGCTGTTGGGCAGCCTCCGGGTGCTTCGGCCTGGGTGGAGGCCGGTGCTGCCTGGGGTTAGGGGAACTGAGCTGCACGCCGCAGGCCAGATCAGGGGCAAAAGCTCAGCTGCTCCAAGAAAAGCCGAGCCCTCGGGCCGGCGGGCGATCTCGCGTGAAGGCTGCGAACTTGGTCTAGTGGTTAAAGCAACGGGCTAAAAAAAAAAAAGTCTGTGAGTTCTAGCCCCGCCTTAGGCATGAAAGCCGGCTGGGTGACCTTGGGCCAGTCACTCTCTCTCAGCCCAACTCACCTCACGGGGTGGTGGTTGTGGGGAAAATAGGAGGAGGAAGGAGGATTAGGTATGTTCGTCACCTTCTTTATAAAAATAATAAAGGCGGGATGAAAATTAAATAAATAAATAAATATTTAGATGGGAGAGTCTCATTGATCTCTAAAGGACTCCGGGTAGAGTGCGCGGCACCGCGCGGCTAATATTATATTTGCTGCGCATCATTAGGCGCCAGCTGGTGGGAGAGTGTCTGCACTGTGTGTCCCCCCCCCCCCATTTTGTTATATATTTTAGTCCCCCTCCGCCCCGCTTTTCGGTGGTTGTGAAAGTATTCCCCGAGTCCAATACACGGGTGTTCAAACAACCCCAACAACAGCTCCAGCGCGCCACCGTTCAGCTCCGATCACCTTTTAGATTATTGGTAATTAAACGCAATTCCCAAAGTAACATTCATCTTCAAGGAAGCACGATTGCAACTGTCAACCGTCTGGAGGAGAGGCGCGGTAATCTGGAAGCCTGACCTCCAGGAAGAGAGAAGGGGGTGGGGGGACAGGAGGAAAAAAATCAATATTGTTGAGGAGACGGGTTTGGTCATTTTTAAACTCTCCGGCGAGAAACGGAGGTATAAAGGAAACAGGAGTAAAGGTGGAGCGGAGGGGGGGGGAAGTGGAAACAGGACTCTTCTTCGGGAGTGGGGGTGGCAAGGAACGCCTGCGATTTGCTGAGACAGCCCTTTCTCCCCGTCTCTCTCCGCCCTGGGGGCCTAAACGAAATGACAGGCGACGGAGAAAGTGGGTCGGGGCAGCTTTCCCCAACTTGCTTCTATCACAGGTTGCTACTTGACGCCCCCCAGATGTGTGATGGACTTCATCGCCAGTTTCCCCTCCGAGCCATCGTGGCCGCCGAGCGGGGGATCCTATTCCAAGCTCTCTCGGGTCGGGCGTCTCTTCCTGGGATCCTCCAGGACCAGCTCCTCAGCGACACCCGGGAGTCGTGGGCCTGAAAACAAGCGAGGGAGGCAGGGTTGGGACAGCCACGATCGACAAGTGGCCACAGATTAGGGAAACCAACCTAGCTTGCGCCTGGTCTGCCAGGCCTCGAAGAGACTTCCGGCGAAGCCCGTTCAGCGGGAAAAGAAAGAAAAAAGAATAACCAGATTTTCCAAGGTCGTCGCCGCCTCCTCAAGTGACCCGCTGGTTTCAGCCACGCCCCTCAACCCCCGGCAACAGAGAAGCCAGCCGCGGCCCCGCAGGGCTGGGAAGGAAGAAGGAGCCCGCTGGGAAAAGCTCAGGATTGGGAGGAAAAGTGCCCGCGCCCTTTCACCTGCAGGAAAGAAGCTCGTTCATTTTTTCCCTCCCAGGGTAATGTAGGTGCGCGCTCGCACGCGCACGCCTTAACGCCCGCACCTTCTTTTTCCCTAAGAAATTGTTGCTTAAACCGCCCCCGCCGTTTGGCCAAGGCTAATTAGCTATTTGGGCACCGAAAGACCAGCCAGGGGACCAAGGGAAACGGGCAGCGGAGATCATGGAGGAGCAAAGGCTTTTCGATCCCCGGAAAATTAAGCCCTCCCCTTCCCTTCCTGCACCCCACCTCCGGCTCCCACTGATTCTGTGGGAGAGAGTTTAAGCAAGCGCTTAACCTGCGCTGGCTGGAATCAGTGGACTATTTGGATACCGACATATTTTTCTTTAGCGATGAAAAGGGATAAATAATACTGAGACAGATTGCCTTTAGGCGGCGAACAAAGTAGCTGCTGCTGCCCAGCCGCCCGGTGCATTCGTTGGCACCTTTCCTTAGACAATTTCCAGGTGAAATGAAAAAGCTTAGGCGGAAGCAAAGTGTCGATCCGGATGGGAGTGAGAAAGATTTAAGAAAGAAAGTGGATCTCTAGCCCAAGTCGTCATAATACACCTGAAGACTCAGAAGGTGGCTCCTTTAAATATATATATAGAGAGAGAGGAGCCACCTTCTGAGTCTTCAGATGTATTATGACGACTTTGTCTAGAGATTCAGACCCAGTTCTCTTCCCGTCCTCCCATGCTTTTGAATGCCATATGCCACTCCCCTAGGACGGAACTGTGTCTGCATTTCTTGGGGTGGGATATTGGCCGCGTTATTCAAGGGGACTTGTTCCAATAACAACAGGGCCTGGTTAGTACTCGGACAGGAGACCGGCGGGAAATTCCAGGGCACTGGCTGTTGAGAAGACAACAGCAGACCTTTTCCACGCCGTTGTCAGGACGCGACCCTGAGACTTTGCCCCCTGCGAGATCCGCATTGAAACGCCTCTGTCCGCATCAGTTCAGACTGATGGGGCCTGGTCCTCTGAGAGGACCGCCTGTCTGCAAGTTCCTGCCCGTCCAGTAAGATTGGCAGGGTGGGCGTGTTCCAGGTCCCCTCAATCAAACAATGTCGCCTAGCGGGACTAGGAAGCGCACCTTCTCTGTCGCCGCGCCTGCCCTCTGGAACAGCATCCCCCCCCCCCCCGGAGATCTGTATGGCTCCCACCCTGCGGTTGTTCCAAAGCTTTGCTCCCAGGCCTGGGGTTAGGATGGCTGTCGAGCCTCTGCCGGCCTTTTTCCTGGTGTGTGACAAGTTTTCCTTGGTGTATTCGAAGTTTTCCCCCCTCTCCATTTTACTGTTTCTTATTTTTAAAATGTCAGACCGGGAGTTGAACAGCCTCTAAATCCAATAAAATGCATACATACATACACCCAGGTTCCAACAAACAAAACCCACAATTGGTTTGCTCCACAAACTAATCAATAGCCGGAGGGGTGGTTGTGGTTGGGTGAATTGACAAACTACGCGCGCGTGTGACCCCCGCACGCAAGTATACATGAGTTAAGCAGCAGTTGCTCCCAGGAAAGCGCCTTGGAACATTGTAAGACCAATTCTTCTCCTTCCTCCAAGCTGCAGAAGGGACGCGGACTCCTCTCGGATCGGGATTCGGCTCCTGAGAATCGGCCAAAAGA
This sequence comes from Charina bottae, assembly GCA_023362775.1. Taxonomy (NCBI): domain Eukaryota; kingdom Metazoa; phylum Chordata; class Lepidosauria; order Squamata; family Charinaidae; genus Charina; species Charina bottae. Next base: position 34,409,180 of record JALMGJ010000007.1, read on the forward strand.
GCCGCTTTGCCCCGCTTGATCAAACCGAAAGGCCGGCAGAGTTGCCGCGTCCTTCCTTCAGGCCTTGCGAGAAGAGCTGGTTTGTTTCCTGACACCCCCGGGAGCGGGGGGGGGGGGGAGTGCGCGCTCAGCTGGGAGCCCAGGAGTCGTGTTTCCTACCAACTCCCCCCCACCCCCCAATCTCCGGCTCACCGGGCGGATGAGATTCCTAATGGCTCCCCGAGCCACTAGGGTCTTCGCTGGGCAGACTTGTGCAAGTTGTTCCCGGTATGTAAATTAGGTCCCCAAAGCTGTTGTCCAAATCGAAGAAACAGAGAAATTAATCTGGGAGACTATCCATCATAGACTGTAATAAAGGGAGCGACATGGATGAGACAGATGATATGATTAAGGAGCTGTGGTCGTTTTAATTAACTTTTCGCTGTCCTGTAATGATCAAACTGGTCAACAGACCCGGTCAATAAGCATGTTAATATCAAACAAATAAAACCAGGGATGATTAAAAACCTCCTGGTTTATTAAATTTGAAATTCAAATGAAATTTATGTGCAGATGCAGACGGAATGCTAATGGCCCGTCACTTTCGCCAAAGCAGCGGATGCTACAGGTTTGCAAGAAAATGTGCGGACCTCTCTCTGCCAAGCAGCGAGGGGACTTGGCGCGCGCTTGGTAGCCCCGTGAATTTGGGGAAGGGAGCTCTCCCCTGCCCTTGAGGTCCCAGGTCCTCCGCAATTCCTACCTCCTCCTCCCCCACCCCCACCCCCACCCCCACCCCCACCGAGCTGCTGCGGACTGCGGACTGCGCCTAGCCGGGAAAACCGCAGGTTCTAGATTAATCTGGCATTTTCTCTCCAGACGAAGGGGCGTCTGGCAGTGGGCGAAGGCCGCCAGTGAATAGGGCACCCTGCGCACCAAGTTGCCTTCTTCCCCTCTCCGTCTGTGCGGAGACACCCCAAGCCACCCGGCTAGACTGAGGCTTTGTTTCTCTTTCTTTCCGTTGCTTATCCTCTGCCCAGGCAGAGCGTGTGCAACTCTTCCGCGGAGATACTTTCCAAGTTGTTGTGATAATTGCTGATTTGGGTAGATGCTGCTTCCTAGTAGTGAAGTCGAAAGAAAAGAAAATAGTAAAGATCTATGGAAATAAACATGTTTGAAGTCCTCTCAAAACATAACAACTGGGGCCCGGCGAGATTCAGAAATGAAAAACCGACAAGAAAAAGGCGGGGGGGGGGGGAAGGCGCTTTCTTTTCTTCCTAACGAATTCGATCTAATTAATGGCCCTTGTTTGCAGGGACCTCTCCAGAACAGGCAGCACCAAGCTGCCTTTCCCCGGCTTGGGGAGGGGCACCGACCTCATTGATCCCCGGCCCCCCAAATCTGCCGGTCCTTCCTTCGCGGCGCCCTTCTGGTGCAGCGGAGAAAGTCAACAGATCCCGAGCTTCGACAGTCACTCCTCCGTCCGGGACTCCCCCATAGAGCACTCCCTCGCTCTTTTTCACCCGCGCTTCCACCCCCACCCCCTTTGTGTGGGTGGGTGTGGTGGGGGGAGGGTCAAGGGGTAGTATTGATTCAATTTAAATCCGAAATTTAAACAAGTGTGCATTAGGTCTTTAAAATGAATATCATTATAGATGGAGACCAAAGGCACGAAGTTAATTCTTTTTTATTTGTTAAACGCCGTTCCCTCCCTCCCTCCACCCGTTCCTCCTCCTGGGCTGGCCTGTCCCGCCTTCTCAACAGGCTCGAGTCACTCAGAGCAGCTCGCCGAGAGGAGCGCCGCATTCGCGGTTAACCGTCAGCCTTCAGAGAAAGACAGCAGTTCATTAATTTACTTCGCTCCTTACTTCCAAGTATGACCATGCCTCTTACCCCTTAATCAATAGCTATGATGTACAGTCAATAGCCACAAAGCATTAAAAGCCTTCCCCACCCCGGAAAAAAATAAAATAAAATAAAAAGAAACCCAGAATTGGCTACAGAGGTGGGGGTGTCCCAGTCCCGGAATGTATTTCTGTCTGATTTTTCCCAGGAGTTTGGAGTACGCAAAAAACTCCAGTTACAAATGTATTGCAAGCAAGGTGCTGGGGCGCTCTCTAATTAATGCTAACCTTCATAATAAGACTGAACCCTTCTGATCTGAAATTAATACGGGGACCAAAATCAGTTTCCAGGTACATTTTCCCCATACAACTAAGGGTCCCTTCCTGGTTAAATTAAACAGGTTGCACTTTAAAGTGGTGGTGGTGGTGGCAGCGGCCGCGGCGGCGGCGGTGATAATAATAATAATAATAATAATAATAATAATAATAATCAGCAGCAGCAGCAGCAGCAGCAGCAGCAACGATGCTTCGGTGTTCTACAACCCTTCCATTTAACACTTGGGGCAAGAGACCCCACTCCACTGAAAACGGAGCTATTCCGATTTGAACAAAAAAGAGGAGAAGGGGGGAAAGGCCCGCAATGCCAGTGCCGAATCCCAACCCCAAACTCTTCATCGCCCAAAGTGAAACAAAGATGCCGCTCCGGTTCTTAAAACCCTGTTCAAATTATGAGGAAAGCACCAAGAAATTGGGGTCTAAAAATGTTCATCTATATACACAGCTTCATCTTTTTTTCAGCCACCGGAAGGAAGGAAGGAAGGAAGGAAGGAAGGAAGGAAGGAAGGAAGGAAGGAAGGAAAAAGTGGCCTGATCCGGGAGAACTCTTTCCCACACGACCAGACTCCTTGGCGTTACATAAGCGAGGGAGGGGGGAGAGAGGCTGGATGAGTGGGTGGTCGGGTGGGCGAAGGGAAGGTCTCTCTTTTCAGGAAAGCGGGGTTTTCCCAACCACCCAAACGATCGCTGCGGAGAATTGGGATGGGGGCAGGGGGGAGAGAGACCGTAGACCAAAGAGATGCGCGTTGAAACTATAGTCGCAGCTCTGAAGCCGAGCGCGCGCGCTGTCACATTTATGTGTAGTCCCATGAAGAGGGAATAAAACGCTTCCTTCCTTCCTTCCTTCCTTCCTTCCTTCCTTCCTTCCTTCCTTCCTTCCTTCCTTCCTTCCTTCCTTATCTATCTATCTATCTATCTATCTATCTATCTATCTATCTATCTATCTATCTATCTCCGGGGTTGACTATCTGAGCGACCTTCCGCAAACCGGGAGCCTGCAAAACGGAAGGAAGAAACGATCAGGAGAAGTGCGCTTCGAGGAGCGTCGCGGCTCCATGCGCTCGCCCTGCCTGCCTGTCTGCCTGCCCGCCTGCCCGCCTGCCTGCCTGCCTTCGCCAGGCGCCTGCCTTTCCGCCAGCTCGCTCCCTGCGCTGTGCAGCAGCCCTGGAAGGCGCGGGCGGCGGCGGCGGCGCTGATGACCTCACGCGGCAACGCAGCAGAGCGGCCGACGGCGCCGCAGATTGGCTGGCGCGGGCTCAGCGGCACTTCAAAGCGAGAGAGGGAGCTACAATTGTGGTGGAATGGGCGGAACTGATCATTGTATTGCACACCTCTAAAAAAAACACTGCCTCTGATTTATCAATATAAAAAAGATCCTCTGAGAGGAGGGCACTTTGTGGGATGGCAACTTCACTTCTAGGGGTGAGTCCGAGGGTGTGTTTTTTTCTCTTCTCTCCCCCCCCCCCCTTGCTGTTTTAATTGGGTCCTTTTTATTGGCGATCGCGGAGCAGGGTTGAAGCAGCCCCTCTCTTGACCGGGGCTATTGAGGGTTTTATTTTTGCTTTTTCTCTTAACTCCAAGAGAGTTCGCGAGAAAAGAAAGAGAGGGGGAGGGGGAAGAGGGCAGCCACTTTTTTCAACCCCCTTGACAGCGTGCAGGAAAAGGTTTTAAGGGCATTAGCCCTTAACAACCTCCAGAACTGGGGCTGAGCTATTCCTGTATCCCCGGAGAACCGGCCTCTCTGTTATCGACGCGGAGGGGGGAAAAACAGCTGCCTCGCTTGGTCTTTTCCTCTCCCTGTGAGATCTTTAAAAAAAAAATTGCGGCAGCTTGTTGTTGTTGCTGATTCCCCCCCTTTAACATTTCTCTGAGCCCGACATTTCCTGCAGGTATGTTGATTGTCTCTGACTCTTTCTGTTTCCTTGAGATGTGAATATGAAAGTTTGGGGGGGGGGGGCTGGCGTAGAAGAACGCTATGATGACGACCTCGGAAAGCAAAGGAACCTTTTTTAAAAAGCAACTTTAATCTGCGGCTACAGCCAATTTTAATTGCTAGATGGGGTCGGCTGCGGATTAAATGCATCGATACTCTTGGTAGTTTCCGGAGGGGAAGAAGGAAGCGTATGCTGGGGAAATCCAGCGCCTAAGAGTTGGGGCTTAGTCGGGGCCGAAGCTTTTCAGTTTTCAGATTTTCCTTTCCGAGTCTGGGTTTCTGGATGGGACTGAGATTAAGTCCTCGAGCTCTTTGGCCGGACTCCGGGCTGCGAGCCAATCTCATCCAAAGAAACCAGCGAGCTTTCCTAAAGGACGCCTTTCCAGGGCTTGTGAGCAGAGCGCCGGGGGGGGGGGGGGGTCAGTGCTGCTCAGGGAGTCAAGAGGAGGGGTAAAGGACCGCGAAGGTTCCTCGCCTTAGCCCCCATTTCCCCGTCCGCAGGCGAGGCTAGCCGGGCGTAGTTCCTGTCTCTAGGGCGGGCTGCCGCGGGCTTCTTTGCCAGCGGAAGATGACGGGCGCTGTCCCGGACTTCTCTCCCCGTTCCCTGCAGGAAGAACCGCGTCTTGGCTCCACTCCGCTGGCCATGCTCGCCGCTACGTGCAACAAGATCGGCAGCCCCAGCCCCTCGCCGTCGGTCCTGTCGGACAGCGCCTCGTCCTTCGGCAAAGGCTTCCACCCGTGGAAACGCTCCTCGTCTTCGGGCAGCTGCAACGTGGTGGGCTCCAGCCTGAGTGGCGTCGGAGTCTCGGCCTCGACACGCAACGGCTCTTCGGCTCACGCGGCGGCGGCGGCCGCGGCGGCGGCGGCGGCCGCCCTGGTCTCAGACTCCTTCAGCTGCGCCGGCTCGCCCGGATCCAGCGCCTTCTCGCTCACGTCGAGCGGCGCGGCGGGCGGCTCGCCCTTCGCCAACGACTACTCGGTGTTCCAGGCGCCCGGGCCGTCGGGCGGCGGGGGCGGCGGGGGCGGCGGCGGGGGGGCAGCTCCGGACGCCGCCGCCGCCGCTCATCAGCCGGTCTTCATCTCCAAGGTGCACACCTCGGTGGAGGGCCTGCAGGGCATCTACCCACGCGTGGGCATGGCGCACCCCTACGAGTCCTGGTTCAAGCCCTCGCACCCGAGCGACGCGGGCGCCTCCAGCTGGTGGGACGTGGGCGCCGGCTGGCTGGACGTGCAGAACCCCAACGGCGTCCACCCGGCCGCCGCCGCGGCCAGCGGCCTCCAGGCGGGTTCCCTGCACTCGCCGCTGGGCGCCTACAACTCGGATTACTCGGGCCTGGCGGGCCACTCGGCCTTCAGCAGCGGCGCCGCCTCCTCGCACCTCCTCAGCCCCGCCGGGCAGCACCTCATGGACGGATTTAAGCCGGTGCTTCCCGGCTCCTACCCGGACGCGGCCCCCTCGCCACTGACGGCCGGCGCCGGCGCCTCCATGCTGGGCGCCGGACCCTCCGCGCCACTAGGCGGCTCCCCGCGCTCGTCGGCCCGGCGCTACTCGGGCCGCGCCACTTGTGACTGCCCCAACTGCCAGGAGGCGGAGCGGTTGGGCCCGGCGGGCGCCAGCCTGAGGCGCAAGGGCTTGCACAGCTGCCACATCCCCGGCTGCGGCAAGGTCTACGGCAAGACGTCGCATCTCAAGGCGCACCTGCGCTGGCACACGGGCGAGCGGCCCTTCGTCTGCAACTGGCTCTTCTGCGGCAAGCGCTTCACGCGCTCGGACGAGCTGCAGCGCCACCTGCGCACGCACACGGGCGAGAAGCGCTTCGCCTGCCCGGTGTGCAACAAGCGCTTCATGCGCAGCGACCACCTCAGCAAGCACGTCAAGACTCACAGCGGCGGTGGCGGCGGCGGCGGCGGCGGGAGCGGCGGCGGCGGCTCGGGGGGCGGCAAGAAGGGCAGCGACACCGACAGCGAGCACAGCGCCCCCGGCAGCCCGCCCTGCCACTCGCCGGAGCTGCTCCAGCCCCCCGAGCCGGGCCACCGGAATGGCCTGGAGTGAAAGCCGCCCGGAGCGCGCCGGCGGAGGCCAGGCGGGAGGAGGACCTGGCTTTGATATTCCCGGCCCCTGTCCCCCTCCCTCCCCGTCATCTGCCTCTCCTCTCTTTCTTGTTCGGATCCACTGCGCCTTCAGCCTCCCCATTTCGTCGCCTCCCGCCCGCTGGGCCAAACGGGGTCTGGACGTCAAAGTAACGCGGGCCCGCCCCCTCCCCAGAAAAGGGACTTCGGGTCGCCGAGCGGCTGCTCCAGAGACTTCCGCGCCGGAGGGGAAGAGGTTTGGGGCGCTCCAAGCGGCGGGAGGGCGGGGATCGGGCTCTCGGCAAGCGACCCGAGAGCCGCCCGCAAGCGCCACGGAAGGAGAGGCGGCTGTCCGGGGGCGCGGGGGAGGGAGTGGGAAGAGCCCAAGATCTCCCGCTGAAAGCACTTTGAATATTATGGGATGCTTTTTATTAATATTATTATTATTATTATTATTTCAAAGAACTGCTCCAAACATTAAACTTCTATTCAATTTTGCTCAGAAACTGCAGCGCTCACTCGCTTTCTCTGGCAGGCTGCAGTTGATGAGATTACTCTGGAGGAAGGGGGTGAAGCCTAAATAGTGTGTGTGTGTGGAGGTGAGAGTGAATGTACGTGTGATCCCCGAGCGCCCCATTTGTAGTTCAGTTCTGTCAAGAGGATCCTGGCTTGGCAGATGTAATGGAATAAACTGGGTTAGGCTTTTCTTTCCGACGTCTTTTTCTTTTCTGAGCAGCCCTTCCAAGTACTCTGTGCTTCGGCGAGTGGCTCAAACTAACTGAGATTCTGACCTTAGTTTGAGGTGGTCTTTTATTTCGTTTTTTAAAAAAAAGTTCTAAGGAAAACAGATCAGGAACTTTCAAGTAAATGGATGCTTGAGGTGCCATTGACTTGGAAAGGGATCAGATTTAGCAGCCATTAAAGAAAAATCCCCTTGTTTTAACCAAATCGGCATCCAGTCAGAGAGCATTCATTTGGAAATCAGTGACGTTGGGTTAATAGATGTTAAGTCCGAAATTCTTTTTACAGACAGAATGTTAATCTTATCCCTCAATCCTATGGACATTTACTCAGAATTAAGTCAAACTGAATTAAGGGTCCAAACCTAAACAGACAATGAGGGTCCTTTCTGAGTATCTCTAGGATTGCATAATAAATTGCCTTAAAATACTATCTTCTGCATGCTTTCCTAGGGATAAGCTCTCCTGAGCATAAAGGAGTTTATTTCCTGGCTAACATTCATAAGGCTGGGCTGCACCCATTCTGTTCAGTTAACTTACACCTCTACAAGTCCGACTAGTTTTAAAAGTTGTAAACTGGGCCATTAATCCGAGTTTTCTGCTGTAATTGATCATTGCTTAACTCGCGGTAAAACTGACTCTTCAAAATACTTCTTGGAGAAAGTGTAGTTAGTTGGTGAAGTTCAACCATTTTTACAAATATAAACTTTATATTTGTTATTGAAAGTTACTGATTATGAGCCAGCTAAAGTCTCTCCCATTGATTTCAGTGAGTGTTAAAAATAATTTCTCATACATTCTCTCTCACTGAGATCAGTAAGACTTAAAGTATTTAGCTGACTGGCTAATACCTATCAGTTAAATATATGGGACTTCCAATCTCCCCTATCTATTTTTCTTTTAGAAGTTAGAGAAAATAATGTAATTGAATTACTTCAGTTTAGATAAGTTTTTCCCCCCCAATTCTTAAAAAAAAAAAGTACCAGAACCTCTGCTTGACTTCCAGAGTCCCAGCATCTGTATTTATGTGATACCTTGAAAACACCAAGGATATAATTTATTCTAATTTGTAGCATTATTTTTCTGATTGTAAGAAATATGAAATATGAAAGCAACCTGGCTTTTCTGCGAGTCTATAGTTTGCCAAAAAACCCAGCCAACCAAACAAAAACACCACAAGGGGATAAAGACAAATATTTGTAAAATAGTTTTAAAACTAATGACTTCTACAACGGAAATCGTTGTAAAATAGCTAACCATTTAATATAACTCCACCACTGTATTGGTGTGAGGAGCAGTTGTCCAGGGGACGATTTTGTATAGTATTTTTCTTGTATATTACTTCCAGTAAATATTTGAAAATATATTAAAGTACACTTGAGCTTTTGTTTTTTTAAAACACCTTTTTTCCTTTTTTTTGGGTCACAAAATATTAAAGCATTATTGTTGCAGTCTTAATTAACTGCATTTTTTAAAAAAAAAATGTCCTTTGAAGTGTACAGCAAATTGCACTTCAGAATATAGTTTTGCTTGAATATTAATTTAGTTAGGCATAAGACTGTAATTAAGCAAACAAGATTGGATAAATGTTGAATGCCATTTCATTTAATGGAGCATGTACTTTTTTGCATTTTCTGACAGTTCAGGTATAGTTTAAGTGAGAATTCTCCTATATTTCACACAGTGGGCTCATCCAGACCCATGTATTAAATAAACTGTCCAAGTGATACAGACAAATAATGGCCTGTGCGTATTTCCTGAAAATAAAGATGGTGAATGTTAATAACACACTCCTGATATTACCTTAACATCACAATCCTATGCATGCTTTCTTGGAAATCCTACTGTCTTCAGTGGGGCTCATTCCCAAATATGGATAGGATTGTTGTCTGCAAGTTTGCAAACCCTGCAAACAAATTGTCTCATTGTAATGTTGAAATAAGTTTGGATATTTCACATTGAAATGAAAAGAATGAAAGAAACAAACAAAGAAAGAAAAAGCCTTTCTCTGGAATACTTTAAATTTGCATTTTAAATGCATGAAATGTAATTGACTTTTATCTGTAAGATTTTAAATGGAATTAATAAACAGCACATAAAATATTCGTGTTAGGTTAGTTAATTTCTTTCTCAGGAGAATCAAGGGGCATCTTCAAGACCTTGCAATTTGTTTTTCGGGATTGGGGTCCCTTTTGAAAACAAGTATTAGACACTGCACCCTTTGGCAATCTTCCTGTGGAAGTCTTCCTAAAAGTAATAGGCAAATATATGCTCAGGAAAGAAGCTCCATTAAACGCAGCTGGATTTACTTTGAGGTAAGAGGCTTTAGCAGCTAATTATTATATATTATTATATTATATATTATTATATATATTATATAACAAATTATTCATTGCTACCTCCCCCCCTTGCTGTTGCTTCTGTGAACAACGACAACGAGCGCGGTCGCATTCAAATATTTGTGTATAAAAGGCTTCTCAGGAGATCAAACGGGGCAGTTAAATTTCGGAAATATTGTTCAGTGGTTGGCTCGGTGTGGCTCGGGCAAGTGCTTATTTTTATTACTTTAAAAGTAGCTTGACTTATCACTTATTTCCTCTTACAGAGGGCAAGTGAGTGAGAATACAAAACTGGTATTATATTATGATTAAAGAAATATTAAATACGTTTTCCCGTTATTGTCCCGAATGCCAGGAAAAGAGAAAACAGGTCCCTTGAAGCTGCGCAACATTCACTTTCCGGGTCAAGCAGTTTAGGATCAGAGATTTGGAAAAAAAATAGCTTAAAGTTGAAGGGGACCAGGCTGACTATTGAGCAAGACTACGCAGTCGCTCTTTCTCAAAGCCAAGCCTAAAGTTTGGAAGGGGTTGAACTGTCCTGGGATCCATGGTTGCTCCTGACCATGAATTTAGGGTTCACCGCCCTAAAAAGGGAAGCATTTTTGGTTGAAATGTGGGGGAAGGGCTACAGAATCCTCGGTAATCGGTGGATTTTTTTAAGAAGGTGCTGCACGAATCCGGTCGCCACTTCTCCCAGTGGCGCACAGAGATCTGTAAAAAACGAGTCAGGGAAACGCAAACGGTATGTTGAGCTTGCACGAGTTCTTGCACCGGACTGTTCCCTTTGGTTTCCTGCATCCCCGCGGTGCAGTCCAGAGAGCTGGGGCGTTGCGGTCTGGCCAGTGATTTCGGGTGGCGCCTCCCTTTCCAACTGGGAGGCAAAAGTGAAAGTTAGGCTGGGCTGTATTATAAATAACGGGAAAACTAACCGGCAAAACGAGAGTCCTAGCCCTGTCGGGGAGCTGAGAGTTGCGAAATGGCCCAAACTGTGGAAAGGTGTCTGTTGTATTGTTGCTGTTGTTGTTTTCTTCCGGAATTTGGGACCGTATTGTGGTCTTGCAAGGCGGCTTCGCTGTTCTTCCCCAGCCGCCGCCTCCTTCAAGCGAAGAAAAAGGCCGCCGGCATCACGGGGGCCCTTCCCCGCGGGGCGCGGGTGCTCCCTCCGGCCAACTTTTTCCTGTGGCAAAGGCTGGAGCGCGAGGGGCGGAAAGGCAGGGTTGGGGCCTGGAGGTCTGGCGGGCGAGGCAGCGCCGGTCTCCCCACTTCCTGCCTGGCGAGGTGGGCTCCGAGGCTGGGCGCGGTGGTGGGCTTGCCTGCCCGGCAGGAGGGCCCCGAGGTGACTCCTGGCTCCCGCCCCCGGCGGAAAGCTGGAGGTCCTTTTGGCTTGATGCCCTGGGTGTGCGCTGGCTACTCTGCGCTCCTGAGCGGGAACTGCCGGGGTGAGGGAGGTCTTGGCCATAATGCAAAAAAGAAAAAAGAAAAAGAAAAAGCCGCTTTCTGCAGGCTCACCGGTGCTTTCAGCCGAAACCTCTCCCAGCTAGGGAAAACTCAGCCGGGGGGGGGGGGCGAGGGGGGGGTGACAGTCCGGCCTTCGCTATTTGCTCTTCGACTCTGTAAATGGGTCTTCTGCAAAGCTGCCTTGGGTGTCCGGCTCCAGTTTAAGTAAATAAAGGAGCGACACCGGGGCAGAACTAACACTTGGATTTAATACCTGAGGATCGCGCCTAGCTCTCTCCGCTTCCGTGTTTCCAGTTGGAGCCGGACTAAGCAAACTGGGTGCCTTTGGGGCCAATGGAAAAGAGGAGAGGGGAGAGACTCGCACCCGGTATCCGCTGCTCCTTTGCGCAGTTGCAAAACCTCCGGAGAACTTGCGCTTCACGCCTTCTAGCACAGGCCATACCTAGCCCTTCGCTGGAAGCGGTAGGATGTGACCCCATTGACTATGGTGGAGCTAAGCATTGCTGCGGTCCTAATATGCAATCTTACATAGCCAGATCCTAAACTTCTTTTAAAAGTGAGGCCCACTGAATACTTTTCAAGGAACGCTGTGTTAGGATCGCAGCCTGGGAAATATGTGTAGTTGTCTTCAACTCGAAGTAAACGCATTTACGATCGGGTTGTAACTCAGCTGACATCTAAATACCCGCCTGAGCTTTGGAAGGGCTAGTACAGTAAATAATATACTGTACTGTATGTGTGCGTGGAGACACCTTTCCGGCATATCGTAAAAAAGGAGGAAAAAAGACAAGAGCCTAAATTAAGGTGTGGCAGAACCAACCGCGGGCATCTTTCTGCCGCGTTTCGGAGACACGTGCAGGGTGTGCACGGATCCTCCTGCGGTGGTTTAAGATACTTCTCACCCTCGGCGGGGGCAGGGAGAAACTTCTCCGACTCCGAGTCTCAGAGTTTCAAAAGCAAACTTTGGTACTAGCCAGCTTGCCTCCCCTTTGGAAAGGTCGCTTGTTCGTCTTGCTTAACTGAGAAGGCATTGGACTCCTTCGGAAGGACTGCTTTACTCGCCTCCTCTTTAGAGCTAGTACGCAGTAGGCGCTGCGGTCACACAATAGGCTAGGCTAGGCTAGGCTAGGCTAGGCTAGGTTAGGCTTGGCTAGGCTAAAATGGGGTTGGGTCGTTTGTATTGTGAGAACCCAGCCATCTATTATCGATTCAAACATGAACGAGGCCATCGCATGAAAGCATAAAACGGCTCGTTCGGGTACAGCATGTTCTGTAGACACAGCAATTGTGTTTTGTTAACCCTGGTTTAAGGTTAAGCGTGTTTTGTGACCTCAGCGACAGGGTCGGACGCGGACAGAGCTCAAATCCCTGCTCAGTTTGGAAAGGCAGGCGGGGATTTGGGTCACTCACTGTTCCGTGGTCGAACCAACTTCACAGGGTTGCCGAGGGATAAAGGGGAAGGAAAAGGGGGGGGGAGGGTTGCTTTGAACTATTTGGAGAAATGGTGGGATAAACTCACACACAGAGTTGTAATAATGATTTGATGCTGGACAGAAAGTTTATTCAATAGCTATCAGAGCAAGAAAGAGTTTGAGGCTAATTTATAGTGCATTTATATACATTCTAAATTCGGCGTTGGCACTTATTATCGGCCGGGAAGAAAGAGGCGCTCCAGAGCCACTCAAAGAAATCTTAGAATGGCTTGATCCTTCGCTTGGTTGTGTGGCGACGCGGACTACCCTGCGGTTTTGTTTTCAAAGAATTGCGTTTTGCGTCGAAGGAGCTTCTTCCGAGCCTCTGTTTATTTCATTGGAAGCGCAGCCCCGGGAATTCCGTGGCGTGCCCAGACTGGGTCGCCGGGCAGCCGTCCCAAAACACCCTCGCAGCGCGATTCTCTTGGGGAAGAAGCCAGACTGACTTCCGGGCACAGATTCCCTATTAGGGCCTGTAAGATTGCGGCTTCCGAAGAGAGGGAGGGAGGGAGTAGAAGTCTCCCCACCCCGAGGCCACTTTTCGCCTTCCCAAGGCCACAAGACTTACTGTGCGAGGCAGGTTCAGTTACCAACTTGTGGGGCAACTATAGCTTCCCAAGATTTCAATTCGGAGATAACCGGGGATTCCTACCAGCACCCGCGATGGTAGGAATGGTTTCGGGTTAAGTCCTGCAGAGGACCAACTTTAGTTCGCGGGGCGCCGGGTCGGTCGCACCGTCCCCCCAAGCACGCGGGGATCTGGATCTGCGGGTGAGCTTTACTTCCCCCTGGGACAAAGCCGAAGGCAGTGCTTTGTGTGGCGACGAGTTACTTGCGAAGCGACCGCGAGGCATTTGTTCCTAGGGCTGTGATGCAAGAGTCTTTACCCGGGGAAATCCCCCCGATTTTACTTCTGCCCAGGCTAGGCCAGCTCTGTCCCGGGTTAAGAAGTCCACGCAATTCTTAATCAGCGGGGGAGGACTGAGCGGGGGAGGACCCCCCGTCTACTACTCTCCAGGTGACTACCCCTCCCATCGATCCGGGCCGCGTCTGGGAAGAATGGCTTGAAAGAACCAGGCGAGGTGTCTCGGTCCCTGGCCGGGAAGGCCCGCGTCGGTGGCAAGTTTAAGGCCACCCGCGAGAGCCGCCGTCTGAACTCGCGAGAGGTCCGGAGGCAGTTCTTGGTGAAAGTGTCCGGAGGCGACCTCCGTGTGGCCGGGCAGTTCGTTACTAGCGCCCCCGCCGGCGTTTTCTAGTGTTTTATTTGGCCACCGGTCTTAAAGCAACTCTGGACCTGCGGCTACCTCTCTCCCGCCTCGGCTCCGCTTTCGGGGCTCTGCCGGTGAGCTGAGCGTCTCGGTGGCCCGGTCCGCCTCTGGGGCTCGGGGGAACGAAGGAGCCTTTCGGAGTCAAGGAAGCGCTGGCCTTCAGCTCCGCTCTTCGTCTTCGCCCTACAACGGGCAGGGGGCGGGAGGGGGGCGACAGCGCGATAGTTTCCAAAGCCGACCTGCTGCGCCGGCCTGGCAGTCTGCTTGGGCTCTTCGCTCTGCTGACAGCCGCCTGGCGTCGGGCGCGGGAAACAGCGCCGCCTGGCGACGGAACCGAAGGTGCGATGGCCGCTGGCCGAAAGGCAGAGGCGCCGCGAATCCCGCGACCGGGAGCGAGCTTTTAAAGTTGGCCAAAACTCTCCGTCCGACTAAACGCAGGGTCCATGCAGAAAGTGTGTGTGTGTTTTGTTTAAAGTCAGTTACGGAAATGAAAGTCGGAAAAGGCTGTGGACGAGTGGTCGAAATGTAAACGTATGCATAGCACTGTGTTTTGCTTGCCTGTTGATGGGGTTGCTGACCTCCCTTCCTCGCTGAACTCGCGGTTAGCATTTTGTTTTCCTCCGTTGGTGCGGCCGCGGTCTGCCCGCCCCGGTTTCTGCCAGCCCAAATGCCATTCCGCGGATCTGAGGAAGTCGGCCGCGATTCCCGAGAGCTGCTTCGCTCCCCGTTGGCTCCAGCCTCCCTTGCTGGGGACCTTTAGCGGGACTCAGCCCTTATTCCAGCCCCGTCGGATCTCACGGAACAGAGCGAAGCAGGAATCTTCTTCGGGCTCCCTGGTTAAAGCAAAGGAATAAAACAGAACTAAGGGAGGGAAGCAAGAGGCGGGCGGAAGGAGAGCTCCTTCCGTTCGCGCTTTATACACCTTTTAGAAGAAGGTGTGGAAGGGCTGTTGCGTCTTTTCTATAGTTCATATATGTAGTTCATATGTGTAGCTTTATATGTTCCTCAGTGTGCCTGGGTTAAATTACACTTCTCTTTGTCATGGGGGGAGGGAGTGTGACATGGAGTGAGAAGGCTGGTTGTGGATGAAGGGAGTTGTAATCTAGCACATCTGAATGGCTCTAGGTTGGGAGTCGCACTTAAATATGCATCTTTACTTCTCTAGAAATAAGATTAAGATTATTTCTGTGAAGGGATCACAAGCTGGCCCTTGGTAGGGTCTTCTTGGAAAGCATAGTTGGTGTCCTGGTGAGGCAGAGATCATCTTGTTCTATCCCACTTTTCCTCCGGCAGCAATCCTGTGCCAAGGAATTTAGTGGCAGGCCCAAAGTCAGCCCATGAACTTCCATAGCTAAAGTTGGACTTGAAGCTGGGTTTCCTCAGGCCCAGTTGAACATCTTTACCAGTAACCATACTGCTGTTGAGAAGAGTAGCAGTGTGTGGATTTATGAGTGAAAGGACCAGGCTAGCAATTCTAGTTGGACCTGGTTTTTCTACTGCCACCAGGAAGGATTACTTGCAAATGTTCATCATCATCATCATCATCATCATCATCATCATCATCATCGCCAAGGTATAGCATAGTTCCTAATATGTACAATGAAGTTCCCTGTCCAAACATCCATCATGCCATGAATTTTTGTAGGAGTAACACTGGCTATGCCATGTTAAGTGCTTTAAGTCCCTGTGCATGCTACAGAAGTGTTTGCTTGTTTTTATTACACTTTCTTTGTAAAGAAGTTAAGGCAGGTTCCTAGACACCGAGGAGACCAAATCTCTCCATCTCAGTTGCTTTCATTCTGGGGTTAAGGCTGACCTTTCAAAAACCGTATTAAAGAGGACAGCACCCATTTGTGTCCTTGAACATTTTATGTAGGACAACAGACAATGGTATACACTGAGCCAAATAAAAATCGAACCAAAACAAATTAATTTCACTCGTCCAGATAATGTGCCATGTAACAGAATACATGGCCAGGGTAGTTTCTGGAGCCTCTGTTACTGGGGTTTAAGTCTGGCTGGATCAGCATGCATCTGTTGGAAGTGGCAAAGGTATGATTATCTTGTGTCTGCTATATAGGTTAGATTGAACTCTACACCCACTCTTTCTCACCCCAGTCTTACCATTCAATCTCTTCAGAAATCTTGGCCTGAATACAGTGCAGATTAATGTCAGCAACCTGTCTGATTTAATTTTCCACCAGTAACAGGAGAAGAATGCTTAGATATCAGATCCACTTGAACTGATTATCTGGTGTTTCAATGGCACTAAGGAAATGTGCTTAAACCTGCCAGGATGCAAAGTAGGTTTCTGCCAAATGAAAGTTTGGCTGCATTTTAAATGCACCCACAAAGTCTTGCGGAGAGCCATTTCTGCAGGTTATATGTTACGGTACAGCCAACAGGCCTCTTGATTCCCGGCAGTACTTTTTGAAACTTTTTGAAATCTGGTCATGAATACTTCAGTGCAAAATCTCACAAGTATTTTTGTGATTAAGGTGACACCTACACTTTCTCTACGAAACAAGTTTGATCTAAAAATACCCAAGCTATTAGATTAATGTGGGCAGTATCATGTGTGCAGCATTCTGGTGCATGAATAGAGATGGGCCCATCTGCTTTTGTGACTAGATAATGCTCTGCTTGTCTAACGAAGACCTCTAATGTGATCCTTATGGACATAAGGATTTCTGTGGGTATGTAGGTATCTTTTGTGGTGCTTGCCAGACTCCCTGGCCCTTTGATTTTCTTTGAAATATTTTTAGTGAAAAACCTCAAAAAGAAACAGGGGGATCCGGCATGCTACACAGAGAGGTGTGAAACTGCAGCACCATCATTGTTTCCAAGAATTTTTGAACATAAAAATGGTGGGTGGCTGTAGTCCAGGGTTGGGTTTTGAAACATGCCCAGATGCCTAGAAAGTGAAAGGAAGTTGGGATTGTACAGAGAAATCTGGTAGACTTGAAGTGACATTCTCAGCACAACGAGGGTGGTGGAGGATAAAGCAAGCATTTTGGATATTCTAAAAATGTGATGTGATTGTCCTTCAGTTGTGTATGTTTTGCTTGTTTCTTCCGATGTGCATGTGGGAGCTTTGAATATGTAGATTTCTGACCACTAACCCTGCATTCTGCAAAATGGGTATTTTGTTCTTCTTGGGAGAAAATATATGACTCAGCATTTGGCCTCAGATCTCTTGTCTGACAAGCACCTTCTTGACCAACCGATTTATCTCGAGCTTTGTTAGATTGCCATCTGTGAAACTGGAGTTTTGTGTCTGGCCATGCCACTATGACTGTCATTTTGTGACAGTGGCGATGACACACTTTCAACATTCCAAATGTACCCACCAGTCCGAAAGGAAAGACCAGACACCTACACTGTTGCACCAGTAGAACACTTCCTGGTTTTGAATGGGCAATAAGCAGAAATGCATAGATTAGTTTATCAGAAGCTGCTCTTACAAAGACCGTTTTTAAACCTGCACTTGGTTTTCTAGGATTTCCAGAAAATCTGGGCTGCTAAAATTTGGATGGCCATTAGGTGACAGGCAAGAGCAGTGTTTCTCAACCTTGGCAACTTTAAGACCTGTGGACTTCAACTCCCAGAATTCCCCAGCTGGCTTTATGTTTGGGGCATTAGTTGAAGCTTCAGAAATAACCCAAAGGCTGAACACAGATTGCCTCTGTTTCTGGAGCAAGATTCATTAAATTAGAGTGGCTTGCCTCAATGCCTAACATGGATTTTTGTTGGGGGGGGGGGGAAACAGGGAATGTCGTCAAAAGTGCAAGCAAACCAAACTTTTCTGATCTGATCTAGATAGTCAGGTATCATGCAGAATAATACAGGGATGTTTTAGCTCAAGTCCTTTAAAATCAGTGTGTGTGTGTGTGTGGAGGGGGAAGGAGCCACAGTAGTTGCCAATCCTGGCACTACCGCAAAACGGGTGGGTCTTAAACCAAGGGTGTCTCTAGGCTGCTTTTTGTGCTTCTGCTCCCACCTCCCATTCTGTTGTAACATGTTTAATAAAGTGGTTTAAAAAATGAAGCATCAAAGGGAGTCGCAAAAGGAAGTGAATCACTTGTAGCATAGAGTGGTACTTGGTCTTGCCATTCTACTGTTAGATTACTGCAGCAGCCTGGCAGAAAAGTGGCACAGGCAACAGAGAAGGCCTTCTTCACAATACCAACCGGGCGATCTTGCACTACAGTGCAAATCCACACAACCACCATCACAGTGGCAGCCTCTGCTTCTGCCCCAAGCGTACTGTATGTTCAAAAATGACACAAAGCCTCCTTTAAGATGAGCTTAGCTACTGATGATGTCCAGGACACATCCCCGGTGGTTTCTTTGCAACAGCATGAAAATGTGCAGTGGTAGAAAGAATCCTATCCAGCTCTTTCGGGGGCAAAAGGCAGAATGGTGTTCTCTGATCACTCCCACTACTGTCTCCTGACTTCATTTCCAAAGTTAGGGGTGGCAAAGTGTAATAGATTTTACACACTTCGAGGCTGCTACTTGATGGTTTCCAAATAAGGGGAGAAATATTACTTTGACAGTGGTAAGCTATGGAAGACTTACAGCTGTCTAAGTCACAGGCTGGTGATGGGGGGGGGAATTGCTGTTATCCAGGTTAATTTACTTTTGCTGACATTGAGTGCAAGTGGAGCCCTAGAATAAAGGAGCTACTGCAATGGCTTGAAGTTGTACAGCTACAAACTGGGGCTGAAGCTGTTGGAATGCCCAGATTCAAACCAGAGCCAAAGTAGGTTACTCCTGCTTTGCTCCCAGGTACTGAAAGATCAGTTGAAATTACCATTGCTTTTTCTAGATTTAGGCTTAGTCTGAATCTGATGCATACTCCATTCTTTATTTGAGCCATACTTTTTTACTTCTTTTCTCTAGTCTTCTTTCTAGTGTCGCCTACTCTATTTTGTAGAACATACCTCTGGACATATCCCGATTCTTGCCTTCTGATAATACAGGGGTCCCAGTTAATGTATCCTTGCACACAGGAGGCTGCAACGACTCTTGAGAAGGGCGGGCATACATAGCTACTTTTTCTTCTTCCTTTGTCTCTTGTTTTAACAGGAGTCGACTTGCAAGCCGGGCTATGTCCCAAGTATTTTGTGGATATATCAAGAGGAAGATGGTTTAACGTGCACTCATTTCCTTCCAACTCATTTTCAGAGCGAGGCAGAATGAAAAGTTTAACAATTTCTGATGTTTTAAAGCCAGTACCTTGGTTTGGAACAGGTCACCTGAACACTTCGTTACATCACAGCTATGCATTAAAGTCTTATGTGTCATCACTAACTGAACCCTCTAAAAGTTGGTCAGGAGATTTTAGTTGTTGAGGGAGTACAGCCATACAACCCATACATAATACCTGTTATTCAGCTTATGTAAGTTAATTGTCTCTAGATACCTGAATTAGTTCATTCAGAAACGGCATTACCGCTTTCATACGATAAACTATTGTTTCAGAGGAAGTCAGCTGATCACCAGGTTCACACAACACACTGAGATCAGTTAGTGTTAATTTTGCCTAGGATCTGTGTGTATGTGTCTGTGTCCATGGGGAGGGCTTAGCGTGATGTACAAACCCAGCCTATTTGGTTAATAACACATTGTACAAATCCAGAAAATGGAACCGTTCAGTAAATATGTAAGGTGTGTTGGGTGTAGGCAGGTGATTTGTATATATTTTCAGGTTGATGGTAAATGGAGCCAGATTCCAAAATGGTTGTAGATGGCAAGATTGCATAGCTCTCTCCTACCTTCTCTATCTATGTCACACATATCCATGATCTGAAAGAGGAAGTGACACTCCGGGCGATGGTGTGGAAAGCAATAGTGAATCTGCAACATCTGGAGGGGGTGAAGATATAGAAGCTGCATGCAGCCTGCAACCACATGTAGTCCATCTCAGCTCTGAGCATTGGGTTGCAGCTTCATGCCACACTGAGTGGAATAGATCTGTGGCCTATTGAAATATAGATGGCATTGAGATTATTGCAGCATGTCCTGTTCCTAGTTACCATCAAATGCATGTCATCTGGTGTTGTACATGTGAATGTGGGACTTCACTTCCTATAACATCTTACCAAGGAGGTCCAAAAGCTGGCCAAGTGCGTCTAATCTAATTGTAGAAATATGTGCTGCCAATCAACACTTGTAACACACAATCCTTTTCAGGATGATAAGAGAAGGTTTCTTCAGAAAGTGCTGCAGGAGAAGATTGAAAGGAGGACGGAGGGGTCTTCCAGGCCAATCTGGCTAAAACGGGAGGAATCCTACAGGGGTGTGCTGGAGGCAGCCAGCCTAAAGCCTCCTTGGCACCATAGGGTCTGGGGGAAGGTGAACCAGGGGTACTGACTTGTCTGCTACCCACCCATTTCCTCTGGTACCTGCTTGCCAAAGTTCCTGGCCCACACAGCCTAGTGGAGGCAATCCGGCAGCAGCAACCCCTTGTCTTTCTCTGCAGCTTTGCCCAGTGGGTGCCAGTCTTCCAGAAGTGGCTGGTCAAAGCTCTTGGCCAGCAGGTGCCAAAGAAGGAGAAGAGATGGTGCCACTGGCTTGTCTCCCCTGGGATGTTCTGGTGAGGAGCTTTAGCCGCTGAATGTGGAGCAGGTAGATTCTGTTAAGGCCGCCATCTCTGACCCCGTGCCTGCGCTGAAGGTCTCTAGGTTCAGTGACTTTTATTAGTGCCACGTGTTCACCTGTAGCAGGTACACACCCAAGCCGACTAGCTTGGAGCTCCCTCCCCTGCAGGGAAAGTCTTCAAGACTGAGTGGCTTTCACACACACTGTGGGCAACCTGGAATCATTTCAGTCAGTGCCAGGGAAGAAGGCACTTTGCTGCAGCAAATCTTTGTCACTTTACACAGGACTAATATACTGTATAAACATCTGTTTACAACTGTACCACTTTCCCTAACCTGCCATAATTCAGGTTTGTGGAATTTCAGCACTCCTTTATCCCTGGCCAATTTAGCCATGATCATCCTGATTTGGGTTGATAAGAACTGTAGTCCAATACTTCTGGTGGGTACCAGGAAGGAGGATATTGCAATTGCAGGAAAGGTTCAACACAACTTGGAACATCTTCCCTGTAACACACTCATTAGAGATAAAGAAGTACGGGTGTTGATTAACAGAAAATAGTTATTTTCAGGGCACTGCAATACTGTACGTTGCTGCAGTTGGAATCATAAAGTGTTTAAGTGCTGGATTAGGGCTGGCAAGACCCAGGATCAAATCTGCACTCAGTGATGGATGACTTAGAGTCCGTCAATATCTCTTGCCCTAACCTGTCTCACAATGGTGTAATGAGGATGAAAATAAGGAGTTGCCCTGTACAGACATGCAGTCTTGAGCACCTGAAGGAAAGGTGGGTATTAATATAATAAATATATAAATAAGACTTTCTGGCTCAAGCCGTTTTGCTGCCCAAATCATAGTTCCACTATTCCTTATATTTTATTTTATTTATAATTTTATTAAAAGTTTTACAAAAAGAAGATAAAAGCTAATACAAACTAATAAGAAAAAAGAAAAAAAGAAAAAAGAAAGAAATCAAAGAGAAAGCTAAAAGTGCAAGAAAGGAAAAAAATAACAGAAAAATAGAAAAGAAAGAAAAAAGATATGAAGAAGTGGCTTCCGATCTTCTTTACAGCAGGTATAAGTACAATTATACATTTACCTCTTTCTCTAAAAGTTACAACATGTCGCTCTTCTTTCTATAATCTATCTTGTCTAATCATCAAAACCATAAATTGTAAGTTCATTTTTTTCTGTTTTCTGCAAAAAGTCCATAAGGTGTTTCCAGTCAGCAGTAAACATAGATAATTGTCTTTTCTCTAATCAAAAAAGTCAATTTGGCCATCTCAGTGAATTCCACCATGTTCACCAACCATTCCTCCATTGTAGGTATTGCTGAGTCTTTCCATCTTCGAGAATACAATAATCTCGCTGCAGTTATCATATACAAAAACAAAGTTCCATGACGTTTTTCCAACTGTTTGTTCATCAGTCCCAAAAGAAAGACCTCTGGTCTCAATTGTATATTAATCTTTAAAATCCTCTGAATCAGTGTATGTATTTGAATCCAAAATTTTCTAGCATTCTAACACATCCACCAAACATGATAAAATGTCCCTTCTTGTTCACATTTCCAACATGTATTTGAAGTGACTTTATACACTCTAGACAATTTCTCTGGTGACACATACCAACAATACATCATTTTGTAAAAATTATCTTTAAGATTATAACATAGTGTACATTTCAGTCCTTGCAACCACATATTTTCCCATTGTTCCATCTGTATATTATAGCCAAAATTTTTAGCCCACTATATCATACATTCTTTCACTTGTTCTTCTTTTGTTTCAACTTTCAATAGGAGTTTATACATTTTAGCAATTACATCTTCATCATTTGTTTATAATTCCATTTCAAACTAGTTCCACTATTCATTTTATATATCTGTAAGACACAATGTTTTAAAAAGCTTGTTACACCATTCAGACACCAATTCCTTGACATCTTTCTTCTGTCTGTCTACCCACCTGCCCACCGCTGGTACTTCCTAAACTGAGCATTTCACTTTCTGCATGGCAGAACCAGTTCTAATATTGGGAGGTAGAGGGAACCTCCACTGGCCTCCAGGTAGCTGCTGATCTAAAGCAAAATATTCTCTATATTCTCAAGGGAAGGTGCTGCTCAAAAACTTATATCTTAGCTATACTGACATTTTTTTAATACCAAGAGAAGTGTTTACACCGTTTGTTTCATGGTTTTTACCACCTTGTCAATGTTCTTAGTGGCAGAGCAGTAGAAACTATCCCTTAGAGGAATTTGTAAACTTGATATATTTTCCCCACACTTTGCATCTACGCCAAGAAAGCAGTAATAAAAATTAGGGGAACAATAGATGTCTATATTGTATTCCAGCCAGAGCTTTATAATAGGTAAGTTACAAAGCACTAGATTAACAAGCAATTATTTCAAAGCCTTAAATAAGTGAAGTGGTGAGAACTTAAAAACAAAAAAACAAAAAGCTTTATCTAAAATTTGTAAGTGGAACCTGTACCAAGCTGTTGCAATACAGCAACCTTTCTCAACTTTTTGACCCTGGAGGAACCCTTGAAATATTTTTCAGACCTCGGGGAACCCTTGCACATTCAGGCTCAAATATAGGCCAGAAGTTACAAAATTATTATATTCGTTTCATGTATATGTGTTAACAGTGTTCTTAAACCGAAAATAAAGAATGAAACTTACCTCTTTAATGTGAAGTTGCCCGAATTTGAAATAATGTTAAAAATATTTTAAATATGGGAGCCAGTTTGGTATATTGGTTAAGGCAAAGGGCTAGAAACCAGGAGTCTGTGAGTTCTAGTCCCGCCTTAGGCATGAAAGCCGGCTGGGTGACCTTGGGCCAGTCACTCTCTCTCAGCCCAACTCACCTCACAGGGTTGTTGTTGTGGGGAAAATAGGAGGAGGAAGGAGTATTAGGTATGTTTGCCGCCTTGAGTTATTTATAAAAATAATACAGGCGGGATAGAAAATAAATAAAAGAAAGATAGATAGATAGATAGATAGATAGATAGATAGATAGATAGATCGTGATCTCCCAGGCAACCCCTAGTGACCTCTTGCAGAACCCAAGGTTTCCATGGAACCCTGGTTGAGGAACCCTGCAATACATTTATTTAGACCAGGTCATTTCATTCTCACGAACAACACTATTCCCCTTTCCCCTATAATGTTAGCCAGTATTCCATGGCATAACATGGAACATTCCCAGGAAAAATAGGATATTGTGCTGTTACCAGTTAAACTGAACTTTTTGAATTTCTCTAGCCTAGAGAGTTTTTACGCTTTTTGCCAAGGAGCTTTCAGAGCAGCTCTAAGGCTGAATTGAAGCAGGGACTCATTTTGAAGCACCATACAGCTTTGAAGAACGTCATCGCCTTTTGGAACACTTTGCAGATTCAGTCACTTTTTTACTGTGTCTCAGACTGTTACAGAGAACATGCTTTACTGCAACTTCACTTCCATGTATAGAGAATGCTGAGGAGGGTGGAGTGACGGGATTGGTTCTCTGACACTGACATGGGCTAGCCAGCCAATTTTATAACTTCATTAAACACTTTGCCTATCTTCTAGGCTAGCAAGATTTACATTATTTTGGGCTTGGTGCACTTTTTCAGCTTCTTTAATGTTGTTGTGATGCTACCTAGCATTCACAAATTTGACAGCTGCATCCCAGGCCACAATCTTCTGTCTCAAATGGAATTTTCCTGACTGAGCATTGCTGGGTATGTCTTGTTGACATTTTGTTATCTTGCTCTCCCTGGCTAGAAACAGCATTGCAAGAATCTATCTATATCTATCACCTATCCATACACAAACACAAATGAAACTCTGGAAATAGAAAAATAATACCTAGTTATAATTGAGATGAACTTGTGTCTGAGTTTGGCAGTGAAGTCAATCCTCCCCATATACACTGCTCTGAGTTTCTAGAGATAAGATGGAATATAAATGCAACACGTAAATAAAAATAAATAATATGCCGTAAAGCAAATTTGGATACAGATACATGTAAATGCTGCCCACAGGCACATGTTTTGATTGATTATGCGCCATTAAGTTGGTGTCAACTCTTAGTAACCACATAGATAGATTTTCTCCACGCAGAACATGTTTACCAACATTATATAAACGTTTAAAATCACACTCAGAATTTCCATATCTCCAAGGAGGCATATTTTAATGCAGTCACAAACTGAGGTATTAATCAGAAAACTATTGAATGAACAGAGAACAGTGACCCCCGAGGCACCTGCCAGTGCAATGATTTGGATAGCTGGGGAAAATATAGACTTATGTATGTGGCTTGAATCATGTCAACTGGATTTCTATTTTCTTAGTGGAAACGTTTCACTCCTTATCCAAGGAGCTTCTTCAGTCTGAGTAAAGTTAGTAAGGGAATCCTTAAATATGTTTCTAGGCTGGCTGTGTGACCTTGCACCTGGGGCTAGGTCATGGTTATTTTTGAGATGTTTGTTTCTAAGTCCCTTTATCATCTAAAGGAGGATCGTTAAGATTACCCTGCTGCTGTTGAGCTTGTGAAATGGTCTTAATCTTCCTAGGCACAGAAGACAAAGCAGGAAGGAAGATAGGGGAAAGGTTATGCCTGAGGCCCCCACCTCTATTCAAGGAAGGATTTTCCAAGTTGGCATGAATGGATTCCTTGACCCCTCTCTCAAACCACCTATCTTCTCTGTCTAAAATGTGAACATTAATGTCCTCAAATGAGTGTCCTTTTTCCTTTAGATGAAGATAAACTGCTGACTCTGGTCCTGTGGTGTTACTTCTCCTGTGTTGGGCCATCCTCCTGTACAAAGGTTGTTTGGTTTCTCCAATGTAGAGTTCAGAGCACTCCTCACTGCACTGGATTGCATACACTACATTGCTTTCCTTGTGTTTTGGAGTTTGATCTTTGGGGTGTACAAGCCTCTGTCTCAGTGTGTTGGTGGGTTTGAAATATACAGGTATGTGGTGTTTGCCAAATATCCGTTTGATCTTTTCAGACACGCCAGCCATGTAAGGAATGACCAGGTTCTTCCGTTTACTCTGAGTCTCAGCCCTATCTGTCGCTGTTTTAGGTCTGGTAGACTTAGATTTGGTGAAGGCCCAATTTGGATATCCACAGGCCTGCAGAGCTGTTCTCAGATGCTGCTTTTCATTCTTTTTGGAATCCATGGAGGTGGGGATGGTTTCTGCTCTGTGTGACAATGTCCTGATGACTCCTAGTTTGTGCTGCAGTGGATGGTGGGAGTCAAACATCAGGTATTGATCTGTGTGTGTGGGTTTCCTGTAGATCCCTATTTCTAGCTTGCCACCGGTCCCAATGAGGACTTCACAGTCTAGGAATGCTAGTCTGTTGTCCTTGGTGTCTTCTCTGGTGAAGCTAATGTTGGCATCTATAGTGTTTATATGGTCCGTGAAGGCCTGTACTTCCTGGGCCTTGATTTTGACCCAGGTGTCATCCACATACCTAAACCAGTGGGTGGGCACCGTTCCCTGGAATGTGTTGAGTGCTTTCTTCTCCACTTCTTCCATGTATAAATTGGCCACAATGGGTGACACAGGAGAACCCATGGCACAGCCATGTTTTTGTCTGTAAAAGTCACCTCTGTATGTGAAATAAGTGGTGTTAAGACACAGGTCCAGAAGATGGCAGATCTGGTTTGGGTTGAGATGGCTTCTCCTTTCCAGGGTGCTGTCCTCTTCTAGTCTCTTCCTGACAGCGGATAGAGCATGAGTGGTGGGGATGCTGGTGAAAAGGGAGGACACATCAAAGGAGACCATAGTTTCATCTGAACTATCCTGAAACTGGATACAGAAAAAAACAAACAAACTTAATAATAAAGTTAATAAGCAAACTTTATTTGAGCTTGCTGCAGCAATGAAATCCACCATCACGCATTTGCAAAAGCACAATAACTTTCTGGTTATACATTCTGTTCCTCTAGAGCAGTGGTTCTCAAAGTGTAGACTGGGGACCCCTGCGAGTTCCCAAGACCCTTTCAGGGGCCCGCGAAGTCCTATAAATAAATATTTTAGCATATCTCAGTTTTAATTTCTAATACAGTATATATCAATAGATATATCCCACATAAACCAAAGCTCTTTGGGGTCCTCAATCATTTTTAAGAATGTAAAGGGGTGCTGAGACCAAAATGTTTGAGAACTGCTGCTTTAGATACATAAGGCAGCACACATTTTTATTTTCTTGACTACATGGGTGTCCTCCTGTCTTAATCCTACACTGACAGCCACACCACATTGACTCCAATTTTAAGGCTGCTATATGGAAATGTTATGACTTTGATCAGTAGATGGCACTAGAGCCAGAGGTTTGGCAAAGTGCTTACACGACTGGAATCAATAAAGATGAAACATTCAGTGGCTGGTCTGTAGCTTGAATCATGTCAACTGGATTTCTGTTTTCCAGTTGACATGATTCAAGCTACAGACAATTCCACCTGGATGACTGAGAACCTTCATAGACATATTCAGTGGCTGGTGTTCCTTTGCATACCTGACAGCTGCAATCCTATATACCATGGGTAAGGACCTGTAGTTCTCCAGATGTTGCCATCAGGCCCACTCAGCATGACCCACTTAGAATGGGACCTGTAGTCCAACAACCTCTGGAAGGCTACAATTTTCCTATCTCTACAATGCACTTTTTTTTTTGTGTGTGCCTTAGAGTCAGTCTTGACTCGTGGCAATTGCCTGGACTAGTCCCTGCATGATTTCCGAAGTGGCTTGCCATTGCCTGCTTCCTAGGGCTGAGAGAGAGTGACCGACTTTCCTGGTTTCTAGCCTGGCACCTTAACCACTGCACCAAACTGGTTCTCTGCACATTTACCTGAAAGTAAGTACCAGGCACTACTCTTTCTTTTTTGAGTAGACATGCCTAAGATTGTACTATAGAATACTTCCCATGGCAAACATCCAGTGCTACTCTACTGACTAATTATGCTGGCAATGATGTGCCAAATCATTCCACTATCAAGCTTTATTTTTCAACAGAGGAGCTCTTGAGCAGATATAAACCGCACCTCATTGTAAAAGTCCAATACTCATGAGTGCCTCTTAGGGATGATAAAAGGCCTAGGCCTGCAGCAGCTGGAAGGTTGTATTCTAACCACATTCACTGATGCATGGTTTGCTAACCATTAACCCTTAGACCAGAAACTTTCAAAAACAGAGTAGTTATTTACAAAAAGGTGATGTCAAAGGAATAACACAGATCGTTCACTAGTAGAACTGGTTGATAATATACTGGTTTTGTTGCTGTTTTACACTGAGCTTAAAGAAGATTCTTGCCAGACAGAAGATTCTGTTTTGGGGTTTTCCATTTGCTTTTGAGTTATTTTGGTCATGCTTTATTAAATTTAATGTTGGGGAACAGATTTGTTTCTCTTGTGCTTAAACTCCAAGGCATCTATAAATTTAAAAAAAAACCTAATTTGCCTAAATGCATTATTTTTTAAAATAATTGAAATCAGTTTGCCCTTTTAATTAAAAAAAAATAAGGGAAAATTGCACATGAGAGAACTTCACTGTAACTGGTGTTTGTGTTTTGCAGCTCACCTCCACTCCAAACCGTGGACCAGATCGGGAATATTGGAACGCAGAGAAGATGGGAGGAACAGCTTGAATTCAGATAGACTTTTCTCAAATGCTTGAAACAGAAACCTCTGCCTTTACATCTTGAACCATCACTCCCCTCAAATAGTGGCAACATTGGTGGAAACTGAATTAGTTGAGCTGTCAATCAACTCACTTCTCCATACTTCCATTCCATATTCAGCACCATACCCAGGTGTCTAGCTCTCCTCAACCTGATATACTGAGTTTGGGCTATACCACTTCTGACAACTGGGATAGGGACACTTGACTGAATGCACATCTACTAAAGGGGGAAAAAACACCCTCACCTAGAAAACAAACCCCAAAGAAAGAAATCTAAGACAGAAACTTTTGCCTACACATATACACAAGTGGAGAGAACACCCCTGTTGTTCTGTTGGAGGATTCCAGTGATTCTTTAAAACTCAGCAGGCTGAAAAACAATGGGGTGGAGGTGGAAGGAAATGCCTTTTTTGTCTGTTGCCCCCATTTTCCCACTGTGAAGAGAAACCATTGATCACTGATTAATCAGGTATATACTTATCAGTGTCGATGGGCTACAAATGGCTGGGTGGTGGGATGAGCTTAGAGTTCAGCAGAGACTTGGCTCTGCTTGTCCTAAAAAGACCCTTTGGAAACTCTCAGAGGTCAGTGAGAAAGCAGGAGCAAAATCTGCCTTGGCATGTGTAATATTTCCTATTGAACCAGCAAATTGTACAACTGAATGCCGTACAAGTCCTGTAAGAACAGGTTAGCACCTTAATATTTAGAAGATGCTATTTCTGCTTTTCATGGATTGAATAAAGTGCAAGGCTGATGAGTTTTGTCTGTCTGAAATTTGGCAACATGAACCTGAATGAAATAGCCCAATGCCTATGTTCAAGAGGTGGTTCATTGGACCATTGTGATAATCATATTAAAACCCATTTATGGGTTTTGTTCTAATACATCACAATGTACTTACTATTATCATAAAAAAGAAAGCTTAATGGGATGAATGTCATAGGACTATTAGCATGTGAATGGGTGATTAGCAAGGCATCAACAGGAGTGCCCAGTCCACAAAAATTAGCATTTATATTATATTAGAAAGGACATGAGAGTCCTGTTCTCCCCGCCCCACTTTGCAGCATCATAAACTAATAACTTCATTTCAATTACTATCAAGACACCGAGTTATTTAAAAGAATGGACATGATCATGCAAACCTGTCTCCCAAGGGGGTCTTTGAGAATCATATCCTGGATCATGAACTTATTAGGCAATGCAATTTGT
The DNA here is from genome assembly GCA_023362775.1 of Charina bottae. Taxonomy (NCBI): domain Eukaryota; kingdom Metazoa; phylum Chordata; class Lepidosauria; order Squamata; family Charinaidae; genus Charina; species Charina bottae. The sequence continues at coordinate 34,438,111 of JALMGJ010000007.1, forward strand.
GCTTCTGAGAATATCTGCATTCTCATGGTTATCTCCGTCATGGCACTTTACCAAACCCATTACAGCCAGGAGGACCATGGGGAAAGTGGGCTGTCGGACTGAGAATAAAACCGGACCCAGGTTTACGGAATGCTTTCATGAAGAAAGAACAGATTGGGAAGGCTAGAAGATCACTATCCACAGGGGCAATGGGGTTGACACCAAGATGGTATTTACATGACTTCCACCATTCCAATTGCAGGACAATATATAACACTTGAACAGATGCCTGAAAAGAGCTGTTCTACTCCTTGAAAACACAAGCCAATTTTCTGTTCCTTTACAGTTACGTAACTATGGCCAATAGAGTCACTGAAAAGAGGACTTCAACTTCACATTCTCAGTGTGAAGAATAATGTGGGCAGAGAGTAACTATGGCCTAGATCAGACCTGCACAACTTATGGCCCATGAGCTGCATGTGGCTGCCAAGCAGCCTTGTGTGGCCCACCAGCCATTTTTGAAAAATCAATAAATCTATTGCCACCAAATACTGCCATTGCTAAGAAGGATCCACTGCCACCAGCCCAAATGACTGCCAGGGGGCTCCAACACCTCCCCGACCCCACCAGCTCCATTCTGCCACTGCAGCGCTAGCCACCAAACAGCTGATCTGGTGTGTCAACTATTCCTTTGTGGCCTGCAATTATTCTTAATTTATCGATGTGTTTCTTTGAGGTGTACATTCCAAAGATAGCTTTTTCAGAGAAAAGATATTGTTTAATAACGGTCAAGGAGCCCTAGCAAGGATGGAAGGAAGTTCCTTATATGGAATGATGTTAAGGTGGAGTATGGGTAACTGAGTAAGGGGTGGTCATCTAAAGGAGGAGCTGAATGGAATGTATATAATGTGCTGAAAGGAGGGGTCCTGCACGGCCGCCCACCTAACAGCTTGCTGTCATTGCTTTTGCTCTTGGGTGAAAAATAAAGAACTTAATTTCATGCAAATTCTTTGGTCCCGGCTCAGAAACGAACATGGTAAGGAAATAAAAAAAAATTCTAACAATGTAATGCTAGTCCAATGCTTACTGAGGCGGTTTTCAAAGCACAGTTCCACAACTCTAAGCTACAAGGAAATCAGTTCTAGTAACACCTCCATTCTCAATATTCATCTGAGAAGAAACATATTTCTTCTCAGGCTGCTTGTCAAGCATGCTTATTTTACCTGAATCGTCTAGGCCTCTGCCCATATTTTTAATGAGGAAGATGAGGAAGCAGAACTGCCTTTTGTGGTTTTACACTCTGTTTTTGTGGAAAGGTCAAGATAGATATTATATTCAAGAATGACATTAAGAGGATCCTCAATAAAGAGACAGTTACAAAAGTAAACTTCCCTTTCTTTTAGGATACTCTTAAGATGTCCTTTTAAAGATAACATTTACATGGTGTGAGCCAGTTTGGTCTACTGGTTAAGACACCAGGCTAGAAACTGGGAGTCCATGAGTTCTGGTCTGACCATAGGCACAATGCCAGCTGGGTGACCTTGGGCCAGTCACTTCTCTCAGCCTAAGAAGGAGGCAATGGCAAACCAGATCTGAAAACTTCAGGAACTAGCCCAAGCAGTAGCCAGGAGTCAAGACTGACTCAAAGACACACACTTACACAATGTTGTTGTTCAGTCGTTTAGTTGTGTCCGACTCTTCATGACCTCATGGACCATAGCACACCAGGCCTTCCTGTCCTCCACTGTCTCCCGGAGTTTACTCAAATTCATGTTCATTACATCGGTGATGCTATCTAGCCATCTCATCCTCTGCCGTCCCCTTCTCCTTTTGCCTTCCGTCTTTCCCAGCATCAGGGTCTTTTCCAGTGAGTCCTCTCTTCGTATTTGAGCTTCAGCTTCAGCATCTGTCCTTCCAATGAGCAGTCAGGGTTGATTTCCTTCAGGATTGACTGGTTTGACCTCCTTGCAGTCCAAGGGACTCTCAAGAGTCTTCTCCAGCACCACAGTTCGAAAGCATCAATTCTTCGGCGCTCAGCCTTCCTTATGGTCCAACTCTCACAGCCATACATTACTACTGGGAAAACCATAGCTTTAATTATACAGACCTTTGTCGGCAAGGTGATGTCTCTGCTTTTTAATATGCTGTCTAGGTTTGCCATAGCTTTCCTCCCGAGGAGCAAGCGTCTTTTAATTTCATGGCTGCAGTCACCGTCTGCGGTGATCTTGGAGCCCAAGAAAATAAAATCTGTCACTGCTTCCATTTCTTCCCCTTCTATTTGCCAGGAAGAGATGGGACCAGATGCCATGATCTGGGTTTTTTTAATGTTGAGTTTCAAGCCAGCTTTTGCACTCTCCTCTTTTACCCTCATCAAGAGGCTCTTTAGTTCCTCTTCACTTTCTGCCATTAGGGTGGTATCGTCTGCATATCTGAGGTTGTTAATATTTCTCCCGGCAATCTTAACTCCGGCTTGTGATTCATCCAGCCTGGCATTTCTCATGATGTACTCTGCATATAAGTTAAATAAGCAGGGTGATAATATACAGCCTTGTCGTACTCCTTTCCCAATTTTGAACCAGTCGGTTGTTCCATGTCCGGTTCTAACTGTTGCTTCTTGACCCGCATGCAGGTTTCTCAGGAGACAGGTAAGGTGGTCTGGTACTCCCATCTCTTTAAGAATTTGCCACAGTTTGTTGTGATCCACACAATCAAAGGCTTTAGCGTAGTCAATGAAGCAGAAGTAGATGTTTTTCTGGAACTCTCTTGCTTTTTCCATGATCCAGCGAATGTTGGCAATCTGATCTCTAGTTCCTCTGCCTCTTCGAAACCCAGCTTGCACTTCTGGTAGTTCTCGGTTCACATACCGCTGAAGCCTAGCTTGTAGGATTTTGAGCATAACCTTGCTAGCATGTGAAATGAGCGCAATTGTACGGTAGTTTGAACATTCTTTGGCATTGCCCTTCTTTGGAATTGGAACGTAAACTGACCTTTTCCAATCCTGTGGCCACTGTTGAGTTTTCCAAATTTGTTGGCATATTGAGTGCAGCACTTTAACAGCATCATCTTTTAGGATTTTAAATAGCTCAGCTGGGATACTGTCTTCTCTGCTAGCTTTGTTGTTAGTAATGCTTCCTAAGGCCCACTTGACTTCACTCTCTAGGATGTCTGGCTCAAGATCAGTGACCACACCATCATATTTATCAGGTACATTAAGATCTTTCTTGTATAGTTCTTCTGTGTATTCTTGCCACATCTTCTTAATCTCTTCTGCTTCTGTTAGGTTCCTGCCTTTGAAAAATCCACCAGTATCCAAGATGTTTTCACAGATGTAGAAACACAGAGATTGCAGTATTAAAATGCTTGCGAGAAAAGGTCTTCGTTTTATGTTCCCATCATGCTTCTTTGGGGTTCCCCTTGCAGATGCTCCTGGTGGATGTTTCTCTTATAGCTACCCAGTTTATCTAATGAGGCAGGGCTACCTAGAGAAGAAGCTTTAAAGATGGTCTTCCAGGTGAAGAGCTTTAAAGCTGAAAAACAACTTGTAGTCTCGAGCACTTACCAGGACTTTCTTTTCCTAAAAAAACCATGAGGGTTTCCCCCTGCATTGGATAAAAAATTAGATTAAGTTTACTCAGCTTAATTTAAATCTATGTAATTTCCCCAGTACAATGTGTAATTTAAGTTCATTTCATGGTAAAATGAAAAGAAAATGAGAAGGAAAAATCTAATCTGCTTCAATAAATCTCTTTTAATTAATTGTTGTTGTTTATTCATTCAGTCGCTTCCGACTCTCCGTGACTTCATGGACCAGCCCATGCCAGAGCTTCCTGTTGGCTGTTGCCACCCCCAGCTCCCCCAAGGTTGAGTCTGTCACCTCCAGAATATCATCCATCCATCTTGCCCTTGGTCGGCCCCTCTTCCTTTTGCCTTCCACTTTCCCTAGCATCAGCATCTTCTCCAGGGTATCCTGTCTTCTCATTATGTGGCCAAAGTACTTCAGTTTTGCCTTTAATATCATTCCCTCAAGTGAGCACTCTGGCTTTATTTCCTGGAGTATGGACTGGTTTGATCTTCTTGCAGTCCAAGGCACTCTCAGAATTTTCCTCCAACATCACAGTTCAAAAGCATCTATCTTCCTTTGCTCAGCCTTCCTTATGGTCCAGCTCTCGCAGCCATAGGTTACTACGGGGAATACCATTGCTTTGACTATGTGGACCTTTGTTGTCAGTGTGATGTCTCTGCTCTTAACTATTTTATCGAGATTTGTCATTGCTCTCCTCCCAAGAAGTAGACATCTTCTGATTTCCTGGCTGCAGTCAGCGTCTGCAGTAATCTTTGCGCCTAGAAATAAAAAGTCTGTCACTGCCTCCATGTTTTCTCCCTCTATTTGCCAGTTATCAATCAAGCTGGTTGCCATAATATTGGTTTTTTTTAAGGTTTAACTGCAACCCAGCTTTTGCACTTTCTTCTTTCACCTTTGTCATAAGGCTCCTCAGCTCCTCCTCGCTTTCAGAAATCAGAGTGGTATCATCTGCATATCTGAGATTGTTAATGTTTCTTCCAGCCTTGGATTCATCAAGCCCAGCATGTCTCATGATGTGTTCTGCGTACAGGTTGAGTAGGTAGGGTGAGAGTATACAACCCTGCCGTACTCCTTTCCCAATCTTCAACCAGTCCGTTGTTCCATGGTCTGTTCTTACCGTTGCTACTTGGTCGTTATACAGATTCCTCTGGAGGCAAACAAGATGACTTGGTATCCTCATATCATCAAGAACTTGGCACAATTTGTTATGATCCACATAGTCAAAGGCCTTAGAATAGTCAATAAAACAGAAATAGATGTTTTTCTGAAACTCCCTGGCTTTCTCCATTATCCAGCGGATATTGGCAATTTGGTCTCTAGTTCCTCTGCCTTTTCTAAACCCAGCTTGTACATCTGGCAATTCTCGCTCCATGAATTGCTGGAGTCTATTTTGCAGGATCTTGAGCATTACCTTACTGGCATGTGAAATAAGTGCCACTGTTCGATAGTTTGAACATTCTTTACTGTTTCCCTTTTTTGGTATGGGGATATAAGTTGATTTTTTCCCAATCTGATGGCCATTCTTGTGTTTTCCAAATTTGTTGGCATATGGCATGCATCACCTTGAAAGCATCATCTTGCAAGATTTTAAACAGTTCAGCTGGGATACCGTCGTCTCCTGCTGCCTTTTTATTAGCAATGCTTCTTAAGGCCCATTCAACCTCACTCTTCAGGATGTCTGGCTCTAACTCACTGACCACACCATCAAAGCTATCCCCAATATTATTATCCTTCCTATACAGATCTTCCGTATATTCTTGCCACTTTTTCTTGATCTCTTCTGCTTCTGTTAGGTCCTTGCCATCTTTGTTTTTGATCATACCCATTTTTGCCTGGAATTTGCCTCCGATTTTTCCAATTGCTTGTTTAAAAATAATTCCTTATCTCTTCTGGCTAACCTCTGGAATTTTGCATTTAATTGGGCATATCTCCCCCTATCACTGTTGCCTTTTGCTTTCCTTCTTTCTTGGGCTACTTCCAGTGTCTCAGCAGACAGCCATCTTGCCTTCTTGGTTTTCTTTTTCTTTGGGACATTTTTTGTTGCCACCTCCTGAACAGTGTTGCGAACTTCTGTCCATAGTTCTTCCGGGACCCTATCTACTAAATCTAGTCCGTTAAATCTATTCTTCACCTCCACTGCATATTCCTTAGGAATATTAGTGAGCTCATATCTAACTGATCTGTGGGTCTTCCCTATTCTCTTAATTTGATTCTAAATTGTGCAATAAGAATTTCGTGATCTGAACTATAGTCAGCTCCAGGTCTTGTTTTTACCAACTGTATAGATGTCTGCCACCTTTGGCTGCAAAGGATGTAGTCAATCTGATTTCGGTGTCGACCATCTGGTGAAGTCCATGTACTGTATAAAGTCGTCTTTTAGGTTGTTGGAAGAGAGTGTTTGTTATGCACAGTGAGTTGTCTTGGCAAAATTCTATCAGCCTATGTCCCACTTCATTTTGTTCTCCCAGACCATTCTTACCTGTAATTCCAGGTGTCATTTGACTAATTTAATTAATTACTCAATTAAAATTCCATTCAGTTCTAAGCCTGGCTTTTTAAACAGTGTTAAGAGTTTTCATTCCATCATAATTAAAGGATTGGTGAGTGTTAAAGGAAACAAGTTGGTCATAGCAGCTAAGCAAACATCAAACAACTAGCAAGTGGCAGACAAAAAATTTCTTGCAGCTTATTGTAATTTCCTGAATTAATTGAATTAATCATACTCTAACTAGATACATCAAGATCAAAATACCCAGAATCATGGACCTCATCAACCTCTGCCTCACCACCTACTTTCAGTTTGATGGACAAATATACCAACAAATCAAAGGAACACCTATGGGATCACCACTCTCAGGACTCATAGCAGAGATAGTAATGCAACGTCTAGAAAGGATAGCACTCCCACACATACAACCCAAAGTATGGATCCGTTATGTAGATGATACCTTCGTCATAATAAAAAAGGATCAACTGGAGGAAACACATGAAGCCATCAACAACATCTTCAAAGGAAAAAATTCACAAGGGAAGAAGAAAACAACAACACACTACCCTTCTTGGACATCCTCATCAGTAGAGGAAATGATGGCATTCTAGAAACACAAGTCTACTGGAAATCTACCCACACTAACCAAGTGCTCCACTACCAAAGCAATAACCCTACCTCACACAAGAGGAGCTGTGTAAGAACACAATTCAGATGAGCACAAACACACTGCAGCAACCCAGAACACCAGAAAAAGGAAACAGATCACTTATATAGCATCTTCCAGCAAAATGGATATCCACGCAACTTTATCAAAAAGTGCCTGACCACTCACAGCAAAACCAACAGAAGCTATGAAAAGGATTACACTGCCATACATCAGAAACATCTCAGAAACTACTAATAGACTGTTACAACCACACGGCATCACTGTAGCACACAAACCAACCAAAACCCTTCAGAACATCGTAAGTAAACCAAAAGACCCAGTAGCCCAAGAAGAAAAAACAGGAGTTATCTACAACATACAGTGTAAGGACTGTAACAGCCACTATGTAGGACAGACTGGCAGAAGACTAGCAGAACGCATCCATGAACACCAACTAGCAGTCAGAAGACATGATGAAAACTCCTTAATCTCACAACATATGGACAGACTTAACCATACTTTCAACTGGGAAACTGTGAGCATATTAAACCAAGCCAAATCCAAAAATGCTAGAGAATTCCTGGAAGCTTGGCACTCAGACAAAGCAGCCATCAACAATCACATAGAGGTAAACAACATTTACATACCATTCATAAGAGACAATAGAAAAGCCAGAAGACCAGAACACCTCTTGGCCAGCAATCAACAACAAGATATGCAAAGATTAACAGCAAGATTAGCAGCAGAGGAGCAATCAAACAACACAATAGACCCTAATCAAGGAACTATTAACTCAGTCAATCAACCAAGAAGCACACAACAACCCAATCAAGGTACTACCAAGGAGAGTACAACACCCCCACCAACACAGGCAGGACAAGCCAGGGTATATAAACAGAGAGCAAGTTCCACTCCCTTTTCGCACTGAAGATGTTGCCTAGCCTGGCAATGAAACGTCTGCAAGAAAACAACAAGGCTCGGAGAGCACCAAGGACTCCATAATCATACTCTGATGGATTAAGTGAATTTCATACTTACCAATCATGCCTATTGTTTTGAGGAGACAGTGACTACAACAGATTGTGGCAAACACCAATAAAATATGAGTTTCAAATACTGCTTTAAAATATATGATATGAATAAATAAATAAGTGAAATATGACTTTCAAGAATAAGGTAAAAACATAGACCCACTGTGTTAAGGTTTGAGAATAAAACCTGGAATTTACAGATAGAACAGACTGGAAATGTATTCAGTGTATCTAGGTGAAAGGTTATAGAAACTGCTATGTCATCCTATCAGGTGAAAGATGATGACACCTACTGGCAAAAGTATGCTAATGTACTGTATTATGTGGCTGATGCAATGTTACTGTAATGTGAGTCTGATTGGACAGATATGTGTATAAAAGTACTGTGTAAAGGTGCTGTTTCTCTCTCTTTCATTTGATGTGCCATTGGACAATGTATCTGTATTACTTGGACTGCTGTGTATGAAGACTGTGTATGTATAATTGTAAATAGACTTTTTACCTAAACCTCATTTCGTGTGAGTCTGTTTACTCCTATCAGGACTGGAAGAACGTATTGCTCTAAGGCTTCTTGGATATTGGGCCGCCCCAGTACCGCTGACTCCGACAGGTTACGGGCCCAGGAGTGTGGATCTGAGGGCGAATTTGAAGCTCTGACAGGTTCTGTGCCCGGTTGTTTGGATCCAAGGAAAGATTTGGAGCTGAAAGAAGTTCTTCAGCAGAGTCCTGTGTGAAGTTTTCATCGCTGTCTTGCCCAGGAGGGGCTGTGGGCGGTGAGCACAGCAAGATGCAGTCTGCTATCGGGGGAGGATTTCTTTTCACCCGGCTGAATGAAACAAATTACATCACATGGTCGTAAAAAATGGAGATGTTTTTACGCCGTGAAGGTCTTTGGCAAGCCGTGAGTAACCCTCCTGATGGTTTAGAGGAAGAGGAGGATATGAGGTGAAATGAGAGAGCACTGGCAAGCATAATTTTATGTTTGGAAGACAGCCAATTGATATATGTACGGCAGTGTATGTTAGCTCAAGAATGCTGGAATGCACTGCGAATGATTTATGTAAGAGACACTGCTGGAAGCAAGGTTGCTTTAACATGTAAATTGTATCGTGCAAGGCTGAGGGAAGGAGATAACATTTCTGAACATTTACAGTATATGGCAAATGTTTTTCTTGAATTAAGTGAACGTGGTATGAATTTTGATGAATCTCATAAAGTATATGTTCTACTGTGTTCATTGAATGTGTCCTGGGATATGTTAGCTACAAGTCTCGGGTCTATGTCAGAAAGAGATGTGACAGTGAGTTATTTAACTGGCCGGCTTCTGGAAGAAGAGTGGAGGCGGCAGGAACATACCCAAGCAAGGGGGAGTAATAATATGCCATGGCAGAGAGAGGCTGTATTGCAAAGAGTTTCCTCAACAGAGGGAGATAAAGTTCGTGCCTTAAAGCGTTGTTACCGATGTGGATCCAGAACGCACCTGCAATGGGACTGTGATATAAAAAAGAAGATAAAAGGCAGAGACAGACCGGCTCAGCGAAGGAGTGATGCCCAGATATCAGTGGTGAAGTCAGCGGAGAGGAGTTCCAGAGACCAGTGGTTACTTGATAGTGGGGCAAGTGAGAATATTGCCAACAATCCAGAACTATTTACAGGTCTATCACCAGCTGTTTGTGATCACGTAAGGCTGGCAAATGGGAATTGTGCCTCTGTAATAGGGCAAGGGACTGTTTATGTGCCCTGTTTAAATGTAAAGTTAGAAATGCTTTGTGTCCCAGATTTGGATTATGACATACTCAGTGTGTTACAATTGGACCAGAAGGGGTATGAAATTAAATTTGTTGGGGGAGAATGCCAAATTAGTAAAAAATAACCAGATATGTGGAAAGGGTGTATTACAGGACAACCTATATATGATGAAACCCAAGACAGATGGTGTAGCACGTACGGCTACAGTGAGTAACAGGCCATTTCATGACGGTTGTGCCCATATCTGGCATAGGAGACTAGGTCATGCCAATTTCAAGGTGGTGGAGAAGATGTCTGAGGTTGGAACAGGCATTGATATGAGAACATGTCATAATTTCTTGGATTGTACTGTATGTAAAGTATCAAAGTCAACAGCATACCCCGTAAGCAAATGTAGTACTTGAATGTCTGAAAAATGTTTTCAGTTAGTACATGCTGATTTGATTGGCCCTATGTGTGCAACACTAGGGGGAGCTAGATATCTATTGGTAATAGTGGATGACTTTACAAGATTCAGTTTTTGTTATTTGTTAAAGCATAAAAATAATGTGTTTGAACAGTTCAAGAATTGGGTGAATTTCGTGGAGCGTAGATACAATACGAAGGTCTGTGAATTACAAACAGATAGGGGAACTGAGTTTCTACCAGGTAATTTTCAGCAATGGTTAAGTAGGAGGGGCATTAGCCATAAAAAGACTAATCCTTGTTGTGCTGCTGAGAATGGAATTGCTGAAAGACGGAATGGTATGTTACAAGTTATGAAAGATTGTTTATTGGCAGATTCAGGTTTATCTAGTGGTTATTGGGGTGAAGCAATTTTGACCGCCAATTATCTGATAAACAGGCTGTGGAGTTCTTCAGTAAATGAAACTCCATATTTCCTGCTATATGGCAAGAAGCCGTCTTTAGCACATTTAAGGGTATTTGGATGTGCAGCCTGGGTTCATGTGCCCAAAGCAGTTCGGAGAAAGGGACAGGCTAAGGCACAGAAACTCATATTTGTGGGATATGAGCAGGGAACCAAGGGGTATAGATTTACAGATGGGAACAAGAAAATTGTCATCTCAAGGTCTGCAAATTTCTGTGAGCACAGTAATTGGAGCAAGATACATGGGAGTTCAGACATTTATCTTCCCAGTCAAGGGCAAAGTGAGTTTTTCTCACAGAGACGTGCTGTTCATAAAGAGTTGAAAGCAGAGGAGGATTTAACTCCTGAAGTAACAGTAAAGGAGGAACCTATTGTGTTACGTAGGTCTGACAGGGCAAATAAAGGTATACCTCCACAACGGTTTACACCAGGTTGAGGAAGATTGAGGAACTGGAATCTGTGTTTGGATTCAGTATTGAGGAATATGGGATTCAGAAGTAGTGTAGCTGACCCATGTTTATATGTTAAGCAATGTGGAGATGAACAGATGATACTGCTGACGTTTGTAGATGATTTGTGTCTTATAGCAAAAGATCAAAGAAGGATAAAAGAATTTGCTAAACAGATGAATCAAGAATTTAAACTGAAAGATCTAGGTGAAATTAGGAATTACCTAGGTGTAGGAATTGGAAAAATTGAAGGGAAAGGATATTTCCTAGATCAGAGGAAGAAAATTGAACAGTTGCTTAGGGATTACAGCATGGAGAATTGCAAAGACGTCCCTACACCGATGACAGTAGATTACTTGGACTGCTGTGTATGAAGACTGTGTATGTATAATTGTAAATAGACTTTTTACCTAAACCTCATTTCGTGTGAGTCTGTTTACTCCTATCAGGACTGGAAGAATGTATTGCTCTAAGGCTTATTGGATATTGGGCCGCCCCAGTAACGCTGACTCTGACACACTGTGATTCTATAGGAAAAAGATTTTCTCCTTAATTTTGCCAATTTAAAATTTACAGCGAGACTTCTACAAAAATTCTACAGAGATTGACTAGGCTATGGAATAAATGTTGATACATCGTACAAATCAAAGCTATTATTCAGGTGAAGGGGTATAATATTTTAGCACAATTATCTCCAGTGCTGTTTATATTATTCTGATGATCTGAACATTCCCTTATAACCATCTGTCAAAACCTGGTTGTTCGCTAGCTGATTCCCCAGGCATGGTGATACCTGTTCTCCTGGGCAGAAAACCCCTGCTGAGGATCAGAAGAAGACAGAACCTACCTTCCCATGGATCAAGTGCTGGAAGATCACAAAATCCATATTTTAATATAGATCTCCTGCCACCTCAAAAAGGAGGTGATGGGTGGGGGAGTTTAAATCTCTTCCCACCACTTCTTTCTGAAATTGACAGATGTGAGAATATTTTAAACATGGATTTTGTGATCTTGAGTGCAAGTTCAGAGTTTTAAAAAACAGCCCTCTTTTCTGCCAGCATGAAAGCCAGGAAAGTGTGTGTGTGTGTGTGTGTGTGTGTAGCATTTTAGAAGATAGCTCTATAGAAGCCAGGCATCCAGTCTTTCTTGCAGCCCAAGGTAAAATGGCTACAGAGGACAGTTCAGAGCAACCGAAGGAATGGTGACATGCCTGCAGCAGCCTAATGTTCAATGGGAGCTGGGCAGATCCCAGCTGCAGACCACATCATCACCAGCATAGCTGTGGAGGTCATTTGCACAGCTTAAGTTGTGTTGGGAAAAGCAGAATGCTTCTTTAACACTGGAACATCTAAATATGATCTTAGAAGCCTCCATGGCAGACTAGGGTGGCAACATTGTGGGGGCATGTCCTTTAACAATGATGAGTGAGACAACTTCTTGCCACAGTTAGCAACTTATAGAAGAGGAAGAGCTCTCAGTATTCATTTATTCCTGTCCAAGAGAGGTCTGTCCTTTTAACTCACAACTACCAAGTTTTGCTCAAGTGTTTTTGCTGAGGGACTTCTTAAAAATCCCAATATACATACTTGACTGGATCACTTCTATCTGTGTTCACGCTTTCAGATAGCACCCACTTTCCCCTGCCTTTCTCTTCTTCTCTGGGCATGGCAGGCAGGAAATGGTGATGGGAAGAGGACAATGTCAGTCCTGTTACTACTGGACTTGCTAGCAATGGCAAGGGACACAGGGTGGCAAGGCAGCAGGTTTTCTAGTCCCTGCTCCTGCCCAGCAGATCCTCCCTGTTGGAGGTTCCAGCAAATCAGCATGCCTCATTAGTATATGGGTGATTGCTCTAGGAGGCAAACTCTCTGTGCTTCTAGAGGAAGCTGCTTGTTGCTCCTCCCACTTCCTCTTTCTCTCTCTCTTGCCTCCATCCACCAGAGGAGGAAGCAGCATGCTGCTGCTCTCTCCATCTTGAGGCCATGCAACCTAGAATCAGGAGATTTTCCCCTTTTCTCCACGCAGCCCTGGCAGCAACATAGGGCCAGGGGTCCACAAAGTTTAGGGAACAAGAAAAGAAGAACTGAAACCAATTTTCTACTGAAATGGATGTAACTGGACCAAATAAACATAAGAACACTTTTTGAACATTTGAAACTACGTTGTCTAAGCATGTAATTCTTTATGCTTGGGTGGGCTATGTGCTTAAGATCAATAACCTATATTTCTCTAGCATGCTCATTAATGCTATTAAGATAAAAACTTTCTGTGTGTGCATGTTTCTTTGCTGTTATACGGTCTGCTCCATTTAGTGGTACTAGCTGCCCACTAATGGTCTTCACTCCCCAGTCCCAACAAGCAAGAGTGAGAGATGTGGCTTGAGACAGTGGTGGACATCTTACCCTTAGGTAGGTGCATATCAGATTGTATTTCTAAATTTTCAAAGTTTTTTTTTAGATTTTTTAAAATCCTGCCTTTATTATTTTTATAAATAACTCAAGGTGGGGAACATACCTAATACTCCTTCCTCCTCCTGTTTTCCCCACAACAACAACCCTGTGAGGTGAGTTGGGCTGAGAGAGAGTGACTGGCCCAAGGTCACCCAGCCAGCTTTCATGCCTCAGGCGGGACTAGAACTCACAGTCTCCTGGTTTCTAGCCCGTTGCCTTAACCACTAGACTACTATTAGCTATAAAGTTGCTAGATGATTATCATAGGTACCAGCAGTGTGGAAAGAGATCAATGAATTTTTGGTTGGTTGGTTGGTTGGTTTGTAGGTTTTTTTTTTTAAGTAGTTGGGGAATTGGGTCCCAAAGTAGTTTCAAGGAATCTTATCTAGTCTAGTCAACTGCTCAGTGAAATAAAACTGCCTTGTAGGATGCTACTATAGGATCTCCATTGAGCCTCTGCTTAAATAATGACAGCAACAGACAGCCCAGCCATCCACTCTGAATCTTTCTGTCACTGTTAATAATTTTTTCTATTGTTTATCTGCTTTCCTGCATTTTCCATTTTTTGGTTCTAATCTGAAGTGTCTGGAGCAACTGAGAGATCTACCCAATGTCTGTATGATGCAGGCATCCAGATACTTGAAGACAATATTCAAGACTGACTGAACCCTTAATCAGCGTTTTCCCCCTAAACTCAGTATATACAATGGGCATTATTCACCCAAAGCAGAGCACATGGGATTTTGCTGGGAAGGCTGAAATTACATGCCTAATTTTGCAGGGATTCCACTAAAACCATTTTGTTTCTGTTTCGTTTTTTAATCCAATTTTCTTTCAAAACTTCAGAATTTCTGCTCTCAGATATGGTCCCTGGGAGCTGTTTTGTTGAGATAAAAGGTTTTTAATACTGTATGTATCCCTTTGAGCCATAAGAGGTCAGTGTTGTGTGAGAAAAGCTTCAGATCTAGAAAACTCTCTATGTGGCGGTGCTGCTCCTTGATGGATCAAAAGCTATGAGACTAATTTTCTGTAGTTATTTAGATCACAGACATCTATATATCCAGGGGGGGGGGGGGTTAATCAAACAACTCTATTTTAATCAAACAATTTTAAGTAACTCTAGACAATGTATAAAGATAATGGTTAATATTGCCATTAGGACAAAATTATCCCCAACAGCACAGATGAGGTATTTCCCTCAATGACTCAGTTTTACTGCTTCCAATTTATATGCACTTTAAATATAACAGGGATTTTATTGATGTATTATATCCAGAAACCTTTGCATACTTATATGTATTATACTCTGCTTTTGCTAGGGAGGCAGAGTGTGAGTTTCTGCACCTGAAAAACAGGGATCACACTTATTAAAGTCTGTACAATCTTGGCTTTTGAAGATGTCACCTCTCTTCTTAACAGAGAGACATTGTCCTCTGTTGAGTCTGCCTAACAAGTGTATAGCAGGCCATAAGGTACATGGCAGACAAAGGAATGACTCTCCACGTGACTCTTCGTCCCCATTGCATTCCCATTCTCCCCAGAATTGCTTTGAACGATTGGAGTACTGCAGAAGACAAGATGAAATGACATCCATGGTGGGGGGTGGTCAAAGAGAGCAAAATGCCAAAAGAAGCATTGTCTGCAGGGAAGCTTATAGAGCAGTGCTCCTCAACCTCAGCAACTTTAAGATATGTGAACTTCAACTCCCAGAATTCCCTGGCCAGCATGGCTGGCGGGGGTATTCTGGGAGTTGAAGTCCACACATCTTAAAGTTGCTAAGGTTGAGAAACATTGTCCTATGCAATGAAAAATAAAGTGGAAAGGGGCTTGCAACTCATTCTGGACTGAATGGAGTATAATATTTTAGGGAGGACACAGTGAAAATAGACAACATTCCTGAAGCCCTATAGTACATAAATGCAATGGATCATGGTCCATCTGACAGCTGCAGGACAGCAAAATAATAGCTGTTTTCAGGGGAAGTTTAGAGCCTAAAAATTATTAAAAGCTTGCATGCCAAACTCTTATGACCAGGAGCAAATTGTTTTATAAGATTGGTCTTAACCTATAATTACTCCTCCCCTGCTGTACTTAATTTTGCAACCATGGGTGAATCTTAAGATGCTCAGGTCCTGGGGGAGCAAATGAGGGTTAAGGTTAGGGCAAATAAGGAAGAGGCAACAAAAAGGCCAGGCACCACTTCTTGGGTTGAAATGAGCATGCTTTGATTTAGGGTGACAGATGTAACAGAGCCAGTTTGGTCTAGTGGTTAAGGCAATGGGCTAGAAACCAGGAGACTGTGAATTTGAGTCCTGCCTTAGGCATGAAAGCCAGTTGGGTGACCTTGGACCAGTCACTCTCTCTCTCAGCCCATCTCACCTCACAGGGTTGTTGTTGTGGGGAAAATAGGAGGAGGAAGGAGTATTTGGTATGTTCGGCACCTTGAGTTATTTATAAAAATAATAAAGGCGGGATAGAAAATAAATAAATAAATAAACTTCCATTACCATTTTTTCTCCTTATGAAATTTTTACAATTACAAAGGATCCTTTTTTTTACTTTTACTTTAAAATACATATTATTATTTTTCAGAATGGGTATCCCCAACAGGGGCATCGGTGTGTGTGTGTGTGTGTGTGTAAAAAAGTCAAGATGGCAGTTGCAACTATACAATTCAAGGCCCTCCCTTTTCTACCACCTCACACATACCATCTGATCTTTTTTGGACTCTCCCATGGCTGCGCCTGATCCCCAATTTGGGACCTCTACAAACAAAATCTTTGTGCCCCGGCCTTTGGTGCAACAGCCTGCAGGATCATCTTTATTTCACAGAAACCCCTTGAATTCCACCTAACTCCCAAAGGCAGTTTTAGAAAATAAAGATGTTGAGTGGCTGTTATGCTGTGGCTTTGTAAATATATCCATCTTAAAAAAAGAAAAAGAATTTGGTGTTGATAATGAGCATTATGGAAAGCTAGAGAAGGATAAAGTAAAGGTAAAGTTTCCCCCTGCACATTTGTGCAGTCGTGTCCGACTCTAGGGGCCGGTGCTCATCTCCGTTTGTTAGCCGAAGAGCCAGCGTTGTCCGAAGATGCTTCCGCGGTCATGTGGCCGGCATGACGCGCGTGGAATGCTGTTACCTACCCACCGAAGTGGTACCTATTAATCTACTTGCATTTGCATGCTTTCGAATTGTTAGGTTGGCAAGAGCTGGGGCGAGTGCGGGAGCTCACTCCGTCACGCAGGGCTAGGGATTCGAACCTCCGAACTTGCGATCTTCCGATCGACAAGCCTGGCGTCTTACCCGCTGAGCAAGGCACAATTTCATCATTATGTCTTCTGACAGTAATTCACAGAACGGCAGCCATTTTCTTTGAGTGCCCATGACTTGCTCTCAAAATGTCCATTGTGACCATGGAGGCAGAAAAGTTGAGGACTCCTGTTTGTCCTTAATCATGCTTATTTAGTAATACCTATGGCCATCTAAAAGATTTAGGTCCATTAACTCAATTAATGAACCACTGGGCTTTATATTATAGTTTTCATTCTTTTATTCTCCTTTCACATATGGGAATCTGCAAGGGACAAAACACCCGTTGCAATGTCATGATGCAAACTCTGTCCCTTACATACTTTTATGTGACACTGTCATGCAAATATGAAAGAAAAGAACTCATGTTATGACATCACAATTCACATTTTGCACTTGTCATTATCATGATTGGGAATGGATACCTGTGCTGCTGCCGCCTCCTCCTCCTCCATTATTATTATTATTATTATTATTATTATTATTATTATTATTTATTATGCTAAATTACTCAGTTCCCAGATAGAGCATTTCTTCTTAAGCCTAGCTTGCAATTTTCAGTACTCACATTGGCAGATGTACCACATAGTCTTTCACCAACACCCAAAGTTCAAGAATGTCAGTATATATCATGGACAAAGGATTCTTTGTTTGTTTATTTCTAACAGCTGTTGCATATAATTGGTTTCCTCTTTTTTATGTCTCTATATCTTGAACTACCCAGTTCAACAGTTACTTTTCCAGCATCAAGACATCTTTGCAAACCTAGTAATTATCAAGCACCACAAAACTGGGCAAGATCAAGGCAAAAGAATTACACAGTCTTGAGTAAGGTATGTTTAATGCTAGTCATGGGGGATGATACAGAATACAGAAAACTACAAGAGAAATTTCCAGTGAGTTGATCAAGACAGTCTTTTTGAATTATCTGAAATGCTTCTTCATCAGTTTCTTGCCACATGGGCTGATTTGCCCTTTATACGATAAACTACCACCTTCTATCTCTTGATCATATATGCCCATTTATTTTCCAGCCTCCCCACCATAATCAGCATTAAATCATTTTTCCAAAGAGGAAGATTTCTTTGGTGGGAGAGTGAAAGGTTTGGTGGCAATGAACAAAACTTGTGTTTCAGCTGCAACAGTTGTGATGGGTATTGCATAAAGGAGAGGAAAGTCACAATGGAGAGCTAACCTGAGATGGCACTCAGGATGGGCTGCAGATACACCAAGTAGTAAGTTAGTTTACATGCCAGTAGAAAAATGAACTCTTTCACATTGTTATGTGTTCCTTTAAATTAAGGGATCTTTGAATCTCCAAATCTCCCCCAATGTTGTACACAGTGATTCTAAAAATAGGCTGGTAATTGATTTATCATTTGAAAATATTCCCCATTAATTATGTAAATTACCGGTATAATTTATATAAAATAATGATTAATGCAGTAATTAAAAGTTTCAACATATTGGTTGATTATGTGCCATCACATCAGTGGCAACTCTTAGTGACCCCATGGATAGCTGTTTTCCAGGGGATATTGGTTAGGTACAGTAAAGTTTTTAGTACCTAATTAACATATATATAATAATGCGTATATGCGTGATAGAGTTTTTCAAAGCCCTTCGTGTTAATTGTTTTGTGTTGGTCTCATAAGGTGAGTTCAAAATTATAGTGCCATAGTGCCAGATATTGAACAGTTATGGCTGTTTTGATGGGACCAACGTTTTTATTATGGGCATCCTTGATAACTGTTGGCAGAACTGTTCCAAGGGTTCAACAGTGATTCTCTTGTGATACTACAAACCTTCAACATGTCTTGCTTAATAGAATACTAAATTGCAAAATTCTTGTAGAGTGCAACAATTAGAAGATAGTTAAAGAGAACAGTTAGAAACTGTTTAACCGAAGCCTCAGTGGAGATTCTTCTCACTTCTAATACCAGCCTACATAATTAATACTGGAGAGAAAGTCACACTCAGGAATACAAAGCAAAGACATAAAACTCCTATGCTAGTGAGATTCTGAAAGAACTGTAAGCAGAAAGAAAAAAAAAAGATTTCTGCAAATTTACAATGTATAAGACTAAGCAAGTCAAAATACAAGATGAATTCCTTATCAAGAGGAACCAGAACATAATTTTCAAAATTACATTAGCAGATATATCATTCTGACATTAATTTGTGTCTATTGTGTGGATTGCCTATAGACGTAGACTTTGTATGGACAAGTATAATGAAATATGGGACTCATTTATACAAAATACAGTAGGTTAAAAAAAGCATGATAGTTATATAAATATATATATATATTGTATATATACATAGTTATCTAATATTTGCATTAGATAAATATATATAGAATTGTAACTGTTTACTGTTGTAATGACATATTATATATTATATTTTTTTCTTTTTTGTCGTAGTTTTTTCACCTATTTTTTAAAGCACTTGTTATGCATTTTTTATTTTTTTGACAATGTATGTATCTTTTCATTTTGTTCCTTTTTGTTTTTTTCTGTTATTTTAAAAGCAATAAAAATAAATAAAATAATTGTATCTCTATTGTTTCAGTCTAGTGTGGCAATTACAAATAAAATATCAGTTTGTTTTCTGTAAAGCCAATAGAAAACGATCTTTTATTTCTTTGTTCTTTTTGAATAAAGAAGAAAAAGAGACATCATGCACTATTTAGGTCTTTTAAGGATGTTTTCTTTATATTATTTATTGAAGTTTAAAGTTTGAGGAGATGTACAGTATGTTCCATTGGCACATCTGCAGTAGTCTATCACTTGCTCTCTGCTTCCTGGACTTTTGGAATTTGATTTTCTAAATGAATTTTTTTGGAAATCTATATTTAGAAAATATTTTCAGTAGGACAGGGCTGATTACTTTCAGATCTGCTTTACCACCCCACTGAGTTTCATTATGGAGTTACTAGCTTTTAAAACATTTTTATTACTCTTACATAAGTTACCATCAGCACTATAATAAAAAACAAACGTGCAACACAGCAACATATAAATAAGTATTTTTCTTTCTTCATGCAAGTAGCAAAAATATCTGCACTTTGCATCTGCATGCACCTGAGAATTCCTTGATAATGGAATATGGAACAGACAATCTTCATATTGATTGGGATTCAATGAATTATTTTTGGTGTGCTCAAGGGGTTGTGCAAAAAACTTAAAATAGGAATGAAAAGTGTAATTTTTGAACAAGAGACCCATTTCCACCATATTATTAGTGCTTCTGTTTCAATGTGGCACAGTGGATTGCTCTTTGAAAACCCAAAGCTGTCTTGGACTTGCTGAATAGTGGTTTGTCATATTGCATCTTGGTCTAAATTCTCCAAAACTTCTGTTTCTGGCTCTATAAATAGAACTAATGGGATACTTGGGCATTGACAAGTGCATAATAAAATCCCCCCAGTGCCAGCAGCTGGCTGTGAGTTCCTTGTTCTACTACTATGCCATTCTGGATGACTGCTATGATGTCAGAATTCTGGATCGTTGACAATCGGTGAGCAATAACAATGCAGGTTCGGCCTTCTCGAGCATCATCTAATGCTTTCTGAACAATCTGCAGTCAAAAGCAAAAGACAAATATCTTTATAATGCCACCAGAGATGCACTTTTTTTCAGCTTAGATAGGCTGACCATTCGTCCCGTTTTGAACGGGACAGTCCCATTTTTTAAAACATTTTTCAACCGTCCCGTCGTTTTGATAAAAATCTCAATTTTGTCCCGTTTTTTAAACCTGGCGGGAATGGCATGGAAGGAGGATCCGAGCCGGAGCTGCTGATTAGAGGAAGCCCGGAAGAGGAAGCCCTCCCGCCTATCAGCGCGCGACAAAGGAGGGACCGGGGGGTGGGGTTTGCAGGTGGGAGCCAATCGCATGGACCAGGGGGTGGGGTTTGCAGGTGGGAGCCAATCGCGTGGACCAGGGGTGGGGTTTGCAGGCGGGAGACAATCTCATGGACCGGGGGGTGGGGTTTGCAGGCAGGACACAATTGCACGGACCGGGGGGCAGAGACCCTGTCTTTTTCATGAATATGGAATATTACATAAGACCCTTTCCCATTTTGCCATCCCAATGTCCCATTTTTATCTCAAGGAAATATGGTCAGCCTAAGCTTAGATCATCTTTCAACCAGTGGCCAATTGCTTATACATGAGGTAGGAGGTCAGCTATGGCTTTACTCACCTTTTCGCTTTCTGTATCCAGAGCTGATGTGGCCTCATCTAGAAGCAGAACTGCAGGTTTTCGGACAAGGGCCCGAGCAATAGCGATTCTTTGCTTCTGCCCTCCTGAAAGCTGTGCTCCTTTATCACCCACTCGAGTATTGTATTTCTGTTTTTCAAAAATAGAACACTATTGGTATTGTAAGAGAGTCAACTCAGAGTCCTAAGATAGCTTGCATAACTCTAATATCAAGTACAGACAGTTTGTAAATTAAGAAAAGCTAATGTAAGTAGCTTTAATAAGATGCACTATACAGTAATAGGACAGTGCCCTAATCTTAAAATAGAGTTTTGTAATTTTTCACAGGAATAGAAACTTCTTCAACTTGGTGCTCCTTTAATTGTGTTGCAAATTCCTGACTGGCATTAAAAAAAAATCTGTTGCCTGAGTTCGAGAGAGAAAGGACAAGTATTCTGCCGGATGGAGGACATGTCCTCCTTTTTGCTGGATGTCTGGTAACCCAACTTTTGGGATAAATTCCCTCAACTGTTTCTAAGGTCCAAGTTATAGATCTCAAATGAGATCATGGTACCTGAATTATAAGAAGAAAAATTATCAGTTGGATTTCAAAATACAGTCTTGCTTTTTGTTTCTTTTTTTGTTTTGCTGGTCATTAGTTTTACTTCACAACTGAGATCAGTGCAAACTGGGATAATTAATCTCATGCAGAAAAAAGATGCTAGATACCTCTGGAAGATTTTCTATAAAATTGTGAATATTGGCTGCTTTGGCTGCTTCTTCAATTTCTTCCTGGCTAACAACTCTGCTGTTATCTCCATACTGGATATTTTCTGCAATACTGCAGTCAAACAGAACAGGTTCCTGTTGCACAAGGCCCAGTCTGGATCTTAGCCACTCTATATGTAGAGATTTGGTGTCTACTCCATCTGCAATCTGAAAATAGAAAGGGAAACTTGGCACTCTTCGCTGCAAGGTTTAAAATATACCCCATACAAGCATACAAACTCCATGCACTGTTCCCTTCTGGAATAAGCAACGTTATGCAAAGCACAGAAAAGAAAAAGTAATAGTAAACAAAAGAAACTGGAGTAAGAAGATAAGAAAAAGAAACATAACTGAATTTAGTTTCCACCAACACAATTCACTGTATCTCTTTATACTTCATACTTTCCTATCCTTGAAAATCATCCTGGCTTCCACTACATACTTTTTTTGGCAGGTGGGGAGAGTGCCTTTGAAAAAGTGTTGACTCCTGGCAACTGCCTGGACTAGTCTCGAAAGTTTTCTTGGCAAGATTTCAGACATGGGTTGCCATTGCCTGCTTCCTAGGGCTGAGAGAAAGTGACTGGCCCAAGGTCACCCAGCTGGCTTTGTGCCTAAGACAGGACTCACAGTTCCCAGTTTCTAGCCTGTTGCCTTAACCACTACACCAAACTGACTACTACTTACACACCCTGCCTAATACATTGCTTTTTGTTCTTTAAACTTCACATCTCCCTCTTTCTGAGGATCCCATCAAGCCCTTCCAACTACAACTTTCTTGGTTCTCTCCTTCCTCTCCACCCATTCACTCTTTCCTTCATATTTTTTTTGGGGGGGGGATTCTATTCTCTTTCATTCTCTCTATGTGGCCAAATTACCGCAGTGTGCTTCTTTTGTGCTGCTTTTGTATTCAGTCCACATTAATTCAGAACCTATAGATCAGAGCTTTCCAAACTGTGTGTCGGGACATGTTAGTGTGTCGGCTGCAGTGTCTGGGTGTGTCGCGGCTGCTGCTGCTGCCTCTGAGCCCTGCCAGGATTCCGCGCAGGCACTAGTGCCTGCCTTGTGCCTGGCTGCCTCCAAAGCTGCTGTGATTCCACACAGGTCCTAGTGCCTGCCTTGTGCCCTGCTGTAAGAGTGTGTCGCGAAATGATGCCCTGCTGTAAGAGTGTGTTGCAAAATGATGCATGTCTAAAAAGTGTGTCACCAACATGAAAAGTTTGGAAAGCTCTGCTATAGATTCTTAAGCCATCTCATCTTGTTTCATTACTCAATTTCTTAAATACCATATTGCCAGTGCATTCAAATTTTATGTTTCTCCTCAATTATCCAATTCTCACTTTCATAATAATGCTCCTTGTTTACCCCTTTCCAGCTACATTCACAGCAATTTCTTTTATTTCCATCCAAGTCACTTGGCATTTACTCTGCCTCTTTTAATTTTAACTGTTCCTTGGCGTTTTTACAACATTCTTTACAGCTTTCCCCCCCCCCTCTATATACATATTATACAATATCTTTCATCTTCATTTTTTGTAGCAAAATCTCTTACATGCACTGTCATCCATGATGAGTAATTCTCATCCTGGTTATGATAAAACTACCACTACTTCTGCAATTTAAATCACTAGTTATTTGGTGAAGGTAAAGGTTCATAACCAATGCCCCTGACAGAGAAGTAGCCCTAGATATTACAGCTAGTATATGTCATCATGTGCCAAAGAAATGTGTTCAGTAGAACCAAGGCCCACTTACCACTTGTCCTGAAATGGGATCATAGAATCGCTCTAGAAGCTGAATAGATGTGCTCTTGCCACAGCCACTGCTACCCACCAGAGCCAGAGTCTGGCCTTTGTTAATCTTTATATTGAGCCCTTGCAGAACCTGAACTTCTGGTCTGGTTGGATATGCAAAATGGATGTCTTTGAATTCAATGTTGCCTTCAAATTTCTCCTACAGTGGGGAGAGGTGAGGAGATGATGAGAACAAACACAAAAATGCTGTGATTTTGCACAAGTTTCTGTCTTTTTCTTTTCCTATACTCCTCATGTACTACTACTACTACTACTACTAGTAATAGTAATAGTAGTGGAATGGTTGTAGTAACAACAATAAAGTACTTCCATCCTGTATAGAGAAAGAAAATTTTGATTCTCTGTATGATAGTTTTTGTACTACTAAACTTACTCTCCAGATCTGATGAACTACAATAATATGTCAAAAAAAATTCTACTATTTGATTTTTTAGATAAACAGTCTGACATTATTTTAAATTAGCTGAAATAAAGAAAAAAGTGAAATTATAGGATTTTCCCCATTTTTTAAATGGCTATTCTTCTTAGGCAATATGTATTTTCTTGGTCATTTCTGTATATGAGGAATGGCTAGTTCCCCTGTTACTCCTTTTATTGTTTACAAAATACAATGCAGAAAACAGTTAAAACACATTAAAATATAAGGGGATAATCCAATGAAAGTGAAGTTCAATTTAAGTTTAATGAGTTTAAATTTCCCATTGAAACAAAGGGACTGGACGAAAACTCTTATAGAAGTAACTTTACTTGGACATAAGTCCCAGGATTTTAAAATGATATTTATTGCACAGTATTGAGTGCAATATTGGTTTATTCATTTATTAGATAAATAATTATATATATTACCTAATAAATTTTCAGATCAATTTTTCAGAAACCAAAGCAACACTATTGCCGATTTTCATTGCAATATTGAAACATGCAAATTTAATATATTAAAAAGAGCATAAGCTGTAAGATCTTACTAATTTTTCCCCTTCTTCATTATAGCTGTCAATTAGAGGCTTTCGATCCAAAAGCTGAAATATTCTTTGGGCAGAAACCTTTGATTTGCTAAAATCGGGTGCAGTAGAATGAGTTCGGCCAGTACTCAATGCAGCAAAAATCACTGATGAGAAGACTCTGGAAATATAAAACAAAAATACTAAAGAGCTGTATCAGAAAAGAATATAAATGTATATTTTTAAGTAACAAACTTTGTTGAAGCCAGCTGTAAATGGCACTGATTTTGCAACTAGAGTTCTACACTGTAAGCCGCTTTAAACAGAACCCATTACTCTGAGTTTTGTATCTCTTTAGGGCATACTAGACATTAAATAAGATCAAGTAAAACATTTTGCCAAATGCCTGTATATTTGGCCATATACCTGCAATGAAACTTTGGAGAAAAACTACTGCCTGCAGTGCAACCTGACATGAATAATTGAAGCAAAAGGATTTCATTCTATCCAAGACGACTATTTAAGTCAAGAGCTTGTATTTGAAGCTGTAATCCTATATGTATTTCCTTGGAAAAATCGCAGTGAACTCAGTCCATCTTAGTCTTAGACAGATATGCATAGAATTGCCTTGTGACAGTTTACTTCAGTAACTAAACCAAAGATTATCCCCTCAGACAAACTAATTATCTATTAATCAGAACAAGAAAATATGAAAACTAAGATATGTTGCAAAGGTTAGAGGTTGAAATTCAACATTATCTCTTGTCAGGATCAAAGGTTATAATGGAAAACCTGAGAAAAAGGGACAGTTGACCTTACATTTAAATACTGTATGCCAAAAGTTCAGGTTTCCACAAGTCTTGATAGGTATGAGTAAAAGCTGTTGAGTTAGTGGCAGATACTGACATTATGCCCCAATTCTTGCTATAACTTAAACAGAACATGAAAGGAACAATCCTTCCCCATTGTTGCTCTACAGCAGGGGTGGGGAACGTCTAGCCCGCGGGCCATATAAGGCCCGTGAAATCATTTGGTCTGGCCCTGCCAAGGCAACCGCAGGCGGGACTCGAAATTCAATAAATCTAGGAGCTCCCACCAGGAAACCCCGCCCCCTTCCATGCGATTGGCTTCCGTCCAAGAGCCCCGTCCCCTTCCGCGCGATTGGCTCCCGCCTGTAAACCCTGCCCCCCAGTCTGCGAATGATGTTATAAATATCCAAATGGCCCTTGGCAGAAAAAAGGTTCCCCACCCCTGCTCTACAGCAAGGGGTAACCAGAGGCATACTACTTTTGAACCTGGAGATTCCCAATGACTATCATTATTAGTAGTAACTATCAGTTTTATCTTAGATGGGGCCAGATTATTTGAAGGACCACTTCTCCCCAGTGACATCTATCTGTCCCATCAGGTCTGACAGAAGTGGCTTGTTGCAGGTTCCATCTACTTTGTTGTTTGTTGTTGTAGTTTGTTGTTTATTCATTCAGTCGCTTCCAACTCTTTGTGACTTCATGGACCAGCCCACGCCAGAGCTTCCTCTTGGCTGTCGCCACCCCCAGCTCCCCCAAGGTCGAGTCCGTCGCCTCCAGAATATCATCCATCCACCTTGCCCTTGGTCAGCCCCTCTTCCTTTGGCCTTCCACTTTCCCTAGCATCAGCATCTTCTCCAGGGTATCCTGTCTTCTCATTATGTGGCCAAAGTACTTCAGTTTTGCCTTTAATATCATTCCCTCAAGTGAGCAGTCTGGCTTTATTTCCTGAAGTATGTACTGGTTTGATCTTCTTGCAGTCCAAGGCATTCTCAGAATTTTCCTCCAACACCACAGTTCAAAAGCATCTAACTTCCTTTGCTCAGCCTTCCTTATGGTCCAGCTCTCGCAGCCATAGGTTACTACGGGGAATACCATTGCTTTAACTATGTGGACCTTTGTTGTCAGTGTGATGTCTCTGCTCTTAACTATTTTATTGAGATTTGTCATTGCTCTCCTCCCAAGAAGTAGACGTCTTCTGATTTCCTGGCTGCAGTCAGCGTCTGCAGTAATCTTTGTGCCTAGAAATACAAAGTCTGTCACTGCCTCCACGTTTTCTCCTTCTATTTGCCAGTTAACAATCAAGCTGGTTGCCATAATCTTGGTTTTTTTGAGGTTTAACTGCAACCCAGCTTTTGCACTTTCTTCTTTCACCTTCGTCATAAGGCTCCTCAGCTCCTCCTTGCTTTCAGCCATCAAAGTGTGTGTGTGTGTGTGTTTATACAGTATGTGTGTGTGTGTGTGTGTGTGTGTGTATATACACACACACACACACACACACACACACACAGAGAGAGAGAGTATATACTGATTGATTCCTTGTATATGACACCAAGAACTTTTCAACTGGCACCATCATTCTGTGATTATAGAAGCGGCTGGATAGCGTAGTGGTTAGAGCGCCGCCTTTGGAGCGGGAGACCGGGGTTCAAATCCCAGCTGGTACCTCCCTTACCAGTAGGGGTCCTTAGGCAAAGACCCCCCAACGCTTCACCTGCCTACCTTGAATAGTGACATGAACTAAGAGAGTCATGCTGTTGGGGGACCACGACAAAAGTGGGCTACTGGAACAAACCATACATGGATGAGACAAGAGAACCTGGAATTGATGGAATGCTACAACAGTAGACCTAATGAGTGGGGATATATGAAACGTATGAGGGAACTTTGGATGGACAGAAGACCTGCATCCACACTAACTGAGAAACAGCTAGTTACCCAATGCTTCAACATAGTGAGATAACTTGAGATAGACCAACTACACATTACATCCCAGACTCAAGATGACCCGGAAGAACAACTGGAGGTGTAGCCAACACCTGAAGCTGGAACATCACTGCCACCCCCTCCGTTACAGAGCACAGTGGCTGATATGAGGCATAAGATCATGGATAAGCTAGCTACAGTCAACCCTCAAGACCGATTACCAAAGCTCAGTGGAGACATACCATCAGACAGTATGCTAGAAGATGCCAGTAGAACCCTCACGACAATCCCTACTACCACCATAACTCAAACCAATCTTCTTCTTCTTGGCAATCACTCGTAGCCAAGTAAGATTGTCTTCCAGGGGTAAAATCTTAACAGTGGATCCGTAAGTGGCTGTAAAGGCCAATTCTGGATCCGCACAACCTCCCAAAATGAGGGCATAGGTTTCCAGGTGGAAGACGGTCATGATGAGGGTTTGCTTGACGTGCCTTCCTCTTAGCTCGTTTCTCCCTTTCACCCTGTACTCGTGCTTCTTCAAAGTCCATAGCGCCATTAATAAAGGATGACCTCCAATTGAAACGCTCATGAGTTAGGGCTTCCCAGTTCTCAGTGCTGATATTACATTTTTTAAAATTAGCTTTGAGAGTATCTTTGAATCTCTTTTGCTGTCCACCAATATTCCAGGTGGGGAATATGCAGGTGGGAGCCAATCGCATGGACCATGGGGTGGGGTTTGCAGGCGGGAGCCAATCGTGTGGACCGGGGGTGGGGTTTGCAGGCGGGAGACAATCTCATGGACCGGGGGGTGGGGTTTGCAGGCGGGACACAATCACACAGACCGGGGGGCAGGGACCCTGTCTTTTTCATGAATACAATATTCCGTTTTCCATTATTAAGTTGGGAGTAAAGTAGCTGCTTTGGAAGACGATGGTCAGGCATTCGAACAATATGGCCGGTCCAGCGAAGTTGATGTTGGATGATCATTGTTTCAATGCTGGTGGTCTTCGCTTCTTCCAATATGCTAACATTAGTCCGCCTATCTTCCCAAGTAATTTGCAGAATTTTTCGGAGGCAGCATTGATGGAATATTTCAAGAAGTTGGAGGTGGCGTTTGTAGAGGGTCCATGTTTCACAGGCATACAATAGGGTTGGTAGTACAATGGCTTTGTAAACAAGCATTTTGGTCTCTCTGCGAATGTCCCGATCCTCAAACACTCTACGCTTCATTCGGGAGAAAGCTACACTTGCAGAGCTCAGACGATGCTGAATTTCAGCGTTGATGTCGGCTTTTGTAGATAGATGTGAAGCTCCTCACAATGTACGGAGGGGTCCACCCCAAGTCCAACACCCAGAGACTGTACACCAGCTGGAAAGAGGGCAGACAGGGTCTAGCCGGTGAGTATCAAAGCCACTGTCCTGGATGAAACCCAGAGCATCCAGGAGTACATCAGTAAGATGGCAGCTAAAGATGAGCTGCTGAGAGAATGCCCAAGGCAACAGCAGACATGAAAGAAAGATCAAGCAGAGGAAGTGCCATGGCAAGACAAGACCCTGCATGGGATGTACCATCGACAGATAGCTGAGGTGGCTGACATTGGGAAATCATACCAGTGGCTGGAAAAGGCTGGACTAAAAGACAGCACTGAGACACTGATCATAGCAGCACAAGAACAGGCACTAAGCACCAGATCCATAGAAGCACAGGGTCTACCACACTAGACAGGACCTGAGGTGTAGACTGTGCAGAGAGGCCTCGAGACAGTACAACACTTAGTGGCAGGGTGTAAGATGCAGGCTGGAACAGCATACACTGAATGGCACAAACAAGTAGCTGGCATTTTGTACAGGAACATCTGCATAGTGTATGGGCTAGACCCTCCCAAGTCCAGATGGGAGATTCCAGAAGGTTGTGGAGAGTGACAGGGCTAAGATCCTGTGGGACTTCCAGATCCAGACAGACAGGCATCTACTGGCCAATCAACCAGACATCGTAGTAGTAGACAAGGACCAGAAGGCAGCTGTGGTGATAGATGTAGCGGTGCCAAGTGACAGCAACATCAGGAAGAAGGAGTATGAGAAGCTGGAGAAGTACCAAGCCCTGAAGGAGGAACTAGAGAGGATGTGGAAAGTGAAGGCCAAAGTGGTCCCAGTGGTGGTAGGAACACTCGGGGCTGTGACTCCTAAGGTGGGAGAGTGGCTCCAACAGATCCCAGGAACAACATCAGAGCTCTCTGTCCAGAAGAGTGCAGTGCTAGGAACAGCTAAGATACTGCAAGGGAACCCTCAAACTCCCAGGCCTCTTGTAGAGGACCTGAGGTTGGGGAAGACACATACCACCCATAGGGGTGAGAAGGGAATTTTTTTTATATAGCCTGATTCCTTGTATAGGACACCAAGAACTTTTCAGCTGGTGCCATCATTCTGTGATCTCACACAAATGTCAATAAACTAACAAGCAACCACAATAGTGAAAATCCCCCAAATCTTGGAGGGAATGTGTTAAAATCTCATGAGATTTGGCAATCTCACCTCAGAGATCTTGATGTTCCTGCCTCTTATTTTGCAGAACTTCCATGTTTTTGCATGGAATCTTGAGAAATTTTATGTGAGAATACCAAAAACTATTGAGATTTCAACCTTTTTATTTTACATTTTAAAGTTATTTGTGTGGGGTTTTTTTAGGTTGTGAGGAAAACATCTAAAGGAAGCCTGGATAATGGCACCTATACATGCTGAATGTGTAAGCCTTTCTATAAACAGTCTATTGACCTGGTTAAGATGTTATTAATGTGGACTTTTCCTTCACTGTCAACATGACTGCTTTTGCTTTAAAAGTACACATATATACATATATCTACATATGAAAATTGATAACATCAGTTCATATTTTCAATTCATTGTCATACATAAAAACCAAAAGCAAATACACTCACATAAACATTTGTTCATAGTTCATAAAACGGTGGGCAATAAGCCATGCTCCAAATCTGAAGACAGCAGCATTTATAAAATAGTTGAAACACTGGCCTATGGCGCAGGAAAATCCATTAATAGGAGCTTTCTTTAGTGAGTCCCTAATAAAAGAGAATAATTGAGATAATTCACAATCAATCATAAAATAAAAGGAAAAGTAGGCAAAGCTTCTACATCTCAAACCTTCTACTCAGTTACTATTAATTTAATTCTTAAAAAGCTCTCTGGTAATGCACAATCAAAAAGGAAATAAAAATCCAATAATAAGTAAAGTAGTACTGCAATGAAAAGAAGCAGAAATTAAAGCAAGCACTATTAAAAATCCCTCAAGTACCCCATGGAGGTAAAACTAATTATCTACAGAAAAGAAAGAATTTAAATGCTTGCAAGAATAACTAAGGATTTCCCTAGAGCAAAACAACAAAGTAAAAAAAAAAAGTAAGTAGATACTACATGGACTTTCCAGAAGGAAAGGTATTCCGTAGACAGGGAATTCCTCCTGAAAAGTTCAATCTCCAAATAGCTATCTCTGTATCTTCACATGCAAGGACCCTCAGTGTTGATTACTATTTCAGGGCTAGATGGAATATGGGAAGAGCTGGTACTGTTGTCACAGCACATTAGGAAAGTAATATGCATGTTTAATTGGATCTGTTATATTGAAAAAAATGGGAAATGGCTTTGATGAAAACAATGGAGGAACAAAGATTTTTCAAAGCTGTACTCTAAAAGATACATTCATTCAAATCTGACCACCATTTATTAGCTATGTTAATAATGCTTTTCCCAACAGATTACTTCATCTGTTCAAATGTTGTTCTGGATAGAAATATTGAATGTAGATGTTAAAAATGTTTGCACCACAATTGCATTTGGGTCTCTGTGTGAGAGAGATTATTGGTATACTGTATATGTTTTTATTCTTTTTTGTTTCATTTCCTTCATTTTTATTGATGGTTTCTTTTTCTTTTTAACACTGTTCACTAAAAAAGCAATTAAAAATAGTGACTACAAGGAAGAATATGCGTACAAACACATGTGTACGACCACAAACACATGCACAAAGATATAAAGCATCAAGTCCTTACTTGAATGGTCCATATAAGCTTGCTTTGTAATTCTCAAAAAATCTATCTTCTCTTGTTAATGCCACAACAGTTCTTATATTTTCTACAACTTCTGTTGAAATCTAGATTTTGAAAAAAAGAAAGTATGAGGCATTCACCCATACATATGAGGATTTTTGTGATGTGTAGCATTACACGCCTACAGACACTAAACTAAATACAAAACTTGTGGGATGGCATACTATAAAAATGTGGGCCACTGTAGTTTATATTGCATGGTTCATGATTTATCATGTGTGAATCCAGACAATTGTGATTTATTAAACTATTGTTAAATAAGCTATAGTTTAGACAATGTGTGAACAAGTCAAAGATTTTTCAAACCATTTTGTTCATCAATTACATTTGTTGTTTGGCTTTTCTCAAAAGGCAATGCAGAACCAGCAAGTTAAACCTCTGCCAATCCTTTTCAAAGTAATCTTCCACTACAACCAGTTAACTTCCAAGAATCCCTTCTCCCTTGCCCTATGTTCTTCCTGGAGAGGGGAGGGAGGAGAGGAAATCAGGATGTTTTTCCTTCCTTTCCAAGGAAGAAAAATAGGGAACGTGAGATAAAGTGCTTCCTTCTTCTCCCACTCTGCTGATCAAAAAAAGCTAAGCTGGACTGGGTGACTGACCGTGTGGGAAAGGCATTTTTCAGTTTTGTGCAATGTTTGTGAACCTTGCATTGGAGGAGAGGGGAACCTGTGGCCATCCAAATCATTCTGAAGGACAACTCCCAGTAGCTCTAGTCAGCATGACTAAAAGGATGATGGGAGTTGCAATTCAGCAACATCTAGAGGGCCAGGTACTTGCAGGCTTGCTTACGAAATTTGAGTTTTCAATTTGTTGTGCATTTCCCACTGATTGTTTGTTTCAGTATACAGATATTTTAAGTTTGCATTAGTGATTTCACATTGCACTGCCTGCAATATATTCTGAGGAAGGGTGGCATGTCAATAAACAGACCAAATTTTCCTGGAGAAGCACTACTGAGAAAAATGAAGACTAAGGACCATGCTAAAATAGACAGTTCTTGCTAAAATAGTGAAATGGATGTAACAGTATTGAAAGTTCAAATCATATGCATTTCCTGCCTACTGTCACCACCATAGTCTTAATGTTATCCATGTGTTTATATATATGTAGAAGATACCCTTCCAGCTTCTTCAAGGGATTTTTGATCCTTAGCTGCATGACCTTCCATCGATTTCACTTGAATAGTCCTTGCAACAATGATGAAGGGAATACAAGCCAGGATGAGTAGCGTTAATTGCCAACCATGTACAAAAGCAATGATAAGAGCTGTCAGAAGTGTAAAGATGGTCATGGTTAATAAGGCCAATCGACTTCCAGTAGCCTTGAAAATAAACAAGAAAAACAAATTATATCTTTTCTGGAATAAAGCATTCTTTTTATAACACTCAGTGCACAATGAGGGGGAGAGGCTGTCCAGATGTGGTTGAATTACAACTCCCAGCATCACCAGCTAACATGATCAATGTTAGTTTAGCACATCTGAAGGATCACGGGCTCTCTTCCTCTGTAATAACACAATATATCTATGCCTTGCTAAGGTATACTGAAACAGGCATAACTTTATGGAAAGTTCACGTCAGGTTACATGATTAACATTTATTCCCTGCTTTTCCAAGTCATGTTGCTAACTTGAAAAAACATTTTACATAGTTTCTCTTTATTAGTTGAAACTGCCCATTGGGATTTTTATAAATGTACCATGCAGTGGATGCAGAATCATCTCTTTATGCTTATATGATATCATCTGGCAATGCTGCAAAGCCAGTAAATTAGCTGGCAAAGTTATACAGGTAGTTATAAGGTATAACTACATATAACTATAACTAAAGTTATAAGGTAGTTACTTAACAATGGTAATTGGGACCGAACTTCCATTGCTAAGTGATACGGTCACAAAGCGAGATTGGCTTCTTGCTCCCACTGCTGACGACGTGCCCGGCCTGGCTGCTGGGCCGGGCTCTGGCTGCAAAAAAACAAAAGGCCGAAGCAGCCCCTTTGCAAAGAGCTGCTAGGCTCAGCCCCACCTCTGAGCCTTTTTCCTTCTTTTTGGAACTGACAGCTAGCTCAGCCTCGCCCAGCAGCTCTTTGAAAAAGGGCTGCCTTTACCACTTTTTTTTCTTTTTCCACAGCCAAAGCCAGCTCCAGCCCTGCCCAGGAGCATGGCGAAAAGGGGCATTTTGGCATGCTGCTGTTTTTTTTTTTTTCCTTTTCCTTTTCCACAGCCGAAGCCGGCCCAGCCCAGCCCAGCAGCCAGGCTGGGGCGGCAGAGCACAGGGCGGCAGGGGGCCAAAGGGGCATAGATGCGGGGGGAGATAGGCGGGTGGGGTAGTTGCAGCGTCCCTGTGGTCAAAAGTGCGGGCAGGCTGCCAAGTACCCGAATTTTGATCACGTGACTAGGGGGTGATGCAATGGCTGTATCTTTGGGCACCGGTCATAAGTCCATTTTCTCAGCGCCGTCGTAATTTTGAATGGTCGCTGAATGAATGGTCATTAAGCGAGGACTACTTGTAGTTTCAGTGCCAAACTGATTCACAGGATCTTGGAGTCTTGTGGAATGTATAATCCCCAACAAGCTTGTTTTAGAAAATGCAAGTAGAATAATTGTCCAAAGTCACAAAACAAAACAAAACAAAACACAGGCACTGATATATTCAGAATGCTAAAGGGATTCCAATAATAGATTTATTCTGCTGTTTCCTGCAACAGTCTCTTGTTGAAACCAAGGCAATTATAATTCCAATAAAAGACATAAAAACAATAAGGAAAAAACATACTCCTTTAACTTGAGAAGCATCTGTTGAAAGTCTGGTCAACAGAACTCCAATACCATTATTGTGATCATCAAACCAGCCCATTTCCTAAAAACCAAAACAAACAAGTTGAAATAATATTTGAAATTATCAACTACTCTAGCCTTTCCCCCTTGTACCTGACCATGGTGCAAACATGCCTTGGCAACATCATTTCTCCTGCCAGGACCCCCTGAAATTCCCTTCATCTCATTCCCAGTTCATCAGTGATTCAGACTTAAGTCACCCTTAGTTGCGAAAGTAGTGCTTTTCCATTGAAGGCCACAACATTCAATGATAGTCACACAGCATGTAACATCTGTTACACTTTGTCATCCACTACACTGGAATCAAAGTCAGGCAATCAGTCCTGGGTGGGATCAAGGCAGCAACTGTAGACTGAGAACAGCCAGCTGTTCTCAGTGCTGATTTTAATTTACCAATTTAGTACAAAGCTGAAATGACAAAATGAGGGGTGTCAAAAAAAAAGTCACAATGGCAGCTGCAACTGCGTGATTGAAGCCCTGCCCCCTTTTTACTTAAAAAGGGGCAGGGCTTCAATCATATGGTCACAGTTGCCAACTTATTTTATGCACCCCTCCCCTCCCCGTGGATTCGCCCGAATAAAACAGTAGAATGGTGGAACAGTGAAAAAGTGTAATGGGCTGAAAGAGCATAACAGGCTGAAATAGTTTAATA
Organism: Charina bottae; assembly: GCA_023362775.1. Lineage (NCBI taxonomy): Eukaryota > Metazoa > Chordata > Lepidosauria > Squamata > Charinaidae > Charina > Charina bottae. The sequence goes on from JALMGJ010000007.1 coordinate 34,472,728, forward strand.
CTGAAATGACAGGACCGATCCGTTCTTTCACATTACTTCCCAAACAATATGATGGACTCTGGAAGCCAGGATTTGTTGCCTCGATTAAAAAAAAAAAAAGAAAGGAGGAAAGGCCGAGACCTCTGAACTAAAAATGCTGCTTTTGACTCAGCTCTGTTTTTTCCCTACCTAGCTATTCATGAAGATAACATTAGTACTTGGGCCTTCAAATGTTATTGTCCACTGTTAAACCTGTATGTTAATTTTAATGCCTCCACAGATATGTGAATGTTTTGTAGGTTAATGAATAAATCTTTTGGCAGCATAACTCCATTCAGAAATTATCAGAATCTACAAGGATGAAGCAAAGGACTTCTTTTAGCATAAATGCATTACGCTCCTATATCTACACAATTCTAGGCTAGATGGAGGTTTGATAGCTTCTTAAGCACTAGCTTTTTATTCAGCAAGTCACTATTTTGGACTGCAGGGGGCAGTTCCTAACTGGCCTTGGCTGAACTGGAAAATCAAAGCAGAGTTGGACCAGTTTAGCATTTAGATGAGAAAGCCCCAGGCAATCCTGGGGCTTGGACTAGCTGGGAATTCATAAAAACATCCCCAAAAAGCCAGTGGCAAATCAGCTCCACATTCTTGCCAAGATAAGAAAACGACATTGATACGTCCCTGAAATCAGCGGAAGTCGAAACGAGATTCCACTTTTATAATGGAGATTTACTGTTTTTTAGTAAATTAGTTGTCTTTTGCCAATGTACATTTCTAAAGTTTGATCCATTGTAATTGGAGGCAAGCATTGAAGCCAGCCCTGTCCCTAAACTGTTCGTGTTTCTCCTTTCCTGCTCTGTTTTGTTACCTGCTGCAGCAACGCTTTGAAGGAAAGAGAGCGCAGCCGCATTGTGAGAGCTTCTCCAGACTTCCCAAAGGCGAATCCCTGCAAGGTATAAAAACAAAGCTTTTAGTCTTCTATTTCTAGGAAAGGGCCATTAACATCTGAAGGGGGAATATCCAATAGATGGGGGTGACAGTTCCAGGTACTTAATAATGCAGAATTTAACTAAAGATTCAGGAAATAAAGACAGAACCATATCAAAGATTAAAGGGGGGAAAATCACTAATTACGATAGTGATATCATGAGGAACTGTACAATGCACTTTGAATACAAAAGTTAATTGTGGAGTCCTTGGTGCTCTCTGAGCCTTGTTGTTTTCTTGCAGACATTTCATTGCCAGGCTAGGCAACATCTTCAGTGCGAAAAGGGAGTGGGACTTGCTCTCTGTTTATATACCATGGCTTGTCCTGCCTGTGTTGGTGGGGGTGTTGTACTCTCCTTGGTAGTTCCTTGATTGGGCTGTTGTTTGCTGCTTGGTTGATTGACTGAGTTAATAGTTCCTTGATTAGGGTCTATTGTGTTGTTTGATTGCTCCTCTGGTGCTAATCTTGGTGTTAATCTTTGCCTATCTGGGTGTTGATTGTTCCATTAACTTTTTTTTTGCTAAAAAAGTTAATGGAGAAGCACGCTGAATGTTGAGAAAGTCTGGATGTATAGGTTATGTAGCCAAATCAGGCAGAAAGACATACATGCGATTTATGGGATTTCAATGAAGTGTTTCTACCTGACAGATAAACAAAGCATGGTGTCACAAGCAACAAATTGTAAGCCTTTTCATGTTGCATTGGTTGAGTAACTTTGTGCCCGATCCTCTGCTTCTTAGAGGATGCTCCTTTGTGACAATTTCTTATTAAGTGGGCCTTATGCCAGCACTTACCTGGATTGTATAAGTTATTAAGCTGATCACTCCCAACACAAGAAACATGAGAGAATACAGCACTGTACTCTGGCTTTTCTTTACATCATCTTGTTCTTGGAAAGCCTGAGTAGCAAAGCATAGCATTAATCACCAGCACAAGAAACAGTTGCTGACAAACTTTCTATTTAGTTCAAATTATGACCAGTTCCGTCAAGTCAATTTCCCTGGCTTCCATGTTGCTATACCACATGTTCCACTCAGCTGTCCTGAGCAAGACTTTTTTCCACCATATCCTGCAGACACCCCTGGTCTTTTCCATGGTCACGAGTCATCTAAGGTTTCAAGGCAGGGGCATTGACAAAAGGACTGTTCTAGACCTCTGGTTCATTTTGGAGAAAGAAAATATTCTTTCCCCGAGCCATTTGGGTTTGAAAGTTTAATATCAATACTCTGAACTGGGTCTGGAATCTGGAAGCTAGGGAGTATTATTAAAGCTGATCAAACACCATCAAGTTAGCAAGCTGCCATTGATATTTTAGTGCAGGGGCAATCTATTTTTTTCTTTTCCTTTTCAAGGCTGTATTTCCACAGGAATAATCTATGGTCAGCTGGGGCAGAACAAGGATTATACAGAGCTAAAATCAAAAGTAGGTGGGGCTTCCATTCTCTCTCTCTTGATATTCCCCTTTCTTCTCCGTCTTTCTCTTAGCACAGCAAGGTGATGGGCAAGGGAATGGCTTCCTTGCCAATGGCTTTTGAAATGAGTTATGTATGGCATTTTATTATTCTATTAACTTATTTAATTTATACGTCTGTCCATATAAAGATCATATCAGAAAAAAAGGGAAAATGCACTTCAGAAAAATAATAATATATGCTTTCCGGGTTACTCTCTCCTGCTTTATACTATCTTGGAGGATGCTTGGGTCACATGGATTAAGATTATTCATTTGTTTTGGAATGATTTAGAATGTGTTTTTGGAAAGCCAGAGGTGGAACTGAGATGGCAGCAAAATTGAAATCCCATTGAGCTAGCACTGGTAAAGACATAAAGTAAGATCGAGATAAGAAATCAGCATACCTGTTGGGTCTGATAGATTCTGCAAAAAATGAAACAGAGGTACTGAACAGTCCTAAACATACCCCAATGATTTTGCCAAACAGAACTGCAAAGGCAGGAACAACGCCTCCTCCGATGGCAGCAGCAATGACTCCAACCACTATATAGCAGTATTCAGGCTTATTCAGAGCCAGAATCCTGGTATAAGGAACCTCTTGGAGGGTCTCTTCCTGTAAGAGAGAAAATTCCCCTTGTCACCAACAAGTGAAGAGATTACAGGAGACAATGCCACTGATGGGCAAAATGTCACTGAGAATTACCCAAACCATACAGTACTGAGAAGAAACTGGCTTATGTGTGTTCACACCCACTCATTTCTACGATCTCAGACAATGAGTACAAATGTGAAAACAAAAGAAAAAGAACAAAAAGCTAATTCATCTCAAAATCTGTCCACAAAGGTCATTGAAGAGTAAGCCCTCATGAATGGCAACATCTCTGGATGAATCATTCCGTTGAATTACCAAGCTGTATGCTTCAGGGCCTTACTGCTCGTTCTTTAACTTTGATTTATTTATTTATTTATTTATTTATTTATTTATTTATTTATTATTTGGCTTTATCCCCGCCCCTCACTACCGTGGCAGACTCTGGGCTTCAGGGCCTTACTGCCCGTTCTTTAACTTTTATTTATTTATTTATTTATTTATTTATTTATTTATTTATTTATTTATTATTTGGATTTATCCCCTCACTACCGTGGCAGACTCTGGGCAGTTTTAGTGTCATTGTTTTAGTGTCATGTGTTTCAGATTAAATTTTGACATAGCATGTTTAAAATACAGTATATTTTAAAAGCCCAGAAGTGGGATAACTGGATTTTCATTAGTTGTTCAAATTGGTTGATCTGTAGATTATCATTATTATCAAACACAGGGCAGGGATGAATGAAACAGTCTATTTTTCCTAACAATATGGATATCTTTACCCATGAAGTTATCTGAAAGTGAAATCAAATGCATGAATAAATACAAAGCATTTAAGGAAAGAACAAAGCCTCTCCTATAAGTTTGGTTTGTTACTAGAACCACAAGGTGGGGATACCAGTTTACACAAAACACTAAACCACTTACAGAGGAGTCATACAGTTTTTAGCCACACAAGGTGTTTTAGAAATAACCTTAATACCAACCACATGGTCCTTCTTTGCTTTCTTCTTCTGTTTCTTCCTCTTTTTCCTTTCAGAGGACCTTTTAGTAGAAGCCCTATGGAGGCTACGTCTGCTGGATATTCTTTGAAAACTTCCCCTTTTAGCCACTTCTATGCCACCATTAGGATTTCCCAAATCATTTAGATCTACTCCTTCATTTAAATCTTCTTTCTCAGAATTTTCACCAACTTCATCCTCAGTCTCAAATTCTGTCTCTTCATTTGATGTATCACTCTCTTGTTCCTCTCCCTGATAACTCTACATTTATAAAAAGAAAATAACTGATTTAGGGGGAAAAATACATTACCAATGGGGTTAACTCTTTTAACTACAACTGATGACAATTAAATCTATATGCTCAGGAAATCTATATGATTTGATTGCGCATTTGAAATATTCCGTTCCAAAAATCATCAGTTACTTGATATAATTGCAAAATTATTAGTTAGATTTAGGGCTTCTCTTTAAAGAAAGCTTTCATTTTCATTCTCCAACCCACAGCAATGTTGTCCATAGATGCCATGTAATGAACAGACAAAGAAAAAGAGCCAGTTTGGTCCAGTGGTTAAGGCTCCAGGCTAGAAACCAGGAGTCTGAGAGTTCTAGTTCCTCCTTAGGCTTGAAAGCCGGCTGGGTGACTTTGGGCCAGTCACTCTCTCTCAGCCCAACCCACCTCACAGGGTTGTTGTTGTGGGGAAAACAGTAGGAAGGAATATTGGGTATGTTCCCCGGCTTGAGTTATTTATAAAAATAATAAAGGCAGGATAAAAATCTTTTAAAAAGCTGCAATTGGGGAGTGAAGGTCAAACGTCTTCACAAAATGGCTGCCAGAGTGGATATGGCCAGTCACAAGGCACCAATTTACATAAGGCCAATGTCAGATCTTCAAGATAGACCACACCAGGAAACTGATTCCACGAGTCTGGCTGGAACTGTACTTTATTGAGATAGGCTATGGTAACAGAATCTTGAAAGCCTCCCTGTGTTTTCTTGTACCCCATGGAATTATGGTGGAGCCAGTTGGAGTCCCTTCATCATATTTTCTTTGTTCCCTGAGCTTAAAGCATGTTTTTGTATGTTTTATTGTAACTGTCTCTGCATAGTTTCTCCAAGGTCATCTCTGTGGTTCTCCATACCCAGTTAGTGATGCTGCTTCATGATACCCTGTCTAACCTCCCAGAATACTATCAACCCCAAGTTTATCTGTGCCTGAAGCATTACCATTTTCATTTTCTAACATATGTGGGTTCCATACAGAATCCAATGGCATTCTTGGGAAAAAGAGAGATTATTCTGGAGGCCAATGCTTTGGTTTGCAATGTACCAGCTTCCTTTTAACATTTATTTTAAAATTTAAAAACTATGTTTCTTTTTAAGTAGGGTGGACAGGAAACCTGGGAATGGAAATAGCTGCAGGCCTGTAAAGACCATTGCTCTGTCCACTAAATAATGCTTTTTTAAAAATCTGTTCAATCTTTTCTGATTCTCAGAGACTGCCTGAACAAGTTCTTGAAGTTTTCTTGGCAAGGTTTTTCGGAAGTGGTTTGCCGTTGCCTGCTTCCTAGGGCTAAGAGAAAGTGACTGGCCCAAGGCCACCCAACTGGCTTTGTGCCTAAGGCAGGACTAGAACTCCCGGTCTCCCGGTTTCTAGCCTGATGCCTTAACCACTACACCAAACTGGTTCTAAATAATGCTTAATACCAATGAAAAGCATTTTGTTCCTAACTGAGTACATTTGAGGTTTTAGTTCTTCTGTGGCAGGTCCAAGCAACGGGAAGCTGTTAAACATTCAGAATTTAAATAAATAAAAAATGTAAAAGATTCCACAAGGTGCTCAAATAGCTTAAGGCTCATATTGCTTTGACCTTTGGAGACAGCCAATAACATCTCAGCATTAGTTCAGCATTATGGAACAATGGGCTGTAATGTTTCTCTACCCCATTCTGGGCAGCTACAGCATTTGTGTCCATGTTTCGGCAAAGCACGGCTTGCAACATCGAAACCTGGACAAATTGGAGCTTCTCTTGGCTGTGATGAATGAAAACAAGATAGTTTCAAACCATCATTTATAAAGGTGGCATGTTTTTTTCACTTGTAGATAATGCTATATTGTAATTTACCTGACATCAAAGATTCCAGACCCCTTATGGCTAGGATGTGGGAAAGGGAGAGAAGGAAGGTGCACACTTGAGAATTATCCTCATAAAGCAGATAGCATTACATTTAAACCAGACCACTGAATCTCATTACCTGCTGCATTACAAGGGTGTAATAAACTCCTTTATGAGCCATGAGTTCATTATGTGTCCCCTGTTCGACCAGAACACCCTTCTCAAAGCCAGCAATAACATCAGCTGTCCTGACTGTAGAGAGTCTGTGAGCAATTACAATGGTGGTGCGCCCAGTCCTGGCCTTCAAAGGAGGTTAAAAGAAAAGAAAAAGAAAAAGGCCATCATCTAAAATATGGATTTCTATACAACTTCACCCTACATTAAGAGAGATCAGATCCATTAAGGTTTAAGCTCATGACATAAATGTATATTTCTCAAATATATTGCTGTCACATATTTGGTTTAACCAGACATTCCAGTGCTTGTTTATATCTCACATTTTCTATCAATATATTTGCAATATATTTGCAATCCACAGTTGTTTAGATATGCTTGGATATATAATCAGGAATGCTGCTTGTATGGCAGAATTAACATTTCACTTATAGCTAAATTAATCTGGTTAACATCATGCTACATCAAGTTTCATTACTGATAAGAGTGCTTTAAGTCATGGCAAATTCTTCAGACCAATTTAGGTATAATGTGGGACAACTGTTAACAGAGCCCTATAGTTTTTGGTTTACTATTTAGCAACCATAGAGGACTGCTTTGAAGATCTCTAGCTTATAATTTTTTAGGAAAAACAAAACCCCTTTCCTCTCCAAGACCTTTCTCTAGTGTAAATTATGTTGTTCCCTGACCCCTAGAGCAATCAGCACTGGGACAGGACAAAATGGAACAGACATATATTTTCTATTTTGTGGAACTGATAGCAACTTTTTAGTGGGGAGGGTATTATGGTTTCACTCTGTTCTCATAATAAGTATTTATTATATACTTAGTAATGTAATTTATATAAATATAACCACTATTTCTGGTTATTGGAAGCCACTTAGGAGCATTAAAAACCCTAAGTAGCTATCAAATAAATAAAGGAGCCACTTTCCAGATTTTCAGAGTAGCTTTGCAAGGCTTCCCTGAATCTAAGAGTATCATCTTAGATCTTTGGCCTTAGGTCCAGATTGGCCTTTGGTCTGTGCACATTCCTAGAATTATGAAAATACTCATTATCATTCCCTTTTATATTTTTAAACAAGCAATGCACAGAAGTGGAAGAAGACAATAGAATAGGAAGGACAAGAGACCTCTTCCAGAAAATTAGAAACGTCGGAGGAAAATTCCAGGCAAAAATGGGTATGATCAAAAACAAAGATGGTAAGGACCTAACAGAAGCAGAAGAGATCAAGAAAAGGTGGCAAGAATATACGGAAGATTTGTATAGGAAGGATAATAATATTGGAGATAGCTTTGACGGTGTGGTCAGTGAGTTAGAGCCAGACATCCTGAAGAGTGAGGTTGAATGGGCCTTAAGAAGCATTGCTAATAACAAGGCAGCAGGAGACGATGGTATCCCAGCTGAACTGTTTAAAATCTTGCAAGATGATGCTGTCAAGGTGATGCATGCCATATGCCAACAAATTTGGAAAACACAAGAATGGCCATCAGATTGGGAAAAAATCAACTTATATCCCCATACCAAAAAAGGGAAACACTAAAGAATGTTCAAACTATCGAAGAGTGGCACTTATTTCACATGCCAGTAAGGTAATGCTCAAGATCCTGCAAGATAGACTCCAGCAATTCATGGAGCGAGAATTGCCAGATGTACAAGCTGGGTTTAGAAAAGGCAGAGGAACTAGAGACCAAATTGCCAATATCCGCTGGATAATGGAGAAAGCCAGGGAGTTTCAGAAAAACATCTATTTCTGTTTTATTGACTATTCTAAAGCCTTTGACTGTGTGGATCATAACAAATTGTGGCAAGTTCTTGGTGGTATGGGGATACCAAGTCATCTTGTCTGCCTCCTGAGGAATCTGTATAACGACCAAGTAGCAACGGTAAGAACAGAGCACGGAACAACGGACTGGTTTAAGATTGGGAAAGGAGTACGGCAGGGCTGTATACTCTCACCCTACCTATTCAACCTGTATGCAGAACACATCATGCGACGTGCTGGGCTTGAGGAATCCAAGGCTGGAGTTAAAATCGCTGGAAGAAACATTAACAATCTTAGATATGAAGATGATACCACTTTGATGGCTGAAAGCGAGGAGGAGTTGAGGAGCCTTATGACGAAGGTGAAAGAAGAAAGTGCAAAAGCTGGGTTGCAGTTAAACCTCAAAAAAACCAAGATTATGGCAACCAGCTTGATTGAAGCCTGGCAAATAGAGGGAGAAAAAGTGGAGGCAGTGACAGACTTTGTATTTCTAGGCGCAAAGATTACTGCAGATGCTGACTGCAGCCAGGAAATCAGAAGATGTCTACTTCTTGGGAGGAGAGCAATGGCAAATCTTGATAAAATAGTTAAGAGCAGAGACATCACACTGACAACAAAGGTCCGCATAGTTAAAGCAATGGTATTCCCTGTAGTAACCTATGGCTGCAAGAGCTGGACCATAAGGAAGGCTGAGCGAAGGAAGATAGATGCTTTTGAACTGTGGTGTTGGAGGAAAATTCTGAGAGTGCCTTGGATTGCAAGAAGATCAAACCAGTCCATACTCCAGGAAATAAAGCCAGACTGCTCACTTGAGGGAATGATATTAAAGGCAAAACTGAAGTACTTTGGCCACATAATGAGAAGACAGGATACCCTGGAGAAGAAGCTGATGCTAGGGAAAGTGGAAGGCAAAAGGAAGAGGGGCCGACCAAGGGCAAGATGGATGGATGATATTCTGGAGGTGACAGACTCAACCATGGGGGAGCTGGGGATGGTGACGGCCGACAGGAAGCTCTGGCGTGGACTGGTCCATGAAGTCACGAAGAGTCGGAAGCGACTGAACGAATAAACAACAAAATAGTTTTGGCTGATTAAAATAATAGAAACATTGCCTATATAGTGCTAGATTTCACTTCCTTTTGGTGGATGGGGAATAATGGGAGACAAAATCCACCACCCTCTGGAGCTAATTAAACAAAGCTCCTAGTTTGGTAGATTAATCATGGGATAATCTTGGGTAATTTAGCTTCAGTTAAACCTACTGTACTAACTCTGTCTGTGCAATGAGTCCTTTTATAAAATGGAAACAATCCCCCAATTCATAGAAGAAAGCAAGAACTGGAATGCGAAAGGGAAATTTCTGACCCTCTTCTCTGGAAAATGCATTGACATTAATAGAACAAGCACAGGATAAATGGTTAGTGAATCACTTCTTCAGAAGTGATTAATACAAAACACATGCTGTAGAAAAACACAGATACACACACGCACACAAGCACCAGTAAAAGCACACCCATGTGTACACTATCCATTAATGACACTTTTCATTCAGTTTTGAGTCAGATGCTTGTGAAATGGTTGGAAGCTCATAAACAAAATGATCAACTGTGGGTAAATTTTATTGCTTTTGATTGTATGAGGTTGAAAATTTCATTAGTAAGTTTAAAGTATTAATGTAAGTTGCATTAATGCATCTTTTTTTTTAAAAAATAACTCATCTAATACATGCAGGATGAGCCTATAGGTTTTATTTGGACATAAGCTTTATTTACTGCCCAAACAATGTTGAGCCGGGTAAAAGGTTGTAATAAGTGCCGTGCCTATCCTTCTCCATTCTGAAACACTAGAAGATGGATATCCTTTAACATTTTTGCTGCTAGCTAATTTTTATTTTGTTACAACAGTCATGGCTAGGCTGACCATATTTCCGCGAGACGAAAATGGGACCCTAACGCGCAAATGCGCGCTGGCACGCTGGCACGCAGGCGTGTGCGCACGCAGGCAGGCAGGTGCACAGGCAGGTGCACAGGCAGGCGCGCGCACACAGACAGGCGTGCAGGCAGGTGCACTGGTGCGCGTGCGTGCCACCACACACACACGCACACTCTAACTTTGAAAACAGGCCAAAATGGAGATTTTGTCCAGAACGATGGGATGGTTGGAAAATGTTAAAATAACGGGACTGTCCCGTTCAAAATGAGACGTATGGTCAGCCTAGTCATGGCATTTCAGAGTATGTGTCTGTGTGTGTATCATAGAAGCAAATTGATAAAACAATTTGTTTAAACAACACTAACACTACCCCACTTTGGACTTCAGTTAAACAAATCCATTCCTCTCTTCTCCCATCCTGCAAACTTGGTTGGACCCTCCTGCTGGACTTTCTCTTAGAATGGATAAGACCTTCATGCTGTTGTACAAGCCACATGGCCCTTAAATATGTCCTGCAACATCACTTTGCCTTTAATTTATTGCCTGCCCACCAAATAACTGATTACACATTCATCTGTGCCCTAGAGGCAACAGCTTGTCTGTATTTTGCTTTTCTTTAGGGATTTGTGTTTCATTGATTAGTTTCATTATTTATTGTTTCAACTCAATTATCACACACACTCATCATGAAATACATATTTTACTAAATAATACCTAGTTGAATAACATTTATTTTTTGACAATAAGCTGATCACCTGTGGATGCATTTACTTTCACTTATTTACCAACTGGCTTCTAATCCCTTAAGGTCATTCTTTGTGTTTAGCTGAAGCTCTACATAATCATATATATTATATATTTTATTATTAATAATAATGATTACATATTGTATTTTATAATTATTTATAGGTAATTTTAATTTTTATGTGTGTAAACCGCCCAGAGTCCCCTTTGGGGGAGATGGTGCGGTAATAGAAGTTAAAGTATAAATAAATAAATAAATAAATAAATAAATAAATAAATAAATAAATATTTAAGTAGGCATGTTTACCTTGTCAAGTGCTGCTTGCACTATGGATTCACTCTGATTATCTAGAGCAGAGGTGGCCTCATCCAGCAGCAAGATCTTGGGGTTTCTGGCCAGGGCACGAGCAATAGCAATACGCTGTTTCTGACCCCCACTTAGCTGGGCTCCTCTTTCTCCAACCATGGTATTAAATTTCTGGGATATTCAAAATACAGAGATGAAAACTATATATGTTCATATGTGTTTCTAAAAAAAGATTACTAGCATTCAAAGAAGTATATTGAATATATTAGCTGAACACACAACATGGGCCTGCAGGTGCACACACATACACAAACACAATTTTAAAGCAAACAGATTACTTTCTATCTGCAGGCACTCTTTCTCATTGAATATAGAGATGGCTTTGTTGTTCTCAGCATTTAGATCAGATGAACAGTGCCAATAGTTTATCTCTCAAATCCTCAGGGATAGCTTAATTAACAATGGCATGAAAGATTCTTAGATGAGAAAAAGGAAGTCCCATGTTGGCATGCTCTGAGCCACAATCATTCATTTGTATGAATGCAGTCTAAACACAACATTTCATTGCTCTACTTCTGAGCTACTGCATTGACTCTTAATGTTTCCTGTGTGATTAAAGATTGCAATTGCTCAAAAGAGGTTTTCTCTACCCAAAGGAAGTAAATGAGTATACACTGACACACAAAACCACCTTATAATTAACCATAATTAAACAAAGCCACTGATTAACTATAATTAAACAATGACTGTAAGAACTGCAAAATTGAGACAGCCAGCTCAATCTCCATTACAGCAAAAATTGTAGATGATTGGATATTCAGAAGACATATCAGCTAATAATCTCATTCAAGAAAAATTCTGGAGCACCCATCTAACCAGAATGAGTATGCCTTTGATTCCCCATTTATGTAAGAGTCTGCCAGTGAAAGGTGTATGATCCAAAGGTTATTCTAGCAAAAAACCCAAAGAAAATTGTATAATAACCATAAAGAATTGACCTAATTCCAAAATATCAAGGCTTAGGAGAGAAGGTGAGCTTCAGGAAAGAAGGTGCAGTGGGATTTCTGTGCCCGGGACCTCTCTATAGTTATTAGGCTGACTGCCACTACAGAGACATTCTGCATTTCTCCATGTGGCTTGCTATTACACTTCACACCTTCTGAAGTTTCCAGATCATTTTCAGAGGCAAAACACTTAATATAATACATGATCTCTGGGTGATTTACAGAAAAACAGTAAAGATTTCTGACTTTCCATTGGCTAAACATTACAGAAAGAAATCGATTCCCCATACTACCCACTCTAATTTTTACAGCTGAATGAAGAAACTTTCACCAGGATTTGTATATCTGTATGCAAGGCCCATGAGCATCATTCTGCTGTAGAACTCAAAACAAAGCTCAGAACTATTTAATCTGATGTCTTTTGCACCTGACTCTATTTGGGGGGATCATAGGGTCCTACTATAGAACAAAGTAGACCCTAGACACCTAAACTTTCTTATACTTGAAAAGCATGATGTTAAAAATATGACCATTGTTCATAATCATGATGATCTGATATATTGAAACACTCAAAGGGGTATGTAATATATAGCAAATAGTATGTGTAACTTCTAGGCGCAAAGATTACTGCAGACGCTGACTGCAGCCAGGAAATCAGAAGATGTCTACTTCTTGGGAGGAGAGCAATGGTAAATCTTGATAAAATAGTTAAGAGCAGAGACATCACACTGACAACAAAGGTCCGCATAGTTAAAGCAATGGTATTCCCTGTAGTAACCTATGGCTGCGAGAGCTGGACCATAAGGAAGGCTGAGCGAAGGAAGATAGATGCTTTTGAACTGTGGTGTTGGAGGAGAATTCTGAGAATGCCTTGGACTGCAAGAAGATCAAACCAGTCCATACTCCAGGAAATAAAGCCAGACTGCTCACTTGAGGGAATGATATTAAAGGCAAAACTGAAGTACTTTGGCTACATAATGAGAAGACAGGATACCCTGGAGAAGAAGCTGATGCTAGGGAAAGTAGAAGGCAAAAGGAAGAGGGGCCGCAAGGGCAAGATGGATGGATGATATTGTGGAGGTGACGGACTTGACCTTGGGGGAGCTGGGGGTGGTGAGGGCCGACAGGAAGCTCTGGCGTGGGCTGGTCCATGAAGTCACGAAGAGTCGGAAGCGACTGAACGAATAAACAACAAACATGTGTAACTTCAAATGATCTATATCAGATGAAGTACCATATTGTATAGATTAATAACAGCTCAAATTCTGATTTACAACATCAGTTACTTCTTCAGGGTTCCAGCTATCTAGCAGGGATGGACAACTGATGATTCACAGAATTCATGGCGTCTCCAAGCCCACCCACCCCCACTTTTTTGCAACAGAGTTCTCTGAAATAATGCTGTCAAAAATCAGCAGCAACTCCTGATAGGTTTAATGAACCTACTTTAAAGAAAACCTCAACCCCAAATACACAGAAAAAAGAAGGGTAAATTGCAGCTCCCTCAGTGTCCTCCATGATCCTTAGAGTTAAAAATAAATAAAAATAAAAATATGTCTCCTATCCTTAAAAAAATTCTCACCATCATAGGATGATAAGTTCATTTTTGTAAGAGGATTTTAACAAGTTTGAAGAGCCGTAATCATTTTTTAGTTTGCAGACTACTTCAAGGAATTAACTTGCCTTTTTTATGACTGCCAAGATACACATCACACATCCATAAAAATAAAAGTGTGATGACCTTTGAAATTTCAGCAGCTGTAGCAAGTTACCATGAGTTTATTAGTTATGAAGTTCAATATCAACTTCAATATTATTTATAAAATTTAACTTCAGTTTCTGAATATATTTATTTGGTTAGTAATTTCTTCATTCATCTTTGGCTCTTGCCATGTACTTGTTAAGTACAATTTACTTTAGGGGCTTAAAAAGTTATCAGGTTAATACAACCCCCTAAAAAAAGATTATCTATTAAATAATGCAGAATCCTGAATATTTTATTAAGGAAAAGAAGAGAAACAAACAATAATGTCACACTGGTGGAGGGTTATTCATCTCAAAACAGTTGTAAGTACGTACTTTCTGTGTCACTTTGTTTCATTTGTTATAATTTAACAGAACCTTTATGGTTTTAAGTTAAACCAAGATCATACCTTTTCAACAACTCAGGAATTCCTAATACTCAGTTAAAGTACTATTGATAATCTATAGCTCAGAATATTTTTAGTACAGTATCTCTTTTATGTTTTATTGATTTTATTGTAATTTCTTCATTTGATTGTTGTGAGCTGCCCAGGGTCATTGAGAGTTGGGTGTTATACAAGTTTAATAAATTATTATTATTATTATTATTAAAGCAGACATAGTGTTTCATACTGTAAGAGCTTTATAGTTTTTTTCCCCTCATGCACTGTAAAACATATTTGTTTTCAGATGCAAAGACTAGGAATATATTGTAATGAAAGTTCATTTAAATTGGTTTGGTAATATTACAGAGCATGCTTGAATAAGAAACAAAACATGGAGGGGGGATGTAAGTGAAAAGTGTGTTTTATTGGTGGCCAATAGACATATACTCCACTTCTATATCTGTATGTGTAGCTAGCAGTGGAAAAAGATCAGAGGAGGAGCAGTATCTGTGGGGAGGGTGGTGGTGGTCAAAGCAGGCCAGATGGCAATTGAGACATTGCAGTTGAATCCTTCTCCCTTTTGTATGTCTCCACATGTGCCTACAAAGGGGTGGGGCTTTGATCCCAACATCATGACCACCATTCTGCCTCTATAACAGTGTTTCTCAACCTCAGCAACTTTAAGATGTGTGGACTTCAAGTCCCAGAATCCCCTGGCCAGCTTGGCTGGCCGGGGGATTCTGGGAGTTGAAGTCCACACATCTTAAAGTTGCTGAGGTTGAGAAACACTGCTCTATAAGCTTCCCTGGAGACATCGTTGCTCCCCTGTTTTTTTTAATCACTGCAGACATCCCTACAATGAGCGATGCTGAGAGTTATTAATTTAACAATGTCTGGTTGGCTGCAGATATTCTCTACCTCTGAAAAAGATAAAACAGAAAGTTCATACAAATGGAACAGCTGCATAACAAGGCCTCAAGTATTAAGTTTAGTTGTATGAAACTGGCTTCAAAAAACACCTGCTCTGTGGTAAAGTACATTGTGCTTAAGGAAAAATGGGTGGTAGATCTGAAAACCACATAAATTGTGGGTGGGGGGAAGCAAACAGTTAGGTTAATGTTTTTCCTATCCTTACTAGAGTTCCATCCTTTCAAGAATGTGAAAGTCAAGCTACTTACATCAGGAAGTTTAGATATGAAGTCATAAGCATTTGCTTCTTTGGCTGCTTGTTCAATTTCAGCATCGGTAATATCCTCTCTGCCATAACGAATGTTGCCTGCAATTGTGGTAGCAAACAAAACTGGCTCTTGGCTTACAATGCCAAGGTTTTCCCTCATCCACTTGATGTTAAGTGTCCGAATATCATGCCCATCTATGGTAATCTGAAGGAAAGAGGATAGAAGTTTGTAAGAACCATCTGTGTAGATGTTTGATTGCTAGATTCAGACGGCTTTCTTAGATACTGTATATTAGAAGGCTTGTTGTTGGTATTGTCAGCAGTGTTTTAGTTTTTTATCTGAAAAGTCAGATCCAGAGGCCCCAATAATAAGATGTCACAGTTACCCTTGAGTCAAAACGAACCTGTCCTTGTGCTGGATCATAAAATCTTTGCAAGAGTTGAATGGTAGTGCTTTTCCCACAACCACTGGAACCAACAAGAGCAATGGTCTTCCCGGGTTGTATTTTTAAATTCAAACCTTTAAGAATCTGGAATTATTCAATATATATATATATATTTAAAACACAAGAAACTTTAGCCACCTCTCTGGCTTAATACAGTATATATCACACCTGAAGTACAGGAAAAACAAAGATTTCTTCTTGAAGGTGATCTATCCCATTTTTAGTTAGTGAAGACCTCATTTATGACATCTAATAAAGATCCTTTGTCTTCTATAAATACACATTTTGATTACTTCTAAAACTTGTTTATTTTGTAAAGAAGCTTGTAATTATACATTTTTAAGAACCTTTCCTTGATCATACAGAAAAGAGCCTTAAACATTTCTTTTACATAGACATCTGCATCCACAAAAACGAGGAAGAAAAAAAATCCATCTTACTTGAATATCAGGTCTAGAAGGATAACTGAAATGGATATTTTTGAATTCAATTTCTCCTCGGAGTTTATCTAGCTTGAATCCCTCAGTGGAACTGCTATCTATGGGACGGGGCTGGAAAGGTAATTGGGAAGAAATCTATAATTTCTATAGACACAATTTGACACAGGCAAGTTTTTGTCCAATGTTAAATAGCATTGAGATTTACAGTCTGCAAAATGATACACTACTTTCTTCTCTTCTTACAGTGTTGCATTTTTGAGAACTACAGCTGCCATTTCATATAAGGAGTTGGGGAATAGATTTCCTACAGATCAAAGCCTGGACTTGGCTATATGATAATCAATAGCAATTAAGGCTAATTAGGAGTAACCACGTTAAAGATGCTCTTTGTGGTTGCTGCTATATTCTCATAATGAATCAATAGAAAAAGTGTTCTGAGACTTAACCATGAGCTAAAACAAAGGTAGGAAGCAATTCGGTTCTTGCCTTCAGTAAATGGCACTTTTGTTCATAACTACCAAATGGATCATTTGCTATTTTAAAGTTAGGATAGTAAATAAAGGAAATCAAATGGAGTATTGCTGAATTAAAAAATATTTTCCAGTTCATCCTATATTTGCAATGCTGAAACGCTGAGACAGTACACAAGCTGTAAAAAGGTAAAGGTTCCCCCCGCACATTTGTGCAGTCGTGTCCGACTCTAGGGGCCGGTGCTCATCTCCGTTTGTTAGCCGAAGAGCCAGCGTTGTCCGAAGATGCTTCCACGGTCATGTGGCTGGCATGATGCACGCGGAACGCTGTTACCTTCCCACCGAAGTGGTACCTATTAATCTACTTGCATTTGCATGCTTTCGAATTGCTAGGTTGGCAAGAGCTGGGGCTACTGCGGGAGCTCATTCCGTCACGCGGGACTAGGGATTTGAACCTCTGAACTTGCTATCTTCTGATCGGCCACCACACCCCTCATAAGCTATATTCTCATATTATTCATGTGAATGTGCTAAAAAGGACAGTGAGACTCTAGATATAGCCTTTGAGGTCCCATTATTCTCATGCCACTACTGCCATAGACTCCTGTTTCCAAAGCAGGAAACTCCCACATGATTTAGAACAGTGTTTTTCAAACTTGGTAACTTTAAGATGTGTGGACTTCAGCTTCCAGAATTCTCCAGTCTTAAAATTGTCAAGTTTGCACAACACTGATTAAGACTCATGCACAACTACATTGACAATCCACTGACAAGGAGTTCACATTGTACCCGATTGCTTCTTTGGCCACGGATACTCTGCTCATGCAAGTAATATGCCATAGGGTTGTTATTTCATTTATTTCAGAAGATGCAAAGAAATACACAAATGAAGCGTTCAAATATCCATAGTATGTTTATATATCATAGCGCATATATACCTTTTTGATAATTTTAAAGACTTCATAGGCTGCTCCACGAGCATTGGCCACACTCTCCAAATTGGGGGAAGCCTGTGCAAGGGAAAATGTACCAATAAGCACAGAAAAGAAAACCTGTGAAGGAAAAGGGGTGAAATGATTAATACAGGTGCATCAATTAATAAGCCAGCAGAGTATTAAGAGACAGAAATGAGGATGCCCAGAGTCATAGTGCAGCAACTCTGGAGGTGCATGGACTCCCTATCCAGAATATTGTGATGTTGTTGTTGTTTATTCGTTCAGTCACTTCTGACTCTCGTGACTTCATGGACCAGCCCACGCCAGAGCTTCCTGTCAGCCGTCGCCATCCCCTTCTCCCCCAATATATTGTTATTGGTATCCTGAATATTGTGATAGTCCCTTATATCTCATGGCTTGATTTAAACTGAACCACAGTTCAAAAATGGTAACAATTCATAATATGATTATTTCATATTATCAGGCAGCACTGATATTTTATTTAGATCTGTTTTAATGAATTTTACCTTGATTCCAAAGCAGTTTCCTTTCTATTTTTTACAATAACTTTATTAAATTTTTAAGCAAGAAAGATAAAAACTAGCAGAAATTAATATTTAAGATGAGGGAAAGAGAAAAAGGAAAGAAAGAAAGAAAGAAAGAAAGAAAGAAAGAAAGAAAGAAAGAAAGAAAGAAAGAAAGAAAGAAAGAAAGACAAAAGTGCAGAAAAAAAGAAATATAAAGAAATGACTTCCGATTTTCTTTTACAACTGTATAAATTTAAATTGAACTCTTACGCTATGGTTACAACATAACTTTCATTTTTCTATCATGTACTATTTTTTCTAATCATCAAACCCATATATCATAATTTCATTTTTTTCTGTTTCATGCAAGAAGTCCAAAAAGGGTTTCTAATCAGCATTGAACTTAATGTCTTTTCTCTAATCAAGGCTGTCAATTTAGCCAAATTCCAAAGGAGTTTCCTATACCACTCCAGCAAGGATAATTTATGGTCAGCAATATGATTTTCAGCACAGGTCATCTTGCTGGGTATGTGCTGCAAGAAAACCATCATGTCTATATGCTCTATAATAAATTCCCATAACTATTGATCTCCCCCATCTGGAGATTGTTGTTGCCCGTATCTAACTTGAAGAGGGAAGGCAACCCAATACTGTGGATAACAATTTGTGGGATAACCTAATCGGTGCAGAGCCAGATAGTAATTAGAGCATATATATATTGTGTGTGTGTGTGTGTGTGTGTGTGTGTGTGTGTAAAAAAGCCCATTCATTTTTATGTGCATCATGTGCATGACACAAATGCAAAACAGGTGGGGCTTTGTGGCAACCATCTTCACTTTTTTGATCCCTTGCAGATGCCCCTGACAGCATTGTTTTTAGTGTCAAGAGGTGGGATCCTGGGTCTCCCAAATCCTTAATGAAACCTCTATGTAAATTTTCATTAACTGGTTTACTGTGATCAAGAGATCAGAAGTACAATTAAAGAAAGCATAGCCTCTTTAATTAGAAAGCAAAATAAATGGTGTAAATACTAACATCTACAAAGCTGTGAATGGTTTAAATCCCTCCTCCTTCAGGGATCGTTCATTTGGCAACATATCATTAATTGGTGCTTGAGTACATGATTATCTACAGTATATATAATTTTGATTACTTTTAATGCCAATAAAATGAATTCAAACGTACTTTTTGGTCTACTATGTTTTGAGTAAGGCCCTTGATGCACCTCTCAAGGTGCTCTTTGTCTTAGAAAATATTTTGCATCCCTGCCTTATACATCCAGGTTCCTAAGACAGGTAGCTATCTCACAATGATTTTCTCAGAAAATATTTAAAGAAGATGCTATTCTTGAGCAGAAAAGTCCTGAAAGAACCTTTTGATTTATTAGATATCTCACCAAGTTAGATATATTGAAATTAAAAGATTTTTTTTATTTTAAACATTTGCATTCAACAGAATATCTAAACTTACAATTAATACTGTTCCAATATCATAATTATCCTTTTCATCTACTGTGAGCTTGGTTCCATACCAAAAGGCAAGGGCATAGCATCCAAATACGAAAAACTCGGACACACCCATGGAAATATTAGCGGTGATAGCCTTTTTTGTTCCAATAGACCTAGCCTCTTCTAGGTTTGCATCATACCTGAAAAGAGATCCAGCATGTTAGATTTAGGATAATTTCATGTTATATCTTCCCCATAAGCAAACATTTGAACCATTTTTTATCATTCCTTTAAAAATATTCACTTCCTGGAGCTGTTGAAATCTCACTGACTTTTCCTTGGACCTCTCTTTTTACAAGACGTTTGCCTGAGAAAAGCAGGCACATTTTATCCAGTGATGTTCCATTGAAGAAATTGATGTTCAAGTGCACAATACACATTGGTTGAAACTTGGTTAGCCACAGGTACAGGCAAGAGCACTTTATGAACTCTAATGTCATGGGAATACATTTGATCTCCAAAATTTTCATGATTATTCAACAAAGGGAAAGCTCATAAAAGTTTTATCTTGCATGGCAATTCAAACACTAGGAGATTGTTTCATGTACAATTGTATGAACAAGAAGGTCACATACTTTTCATAAGCCAAGTTGCCATCCTCACTTTACCATCTAAGTTGGTAAAGTATATTTGTATACTAGATTGGATCACTGCTTTTATTGCTGATTTTTCCTGCTTCCCTTCAGCTTTTGGAAAGAGGGAGGGAAAATCTAATCTATATAATTTCTCATAATATACAGTCCATAATCTCATGTCCAAAGGGTAGTTATTTACAGAGGGACCAACAGCTTGGTGACTGGAAATCTAAAGGCTGGAAAAGGGCCTAGGCTTGACATGAGAGTGCCTGCTTTTGATCCACGTTCCAGTTCTAGCTCATAAAGAGCTGGGAGAGATTGCACAAACATTACTAGTTAACACAGGCAATGTTAACACACAAATGAACCTGAGATGGACTGATTGTTTTCTTGGCATAAGGCAGTGTCCCATGAGCATGTAGTAAATGTCATCTTACCTTAGTATAGCTTTCTTCTGTCCATTGAAAGCAACAACTGTCCTAATGGCTGTCAAAATTTCTTCTGCCACAGACCCTGCCTTGGCGTAAGCCAATAGCTCCTTTGCAGTCAACACTGATAGTATCTGATCACGAAAAATAATTTAACTCAATTTCTAGAATTAAGTAGTATGTTATGTTTTAAATAATATAATCGTTTTAGATAGCCTTTCCAGTCTAGTGCCCTCCAGATATGTTGGAAGATACTGCCATCATTCCTTAGGCAGGATGAGCATTGGTCAGCACTGTTGGAAAGGCATCTGAAGAGCATCAAACTGAAGAAGCTGGTTTTATCTAATCTAACAGGGAAACCGAAGAGTGTTTTCTGTTTATATATTTTAATTCTGGACTTGAATACATCCTTGAATAAAAGCTCGATATACATATTGTTCTTTGCACAAACTTGTCTACTAATTAAGTTGTTTTGCTGAAGCTGGTTTTAGCTACTTTTTGTTTTAAGCTGTAGATGGGGCTGCCCTTGAAGACCACACAGAAACCGCAACTGATTCAGAACGCAGTGGCTTGAGCAGCTACGGGTGGAAGATGATTTGCCCATGTAACGTGTCTGCTTTGAGCGCTGCACCGGCTACCACTTAGTTTCTGTGTGCAATTCAAGGTACTGTTGTCATCTTTAAAGCCCTTCCTCGTTCAGAATCTGGAGATTAGTGGGACCACTCAGGGCCTATCCTATAAGATCTGGAAGAGAATGCTCCCTTCAGATCCCTACCCTTAGGAAATGTCATTTACAGGGACCCCAGGGTCCAGCCTTCTCAGTCATGGCTTCCTTCTCTGGAACAGCATTCCTCTTGATATCAAAAAGGCCCCAACTCCATTAGCTTTTTGTGAAACTATTAAGACCAGGCTGTTTCAGTGAGCCTTTGGGGTCTGAAAGTTGTTCTTTTCTCTCCTAGCGGGTAACTGTGCATATGGGCTATGGATGCTTATTGATACTGGAAAATTCTTACATTGTTGTGTTTAGTTGTGTTAAACTAATCTAAACCCAGGTCTCCCTAGTCTAGGATGTCACAATGCCATTGTCTCCTCTGGAACTACTTAATAATTGCTTTTTAATGTACTGTATTTTCCGGCGTATAAGACGACTTTTTAACCCAGGAAAATCTTCTCAAAAGTCGGGGGTCGTCTTATACGCCGGGTGTCGTCTTATAGGGCGGGTCACTTCCCCGCCGCACAGCTGATCCCCGGCGCACAGCTGATCGGCGCCGAGATTTTCCACCCGGGCCCTCCCCCTCAGAGAGAGAGAGCGGAGGGTGCCCCCCCCGCACTGATCCATCACCAGGGAAAGAGAGCGAGAGGGAGGGAGGCTGAAATGACTCAGTAACTTTTGCGCTTGGATCTGCTTTTTCAAACCTCCCCCCATCATCACCACCACCCTCTTCCTCCTTCGTGGTTTGTTCTGCTAAAGCTTGGAGATGTATTGGGGGGGGGGCGGGTGGAAAATCTCAGCGCCGATCAGCTGTGCGCCGGGGATCAGCTGTGCCGGAAGTGGAGTTGCTCAGTACTCTCTCAGTAACTTTTGCGTTTGGATCTGCTTTTTCAAACTTCCCCCCATCACCCTCCTCCTCCTCCTCCTCCTTCATGGTTTGTTCCGCTAAAGCTTGGAAATGTATTCTTCACCCCTCTGCCTTGCCCAGGTAATTAAAGCTTTCTTTAAATCGTTAAAGCTTTCTCACCCCTCACCCCAATATTCTCCTTCACACACACACCCCACGCTGCTGCGCTTCGCATTACTACGGTATTCTCTTTCTACTCTGCTTCCCTGTTTCCTCCCTGCAGTTTTTTACTTTCTACTCCGCTTCCCCACCACACAGCTGATTGGCGTGGATATTTTCCACCCCGGGGCGGAGCAAGCTGCAGGTTTTGAAGAGGGGTAGTCTGTAGCTTGAATCATGTCAACTGGATTTCTATTTTCTCAGTGGAAACGTTTCGCTCCTTATCCAAGGAGCTTCTTCAGTCTGAGCAAAGTTGGTAAGGGAATCCTAAATATGTTTCTACCCAGGTGTAAGGTCACACAGCTACCTAGAAACATATTTAGGATTCCCTTACCAACTTTGCTCAGACTGAAGAAGCTCCTTGGATAAGGAGCGAAACGTTTCCACTGAGAAAATAGAAATCCACTTGACATGATTCAAGCTACAGACAATTCCACCTGGATGACTGAGAACCTTCATAGAAGAGGGGTAGTCTTATACGGCGAGTATATCCCAAACTCTATATTTTAAGTGGAAAGGTTGGGGGTCGTCTTATACGCCCAGTCGTCTTATACGCCGGAAAATACGGTACTAGGAAAATGGTTGTTTCTCTGTGTTAAAGCAAAATGGTAGACAATCTTTAGAGAAGACTATTTCAGAACCATGCTGAAATACAAATAAACTTTCATGCATGCCATCATCTTCCTTGCCATATTTTTTTTTTCATTTGCAAGCCTTTTTAAAACAAAAACAAAAAAAACCTTGTATCCATGGTCTAAAGCAGGGGTTTCCAAACTTTTCCCCTGGCGACACACCAACGGAAGCATGCAAGAAAACCCGGAAGCGCCGCCACTATGGCGGCGCGCTTTCGGGTTTTTGCGTGCCACTGCCGCTGCAGCACTTTCGGATTTTCACGCACCGCAGCAGTGGCAGCAGTGGTGTCCTTGTGTGCCGTGCGAAAACCCGGAAGTGCTGATGGCCCACCGCCACTGTGCGTGTGGCGGTGGGCCATCGGCGCTTCTGGGTTTTGACGCAACACACCAGGGCACCGCAGGCGACACAGTATTGTGTCGTGACACACAGTTTGGAAAGCTGTGGTCTAAAGTGAGAGCCAATACGCTGAAATCATAAGGAAACTTATTTAGACTAAACATTGGGTGTGTGGGGGATTGTGTTGGCAGAAACTATTCAACAGTGAAACAAATTGTTTTGAAGGATTGTAGGTTTTGCTTTACTAGAGATTTTTAAGCATAGGATGGTGATATCCATTGGAAAAGTTGCAGTAATGAATTTCCTGCATCAGGAAAGAGTTGTACTAGATGACCTTTGATGTGACCCCAGCCCTATTATGCTAATAGCATAATAACAGCAACTTACATATGACCATGTGGCCCCAGAGGCAGCAATAAGAGGGGTAACAGACAATATCACCAGGGTCAGTTTCCATCCATGCACAAATCCTATTATAATCCCCGTCAGAAATGTTGAAAAATTTTGGATTATTAAACTGAACTGGTCTCCAATGCCTTTGTGAATTGTGTTAATATCCCTGCAGTTTAAACAGAACAGGGAAGGAACAGTTACTTTCAATTACCTTTATTTACATATTCAAAAGAGATCAGCATACATGAAAATCAAATGTAGTGGCTTACATTTTTATTAGATATTTCAGAGGATAGATGAATATCCACTATATACAATTAATAGTTCCAGAAACCTAGTTTCAGAAGTTTCTTTTTAGAACACAAGTCAAACAAACTATCCTTACTAAATATGCCCAGGTAGTAATTTCACCAGATTCCAAGTCTGAAAAATTGTCAAGAATTAAATTTGCACCCAGTAGAGTTATTTTTAATTGTAGCATCCAGAAATAGATGGAAACATCCCCCATTCCACAAAAGCTACTCCTTTCTTTTCTTTTTATACAGAAAACAAATTCCCCTACACATTTCTCTGTACACAAGGATCTGCTCTCTGTTGAAATTAATAGAACAATTCATCCCATGCATGAAATACTTTGAAAGGAAGCTGTACATTAGAGAACAATGCTTAATACTGAAACTCTAATGTTTGACAGATTATATTTTTGCTCACCCCATTTTGTGAGTCTGATTTCAACAGAGGGCAATATTCAAAAGCATTCAATAATTATTGTTCTACAATAACAAATGTAGAACAGAATAAATACTTTAACTCATTCTAATAATTTTGGGATAATATGCTGAGCAGAGATCATGGCTATGCAGATGAAGTACAAACTAACAGTTATGAAACTCTGCTGAGCAACTGTGAACTCACACAGTTTCTATTGCTTCCAAACAGCCATCAGCTAGGATGTTGACTTTTGGAAAATGGTGCCACAAGAAAGAGAAAAACAGGGCTTCATATACTGAGGTGATTCTCATGAGTGGTAGCCCAGGAGGGGCCTTTCTTGGTGGTGGCCCTCCAGCTCAGGAAATCCCTCCCTTATGAGGTGGGGCTGGCTTCTACCTTATTGTCTCTCCATTGCCAGGGAAAAACAGTTTTTCTTCTATTGAGGCTTATTATTCTGCTAATATTTTAATTTTTAAGTTGTTGTAGAGCTTTAATGAATCTAGGTCTAATTAGGGTTACCAGATGTCTGGCAAAAGGAGGACATGTCTTCCTTTTTGTCCTCATGTCCTCCATCCAGCAGGCATAGCCTTAAAATCAAATTGTTGTCCTGGTTTTTGAGTATCTACAAGCTCTTTCTGAACTGCTTTTCTCCTCAGCACAGCACTTCCCTAATAAGTGCTAACCTCAAGTTAACAATCTCCCTTCTGTGACCTTAATTAGTTGATTAGTACCCTGGAGCCAGCTTGTGCTGCTGCCTGAAATAGACAAGACTTTAATCAGTTACCCGCTGAAGGCTTTTGTCTCCAGAATGCTAGGCTAGGCAAACAGACGGGGCTAGAACATTCCTCTCAATGTGTGTTCCCCATTGTCTGCCTGTTTACTCATTTGTAATCCCTTCCTCTCCAATGAATAGGGTGACCATACGTCCCGTTTTGAATGGGACAGTCCCATTATTTTAGCATTTTTCAACCGTCCCGTCGTTTTGATAAAAATCTCAATTTTGTCCCTTTTTTAAACCCGGTGGGAAGGAGGACAGGAAGACAGGAAGGAGGACTGGAGCCGGACTTGCCATTGGAGGCAGCCCGGAAGAGGCCCTATCAGCGTGGCAACTGGAAGCCCAGTTGCCACGTGCAATCCCAGCAGCAGAAGCAGCACCACAGTCCAGGTTCCTGCCTCCTTACCTGATCAGGTACGGGAAGGTTGTGGAAAGAGGGTGCGCGCGCGCATGTGTGTGTGTGTGTGTGCATGCGTGCAGATTACTTGCTCAGCGTAATCGTGCGCACACACACACACACACACACACACTAGGCCAGGGCTTTCCAAACAAAAACACGGAAGTGCCGGTGGCGGTGCTTCAAAAGGGCAGGCTCCGGGGACCCCGAAAATGCCCTCGGTTCTGGCAGGGAGGCAAAAGCCTCCTCCCCGCACGCACACGCTGCCCTGGAGCCAGGGTGGAAATTCTCCCCGCAGAACAGCTGAGCGCCGCTTGGCAACATGCGCATGCACGCAGCCTCCCTGCCTAAACTGAGGGCATTTTCGGGGTCCCCGGAGCCTGCCCTTTCGAAGGCGGGGTTTGCAGGTGGGAGCCAATCGTGTGGGGCGGGGGCGGGGTTTGCAGGCGGGAGCCAATTGCATGGACTGGGGGGCGGGGTTTGGAGGCCGGCATGGTGGCATAAGACCCTGTCCCGTTTTGCCATCCCCAAAGTCCCGTTTTCGTCTGAAGGAAATATGGTCAGCCTACCAATGAATGTAAATACAAATACTGAACAGTGTGTCCTTCTTTTCTCCTCATTCTCCCCACCTCCTTTCCAGTTGTCCGTGTCCTCCTTTGCCTGTTCAAATATCTGGCAATCCTAGGACTAATATGTATTCTGATATTATGTCATCTATGTTTAATCAGTATAAATATTTTTAAATTGTAATTTCAGAATGTTGTAAGCTGCCCTCTGAAAACTCTGTTTTAGGGGTGGCAAACTTTTTAAAACAAACAAGTAAATATAATTAGTGAATGTGGTTAACAAATGATATGGAAATACACAGTTGGCCCCTAACTGGATCAACCATGGAAATTAGTCCTCATTTGGGTCCATGGCAGTGACTGTCTTCCCCAAATTTCATATTAAAAAACAACAACTCCTTACTCTGTCAGTCTTGTATTCAATGTCCCAATTGGTGTAGTATCAAACCAGGCCATTTCTTGGTGAAGAACAGCAAAAAAGAACTTGTCACGTATCCTTGCTGTTTGCCTTGCAGAAACAGTCACAAAGGTCCAGATTTGAATAAAACTACAGATCAGTACGGCAAAGCCAATTCCAACATAGTAGTATGCGTGCCTGTTGAAGACATGAAGAGTCAATAAACTTGTTAATAATTTATTTCTATAATTTCAGCCCCAAAGGCCCAAATATAGTTCTCCAATGTTAAAAAAATGAAGTATATTCTTGTGGACATATAGCTATATGGGAGAAAGGAAACCAATTTGAACACTCCAAAAGACTTGCTAATAGTCATACAAACAATTCTATGCAGACACTTGGTGAGAGTGGATATAAAATCAAGCATTTTATTATATAACAAAAGAACAATATTAAACTGGCATATATAATAAAATAGCAGATTCAATGTAATTCAATATTAAATAAGCAACCATAAAGACAGTCAGATATAAACCAGTTACAGATAGGAAGAGGAGCAAATGTGGCTCTATTAGTAAACGGTACAGGTACGTACATGGCCATTTGATTTTCTATATCTGAAGCAGCTTGAGGATATGCTGAGTTATTCATTTCTGCACTTCCTATAAGGAAGAGGACAACAACAGTAGTATCAGAAGATAAGTTATAGATCTCAGACAGCAATGCTGGGAGTTGAAGTCCACACATCTTAAAGATCCCAAGGTTGAGAAACACTGCTCTAGAGTCCTAGAATGTCCTAGAAAGATAATCCTTATTTATTAAAGATAAATTGCTATTCTTTCTAATTTTTAGATCTGATCTCAAAATCTGGTTTTTCAGGTATTTTAATACCAGATTGCAAACTGACTGACATGCGCAATAACAAAACTTCCAGATTCTTGATGATTACATGGATATGTCCACATCAGTTTTTTTTTCTTTGTTTGGCAAAATCACAAAAGTGATTGGTACTGCCTTCCTTTAGGATGCTTTTCCAATTTTCCAGTTTAGCTCACAGCCTTAGAATTGCATGATAATTTCTTATCCTAATTAGGTCCAACACTATCCAGCTTTTCTGTGATCAAGGAAGGTTAGCTAGGTATGGCCACCTATTACCGAGTTCCCTAAAATACACTTTATAAAGGCTTATTTATGTTCAAGTAAAGATTAATTAATTAATTAATTAATTAGGGGTGTGGTGGCTCAGTGGGTAATACGCCAGGCTTGTTGATCAGAAGATTGCAAGTTCGGAGGTTTGAATCCCTAGCCCTGCGTGCGGAGTGAGCTCCCGCACTAGCTCCAGCTCTTGCCAACCTAGCAATTCGAAAGCATGCAAATGCAAGTAGATGAATAGGTACCACTTCGGTGGGTTGGTAACAGCGTTCTGCGCGCGTCATGCGGCCACATGACCGTGGAAGCGTCTTCGGACAACGCTGGCTCTTCGGCTAACAAACGGAGATGAGCACCGGCCCCTAGAGTCGGACACGACTGCACAAATGTGCGGGGGGAACCTTTACTTAAAGATTAATTAGCAGCAAGGTGGATGGATTCAGTTATAGGGGCAATGAGTGTGCCATTGGGAGACTTGGAAGAACAGGTTAGGGATAGATTGTCATGGAGAAAATCTATCTATGTGGTTTCTAGGAGTTGAAAATGACTTGATGGCACAGAATCAATCAACCAAAGAATTTCTCTTATTAAATACTGACCATCTGGAGAAATGTTTTTACTTATTACATTTCAACAAGATCAATATTGTTCATTAGTATTCAAAGTCTTAGTTCTTCCAGTGTTCTCAGCCAATGGATTCACATACTGCACTAGGCATTTAATAAGCCACAACTGACTGGTTTGGTGCCATATCCTAATCCAATATATTATTGTTTAGTGTGATGGGCAGCTCTTACCTGTAGACACATTAAAACTAGTTGCTACAAAGCTGTTTGTCATATGGCCAAAGATAATGATGATAATTGGTTGTCCAATTCCCGTTGCAGCAGCTGCGATGGATCCCACAATCAATAAAATGATATCTAGAGCATTTGCAAAACTAAACTAAATGGATAAAGAAAAATATAAATGAAATGGTGACTGGAGGCTCCAGAGAGCTTTACAGATAAGACTGTCTCATTGATGACAATTATCTGGGTAAGTCCTACTGTATATTGTACCCAGTTTTCATTTTTGGAAGCCAAATTACAAAGAATTTACTTGCTCACCTTTTACCTCTAAGCCCAGCTGGATTCTGGACCCTGGCCAGTCTTGTTTCCAGATTTGTCACCCAGTGACTGAATAATTTTTAACAGGTTTGTATGACCGTTAGACAGAATTTACACATTATTCTTATTTGACCAACTTAATGGATATACTCAAATAGTTGCCAACTGTCATTGCATTGGTAGGCAATCTGGTTCTGAAGATGCCTAATTTGATATCCAACATATTCCCTTCCCCATCCCATTTCATTTTTAAAGGTTCTTTAGATTAAAAAAGGGGGAAATGGACAAGTTGCGGATGAAAATGTCAGTGTTTGGTATCATTTTTATTTACCAGAATGCTTCAAGGCCCCCTGTATGTATTTGCAGGGGGGAAATTGTAACTTATTGCTTTGTTTTGAAATGTGTGCATCAGCCTGAAATTTTAAGCATGCTAGAAAAAGATATTTCAGTCAAAGATTTGCAAAGCATTCTGCAATTAAGTAACCATTTGCCTCATCTGGGTTAAAAAAACTTATATTCTAAACTGACCCGCTCCCCTATTTCAAAAATAAACAAATAAAAGGGAACCGACATCAATATGATTACACACTAACCAGTTCAAAAAATCCAACCATCTGCTTCTCTTTCTTCTTAATGGTCTCATTTTTCTTTCTAAAAAGATTTAAGCAGGAGAGTAAGTCAACAGAAGTAATTTGTAGCAAATTAAACATGGAAGTGCTTAAGTTAAACTTACATTTTCTTGTTCTTTAAAAGGCCCTTTTGTGTAGTAGTTTCATCCAGCTGGAAAGCAGGATTGTCACAGCCATTGCTTGGAATCTCTGATGGGAAAGCAGAATAGAATTAGCATCGTGCTAATACATCTATCTATCTATACAAAATTAAACATGGAAAAATAACTGCTTATGGTATTTAATTCCAAAAAGTCTAGAATTGGCATGCTTATGAAGCAACCCATTAAGAAAGTAAACATTTTAAAAATGCATTGCTATACAACAAATATTAGCAAGGCAAAAATAATTGGCTTTCTTTTACCAAATATATCCTTCGTCATTATAACATTTTCATATGTAACTTTAAAAAGATGCTTTTATAGGA
Organism: Charina bottae; assembly: GCA_023362775.1. Classification (NCBI taxonomy): domain Eukaryota; kingdom Metazoa; phylum Chordata; class Lepidosauria; order Squamata; family Charinaidae; genus Charina; species Charina bottae. The sequence continues at coordinate 34,502,756 of JALMGJ010000007.1, forward strand.
AATTGTTCACACATAATGCAAAAATGACACCATTCCTGATGATGTTTCCATTTAACAACTATTTGAATGTACACTAGAGTTGAATAAGATGCTTTAATTTCAAATTACTGTTTTTCACACCTTCAAAAATGCTCTAATGTTTCTCTTACGAAGTGTGAACTATAGGCCAAAGGCTTCATAATATAAAACACAGCTGTTTATCACCCAATAGTTTAAAACAGGACTTTAATCTGTTAATGGAATAATACAAGATCTGAAATTAGTTCTTCTTCAAGAGTTTCTTAGGGTGAATTTCAGAGGACTCTCTCCTATCCCATGTCCAAGTTATGGACATTATCTTATCATTGTGGTACTCTGTTCTAAAAGGAAAAAAAAAACCTTTTAATCAGGGATAAGAAAGATCACTGCATTTTCTGAAGCATTCTAAACCCAAAAGAGATAACAGTTTGCTTGAATAGTGATCAGTTATAACACAATGATATTTTTAATATGGGGTGGCCTAGAAAAGGGTGTCTAAATATAAATAAATTATTAGAAATATCAGAGTTTACCAAGTCTAGAAACATCATTCACTGTGTAACTTCCAAAATGATCCTTCATTGATTTGTTCTCTGGCCCAATTTCAGTCGAAGGACCAAATCAGGTTCAAAAAAATCTACATCAAAATAAACCACATTTCAGAAATAATATAGTCATTTTCAAATTCACATCACGCACTTTTATTAAGATGATCTTCTTAATCTTGGCATTTAGTCAAAATACCATCTCCCAACCCAAATCCTCAAAAGTTTTGAGATCAACTTAATTCAATTACTTCCCGTCAGGCTTCCCTGTCATAAAATAGTGGTTAAAAAGTATACAGTCTTCAGCATATTCTCAAGGTCCTCCAGAAATTCATCTCACTTCTGTTCATGTCAACTTCATCTTGAGACAAGGACATTCAATGGACAGTTCATACCCCATTGATATGCATGTAGTCTTGTATACTCCATATTTTTGTCTCAGCAAAGCATCATCTGACTAGTTTGGTTAACCTTTGAAAATGGTATTTCCCCATCTGTAAAGCAGGAGGTGGCAACCTGAGATCCCCAAGCCTACACGGGATCCTGTCCCCTATGGTGCCCCCTCCGACTGTAGGTAACTTCTGGAAACTGGTGGGCCAATTTCCTGCCAGTTTGAGAGTGAAAAGGGTTTAAAACTAGTGTAAGCTTCCAGATATGTAAGCCTCAGTGAAAACAATAACAAAGAAAACCCTCAAGCCTTTCTCCATCAGTCCTCAGTCCCTAAAATGTTGCTCACCTGTGATTTACAGTGATAAACTTTATTTTTGTCACATAAATACAGAGATACAGAAGGACGTAAACTTCAGCAACCTGTATTTTCCTTCTTTGTTGTCCAAAATCCAGGGCTGTTTCACCAGTTGTTTCAGTTAAATATATAAATCACAGTTATTTATGGTTTATATATTTAAACAAGTATAAAATGTATAGGGATTCTCTTAAATAGGATTGTTCACATAATACTTTAAATAGAGACCATAACCTCATTTCCCATCTGTAACCAATTTCCTCTCTTGTTCAAGGGATTATCATTGTGGTCCACAGCAACTATCAACTCTGCAAACAAAGTAGTGCAGAGAAATTTATAATCTGAGGTGCTTAGATGAGTGGGAGAGTCAGTTTGGTGTAGTGGTTAAGGCATCAGTCTAGAAGCCAGGAGACGGTAAATTCTAATCCTGCCTTAGGCACAAAGCCAGCTGGGTGACCTTGGGCCAGTCCCTCTCTCTCAGCCCTAGGAAGCAAGCAGTGCAAACCACTTCTGAAATTTTGCCAAGAGAACTGCAGGGACTTGTCCAGGCAATCACCAGGAGTCAATGCTGACGCAAAGACATAGATAGACAGACAGACAACAGACAGTAGAATTTCCATTCTCAAGAGCAGAAAAGGAGAAGGGGTCTAATAATCTTTATTTTAAATACATTCACACCTCTATATTGGAATGAATGGACACCCAACAGGCTTATACTCATCTTCAAGCTATTTAGATATATATTCCTTTTACTCCTTACAATGTAATCTTAAAATATGAGCCTTCCAGATGCTGAGCATTGAGCACCAAAATCCCAACCAGTATGGCATTGGCTGAGTTGGCTGGGGCTTATCCATCTTGCAGTACAATACAGGTTGGGGGTGGGCATTATCCTCCTTAATTGGGCACACACCTCACTGAATCCTGAGTTGAATCTTTCTTCTAAGTAGACACAAATAGGCCTGCCACATTTGTGGACTACAAGGCTGTAGTCCAGCTTTCTCCAACCCCATGATTTCCTGATATACCGGATTACAACTCCCATTATCTCCCAGCAAGTATAGATTGAGGATTGTGGGATAATTACCAAAACACCAGATTGGGGAAAGCAACAGTAGGTAAACCCCACACAAACACCCGCACGTTTAGGGGAGTACCTGATCCACAGAGCGGGCCCAAGGCTCCTAGAAAGCGAAACGCTTTCGCCCTTCGGCGGCTCAGAAAGTTATCAAAGTGGGCCAGTGTGAGGGAGAAATGGATGGCTCAAAGTCGTCCTTCGATGACCAGCGAGGAGAAGGAGCCGAGGAGTGCCATATCCTAGCCGAATTTCCCTCTTTTCCACAACCATTCGCGGGGGCAGGATCCCTTATCAAGCCGGCTTCCCATCCTCACCCACCACCACCCCGTTCTCAAATTTCAACTCTGCATCTGCTCACCTACGATCTTCTGAGGAAACGCACGCGGGACAGTTCAGCTAAAACCTCCAAGTAACGTAAGCCGCCGAGGACCCTCCTTCTGCCTCGAGAGACAGCTCGCGAATGCCTTCGCCTGGGCGACGGGATGGCTTTAGGCGCCTACCTTTCGCCAGGCAAGGTTGGTGCAAGGTTCGCTCGGAGCTTTTCGGGAGACACGCCCAGAGAGATCAACCTCTTTCCCCGAGGCCGGGTTTCAATAAGGGGCCAATTGCTGCTTGACTTCAAAAGTAGCCCTCCCGCTTCACAGCCTTTCCTAAGGTCAGAGGGAGAAACCACCTTCCTTCTCCGTCTTGGTGCCCTCTGCCTGCATTGCCGTCCACCCGACAGCATTTACACCACTCTCTTTTAAAACAAAACCCCATGTATAGGAGCAGCTGCCCGTAAAGAAACAGACTATTTGGGAAATGTAGTTTAACTTATAACTTCAGCAGTAATTAACTATCTGCTGCAGGGTTTTTTCTTCCTTAACTCCGCTAAGAGGTGAAAGCTTGATCCTTTCTGGATCATATCAAACAATCTCCCCATGCTATAATGGCCATTCAATGAAGGGATATATCATTTTTATATGGATAAATCCAACTATTTTCATTCTGGCTTATTTTCTGTTAAGTGTGTTTAGGACTAAAGGACTGGCTTCTGGATTTGATCAGTGTCAGGGAATCTCATAAATAATGGTCTATAAATGCTGCCCATTTTAAGGAACATTTGCTTGTCCCTTACCAAATGCTGCTGAGTCTCATTTGTCAGTTTTCAAAAGCTGAAATAAGTACAACCAGTGTCAAATGCTACCTTTAAATGTTCATGGATTATTAAGACCATATTTGATTATTAAGGCCATATCTGGTCAATAGGAGAGACTCACTTTTCAACTACACCATTGATGAAAGAAATGACATACCCACAGAATTACTCTGAGCAGCGTCAATTGTGACACTTTAACCCTTCCTACTTGGATCATCATCTGTGATTTCATAGGAAATCAATGTTTGTGGTTGTTGTTGAAATAGCATCTGTTTCCTTGTTCTGAGAAAGATTTGCATTATTTTGGGATTTGCTAAACAAAAATGACAAGGAGCATTCCCTCACTTCTGCTATCAGCTGGAAGATTAAGAGCCTATAGGACACTGCATCTCCTCTTCTTCAGAAGTCCATAATTAAAACAGTGTAAAAGCTTGAACACTTCCAGCATTCAGAGCAGAGCTTTCCAAACTTTTCATGTTGGTGACACACTTTTTAGACATGCATCATTTCGCGACACACTCTTACAGCAGGGCATCATTTCGCAACACACTCTTACAGCAGGGCACAAGGCAGGCACTAGGACCTGCACGGAATCACAGCAGGTTTGGAGGCAGCAAGGCACAAGGCAGGCACTAGGACTTGCATGGAATCATGGCAGGGCAGGTTTGGAGGCAGCAAGGCACAAGGCAGGCAGTAGGACCTGCGTGGAATCCTGGCAGGGCTCAGAGGCAGCAGCAGCCACGACACACCCAGACACTGCAGCCGACACACTAAAGTGTCCCGACACACAGTTTGGAAAGCTCTGATTCAGAGACAGCAGCTAATATCACCCTTTTGTTTTCAGCTCTTGGAACTCAGGTAACCCCACCTCCTGCTATAGTATAGTATAGAACAAATTCAGAGTAACCATTTAAAATCATCCCCAACTGCACAATGCACACCCATCACACTGTTCTCTTTTAGAGGAAGGAAAATTATGCAAAGAAAAAAGAAAGAAGTAAGCCAGTGAAATTAAGACATGTGGTTAAAAAAAACGATAAAGGAATATTGCTCTGCTTTTTTGTCATTTATGTATAGTTTGCAGTCATTCACTCCATTTTCCATCAAACACAGTTACACAGTTACTTTTGAACTGTGGTGTTGGAGGAAAATTCTGAGAGTGCCTTGGACTGCAAGAAGATCAAACCAGTCCATACTCCAGGAAATCAAGCCAGACTGCTCACTTGAGGGAATGATATTAAAGGCAAAACTGAAGTACTTTGGCCACATCATGAGAAGACAGGATACCCTGGAGAAGATGCTGATGCTGGGGAAAGTGGAAGGCAAAAGGAAGAGGGGCCGACCAAGGGCAAGATGGACGGATGATATTCTGGAGGTGATGGACTCAACCGTGGGGGAGCTGGGGATGGCAACGGCCAACAGGAAGCTCTGGCGTGGGCTGGTCCATGAAGTCACGAAGAGTCGGAAGCGACTGAACAAATAAACAACAACACAGTTACCTGGTCTTTGATTCATTCATTTTCAGATCCATGCTTCTCTTTGGACCACACAATTTATCTAAGATTCACTTGAAATCATTCGGGTTTTCAGCCAACAATATATAAAAAATATATGTGCATTCATGTCCCCCATCAACACACCTTTAATAGTATTCCTTATATATGTATTCATAAATACATTAAGCAAGCAAGGGGCATCACACATCTTTGTTTTACTCCCTGCTCAGTGTTGAATCATTTGCAAAGCATTCCATTATTCTAGACTTATTGCACTCAGCAACCAATCTTTCCCTCCATACTTGTGCCAAAATATCCATAATTCAAGCCTATTTATTTTATCATACCCTTTCTCTAAATCAAGACATGTACCACAAACTACCTTTCTCATATTAATACGTATCTCGGTGGCTTACTTAAGAGCAGAAGTCTGATCCCTGCTCTGCATTTCCCAAATGTTGCTTATTGTCACCTTTTGTCCCCTTTCCATCAGAATTCCGTCAAACACCTGCTCAACCACACTTCACAATCTACTCCCCCCAAGCAAACCACTCCGTAATTTAACATGTCATCTGTGCCTGCAGATGTAGCATTTTATCACATTCTCATATCTTTTATGACTTACTTTTTCCCTCACTGTTGCTTGGCAATGAAATCTCATGCGGGTGCAGTCAAGTAATCTTCAATCAAGTAGCACTGACTACTGTTCCTACTGAACCCCAAGGCAATTCCTCTCCCTTGGAAGGCAGAACTGTACATGCCAGAGGCTGTCCTGCACTTTGTAGTTAGCCTATTGCTGCCCAGAATGGATGAAGATCTTTTCCCATTGCCAATGTTGAGTAAGATTGGTGTCACTTTGTGTTTTGCCTCAAGCAACAAATGTCTATGCGCAGTTAAGGATTGCTTTCATTACTGAACAATTGAGATTGCCACTCCTCATGAGACCTTTAGTCACATTAAGAACAATGTAGAACAGAGAGTTCCACCAGGTACACCTTGTCATTTCTCTAGAACACTGATTCTTGAACAGCTGTACTAGCTGAAAGTTGTCTTTCATCAGATATGTAAAAAAGTAGATTAAGAAGAAATATGAAGAAATCACTGGAATTATGTATACATTATTAAGGCTAACTATTAATAATTAAAAAATAAAAAATTAAATTAAAAATGTTAGGAAATTCCATTGTCCATCTGCAGTAAAAAAAAATGAACAAGACTAAACGATGTTCTTTAGAACCAAGTATACCCCATATTTTTTAATTTTTTAATTTTTAAAATAAATTTTTAATTTTAAGGGGCGTGGTGGCTCAGCGGGTAAGACGCCAGGCTTGTCGATCGGAAGATCGCAAGTTCGGAGGTTCGAATCCCTAGCCCCGCGTGACAGACTGAGCTCCCGCACTAGCCCCAGCTCTTGCCAACCTAGCAGTTTGAAAGCATGCAAATGCAAGTAGATAAATAGGTACCACTTCGGTGGGTAGGTAACAGCATTCCACGCGCGTCATGCGGCCACATGACCGTGGAAGCATCTTCGGACAGCGCTGGTTCTTCGGCTAACAAACGGAGATGAGCACCGGCCCCTAGAGTCGGACATGACTGTACAAATGTGCGGGGGGATCCTTTACCTTTTATTAAGGCTGCAATCATGTCCAAACCACTTTCCCCCCTTTACTTCAGAGTAAAAACATACAGGATTAGGTGGCCCCAACTACAGGGAAAATGTGAACACCTTTCTCTCTCCACCTAAATTTTCTTGTTCTTCTACTAAAACTACTACTGGTTATTTGCATACACTGGGATATTCAAGAATCCTGGAAAAAAAGTCACACATACAAAACATTAAGGAAAGTTTTGATTGAACATTATACTTTATCCTTGTTAGCCATTATCGTAATGTAGGATTAGAAATAAAGAGTTGAAGGAAGCTGATTTCTGGTAAACCCTGAGGAAATTTCCTAAAAGTAAGAACTGTGTTGGGAGGAAGTAAACTCTTGTTCATTGAAATAAGTGGACAGTTATTTGTACAATAGTTGAAGATTGCTTGATGCTACTTGGCTCTGCACCCTCATAAGATTTCAGTGCCAAGCAACAGTGAGGGAAAACGATTCCATACCTGAGCAGAAGATTGGAGAGAAAGAACTATAAAGATGTTCCAATAATGAAGTTACATTCTTTGGAATTGACCAAGTCCAGGCAGGATTAGTTTTAGCATGGTTAGTGCATGCTAAATAAATTAACCAGTTGCAGGTTATTATTTAACTTGGTTCTGAAAAACTAGCAAGTACACATTAATTGACCTTGAGGAGATGTATACATTGCACAGACTTTAGGAAAGGTTTTAACTGGTAAAATAAAGGAATCTGTAACTCTCAGGTCACAGAAGTTCATATTTCAGAGCAAGACATGCTCGGCAACTTTGACTTAGGTCAATAAAGTTTACTTTATACTATAAAAGGAGAGGAGAAGAAACACCTTATACCTAGTCTAAGCAATTCAATTCAATTTATTACAGTCATAGACCAGTACAAATAAAAATACGCCATATGTACCCAATAAAAGTTCTCAGCTATAATAAAAGAAGTAAAATCCGTATCTAAAATTAGTTTAGCAAGATACTTAACATTTGTATATAAAATCAAGAAGACAGCCTATTTTACATTATGTTGAGTTCCATATATTGTGGCATCCTATGGTTATTAATTATTAACTATTAAAATTAAGTGTTAATATCAAAGTTTTAAATGTATAGTTATAAAAGAAAGTAAAATATTTACGGTGAGTTTTTCATTAAGTTACGTCGGCTCTTTAGCGCTGCTGCACAGAATCTTGCTACCTGCGCTGTGACTGTAATCCACTCATCTTTGAGCAAAATCTGAAGATATTCGGTTTCAGAACGGCCCGGATACGTAATAATCATCGAGGAAATAAATTTTCTTCGAATATCTCTGTAGAATGAACATTGTAGAAGGATATGACCAGTAGTTTCTATCTCTCCAGAATTACAAGGACAAAGCCTTTTTTCCAATGGAATTTTTTTATATTTGCCGTCCAAGACGGTTGAGGGGAGGACATGGCATCATGCAAGTGAGAAGGCTTTCCGGTGGTTCAATGTCTCTAGCTGGCTGAGATATCTCGCAGAGGTAACAGTATATCTAGTAGAGTCTGGAGCCAAAAATGTCGGGGCTTTCTCTAGATCTGCTTGCCTCTCCGTGTCCTCTACCCTTTGTCTCAGGCTTTGTTTTGCCTTGTCGTAGCCCAGCTCTAGTATTGAAAACGGAGAAATTCAAAGTCTAAGCAATTATTAGAAAGACGGAGAAATTAGAAAGTCTAAGCAATTAAGTGGTACAGAGTTCTGAACACTTTTCTCCCATTAAGATTATAATAATAATTCACTATTATTATAATAGTGAAATCTTTTAAATTTGACTTGATTGATGGCAGTTTTAATCATATTTACTCAGATATAAATCCCACTGACTTGAATATCTCTTGTAGTGAGATAATATAAGATTGTGTTTTTAGGCATAATCACAAAAACAGATATATCAAAATAATTATTATAGATACAGCAAGACTGTTTTCACAATTGTACAAATTATAATTATGGTACAATCAGTTTGGGAAGATTCGGAATGCTATATCTAGATCAGACTGAATTTATCATGGCTGGCCAGACTACAGTGATTATTATCATCTCTCAGATAATAATTGATGTATGACCAATCCTCTAGCCATTGCAGCACACCTGTGGTCACATGATTACGATCCAGGTACTTGCAGGGAACCACAGACACGTGATCGCCATTTGTGAACTTCCCACAAGCAAAGTCAATGGGGAAGCGGTCAGGGAAGGTCACAAGTCACTCTGGTAAGTTCCCCTGGCTTTCCTGCACTCGCGCAGTGCCATGCCCTCCACCCTACGTCCTTACTGTGCTCACATGATGCTGCAGCACATCCCTCCCCCGGCCTCCCCCAACATGCGCATGGCCTGCACCGAGTCTCCCAGGGCCTCCCCCGGTCTCCCCCACCTCCCACAGCACCCCCACGCTCCTTACCTGGGACTCCCACAGCTTCCCGCTTAACGACCCATGCATCTTGGGGTTACAATGACAACCAGGACTTCTGGGATTGTTGTTGCTAAATGATGTGGTCACATAACGTTGTGCTTTATGACCGCATCGCATAGCGATGGCAATCCTGGTCCCAGCTGCCGTCATAACCTGAGGACTACCTGTAATCATTCTCCACTAATTCTCCCTGTCTTTCATTATCAACTATCAAATGAATTATGCTTTTAGGTTCATTCTTTTGCCATGTCGGCACATGAATAGATTTATGCTTAAACTGCATATTTGAAAGACAGACTTTTTTCTAAGCAGATACTCACCAAATAGTCATCATTCTCATTCATTCTGCAACTTCCTGATTTTCATTCTCAACCATCCATTCAAATTACCTGACAAAATAATACCTCTCCCCCAGTCACCTTTATTCTCAATGTTGCATAATTTTTCCCCAAACTCATCTATGGATCTTTCATTGTCACAATTCATAGGAATGTTGTTGTGGTTGTTGTTGTTGTTGTTGTTGTTGTTGTTGTTGTTATGCCACCTTATTTTCTACAACTCTAGGCTGCATACATAGTGCTCCCACCTCCTATTGTCCTTCAACAACGATTCTATGAGGTGGGTTGAGTTGAGAGACAGTGGCTGGCCCAAAGTCACCCAGCCAGCTTTTAATTATCATCAACTTACAAAATTCTATTTTTATGTGTAGTCAACAGAATGCATTTCAAGAACAATTGCATATGTGTATTGATTCAAAATTCCAAGATTATTATCCCTGTAGTATACCTGTCAATCCAAGCACAAACTACTTAATTAATTAATATATTAATTCTCAGTTGATAAACCCTGCCTTGTCACAAAGGCAAACAGGATGGTATTTGTTTCTTAAGTGGAGTTAGTACAGATTGGCTTTATTGTCCTCCCATTCTAGGGAGGATGCATACTCAGGTTAGTAAAGGTTAATACATAAGAGGGTAAGCAAATCAAAACAGATATTCTCATAACCCCACAAGATAAACCACCTTCACTCAGATCTACATTTCTTTTTCTTTTTCATTTCATTAATTCATGTTCTTGACTATATACTCCTCTTACATGCCAAGTTGCAATCTTCCATATGCCATGGTAGTCAACAGATGGCCCCATAAATATTGCCCTCCACTGCCCATCATGGTGTTGGTTAACTGAGGTGTTTACATAATGCTTTTTAATAAAATAAAGAGTAGGCTCATTTACCAGTCTCAGTCATTTCCATGTCACAGGCAGTGTTCTCTGCTTATGGTAAGGATATGATATCAGTCAGTTTTGGCACATTTGGGCCATCACACCACAAGTATAACTAAAGCCCAATTTTACCCCATGCTTGCTGATACTATCCTATACAATCTAGGATCTCTAACCCAGAGACAATATGCGTCCCATGAATAGGAGGTACGAGCAGTCTCAGGATACATCCTTGCCAGTTTAGTAATATTTAAGTGCAGATGCACTTTTGTGGACTATGTTATTATAAAGGTAAAGGTAAAGGTTTCCCCTGCACAGTCGCTAAATAAACCAATTTTCAAAAGGGTTTTTTGTTATTTCATTCTGGAAATCATTACCTTTTTGTAGTGGGAGATACTAGTAAGAAGGGAAGAATATTACCTTTCTGGCATATTACTAGCACCTAGAGATCTCCTTCCGTGATCACTGAAAGTAAAACACCAGGCAAAGTACTACTGGTGTTTTAAGATGAGGATGACGATTATTTATATTGTGCTTAAACACTAAGTGCAGGACAGAAAACAGCTGTATAGCTCCCACTCGATGATTTTCTAAAAGGCATTGAAAATGTGGCTATTCTCCCAGGCCTTGGGGCAAGCTAGTGGGAAGCCCTTGTAAGACTTTGTCTGTGGTTTTGTCTGGCTTTTCTGGAGGCATCACATTTATCTAAAATCAGAATGTTTCTTCTGTTTGAAATGACTAACACAAAATGAGTGACAAAGCAGAAAAACTCTTTTTACATGTTATGATCACATTGCATTCAAAGAAGTTCCTCTTCAATGGCTTTCTGCATTCTTGCTTCTTGTAGAGCAGCAGAGAAACTTGACATACCTGTATTACAGCACCACCATTTTTCTTTCTCCCTCTTTACATGGCTAAGCTCTTCCCAATGATTCTACCTAGATGAATCAAGGCTTGCTTTGATTTGGACCGGGAACTGGGGATTTTAAGGGGATATGATTATTCAACTGACATTCAGAAGATTCAAAAGGTATTGAAGTGGTAAATAGCTTTTGCCTTTTAGGATTGACTATCAACCGTAAAGGAAACAGCAGTGAATACGTGTGCTGCAGATTAGCACTTTGTAGAATAGCAATGAAGGCCTGGGAAAAGGCATTCAGATGCCAGGATGTATCTTTACCTACAAAGATCAGAATCATGCAGGCAATGTTTTTCACTGTGACACTCTATAGAGGCAACCATTAGACTTTGAAGAAGCAGGATAGAAAGAGTATTCATGCTTTGTGAACTTTGGTGTTGGAGAAATCTTCTGAGAATACCATGGATATCCAAGAAAACAAGTAAGTGGATGATAGAACAAATCGACCCCTCACTTAAGGCATAAATGACTAGGTTCAAATTATCATCCTTTGAACATATTATATGAAGACCTAGCTCTCTGGAGAAGTCCATAATGCTGGGAGTAGTGGTAGGAAAGACAAGAAGAAGGTGGCCAGCAGCAAGATGGATAGACTGAATTAATTACAAAGGCAAAGGGTGCACCATTGAGAGACTCAAAGGACCAGATTGGGAACAGATCATCCTGCAGAAAATCTATCTATGTGAATGCTATGTGGTCACCAACTTGATGGCATGTAATAAGACAACCAATAATTCAATTCAAAAGCAAATTAATTTCATTTGCTCTGAGATTTCAAATCTGATTTGAAAAAAAGACTCACTCATAGGCTATAAAGAGGGAGGCTTCATAAATTGTGCCAAACAATTATGTAGTTGAGTGAAGCAGCTTCTGAACAGGCAGAATGAAGGCAATATAAGGCATAAGGCTTATTTTTATACAGAGAGAGCATGATAAAGAAAGCAGTGAATTTGGGGACTGGTTTTGGGAAATAAATGTAAGCCAGTTTGGTCTAGTGGTTAAGGCAGGAGATTGAGAGTTCTAGTCCCGCCTCAGGCATGAAAGCCAGCTGGGTGACCTTGGACCAGTCACTCTCTCTCAGCCCTGGGAAGGAGCCAATAGGAAACCAGGAGACTGTGAGTTCTAGTCCCGCCTTAAGCATGAAAGCCGGCTGGATGATCTTGGGCCAGTCACTCTCTCTCAGCCCTGGGAAGGAGCCAATAGGAAACCAGGAGACTGAGTTCTAGTGCCACCTTAGGCATGAAAGCCGGCTGGGTGACCTTGGGCCAGTCGCTCTCTCTCAGCCCAACTCACCTCACAGGGTTGTTGTTGTGGGGAAAATAGGAGGAGGAAGGAGTATTCGGTATGTTCGCCGCCTTGAGTTATTTATAAAAGTAATAAAGGTGGGATAGAAAATAAATTTAAAAATAGAGATATAATCTGAAAATGATAGCCTGAGTAAACCAGCTTTCAGAGGAATAAATTCATTGACTCACTGAATTTCCTGAAGCTTGGACACCTTGCAAACAAGTGTGGTAATAATTAACTGCTAAATTTCTAGAAGTAATTTATTTGTGACTGAAGGAAATGTACAACATTATGTGAGGTTTCAACTGCAAACGTATCTTGTTATTGCACAACTGCACTCTTTTTCTTCCTCCATACCAAGAAGGCTTTTTGTGCAGCACCAGCCACTTGCTCGGTTGCAGCTAATGTGTTTAAGACTGGTTGAAATAAAGAGGGTAGAGGTAGGAAAGAAATCAATTTAATAAATGGATCAGTTTTTAGAAAATGTAGTTGGTATTCTGGATACAGCTTTTTTCTTTGACTACACACTTTCGCACTTGCCCAGCTGACATACAGCGGCTGACACATTCCATAAAATCCACATGGCCTCTTTAACCCAACATCAGTTGGATGCCCAGCTATACTTCTTCAAAGGGAACAGCTTGACAACAAGTCCAGTTGAATTTGGTGTGCCTTTCTTCTGAATAGAGATGCAAAGGATTGCAGAATTAATGGACTTCATGGCATTAAATTTTTTACTGACAATTGCTTTTGTGGTGAATGACACTCAACGTATATGTGGCTTTTTAAAGGCTGCGTCACAAATCTTTAGGGATTATGGTAAAGTAAAATTCTTATACATCACTTGCTGAAAAGGTACTCCTCGACTTACAACCACAATTGGGACTGGAATTTCCATCGTAAGTCATTGCAGTCATAAGTCAAGTCACCGCATGACCAGACCCGATTTTACGACCATTTTTACGGCAGTTGTTAAGCGAATCACAGGTAGTTAAGTGAATCACCACGGTTGGTATGCGAATCCAGCTTCCCCAATGGGCATTTTTTGCTGGAAAATGGAAAAAAAATTGCAAAACACGATCACATGACTATGGGATGCTGCAACTGGTTGTAAATACAAGCCGGTTTCCAAGCATCCGAAATGCAATCATGTGACCATGGAGGGTAGTGGTGCAATGTTTTGCGTCGGCTCAGAAGTGCTTTACAGGCCATAAAGCACCATTGAAAACATGATAATGAAATCAGCTAAAGACTGTGGTTGTGGGGAAGTTCCAGCCTTACAACTGATGAAGTGGAATTGCTAAGAGTCCAATAGAGTTAAGTCAGAGTCAGGGCCCTCATGCCAGAAATGTCAAGTAACTGTCCACATACAGTAACAGCCGGTGACTAGGACATCAAGAGACAGGAGAATCTGTGGCTTACTGCAGCTCACTTCTTTTTTTAAGAACTATTCATAATCACAGAACTGGCAGCCATGTATTTTCTCACTTACAGATATTTTATTTCAATTTTATTTTCAAGGTATGTTATCCTTATTTGCCATGAAATGGTTCTTCTACTCAGGTTTATTTATTACAACCAATTCAATGATAGCCATTGTGAAAATATGAAATAATTGGAAGAAAACACAATGTTCTTTCATTGGTCCTGGTCTTGGACCAGTGCAAATTACTTTGCAAACCATCCCAAAATAACTTTTAATGGGTCACAACATTGGTGGAGTAATCAGTTAACTAGACTCTAGACCTAGGTTAATTGATAGGATGAAGGATTCCAAACTGTAAACACTTAAGTAGAGAAAAAGCTAAAGAGATTGTGGAATCTAGCTTGTCTATCACATTAAACCAATATTTTATTTATTTTTATTTACAGTGAACAGAGTCAATGTATAAACATTTTAGTTCTGACTGCAGCATTGGCTCAGCATGATGTGTGAATGAGGATCTTGATTTGTGTGTGGTTTCCTGGTATATTATTGTTTGTTTTTGTCCCATGCCTAAGCCCATAATCAATCCACAGAGGTGCAAAGCAAGAGGTATATTAAAAAGGAGATAAAACTTATCAGGAATTGACCAATCACACTACATATGCTGTCCTTAAGGTAAGTTCTTCTTCTGGCTAGCTTTTAAGTCAATCAACTATGGTTAAACCACAGCTTAGCTTAGTGTGAGAACACTTAGCAACCAATGCTCTTGGGCTCTCGCCTAGTCCAGGGGTCAGCAACCTTTTTGACACCAGGGACCACTTCCATTAGAATTTTTTTTCCAAGGACCGGGGGGCGGGGTTTGTGGGTGGCAGCCAATTGGACGGATGGGGGGCGGGGTTTGTGGGTGGCAGCCAATCAGATGGACGGGGGCGGGGTTTGCAGGCCTTCTGCTTCATGTAGCATTTTTTCCTGGCACCGAGAGCATTTTTGGGGTCCCCGGAGCCTGCCCTTTCGAAGGGGCACCCCGGGGGGGCATGGGGCAGACTTTGCCTCCCCCCACTTTTGCTCCCTGTAGTTTTATCGGCCCCTACCGGGTAGCTCGGATGCACCTCTGCTTCCCTGCCGCACAGCTGATCGGCGTGGAGATTTTCCACCTTGGGGCGCCCCCGCACCATCACTTTTTGCGGTGATCTGAGGCTTTTTCACCTCACGACCGTAGCTTTTCTAGGCAGAGTGCCACTGTTGCAAGGCTGCGACAGGTTGCTGACCCCTGGCCTAGTCCATTAAAAAAAGGAAACTATAATGAAATGTCTGAAAAATTATATAGGAACACCTAATATTATGGGATTGGATACTATTTTTATTTTCTGATTTTCAAAAGTTCCACTTTTATTGTGGTGTTTTAAATTCACATTCTGTTTTGATGTAAAGAAAAATCCTTAATAAAGCAGCATATTCTTGTTTCTGTCCAGAACAGAAGGCTAACTACTATCATATTTGAGAATTTCAGTGATTACAAATGGTACTGACAGTCGTTCAACACTTCCTATTAATCACTTCATCAGCAGGAGCTAAAATAAACCAACATTACTGTATTTACTAAAAAGGCAGATTAGATTTCACCTCAATAATTTAATTTTAAAATAGGATGGTTGACTTGCTGAGAATGTGATAACAGAGGCAGATGAGAGGGTTCCCCCCCCCCATCTAATCTTCCTTTTGGGGGTGGGCTGTTATAAATTCCGGGTCATTTACTTACAGATACAGACATTATTTACAAAAAATCTACATTCTGCAGTTTGAGAAACTGAACTGACTTGTTTTTCAGTGTAAACCATACCAATGATGTAACTGAGCCTTAAAACATATATGTTAATTGGAAGGTCAGTGTTACTTTCCTTCATAAATCTATCTTTTATCTGTCACAAAGATGAAATAACCTGTACAGATTTTTGTAATACTTCCTTTTAAATCTTGAAGAATCTTTTCAAGATTCTTCAGGGCATAACAGGCTTTTATACAGATTTCGGGTAATAGGCACAATATTTCTAAGTGGTCACATATTACATGTGTCATGGGAAAAAAATATGAGAGAGAGAAAGAATAAGAACACCACAGGGAAGTTGGTGTAGACCTGATCTGTATTTGCATATACATTGACAGATAATACAAACATTTTGTTTTGTATTTGTTTAACAATGTCTACCATTGTTAAAAAAAAGGCTTTGTATGCTGAAATCCAGACAAGAGCTCCAGCCCAAGTAAGAACAGTATTTTAGCATCAATAACTAAAGAATAAGGGACGCGGTGGCTCAGCAGGTTAAACTGCTGAAGCTGTAGGCTGCCGATCAGAAGGTCGGCAGTTTGAACCCCGTGCAACGAGGTGAGCTCTCGTTGCTAGTCCCAGCTCCTGTCAACCCAACAGTTCGAAAGCTTTGCAAGTAGATAAATGGGTACCACCTTAAGTGGGCTAATTTGCTGGTGTCCTGTCGGGAAGTCAGTACCACCGGAGGAGAGGATCGGAGGAAGATCGAATGGCGGCAGTGACGACGGACCCGGATGCAACATCTACAGGACGTCAGCAGCTCGCTCAAGGCATCCTGGGAATTGTAGTCCAGAGCCTGGAAGAGTCGGTTCCCTTACCCACTCCCCTCACGCATGGTTAAATGGTGAATTGTATAATTGATGTATATATATGGTTGTAAGCCGCCTAGAGTCCTCCATTAGGGAGGGGATAGGCGGGGTATAAATATCACAATAATAATAATAATAATAATAATAATGAATACAACAGAATTGCATAACAACTTCCTATAAATTATTCATTCTCCTTAGCAGAAGG
Source organism: Charina bottae (assembly GCA_023362775.1). Lineage (NCBI taxonomy): Eukaryota > Metazoa > Chordata > Lepidosauria > Squamata > Charinaidae > Charina > Charina bottae. The sequence continues at coordinate 34,519,538 of JALMGJ010000007.1, forward strand.
AACTTTTGCAAGGATCAGTTGTCCTGATCTATAATCAAAGTCCTAATGTGTGATGATGTTCTCACATCTCAGATACCAGCAAACAGATAAAATTACCTTTTTTAGATATCAGCTATTACCCTTTTTTAAGGGGCGCGGTGGCTCAGCGGGTAAGACGCCAGGCTTGTCGATTGGAAGATCGCAAGTTCAGAGGTTCAAATCCCTAGCCCCGCGTGACGGAGTGAGCTCCCGCACTAGCTCCAGCTCTTGCCAACCTAGCAATTTGAAAGCATGCAAATGCAAGTAGATGAATAGGTACCACTTCGGTGGGTTGGTAACAGCGTTCCGTGCGTGTCATGCGGCCACATGACCATGGAAGCATCTTCGGACAACGCTGGCTCTTCGGCTAACAAATGGAGATGAGCACCGGCCCCTAGAGTCGGACACGACTGCACAACTGTGTGGGGGGAACCTTTACCTTTTTATTACCTTTTTGGGGAAAAATGGGACTGGCTTGAAAACATGTTGCGCATAATCCAACCAAAGTTAAGCAACCCAAGATTTCTCAGTTTAAATGAACAAAAGTTAAGATATAGTAGAGGTGGGTAGCTTGCTTCCCAGGTGATAGATAGTGCCCCATGGTACCTTTGTGTGGAGCATGAAGCTCTTTCTGACCACTGTCACTGGAAATAGGCAACGTGAGTTTCAACACATGAAAACTGTACTGCAAGCCCTTAAATAGGCTCATAAAGTAAAGACTCCTTGGAGTCAAACTCAACTCATGGTGACCTCATAGATGCTACTTGTAATATCCTCTTCTGGGATGTATTTTTTACTTCCTAATCTAGCCTATACTGGTGTTCTCCCATCTGAAAAGTAATGAGGTCTGACTCTAATTAGCTCTTTGAGATCAGCCAAGTTTAAAGCCAACCCCTCACCCCCACCCCATTCCTGAAAAGATCCATGTTTCCATGCATACATATAATTATTGCCAGGGCCATCTTTGGCAAATGCAAATCACTTGGTCCTTAATTTTTTGTGTGTGTGCCTTTGAGTCAGTTTTTGAGTCCTGGCAACTGCCTGGACTAGTCCCAGCAGCTTTCTTGGCAAGATTTCAGAAGTGGTTTGCCATTGCCCCCTTCCTAGGACTAATAGAGAGTGATTGGCCCAAGGTCCCCCAGCTGGCTTTGTGCCTAAGGTGGGACTAGAATTCAGAGTCTCCTGGTTTCTAGCCTGATGCCTTAACCACTACACCAAACTGGCTCTCTAAATTAAAGATTTAACGTCCTTAAATTACCTCAGCTATATTGCAGATGGAGGTGATGACTTACATATTTTAAATTCCTCCTGCTATGAACCAATACCAGGTAAAGCAGGAACAACTTCTTCAGCATATGAGTACATACCTTTATTCATCAGGGAGGAACAAAGGCCTTAATAAGTTAAACAGTAAAAAATAATACAGAACATACTGATTATGACAATGAAAGGTCATTACAGAATGAAAATAGCAGAATATTTGTCATGCCCTAACCAGCTTCCCCCAGTTTGGTGCCTGTCAGATGTTAGAACTGAAATCTTATAATCCCAAATATGCCTGGGGATTGTGCAAATTGAAGTCCAACACATCTGGTAGACATTACAGCCTTAATATAATTTCTATTTATTTTGTATATTTTAACATCATATTAAAAGAAAAAAATATATAGTTTCTAAGCTTGAAGATTCTTAGTGGAATATTGATAAACAACCAATAATTCCCCCATCTGTACCAGACTTCTATATTCATGAAAGTACTTGCAATGCCACAAATAACACTTTCATGTCCATTTAATAAACCATTGTGAAAATTCCACGGAAAACAGCATTTTATCCTTTCTCCTTAATGTGTTTACTGAGACCCATTTCCACTTGGGGTGCTTCCAAATTAAGCTTTTATTGTATAATTGCCTTGCTTCTTTCAGAGGATGTTATGGTGACCCTAGAGGACTAACAGTCATTCCTCGTTCTGTCCCCCATCCCTTCCTCTTGGCATCTGGCACCCCAGCCTTTTCCTTGGCTGGATATCAAGCAAAAGTATCTAAAAGGGGTTGTAATGATATGTGGAAATGACCTTGGGAGAGAGGAGGAAGAGCTGCAGACTAGACAATGATCAGATAAGAGGCATCTTAGCCCGTAGAAGCAATGGAGGCCTGGCAAATGTCTCAGAAGGGACCCTCCCTACTTTCTTGGACCGTAAAGGCCAGGGGGAGAGAAATACTTTCAGACTTGCAAAATTCTGTTAATGTTATCTTACAATAAAGTTAGAGCTAGTAGTTCTGGGTGTGGTTCTTGTCCGGACTACCTCGCAAGACTGACAGGGGTCTGGCTGGGCAGCAATCTTTCTCTTCTTGAGAATGCTGTTTTTGAATGAGAGGGGATCCCTCCTTTAAAGGAATCCTGCTCAAGCATTTGCCTGCCCATGTGAAGGGTTAAACCCGGTAGAGAACATGCAGCCTCTTCTGTGCCTCTCCCCAGTCTCCAACTGAAAGCAAGTGATACATTTACATCCCAGCCAACACTAGATACTCAAACAGTCCATCAAAGTCTGTGTTCACAACAAGTCCTATACATAACTACAACCAATTTTTTTGGATGGCAAAATTCATAATGGCAAATTATGGTGTCATAAAAAGATGAAACAAATGGTGCATACTCGAGTCTCTCTGAATCCCACTTAGCATGTATGTGGCCAGATGGCCACTACCAGCATAGCAGTCCATGCCACAGCCATAGGACGTAGACTAGCCCTCCAAACGAGTCACTGCCCAACTCTTGTTCCCATTACTCAGTACCATAGTGCAGGTGCCTACATCTTCTGGAACACCAAGGGCAGGCATCCCTGGATCGTTGTCACCAACACCACTTGAGAAGGAGAGAGAAAGTCAGTCCAAATGTGCCACCACCCAGAAGAAAAATGAAGCTGGCTCCATCACTGCCACCAGCACAAAACTGCTGAATCTTCATCAGCTCCCACAGCCCAACACTCTGCGCCACCAAACAGCTGAGCAATGGTGCTTTTGCTCTTGCAGCTCCACCACTCATTTGCTACTAAATCCAGACAGCTGCAAAGCCCAGTTTCAATCAAGATCAAATATGTCTGCCAAACAGGCCTTCTTGTCTGGTCATCTGAAATACCTCCGTTGCTCCTAAGCTTTGTTGCTGATGCTGCCATGAAGTCTTGCTGCATCAACTCATTGCCCAGAGGGGGTCCAAAGACCCTCCACTTCCCAATCAGGACCTCCTTACATTCACATAATATTTTACTGTTTACTATTTTACTATTTTCAGTTTTCAGTTTACTATTTTTACAAAACTTCTATGTCATGGACTTCTGGGGAAGAAATGGCGAACTGAATCTGGCTCAGCTAAAAGTGGAGCCAATGACCATGGCGGAATGAAGAACCAGCAAGTAGACTGGCTCTTCGTAATTCCTCTCTGAACAAGGATAGGACTTGAGATTGCCCACAAGTGGTCCTGACAGCTGCTCCTTGTGAGAAGATCACAAGATAGCAGTCTCTGGTGGGTTTAGGGCTCTGGGAGAAGAGGGAAAGCCATATTTTTGCTCAACTCATGGTTGGCGCCCTTAAGGACACTAGGTTTGCATACTTCTTTTTCTAATCACTTTCAAAAAATGCTTATTAACTGCTTTTCAGCTATTAGGAGCCTTTGGATTGACAAGTTTTACCGCACTGGGTGAGTTTCCTTCAATCCTTAGCAAAAGAAGTTTTAAATATAACTTTAAGGACTTAAAAATAATATTTCGGAACAAACAGCAAAAGGGGGATTAGAACTTTGATTCTGGAAAGTTATAAATGGACTAAGGGTCCAGATGTGTTTGAAATAAGATTTTGGAATTAATTATAAGAAACCTTCCTGTGGAAAATGCTTTTGTTTTGAATTTTATTTAAAAAACATGACGGGATGAGACTTTGAAGGTTGGACATTGAACATATTGAAGGATACTTTTGAACAATGGACCCAGAAGTTAATTTTAAGAGTGTCTGCCTCTATAGATAGACTGTGTTTATAAGATGTTATGGAAGAGGAACAAGTTTTATCAGACAAGACTGAGACTGATCTGAAAGTGGATTTAAAAATGACAGGCTACAAGAATGATATGGAAAAAGATGCTATGTTGTTGTTGTTCAGTCGTTTAGTCATGTCCGACTCTTCATGACCTCATGGACCATAGCACGCCAGGCCTTCTTGTCCTCCACTGTCTCCCGTAGTTTACTCAAATTCATGTTCATTACATCAGTGATGCTATCTAACCATCTCATCCTCTGCTGTCTCCTTCTCCTTTTGCCTTCAGTCTTTCCCAGCATCAGGGTCTCTTCCAGTGAGTCCTCTCTTCGCATTAGGTGGCCATTTGAGCTTCAGCTTCTGTCCTTCCAATGAGCAGTCAGGGTTGATTTCCTTTAAGATTGACTGATTTGACCTCCTTGCAGTACAAGGGACTCTCAAGAGTCTTCTCCAGCACCACAGTTCAAAAGCATCAATTCTTTGGCGCTCAGCCTTCTTTATGGTCCAACTCTCACAGCCATACATTACTACTGGGAAAACCATAGCTTTAATTATACGGACCTTTGTCGGCAAGGTGATGTCTCTGCTTTTTAATATGCTGTCTAGGTTTGCCATAGCTTTCCTCCCAAGGAGCAAGCATCTTTTAATTTCATGGCTGCAGTCACCATCTGCGGTGATCTTGGAGCCCAAGAAAATAAAATCTGTCACTGCTTCCATTTCTTCCCCTTCTATTTGCCAGGAAGTGATGGGACCAGATGCCATGATCTGAGTTTTTTTAATGTTGAGTTTCAAGCCAGCTTTTGCACTCTCCTCTTTCACCCTCATCAAGAGGCTCTTTAGTTCCTCTTCACTTTCTGCCATTAGGGTGGTATCGTCTGCATATCTGAGGTTGTTGATATTTCTCCCGGCAATCTTAACTCCGGCTTGTGATTCATCCAGCCCAGCATTTCTCATGATGTACTCTGCATATAAGTTAAATAAGCAAGGTGATAATATACAGCCTTGTCGTACTTGTCGTAAAGATGCTATACTGACATAGAAATGAAACTGGCTGATGTCTTAATAATTAAAAGGGATATACAAGTAACAAGCCAAAAGAGTGACCTGCATAACTTTCCTATTCTGGATTTACAAGAGAGACTTGTTAAAGCTTTGAAGAATTGTGTGAGAAGGGATAAAGAAAAAATGAAAAGAAATCAAGCTCTAGGACATTATTTGAAGGGACTAAAGATCAAGATTGTTAAAAGAAAAAGGAATGAATATAAAGTGGGTTTATTTGATCAAAGTTAAGATAGATATGTTGTTATCTCTGGTAACCCTTAATGGACTTTTACTGATCAGGACTGAATGATGAAGCTTTAAGGATTTGTTTATAGATAAGAGATGGGATATGGGAAGAAGAGATCATTTGTTGTATTTTAAGAGAAGGTGATAAGTTACTAAAATTGTTTATACTTGTGATGAAGGGGGAAGTAATTATATATTTCTTTTCTTTTTCTCTACTATATTCTTATTTTTTCTTTTTCTATTTTTCTCTCTTTCTTCTGCACTTTCTATTTTCTATTTTTATTCTTTTTTTAATTTGAATTAGTTTTTATCTTTTTAATTGTAATTTTTAATAAGATTGCTATATATATATAAAGCTCCTGTCTTGTCCTCGGTACACATCTTACCTCAGCCCCATTACAAACACAAACACACACAGTTTGAACCTGTTGGCCCTAAGGAAGTGGGCAGTGAGTGAAATCACCTGTGTATTAGATTGTCAGCCTTACCAGACAGGAAACATGACCAAATGAGCTAATTCTACTTTATTGTAAGGCTACATTAACAGAATCTAGGAAGTCTGAAAGTACAAATCTCCCACCATCCTTTTTTACAGCCTGATAAGTTAGGAAGGATCCTTTCTGAGTTTCTTTCTCTGCCCGTTATGCAGCTGCTGGCTCCCCCCACCCCCATCTGATTGTTCCCTAGGCAACATCTCTTCCCCCATCTCCCAAGGTCATTCCCGCATACCATTACATTGATCCATCTCCCTCCTGGTCGGCTAAACCATTCTGGGAGCTGATGTGTTCTTGGATCCAGGCAGTGGTAAATGCATTCTTGAGGGAATGGGTGGTTCTTTCACCTCTTATAGAGGGAATAGACTATCCCCTTCTCAAGAAACTATGCCTGGATCCAATGGTACTGGCAATTTTCATCTCATCTTTTATCTTTCCTTTTTAGGGAAGGTTGTTGAGAAGGTGGTCGATTTGCAGCTCCTAGGGCAGGGCTTTCCAAACTGTGTGTCGTGACACATTACTGTGTTGCCTGGGGGCCCCAAGTGTGTTGTGCAACAACCCAGAAGCGCTGATGGCCCGCCGCTGCTGCTGCATGTGCTGTTGCGCGTGGTGGCGGTGGCGGCAGTGGTGGGCCATCAGCGCTTCTGGGTTCCAGGACGCCACCGCCACGCTTTTGGGTTTTTGTGTGCTGTGGTGGTGGCGGTGGCGGTGGCGTCAGCGGCGGCATCCTGGAACCCAGAAGCGCTGATGGCCCGCCGCTGCTGCTGTGTGTGCTGTTGTGTGTGGCGGCAGCAGCGGCGGGCCATCAGCGTTTCTGGGTTCCAGGATGACGACACTGCCGCCGCTGCCACAACACACAAAAACCTGAAAGCGCGGCGGTGGCGGCAACCTAGAAGCCCTTGGATCAAAGTCAGGGATTGCTGTGAAATGGTACTGGTGTAGCTCTATTCTTAAACACATGTGGCTGCACTAATCATTCATCATTGGCGATCACTCGTAGCCGAGTAAGATTGTCTTCCAAAGGTAAAATTTTAACAGTGGATCCGTAAGTGGCTATAAAGGCATGCCTCAGGTGGCACAGTCATTCTAAATCAGCCTTTCCTAATGGTGTGCCCTCCCAGTGTGTTTCACTACAACTTAACTCCTAGCCAGTTGATTCGAAATTCTGGAGGTTGAATGTTAGTTAACCACACCTAGAGGGCATTAGATTGGGAAAGGTTATCCTAGATGCTTATAACTTGTATTTAGTCACATATAATTTTATCCTCCTTTGTCTCTTCACCCTACAACACATATCCAACATGAAAGCAAGTTCTTGTCAAAACATTATCTGCAATCATACTCAGCCTAACTGATATCCGAGGGCTGCTGTGAACACAAACTGCGTATAATATTTACTGCGCTGAGTTTATAGGCAGTAATCTCTACTGCCACTGGATGGCACAGTTGCTCTTTTAAACCAGTGTGAGGTGAGCTGGCTACTTGGAATGAATGAGACCAAGGCTTCTAATAGTTCTTATTTAATTTTTCAAATAATGACATCCCCATTCATAAATTAAACAAATATGAGATCCTGTATGTATTTAGAGCTGAACTGGTCAGCTTTTGGTCTGTATTAAGATCTTTCTCTCCAACAATCACACCAACTTCGAGGGTCATTAAGACATGGCCAAGAAGTATCACATGGATAGTGATTCCAAGTTACAATACACTTGTCCCTTTCTTGGACTCCTCACAAACTGCCCAGGATAATCATAGTTGATCAGACTGCTTTCTTAGTGGGGTAAGCAGAGAGGTGGTTGTCCTAATTAGGGAAAGTTGCTAGGGGTGTGTTTCATTATCTTCCAGTTCCAAAGAGTTTAGAAGCTTAGGTTAGCATAGATTGTTATATGCGAAGTAAATAACCATTTGTACCACGTTGCTTAGAGGCGCAATTAAGCTGTTTATTACTACTTGGCATTGCTTCATAGGTAATATTAGGGACAGAGAAACGGGATAAAAAGGGAAACTTGAACATTGGTTCAGACTTCAGTAAATGCATAAAAGCTTATGGGCCTTCATTATACAACTTGTTTATGAGTAAGTGAGCAAGAACAGCTTGATAACTATGCTAATTTAAGTAACAAAAGGATATAATGTGCTTATCAGAACCTCAGCAGAAGAGTCTGAAGTGATGGATGCACCATACAGGCAAGATAAGATCCTGGAACCTCCTATCAGCAAGGATCAAGAGGGAGAAGGGGGACCTAACAGACTTATGAGAATGGACTAGCTCCTGGTCTTGGATGACTTGAGTGACACCAGCCAATCAACATCCAGGATCACCATAATGAAAGTGTATTCTAGGGAACTTGATCTGCATATCTGGGTTCTAAACCAATCAGGACCTAGAATATAGGTTTATTGATATAAACATATCAATCTAAGGGGCATCAGTCTTCAGAACTCCCATTGCTCAGCTGGGTCTTGTTATTCTCACTGTGCGTATCCGGTTCTGCAATATTATGTTCTGTAGTTGGTCTGACCATCTAACTAGGCAAACCAACATTAATTTGGTAACAATACTCTTTTGTCTATGAAGGAGCTTTGCTTAATTCTTCTGTACCACTTACACTTGTTAGCTAATTTGATTTATTGAATAAATTACACTGACAATAGCATTCAAATAACATTCAATTATTTGTGATTTTTCTTTTTATTGCAGCTCCCAAAGCCAGATGAAGGAGCCAGATGAAGTATATGCATTGAAACTGGGAATATCTCTCAAAGTTTTAAGCACCTGCTAAAAAGAGGAAGTTTAGAAGAGTTGCTCCCAAAAATAAGGTTGTTTCTAGAAACATTTTGGTGAGCCTCTTAAAGAAGTAAAAACCCAGCTCTGGTCCCAAGCATGTTCTGTGAATGCTCTTCAATCAGGAGCAAAGATCTCCTGTGCTTCTGGGGAAAGGAGTAACTCCTAGAAATTCTTTGTTCCTTGATTATATATCAGTTTTGGCCACAAGATGTCATGCATTAGCACCATCCATCCTAAGCTTATGGACTGATTAGTATTCAAAGAAAATTAATCAGTGGGTAGCTGATCCTAGAAGATGGCTCAAACTATACACACGAGCAGACTGTGACCCATTTCTTAAGCTTCCATAGAGGAGACTCTGCTCAGAGACAAGTAAAAAGAAAACTTCCCTTTAGCATAAAAGAAGATTAGTACAGGAGACAGTAAGTGCAAGCAGTTTACTTAAAGCAAGAAAATCATTCAATCATTATTCATTCAGACTCTCCCCTCTTATAATATTCCTGCACCCATGTTGTACCCATAATTTGTCACTGCAAGGAACAGACTATGAGACAATGGGGCTGTGGTTCCCTCTCTTGTGTTCACTCATTCATGCATCACATGCAGCATCCATAGCAACAAGACACAATTCTATACAATAGTTATTTTTCATTTACTTCTATTTACAAGACCCACATACATAGGAATAATCGCCCTACAATCTTAATACCAGAGACAGCCCAGTGTGGTATAGTGGTTCGGATGTTGCACTGACTCCAGGAGACCCAGGTTCTAGTCCACCCTTCACCATAGAAACTCAGCTAAGGGTGCGCTTGGGCCAGTCACCATCTCTTCCAGCCCAAGCTATCTCATGGGGATAGGGGGAAGAATGCTATACATGTCACCTTGAGCTCCTAAATAAAAAGGCAGGGATATAAACCTAACATTAAGACTGTTAGAAGTAAAAGGAAGGAATATCAAAAGATCGAACAACTCCTCTTATGTTAGAAGGGATTTCAAAATACAGATGCATCTTTTGCCACAAAATGCCTTCCTTGGTACTTCCTGCTAAGAATTCAATGTTACCAATGTCTTGCTTTCTGTTTCTATATATTATCAGATGTTTTAAATTGTAGCCCCTTTAAAATGTTTTGTGTTGAGATAGGATTTTAGGTACCCTTTTGATAATACTGAGAATATTGATATAAACTACAAAGATTAATCCAGAATATGTACATGTATTATCTGAGGCCGGATTAATCCAAAAGATTCTCAACTGGCTTTAAAACTGTGATCCAATTTTTCTGTGTTGCTCTCAAACAAAAAGGCTTGGAAATGACCCTCCAATTACATAACAGTTCATGAGAAAGCCTTGTGCTTGACTAAGAGCCTTAATTCGGCTTAATGTCTTTAGCTCTCATTGCAAGCAGAATTCAAGAGACATGAAACAGACCAATGCCTAACACTGAGTTTGTGGGTAGCTAGGATTTTTAAACACTAGCTTCAAAAATAAAAACAAACAGGTTTTCACATGAATATTTCTCTAAGAAACATATAAAGGTTAAAGGTAAAGGTTCCCCCCGCACATTTGTGCAGTCGTGTCCGACTCTAGGGGCCGGTGCTCATCTCCGTTCGTTAGCCGAAGAGCCAGCATTGTCCGAAGACGCTTCCACGGTCATGTGGCCGCATGACGCGCGTGGATACGCAAAATGTTTCATGCACCAATCTTCCATGTCAAGCAGGTGGTTTGGGGCAGTCACATGTTTTGGTTCACACAGAGAACAAAAAGGAGATGTTTTGTTCTGAATATGAACCAAAATGCAGTTATTTAGGGCAGAAGTGGCTTGGAGAGAGGAAAAAGTCCTGGATAAAAACACTGATTGCAACTGGCAGGAGACATTAATGGGAAGACCAGGAGATACAGTACTCCAGTCTTGCCCACTTTTGGTGATCCTTCTGGATTCTGTTTTTCTCCAAAACAATCAAAATGTTGCAGATTTTAGTTTCTGCCAAACTGTGGCTGAAATTAGAACATGTAGGATTACAAACAATGGTGCTGATATTTTCTTTAATTATAATTGTATTATTTATTGTTAAATAAAAATGGCAAACTTCAAACATAGACTAGAGACAATAATTGTTTGAGACTGGGTAATTTACTATTAATTTAATGTCAATTATTATAGCTCTCATAGAAAAATAGACTTTCTCACAATATACTAAAGTGACAAATCAATAAATAAACAGAAATAGAAGAGTTAGTCACATACACTACAAAATACTTAATAAAACAGAATAGGGAATTCAACTTTTAAAAAATTATTAACATAAGATATTATAATTATTCTCTGCATATCTTTCCTAGAAAGAATCTACATGGTAAAATCTAAATCCACAAAAACATGACTGATCCACCCCCTTTTTGGTTAAAAAAAGGAAAACAGAACAGTACACATTATACAAAAGTATCAGGAAACACTACAAAATATACATTTTAAGTTAGGTCTATTTTAGCTATATCTGTCTATGAAACCGAACCTGACATGGCAAAGAATAGAAAAACCTGATCAGAAATTCTAGATATTGTACTGTTCTACTGGCATACAACTTAAATATTTTAACACTTAGTACCTTTTTATGAGTGTGCAAAATAGGGGCATGAGGACAATCCAAATAAAAGCACAAATATATATATTTCCAGTAATAGAAATTTTGCTACAGTTGTGCAGTTTAAGCCTTAGTAGAGCATATGTCCAATTTCTTAGTTCTATTAAAAATCAAAAGTAAAAAATCCATGGGATCACTGTACACAGTTTCAGATATTGAAACTGTCCTGGGAATTTGTATCAATATAAGAGGGTTTGCATCTAGAAATTCCAAAAACATAGTTTTAGGGTGTGAAGTTCACATATGACCAAGTCTCAAATATTATCTTATACATGCCTACCCAAAAAGTAAGCCCTCCTGCTGAATTCAGTTTGACTTGCTTTCAGATAAAATTTGGGGCTTAAATACTGTATATTAATTTTCATTTTAGTCAAGTAACTTTAATTTGGATCATAGAATTAGAGTGGTGATCTAGATCTTTCTGATCTGGCAAGTTTGTCCCTCATATTTTTCTGAACTGAAGCAACAGAAAATTACTCCAACTGAATGCTTTACTATATTTTTTGCATAACAAATGAAGAATTCATTATACATGACTAAAAAAAAAGTCCATTATGTTTACTTAGATCTTTTTGAGAAAAAAATCTATCCAATTTTAGGAAGACTTTGTAGCAAACTAAATGCAAATATTTAATAACAAAGTAAATACACAATATGTAGTGATCACTTTCCTGACTCATAGGATTTGCCCCTTCACTTAGAAATAGGGTGTCTGCAGACTATGGTCAAAAAAGTAAAGATGGCGGCTGCAATGGTGCTTGATGAGCATAAAAACCAGGCAAAGCTTCTATCACACCATTAAGGCCACCATCTTGACTATTTTGACCACACTCTGTAAACACCCTTGCTTAGAGAAGTGGTTTTCCCTCCTAAGATACCCTCAACTGCCAGGAAGAATAGGTTCCTCCAACAGCTTCTGAACATTTGCAGACAATATTTCCATGGAAATACATTCCACAGGTATTGCTGCCATATAAAAGATGTTTGGGACTGTTGCCTCCATATATTTTGAGCAAGCTGGATGAAAGTATACTTTTCTACTTTCTTCCAAACTAGTGCAATTACAAATTCTGGGCTTGTTATCTGCTGAGCTTAGGGGAGGAAGGAGTAACTGTACCCTTCTAACAGAGCTTTTACAATTCCTTTTGTTTTCTCTCTGCAGGCCCATCAGATCCTAGGTCTTTTGCTTTCACTCTGTCCCCATTGCTCAGAATAGGAATACCCATGGTTAACTGATTTATTGATTTCTGTCAGTTACAGTTTTCTAAATGAGATCTGGGAGTTTCTGGTTATAATCCACATCTGTGTTAGGTACCTCTAAAGTGAGAATAGTGCATTTTTGCCATACCAGTTTCAATTAACATTCTATGACACAACTAAATAAGTTACATTATGTTAAAGTGCTACAACACAGAATGGCCTTGCAAACCGATATAAAATCCACCAATTCCAAAACATTTCCATTTAAACCAATTTTATCCTATCACTACCAACTGGGATTCAATTGGCTCCTAATCCAAATACATCTTAGCTGCAACCAGTAATTTAATCACATAAAACAGTAGTTAATGCACATTTGTTTTTGTTTTAAACAAGCAGCTCTTTCTGAAACCTAGGCATGGTGTGCAACTAGGACTCCAAGTCAGTTTTTTTTAATTACAGTGTTCAAAATCACAAATCCCCACAGCATTAGACAATATATTTCAAAAAAAAATTCTCAACTGAGAAAACAAAACATCTGAAGGAAGAAGTTCTTGTCTTCAGGAGCTTCATTTGAATGTTTCATTTACTTGTATCTTGCCAATGTTTATTTCTTCAGGCTTGTCACGCCGGTAAGTTACTGTTTTTGTACACACGGTAGGCAAGAATGTTTTATCCTTGAAGGAGAAAATATAGCTGGTCAGAAGGCCCCATTTAACTAGCATTATAATTATGTTCAAGAAAACATTCACCAGTTACCTTTTTGGCTGCAGGCACTCTGTAAGCTGCTGAAGACTTGATTCTACTATGGTTACAATATACAATTATCTGGCGGATTATGTACACTTTAAGCAAACCAATCAAAAACGTTATTATAAAAATAATGAAAAATATTCTGAAATAACTTGAATCATCGGAGAGGCATTCTGCAATGAAACAGAAAAAGATAAATAAAATAAATAAAAACTATCCATCACATTTACAATATTGTGAGAAAGCCCAGGCAACATATCTAGACTGTAAAACAAGCACCTTACTATGTTAAATAACCATTTTCACATTGACAAAGTTTGTTCAGGATAAAAACCAAAACAACTCTTTAATAATAAATAAGAACAAACTGATAATAAAAAAGTATTTATTGTTTGAAGTACATGCTGTCTTTCTACTGAAAGCGAGTTACTAGTTAAAATCACACAAAATGTATACTGTATATAAAATTAAAAGAGAAACAACAAAACCATTGATTTAGCCGAAGAGGGGCATTTTTACAGATTTTTAAGTGAGAAAGAGTGTAGCTAATGCTCCTCTTGAAGGAGTGCATGCCATAGCCTGTGATCTTTGCAGAAGGACATGCTCAAAAGATTGTCTTCTAAAAGTTGAAGCATATTCAGAAGAGCTCCTCCTGTAGATCTTAAGATAAGGAACCAGTTTCAGGAGCCAATCAGTAAACCATGCCTTCAATTGGAGGGCTGCATTCCATTCTATCCCTACCCTCAATCACTTTATCTTCTGTTTAAACCATTTAACTCTCCCCCCACCCAATTATTTTCTAAGAGTTTTGTAGTGCGGCAAATCTTGATGGTTGCCCAAGTCTGCTGTTACTTTTCTGTTGCAAGTAAATGAGTTGTTTTTGATATGTAAGGTAAAGTTTTATTCACGTCAAGCTTGACTTGATGGACTTGATGGATATCAAAGGAAATTTCTGGGCAATAATAAGGAAGTGGTTTGCCAGTGTGTCTTTCAACATATTTCTTCAATGCTGGGATTTTCTGGAAGTTTCCCATCTTGTCAGGGAGACACAGGAGAGCGAAGGGGGGAGCTTGCCCATGGGAGGGAAGTGAGCACGTAGCTCGGAAAGCCTGGCCTTCTTTCCCAAACGCCTCAGGAAAGCTCCGCCCTAGGTTGGACTCATATCTTTGGGATTCTTCGGGCACTATCAGTTTAGCAGGATTCTGTATGTAGGTACCAATAAACACTAGAGACTAGATTCCCAGCCTCGGCGTGTTATTTCTGCACCTACACAGGACACATCTATACACTATTGAGATTTGATTCTGCTCATCTTTCTGAGATCAACTAAGATCAGCTGAGTGTATCATTTAGCTGGGTGATTATATTTCTGCCTTCAAGTCAGTGGTGGCTCGTGGCGACTGCCTGGATTGGTACCTGTAGTTTTACTGGCAAGATTTTCGGAAGTGTTTTTTCTATTGCCTTCTTCCTAGGACTGAAAGAGAGTGACCGGCCCCAAGTCACCTAGCTGGTCTCATGCCTAAGGTGGGACTATAACTCATGGTCTTCCAATTTCTAGCCTGGCGCCTTAACCACTACACCAAACTGGCTTTCTAGCCGATTAGTATATATAAAAGAAAAGCCATAAAGGGCAACTACATTAAACCAATACTTAATGTAGTAAAAACCTTAATTATTATTCTAAAAAGGCCTAGGAGTCCCCAAGTGAATCCCATCACATTCAGACACTGACGAACAGGATCAAGAAGTCTCTTTGCCTAAGGAAGCATCTGCTTCTCCAGTGGTGCCTGCACATTGGGGAAATTCCTAGAAGGAGCAAGAGGAGTTTTTTCCAAAATTAAAAAAAAACTGCACATTTTATTTCAATTTCATGGAATAAAATTTCATGGAAAGTTTTTATTTCACCCTCATCGAATAAGGATAGCCTTATATGCAGAAATGACAACATATAGTGAAGATCAATAAGCTTAGAGAACCATTTCTTCCTGAATTATTCTGGCCAGTTTTGCCAGTAGCAAAATTAATTCTCAAAGTTCTAGGAATGCTTAATAACCAACATTTTCTCAATATTACATTTGTTGTTACTTAGGTATTGCTTTCCACAGAAAAAAGATACTGATTTAATTCAATGTGTCTTAATCGTCTTAATTCCTGGATGAATATTAAAATAATGAGTTGTTAGAACAAAGAATTGTTAAAACATTAGTACATATATACGAGCATTCCTCTGAGTTGTCTTATCATCAGACTGAAAACTGAATGTGATTCATATGGGAGAAAGACAATTCTAAGCATTTTAGCAACATGCAGGTGAAAGAAAGGGCAGAACTAGAAAAAGGCTACATTAAAATATATAATTTGACTATAGTAAAGTAAAGGTACTTTACTATAATTTATATATAATTTATATATATATAATATATATATAAATATATATAATTTATATATAAATATATAATTTGACTATACTTGGCAATTAATCTCCAGTTATGAGACAATATCTATTTTCAGCTATGAGTTCTTTTAAAAGGAATCACAGATCAGGCAAATTTATATCTGGGGATGAAGAAATGTTTCGTAAACAAAACTCTTCCTTAAAGACCATGCTGAGTGAGGGCTATGAAAGCTCTAATTTAATAATTAGGTTGAAGAAGGCTGATATAAAACAATTATTACATAGGTATTTTATACCTACCTGCTATTTCAAGATAATGCATTCTATAAGTGCAAGTGGTTTTACACTGATCAAGTGTACCGTGAGATGAGTTGAAGTGTTGGCAGGGTGCACAACTGCTGTTAAGACAAAATTAAATAGAGACTTTAATTTTATTTTTCTCTCTGGACTCCATAGCAATAAAAAAAAATCAACCATGGACTTTATATATTCTGCATATTGACTCATACACTCATTAGCAATTAGAATAAGAAATATACCATATTCCCTTGTTTCAGGCTGTTTAATCAAGGAGATGGATGGGTATCAAATGTACCATAAAAGGCTAAAGCATCATCATGATTTCAGCTAGCAATGAATACAAAAAAGCTTCACAAGAAATATTATAATTTATCTTGTATTTCTTGGAAATCCTGCTCTTTATGCCCCAGCTTCCTGCTTGGCAATGGCCCTCAGGTGGGCCTTCTCGGTGGTGGAATCTATGCTGAAGGATCAGGCCACAATGCTGATATATTTCAAAATGTCTATGAAGGTTCTCAGTCATCCAGGTGGAATTGTCTGTAGCTTGAATCATGTCAACTGGATTTCTATTTCTCAGTGGAAACGTTTCGCTCCTTATCCAAGAAGCTTCTTCAGTCTGAAGAAGCTTCTTGGATAAGGAGCGAAACGTTTCCACTGAGAAATAGAAATCCAGTTGACATGATTCAAGCTACAGATATATTTCAAAGATCACTTTTTAAAAGGATCATCTTTTTATCTCTGCCCTCCTCAACACCTAATTGTTTCATTTAAATGGGCTGTTTGAAGGGATGTACAAAATATTGAAATAGCTGCTATAGGAATTTCAAGGTCAGAATGTTTACTGATTTTATTACATTTATACGGCTGCCCAATTCTATAAGGATTCTGGGCTACTTCCTGCAGAGATAGTGAGGTGAGGGTTTTTATTCTTCTGCTTTTATTCTTGTTTTTATTGGTTGTTGTGAGCTGCCTAGGATCACTATGTGAGATAGGCAGCTGTATAAGTTTTTAAATAAATAAATGTGGGAACGGTAACTCATTAACAAGAAATTATAGGCAATTCTAATTTTCTAGAAATCACTTTAAGCCAAATCATCATCGTCATCACCACCACCACCATCATCATCACAATTTATCCACTCTTCTGAAAGCTAAAAACTATTTCACAGAACAATTCTTGGCATGTTTTCTCTCCCTGAAACACCAGGAAAAAATGAAAAGCAGAATCAAACTACCTTGTGAAGCAAAACGTTTATGGGGTATTCTACAGTATATACACGGATTTAGGATATTTCCAATGAAAAATGACAAATATTTCCAACACAGCAGACCTACCGCACGTCACTGCAACCTTTTTTACAGGTAGGGCAGAATTCACACAAACGACCTAAACTGTTGGGGTCAACACACTTGCATTTCCCGCACACACAAGTTCCTCTTCCGCTGCAGATTTGGCCATTTGAGTTCATGCAGTGTTTTTGCAAGGATAAAGAGCACTGACAACGGTCACCTTCCCAGCCCACAAAGCACTTGCATTTGCCAGTTTCACATTCTCCATTGCCTACAAATACAGAGGAAAAAAAAGGTCCAGACTTGACTGCATTACTTGCTAGAGGTCCCATTAGGTTCTTCCACTTGAATCTAAAAAAATTTACACTTTTAGGCAGAATCTTTAGAACAAATGTTATCCTATTTCACTATGAAACTGTAAGGAGTATTTTCAAGAAGAAAATGCTTAAAATATGAAAAAAGCCCTTGAATCAGCTGAGATTTTATACTTGGGACGTGCACCTAGTGTGAATTGTAAGTAGCACTTTAACATTACTTAAAGTTCTTAGATCCATTTGTTGGTTTCCAACTTCTTTCTCCAGCACAACAATATAGCCATTATCTTTAAAACTGTACTGTCACCTCAGGCCTTATTGTTCATTATGTGCCACTACTCTGAATCTTGTTCAGCTTAATCAATGTTTGCCAGTTAAACATATCCAGGCTCTTTTAAATGACTCCATCTTTTTTTCTTCTTTGCTGCAAAGTATATCCTTTAAAATATTTAAAGTTCCTCTCTCTTCTTGCACATAAGCCCTGCCAATCTTTTTAGATGTGGTCCAGAACCACCTCCAGAGCTGGGAGAATTACTTCCAAGAAAAGGCAAACCAATTCTGGAATGGCTGGATTTGTGTGTTTTGGAGAAAAAAAATAGAACATTGTTACCACGCCACAACTATTTTTGCTTATACAATTCTGTATTTCAATAGTGCTATAATTGTATAATCAAGCACACACGTGTGTGTGTGTGTGTGTGTGTGTGAGAAAGAGAGAGGGACAGAGACAATGTGTTTCTTGGCCTGGATCTTAACATTAAGACAGATTATAAATCATATTAGAAGGACTAAAATATGAATGAATAAAACATAACAGAATTCCAGCCTTACCAGCACATAAGTTTCCAAGGTAATATGGGCAGGAAAAGTCATCTTTTTCACAGTATTGACCGTATACTGTGCCATATTTGTTTTTATGGCAAATGCATTTCCCATGTACACATTCTCCCTGACCACTGCAAAGAAGATGGTCCTGTTGCATCCTGCATTGCTCCGAAGATAACTTTTCCCTGGAACCACACACGCTGTCCTTGCAGGTGGATACTTCAACATCACCAGGTGTTTCACTGGTGCAGATTTTTTTGTGTTTTGCACTGTCCTGACATTGACACACACATCTTTTGTGGATGTTAATTCTGGAGGATTCATTGAAACCAAGGGGTTTTAGCATCACATAGTTTCTTCTGTCAGTTGTACCACATTCTTTCATGGCAACAGAAATATTAAAAAACACCTGTGATTAAAAATATAAAGTATTCAAATTACTACATAATGCAAACTGTTTTAATGAAAATTTAAGGGAGATGCACATGAGGATTTTGTGCTAGTTTGGAATCTGCCATGGATTTCTGTACTAGACAGCTGAGCTATCATGGAGACATGAAACCAGCATTTTGGATGAATGATATTGTACTTCTATTTCTCTACTGGGGGGCTCTTGGTTTGATTCTGTTCTGATTCCTAATCTTCAGTGTTCTGTAAGGGAAATTCTAGCTTGGTGTATTTGCAGTTCTCACTTATAAATAAATGACTTCAAGTTGGTAAGACTTTAGGTAAAATATATGAGCATTTACAACGACTTGACAAGAGCATAGAGGAATTCTAGAAAGCAAACGTTAACTTGATTTGAGCTCATTGGAAAGTCTAAGAATAAACCTTTTGGTTTAAGATTAATTTAAAATAAAGCTCCAAAGAAATTAATCCATGGAAGAAAGATGGAGAACCTAAGAACTTCAATCCTCTGAAATACAGTTTTAAATCCCCAGAAAGCCTTCTTCTATTGAAAAGTAATCATAATATCATGAACAAAATATTTCATCTCCCTTATTTAAAAAAAAAAGGAATGCTCATACTTCAGTTGAGGATTTCACATTCTTGCATCCCTCTGAACCCATTTTTCTACTTCCATCAGGACAGATTGCAGTAACTTTGACATGTATATCTTCAAGGGTGTTATCCACCTGAATTTTCACTTCAGACAGCAGCTTCTGAAACAAAACAAGAGCAAAATAAAAAGAATTCTACCACTTTGTGCAGCTACCTATTAGCAAACCCAACTCAGCGGATTCAAGTAGAGTGAAATAACCTGTCAGTCTAGGAGTAAAAGAGAAAAATTGTTTTCTGTACAGAAATTTGTTTTCACATCTGTGTGATTCATTGCTTAGGATGAGCATTCATTCTGATGCCACAGGGCAGTTTCTCATATTACCTTCTTAATTGGACATTATGTGTAAAAAGTGCTTAGGTACTAAAGAGCCACTTATCTTAACTGTCTGCTACTAATTTAAGACTATTGGAGTTTCTCACTCCACTGATGTCCAACCTTTTCCACCAATACCACCTAATACACACAGAAACAAGAACACCTGCAGGAGTGTGTGTGCCACGTGAAAAGCAAGATGGCAGCTGCAATGTAAAAAGGGAGTGGGGCATTGATCACATGGTAGTCCTCTTTTCTGATCATCCTCCATGGAGGCCTCTTTTCCAGTTACCCTCCATGGGAACATTAAGTAAAACATATGATCTTAAACAGTATGGGTTATTACAAATTACCATTCTAAATATGCTGGATTGGGTCATAAAGCATGAAGTACATTCTTAATTTTTTCTAAAATAATACATTAGAATAGCCTAATTTTTTCAGTTAGCTCACAATCCGATAATTGAATATATCGTGTATATACCGTGTATATATTTTGGATTTAAGTAGCTTTTTCCTTTGAAGGAGAAGAAGAAATAAAAACAGAACTGGGATTCTGATAGGCATAAATGTTAACAACAGAAATTCATGGCAGTATATAAGCAAAATGTATTTGTGTACTATATAATAATAAAAATTAACATGGTCAAATACATTTATTGTGCAATAGTTAGGTAGCTCTGAAGAGCAAAATATTGAATTATATGAATCACAGCAAAATCACAGATATGCTAAGAATTATCTATGATAAAAATGCCATATAAATAAAAAAAAACACTACTAGCAATGTGAGTAACACAACCTAACTGAAAATTATCAAGAGGAAACAGAAAGATAACTGTGTAAAAAGAAGTCTGTGGAAGTGTCAGGCTTTTTCTTTAATAGTGTTGTGGTAGGCAATCTGCCCTCCAGATATTTTGGAATGTAACTCCCACAATCCTGTCATAGGCCAAGATATCTGAGGTTACAGGGAGTTGAGCTGAATTCCAAAACATCGGTAGGGTTTTAGTTTATTTCTGAAAACAGTCCAATGGCTGTCTCACAGTATAAAAAGATCCTCATTGATGTGAAAGCAGTAGAACCCTAGACATCTTTTATTCAGTTATTGTACATATATCAGTTCCAGTTATTATCACTAAAAGTAGCCAGTTAAAGCAAAAGCTGCAACCACATTAATTTATAAAGGGGATTGTATTTTTATATTTTATGGAGATACATGTACGCTCGGAACATCTTCCCATATCATGGATGAATCTGGAATCCATAGAATATTCACTTTAATAAAGATTTTGAAAAATAAATAAAGAATATACTAACACCATATTATGATGGTACATTGGTGTCACAGGCACATACCTTATAAGCTTCTACTACCAGATCCCCAAGATTTCCTGCCTCTGATTCTATCTGTTTTGCAACAGTTCCCGGTAGCAGAGGCAAAAGGTCCTGTGAAAATATTAGGTTATGGTTATAATGCCAGTGTATTTCTTGTCTCCAAATAACATTATAGTTTTATCTTTAAAAATACCTTATACCAGTGATATTGGCTTCCTCGGACTGCAAATATTACATTAATATTGTTGTCTATGAGCTTTTCAGAAAGTTGGCCAAGTGACGGGTGCTCCTGTAAATCACAAAGAGGATACACAATGTGGCTTTTATAGATTATTATGATAATTACCAATCCAAACATTTTACTTAAAGAAACTTACATATATATAGTTTTTATTCTTTAATACAAATCTTATTTTAAAACATAAAAAACTGCATATGCAAGTTTAATTTAAACCCAGGGCCAGTGCTTCATACAATTTACTGGCCATCTATGGACACTTACTGAAATTCAACCGTAGCCACAACGTGCCAAGATGGACAGCCTAAAGAGTTTCCTAGTAAGATAGTTTTGTGTAAGTCATCCATTTAATATAAAACCTCAATCACAATGCAACTTAATCTAATCTCTCACAAGGGAACTTTTTTGCTGCTGGTTATTAGCACAGTTGAGTTACAAAAATGTTATTTATCACCCCAAGTGTAAGGGCCAAAGAAGCCAAGGCAGAAACCAGAGAACTGCTAGGCAAACAATTACCAGCTGCTTCTCATGACTGTCAAGAGTCTGGCTAAGCAGCCATTAACTTGAAAAGGCAGGAGAAAAAAGCCTTGTGTTTAAACTCTGAGGGATGGACTACATAAAACATTTGGCTTTTCTGCACTGCAGTGGGCAGATCAGCTGTGCATACAGTACATGGCTTCGTTCTTTCTGCAATAAAGAGCCCAATTTAGCTGAATCATGTGTAAGAGTCTTCTGCTGGGTAAACCAAATTCTGAGTAGGAGGTTAAGCGTATGGAGAGGCAAGATTTACTGCCAAACCCTGGTGTGCCGCCTGTTGCCAAGCTATCTGTGATTCAAAAATTGGTGAACATATAGTTGCATAACAAGAAAAAAAGTAGCCCTGGTCAATTTGTATGTTTCAATAAATCCCTACATGAACAAATGCTGGCACATCCTTTAGACAGCACAAAGTCAACACGACCTTTTTCTACAAATGAGGAAACAGTCAATGTAATTAGTGCAAAATTTTGAACATCCTTTCAGACAGTTCTTTGGCACAAATAACAGATTCCAAATGTTCCCTGCAGCCAGCAAAGTCTAGTCTTCCTTTTGGATTTTTTTTTACCACAATTCCTTGCAGAATTCTTCTATCTCTGAAATATTCTTAGGTCTCCTTGCAGACTCTGCATGTTTCGTATCTCCCTTCAAATTTTCAATAATATTCAAATCTGGGAATTGTAAAGGCCATTCCAGAACCTTTTTCTTTGTGACAGTGAATTATCTTCATTTTCAAATGCTGATTGTTCCTTAGAGAAACCCATGGTTGCGAAAAGTAGAGAGAGGAACACTCACAACCTGAAGGATTACAAGAGTCAGAATATTTGTTCACCTGTGGAATTGTCTTCGACTGGCAAATTCTAAGCCTAAGGAGTCAATGACTCCTTAATTTCATGTGCAACACATGTGCATTCTTTGGAGGGTACTTCTTATCAAAACCCACAGGCAATCTGAGAAAAAGGCAAAGTCTTTTTCAAGTTGAGCTTGAGGTCTTGGCTCCTACATTTACTTGATAGTAATATAGTAATAGCTTGCCATTGCCTTCTATCAGCGTTTTTTTCCAACTTCATATAGAATGGAGAAAATGAACATGGTCACAGACTAAATGTACGCTGTCTATCCAGTAAATAGATCTATCTAGTAGGTTTTCAATTTCCAATATTTTTAGGACATTTAAGTTTTGAAGCAGTTGGAAGCAAGCAGTGAAATACAAAATTAAATTAAATTAAATTAAATTAAATTAAATTAAATTAATTAAATTAAATTAAATTAAATTAAATTAAATTAAATTAAATTAAATTAAATTAAATTAAATTAAATTAAATTAAATTATTAAATTAAATTAAATTAAATTAAATTTGACTGGTCCACCCCCGGCGACTGATGGACCCTATGAGGTTTCAGAGGGAGCTGGGGAGTATACCCGAGGATCTGTTGCACGGTCCAGCAGAGGCCCTGGCGGCAGCCTGGAATAGAGGGGCCGCCGGGGCCCTGGATAGGATCGCGCCTATGCGACCTCTCCTCCCTCATTCGACCCGTCACTCCCCGTGGTTTACGGAGGAGTTGAGGGTTTTGAAGAGGGTTAAGAGACGTCTGGAGCGCCGCTGGAGGAAGACAAGGACTGAACCTGATCGGGCACAAGCTAGAGCCGCTGTTAAGGCCTACCTTGTGGCGGTAAGAGCGGCGAAACGTGAATATTTCTCCGCTCTTATTGCCTCTGCAGAATGCCAACCGACGACCCTGTTTAAGATAACGAGATCTCTGTTAGGTCAATCTAAATCAATGACCTATTTACAGGGTCGATCGGAGGAGTTTTCCGAGCATCTGCAGGAGAAAATCGCTCAGATCCATTCTAAGTTGGACTCTATGCATGATACACGGTCTGGGGAGATGACGGAGGCACGTACTTACTCTGTTATCTGGGAACAGTTCGATCCTGTTGTACCTGAGGAAGTGGACAGAGTCCTCCGGATTGTGAAGGCCACCACTTGTTATCTAGATCCATGTCCCTCCTGGCTAGTAAAATTGGCCCGGGAGGTGACTTATGGTTGGGTCCAGGTGATGATCAATGCATCTCTGGGGGAGGGGGTGTTCCCAGCGGCCTTTAAGGAGGCCCTGGTGCACCCCCTCCTCAAGAAGGCGTCCCTGGACCCTACTGTGCTGGACAATTTTCGTCCAGTCTCCCACCTCCCCTTTTTAGGGAAGGTGGTGGAGAAAGTGGTGGCGTCACAACTCCAGAGGATTCTGGATGAAACGGATTATCTAGACCCCTTTCAGTCAGGTTTCAGGCCGGGATATGGGACGGAGACTGCATTGGTCGCGCTTATGGATGATCTCTGGCAAGGACGGGATGGTGGTAGTGCATCCATCCTTATCCTTTTAGATCTCTCAGCGGCTTTTGATACCATCGACCATGGTATCCTTTTGGGACGGCTCAGGGAGTTGGGGGTGGGTGGTGTGGTTCTGCAGTGGTTCGCCTCCTTCCTCCAGGGCCGTTCCCAATCAGTGATGATAGGGGAGGAGAGATCTGACCCACGGCCCCTCCTGTGTGGGGTGCCACAGGGTTCGGTGCTCTCCCCTCTCCTGTTTAACGTCTATATGAAGCCGCTGGGTGAGATCATCCGTCACCATGGGATGAAATATCATCTATATGCTGATGATACACAGCTGTATATTTCCATCCCGGGTGAAGTAAGTGATGCAGTTGCCACCCTATCTCAGTGTCTGGAGGCTGTGGGGGCCTGGATGGGGAACAACAGGCTTCGACTGAACCCTAGTAAGACGGAGTGGCTGTGGATTGATGGCCGCTCGGGTCCTAGGAAGTTGTCATCTTTGGCTCTAGATGGGGTTGCACTACCCCATTCGGAGCCTGTGCGGAATCTGGGGGTTCTCCTGGACTCACGACTCCTGCTGGAAGAGCAGGTGGCAGTCGTGGCCAGGAGGGCCTTTGCACAACTTCGGATTGTGCACCAGTTACGCCCTTTCCTGGACCGAGATGTTCTCCGAACAGTCACTCATGCCCTCGTCATCTCCCACATAGACTATTGTAATGCGCTCTACATGGGGCTACCCTTGAGGAGTATCCAGAAGCTTCAACTGGTCCAGAATGCGGCTGCGAGGACAATTATTGGGGCCAGAAGATCGGCCCATGTGACACCGTTGTTACGCGAGCTGCACTGGGTACCGGTTTGCTTCCGGGTACAATTCAAGGTGTTGGTTATCACCTTTAAAGCCCTACATGGCATAGGACCAGGTTACCTGAGGGACCGTCTCATCCCCAGAACATCGACCCGTCCCACCCGTTCAGCCAGAGAGGGCTTGCTGCAGACCCCATCGATTAAAGAGTTCCATCTAGCGGGGTCCAGGAAGCGGGCCTTCTCTGCAGTTGCGCCCGCCCTTTGGAATATCTTGCCCCCGGAGCTGAGGCGGATGTCCTCGCTCCCAGCCTTCCGGAAAGGCTTAAAGACCTGGTTCTGCCGTCTTGCCTGGGAGGGAAACGCCAACAGTTCCTCTTGGGGATGGCTGGCCCCTTGAAGCCTCCCAGTGACTTATTTTAACATTCTTTCCTTGGAATTCATATTTTGTATTGATGTAATTTTATAGATTTTTAATTCTATTTTATTGTGCACCGCCCAGGGTCCCCGTTGGGGGAGATGGGCGGTAATATAAATCTAATAAAATAAATAAAAATTTTAAATTAAATTAAATAATTAAATTAAATTAAATTAAATTAAATTAAATTAAATTAAATTAAATTAAATTAAATTAAATTAAATTAAATTAAATAAATTAAATTAAATTAAATTAAATTAAATTAAATTAAATAATTGAATTGAATTGAATTGAATTGAATTAAATTCTGACCACTATTTTTCTGAATGAAGTGAGACTTTTAAGATACCTGCATGCATATTATACTGGAGTAACATAACTAGTAGGGATGGGGTCACAAGAAAACTCTTCACTGTGGCATACCTGCATGCATATTATACTGGAGTAACATAACTAGTAGGGATGGGGTCACAAGAAAACTCTTCACTGTGGCAAAATGCAGAACCTAATGAGAGATCAACTAATCAATCAAACCAACCACCAAACAAAAACAAAAAAAAAATCCAGCAGTGACATTTTGACTTCAAAGAAAAAAAAGTCCTCAAAACAATGCAAACCTGAAAGAGGAAATCAAGGGGGTTAACATTTTCCAGAACAATTGGGTATGACATATGCTTCAAGTCAGGAAAGGAACTACTTGGTAAGACTGTGCAAGTCTTTAAGAGAGGTACTTTGCATTATGCAGGAAGACACATGAATCATCTGTGTTTGAATCATTAAAGCAACTGTGTCTTTTTCTAAGCTTGTATAACCACTTCAGAAGTTGCTCCTAGATCCCCCTATATGCGTGTTCAAAAATAACCACTTCACTTCTTATTGTAAAAGGATGTATTTGGCAAAAAAGAGAATGTTTCCTTCAGTTCCTCATATTTCAACAGCTATATAAAATTGGTTTTCAATTTTTAATGGCCCTAGTTGTTGTTTATTCGTTCAGTCGTTTCCGACTCTTCGTGACTTCATGGACCAGTCCACGCCAGAGCTTCCTGTCGGCTGTCACCATCCCCAGCTCCCCCATGGTTGAGTCCGTCACCTCCAGAATACCATCCATCCATCTTGCCCTTGGTCGGCCCCTCTTCCTTTTGCCTTCCACTTTCCCTAGCATCAGCTTCTTCTCCAGGGTATCCTGTCTTCTCATTATGTGGCCAAAGTACTTCAGTTTTGCCTTTAATATCATTCCCTCAAGTGAGCAGTCTGGCTTTATTTCCTGGAGTATGGACTGGTTTGATCTTCTTGCAGTCCAAGGCACTCTCAGAATTTTCCTCCAACACCACAGTTCAAAAGCATCTATCTTCCTTTGCTCAGCCTTCCTTATGGTCCAGCTCTCACAGCCATAGGTTACTACAGGGAATACCATTGCTTTAACTATGCGGACCTTTGTTGTCAGTGTGATGTCTCTGCTCTTAACTATTTTATCAAGATTTGCCATTGCTCTCCTCCCAAGAAGTAGACGTCTTCTGATTTCCTGGCTGCAGTCAGCGTCTGCAGTAATCTTTGCGCCTAGAAATACAAAGTCTGTCACTGCCTCCACTTTTTCTCCCTCTATTTGCCAGTCATCAATCAAGCTCGTTGCCATAATCTTGGTTTTTTTGAGGTTTAACTGCAACCCAGCTTTTGCACTTTCTTCTTTCACCTTCGTCATAAGGCTCCTCAACTCCTCCTCGCTTTCAGCCATCAAAGTGGTATCATCTGCATATCTGAGATTGTTAATGTTTCTTCCAGCGATTTTAACTCCAGCCTTGGATTCCTCAAGCCCAGCATGTTGCATGATGTGTTCTGCGTACAGGTTGAATAGGTAGGGTGAGAGTATACAACCCTGCCGTACTCCTTTCCCAATCTTAAACCAGTCCGTTGTTCCGTGCTCTGTTCTTACCGTTGCTACTTGGTCGTTATACAGATTCCTCAGGAGGCAGACAAGATGACTTGGTATCCCCATACCACCAAGAACTTGCCACAATTTGTTATGATTCACACAGTCAAAGGCTTTAGAATAGTCAATAAAACAGAAATAGATGTTTTTCTGAAATTCCCTGGCTTTCTCCATTATCCAGCGGATATTGGCAATTTGGTCTCTAGTTCCTCTGCCTTTTCTAAACCCAGCTTGTACATCTGGCAATTCTCGCTCCATGAATTGCTGGAGTCTACCCTGCAAGATCTTGAGCATTACCTTACTGGCATGTGAAATAAGTGCCACTGTTCGATAGTTTGAACATTCTTTAGTGCTTCCCTTTTTTGGTATGGGGATATAAGTTGATTTTTTCCAATCTGATGGCCATTCTTGTGTTTTCCAAATTTGCTGGCATATGGCATGCATCACCCTGACAGCATCATCTTGCAAGATTTTAAACAGTTCAGCTGGGATACCATCGTCTCCTGCTGCCTTGTTATTAGCAATGCTTCTTAAGGCCCATTCAACCTCACTCTTCAGGATGTCTGGCTCTAACTCACTGACCACACCGTCAAAGCTATCTCCAATATTATTATCCTTCCTATACAGATCTTCCGTATATTCTTGCCACCTTTTCTTGATCTCTTCTGCTTCTGTTAGGTCCTTACCATCTTTGTTTTTGATCATACCCATTTTTGCCTGGAATTTACCTCCGATGTTTCTAATTTTCTGGAAGAGGTCTCTTGTCCTTCCTATTCTATTGTCTTCTTCCACTTCCGCACATTGCTTGTTTAAAAATAATTCCTTATCTCTTCTGGCTAACCTCTGGAATTTTGCATTTAATTGGGCATATCTCCCCCTATCACTGTTGCCTTTTGCTTTCCTTCTTTCTTGGGCTACTTCCAGTGTTTCAGCAGACAGCCATCTTGCCTTCTTGGTTTTCTTTTTCTTTGGGATGTTTTTTGTTGCCGCCTCCTGAACAATGTTGCGAACTTCTGTCCATAGTTCTTCTGGGACCCTATCTACTAAATCTAGTCCCTTAAATCTATTCTTCACCTCCACTGCATATTCCTTAGGAATATTAGTGAGCTCATATCTAACTGATCTGTGGGTCTTCCCTATTCTCTTTAGTCTGATTCTAAATTTTGCAATAAGAAGTTCGTGATCTGAACTACAGTCAGCTCCAGGTCTTGTTTTTACCGACTGTATAGATGTCCGCCACCTTTGGCTGCAAAGGATGTAGTCAATCTGATTTCGGTGTCGACCATCTGGTGAAGTCCATGTATAAAGTCGTCTTTTAGGTTGTTGGAAGAGAGTGTTTGTTATGCACAGTGAGTTGTCTTGGCAAAATTCTATCAGCCTATGTCCTGCTTCATTTTGTTCTCCCAGACCATGCTTGCCTGTAATTCCAGGTGTCGTCTGACTACCCACCTTAGCATTCCAGTCTCCTGTAATGAAAATAACATCTCTTTTTGGTGTATTATCTAGTAGGTGCTGCAGATCCTCATAGAACTGATCTACTTCTGCTTCTTCAGCATCTGTGGTTGGGGCGTATATTTGGATCACTGTGATGTTAAATGGCTTACCCTGAATTCGAATTGAGATCATTCTATCATTTTTTGGATTGTATCCAAGCACTGCTTTAGCCACTTTATTATTAACTATGAAGGCTACTCCATTTCTTCTGTGGTCCTCTTGTCCACAGTAGTAGATCTGGTGGTCATCTGATGTGAAGTGGCCCATCCCAGTCCATTTCAGTTCACTGACACCTAAAATGTCTATATTTAATCTTAACATCTCACCAATAACCACATCCAATTTGCCCTGGCTCATAGATCTTACATTCCAGGTTCCTATGGTGTGTTGATCTTTAGAACATTGGATTCGTCGTTCACCACCAGCACCGTCGGCCGCTAGCCGTCCTTTCGGCTTTGAGCTAGCTGCGTCATCACATCTGGGGCTAGTTGAACGTATCCTCTGTTCCTCCCCAGTAGCATTTTGACCATCTTCCGACCTGGGAGTCCCATCTTCCGATGGTATACCGACATATCTTTGGTTGTACTGATCCATTTAGTTTTCATGGCAAGAATACTGGGGTGGGTTGCCATTACCTTCCCCAGGGATCGTATTTAGTCTGACCTCTCTGCCACGACCTTCCCGTCTTGGGTGTCCCTTCACGGTTTAGCTCATGGTTTCATTGAGGTGCTCAAGCTCCAGCACCACGACAAGGTAACGATCTCCTTTGCTGGAGAATGGCCCTAGTACCTAAGAAAAATGCTCTGCTCTGTATTTTTCCTGCAACATTTAATCTTTTTCATCAATGATTAGATCAGCCTTTCTCAACCTTTTGACCCTGGAGGAACCCTTGCAATATTTTTCTGGCCTCGGGGAACCCCTGCACATTCAGGCTGAAATATAGTCCAGAAGTTACAAAATTATTATATTGTTTCATGTGCAGGCCTGTATATATGCATTAACAGTATATTTAAACTAAAAATAAAGAATGAAACTTACCTCTTTAATGTGAAGTTGCCCGAATTTCAAATAATTTTTTAAATAAATCGTGATCTCCTAGGGCAGCGGTCCCTAACCTTTTTGGCACCAGGGACCGGTCGTGGAAGAAAATTTTTCCATGGACCGGGGGTGGGTGGGTTTGCAGGCAGGAGCCAATCGCATGCACCGGGGACGGGGTAATCATGCACACCGGGGGGCAGGGTTTGCAGGCGGGAGCCCCACGGCCCACTTCCTAACAAGCTGCGGCCCACAGGTTGGGGACCCCTGTCCTAGGGAACACCTAGTGACCTCTTGCAGAACCCTAGGGTTCCATGGAACCCTGGTTGAGAAACCCTGGATTAGATTAATTAGCATTTGAACACACATACTCCTACTGGCAGGAACATTCATGCCAATGGTTTCACCAATATTCCCTTCTATTAGCCATCAACCACCACATTATCCAAAATCTATACAGACACAAAGGTACTCTGACCAAGAACAAATGTACTGCATACCCACTGTGACCAATCAAAGCCCTGAAACAATTTGAATGAGAAGGTTTGAGCAGAAGTTCATACTTCTCAGAAGATGATTCACATAGAGACCTTGCTTTAGGAACACAGCCCAAAGGTAACACTGCATTATGACATATACCTTACCATACTGGTAGCTTTGACGTACACGTTCTCTTTTAAGTGACAGTTTCCATCATTTGGAATTACTATCCCTGCTAATTTACTGTCAAGAGCCAAATGAGAAGTCTGATCAGTCATCATGAGAAGTAGACGCTTTGCTTCTTTGCGCCAACCAATACGGCTCTGCAACAAATAAAAGAATGCTAAGCAATATAATGGAAAATACAAGTACTAAGAGATACTGTATTGCATCTGTATGTTCAATTATGATGGGCTCATCTGGAATTTTGATGGCACCATGGCCACAGAGAAGGAATATGTCCAATTCATAAATTGGCTGACAAAATGACATGGCCAGTCATTAAATAAAAATGCCAGAACATCATGGAACCTAGAAGGTGCCAAGGGAGAAGGTCACATGGTTGACCAGAAGCACCACTGTGGGGACCCAGTTCTATCTGAAAAGGGTTTAAGCCAAGCATCTGAAACACTGCTGATTGTATCAAGTCCTTCATTTGAAAGGACAACTTCTTTGTACCCAAAGTTCTACTGTAAATATATCCACAAAAGCATTTTGATGGGTACAGAAGGCAAAAAGTGGCTATGAATACACTAAACAATGCAAAACTGCAGTACAAAAGAGCCTAGCTTTGTAAAGAGCTACCATTTGCACACAACATTACAGCATTACAAGATTATATTGTCCCCCAAAGAGAACAATAAAATGTAGTAAATGCTTAGTTAAATTATTTGTTATCGCTTACCTGACACACCACTGCCTGAAGCATAGCATCAAAGCCTCCTTCGGGTGTATCAATATTTCCAGAGATTTTCTGTTTATTAATTACACTTCTGAATTCTGGTATTTTGTCAGTCAGTGATAAAACATGAATAAAACCATGAGGTGGCATACAATCTAGCTCATAATCGCTGTTTGGAATCAAAGAAAAGTAACTTGTAACTCCCACACAAAACTTTTAAACCAGTTGTATTTGATAATGTAACACAGCAAATACAGATTTATGATGTTACATTAATAATAGGCATAATATGATGAGATAGGAATTATCTTTGTCCTCCCATTGGCAATCCTATTATTAATCCCTTTCTATAAGATGGCAACTTAACTAAGAAGTCTTCCATTAATTCAAGTTTCTCATTATGACTTAGTTAATTTTTTCACAACAAATCAGCCTATTTCAGAAAAAAAATGAACTTTTAACTATTTTGTTGGGATAAGTAACTCTAAGGCAGGGCTTTCCAAAGTTTTTCCCGCGGCGACACACCAACCGGCGTTGGTGTGTCACCGCGGGAAAACCCGGAAGTGCGGCAGCGCGCAAAAACCCGGAAGCGCTGCTGCTGCTTTCGGGTTTTGCGCGCTGCAGTTGGTGTGTCGCCGCGGGAAAACCCGGAAGCGCTGATTATGATCAGCGCTTCCGGGTTGTGTGGCGACACACCAGACTGTGTGTGGCGACACACTTTTGTGTCACGACACACATTTTGGAAAGCTCTGCTCTAAGGATATGTAAGAGTGTAAGTGTTGATTAATTATATTTGGTGGCAAAGTCTAAAAAAAAATTGAGAAGTGGGGAAAAAAACAAAGAAGTGGAAAAAAAAACAAAGAAGTAGAAAATTTAAAAATATATATTTTTACTTTCACCGAAAGTGTAAAATAATTGCCACAGGAAATTGTGACTCTTATGCAGGAGGTAGCTGGCCTCTAAAATCCACCTGTAATTTTCTGCCTCAGAAGTGAATTAAATAAATGGGAAATATGCTATCTATACAGAGAAAAAAATGCAAATCTATCTTCTATTCCTCCTTTAAAAAAATGACTAATAAAAATGAATTTTTAAGAATGCAGCCACCCTCCCTAGCATAAGTAAGAACTAACATCATTTCCATTTCCCTGCAAGTAACCTACTACCAAACATTTACCACCAAAGTAATCTGAAATACTTTTAAAACTATGGTGCAAATTAAGTTTGTTTCCAAAATCAGAATTATAGTTAAATGATCTTACACCAACTCAAATAGTATGAAACAGGTGCGTCCAAAGAGTATGGGATAAAAAGTCAACAAGGCAGCCAATGGTGCCATTGAAACGTCTCTCGTTTTTTCGTGCACATCACTCATGGAATGTGCATAAACAACAGGCAGAACTTTGATTGTACTATTGCAGCTGCCATCTTGACTATTTTGACCATACCCTACACACAGACCTGGAAATCTCAAACTTATGATTTTGGGCTCTAACGAAATACATTGCCAGCCTTATCCATAGTACTGGAGTAGTCAGCTATCAAAGGCTTCATATTATAGTTATGACAATACTTATTATCTAAGTCTTGTAGCAGATAAAGCAAATGTAAATGCATGTTCACTCATTTGTTAATCTGCTCTTCCAAAAGAGAGTTAGATATTGAATGTATAGATGTTTGCCCATGAATGTTCACCCATACTCTTTGTTATATACATCTATGTGACCATACCCTAGCCAGGTCACAAGTAATAATTATTACCCAAGTAATAATAATATTACTTACCTGCACTGATTATGGATTCTTTTTGGGTGAATACTAATATAAGGTGACACTGTTTTATCTACATAGGATCCAAATCCAAGTCGTAAATCAATGGAAATATTTTCCATCTTTTGAGATAATTCAAATCCAACAGAGTTTAATCGTTCTATATGTCTGTGCATAGATGCAGACACATCAACCAAATAATAGAGATCCACAGGATACTTTTCCAGTTGGCGGACTTTCAGCATAAAACTTGTTTCAGATCCTAATATGCAAAAAGCAGAATTGCAATCAATACTTCTGAAAATTCAAATTATTTTAAAACCAAATCCTGTGAAGATTCTGGGCAAAACAAATCATCTGGGGAACCTCATTGGTATATTTCATTCTATACTACATACATCAATCTACTCTGAAAAAGCAAATAGATCAAGATCTGAAACAGTGTGGAATGTCAATACCAGTCCTACTTGCTTTAGGCCTAGAAAAAACCATGGTAGAACATAAGCAGAGGGTATGGGACTTAGACATTCAGGTAGACAGAGCCAAACTTTCCCATCTCTCTTAGAGGCAAATTGCTCCCTCCCCTTGGACACTCCCCAACTATTTCTATAAGATTCTGTACGCCCCATATAGAAAGGTCTTCTCCCTAGCCCGTATAGATGCTCTCCCTACTAGGGTGACAGCTGGTCGATATGCAAAACTTCCGTATGAAGACTGAGTATGTATTTGCTCAAACATAGAGGTTGAGTCTGTTTCACACATCCTTTTAAAGTGCCCACTATACTCTCATTGGTGATCAGAACTAATACGTAAGTGATTTGCTAAACTTTATAGGGTTTCTTCCTCTTATATATGTATGTATTGTTACATATGTATGTATTAATGGTATGCTGTATTTTAAATTTTGTGACTTGGTTTTGGACCATAAATAAGCAACAGTAAGGCATAAAACAATAATAAAAAATTGTCTATATACAAATATAAACTGCATGTTAATACAGAGCTAGAAGTCCCACACTTTCCATTGAGCAGTGGAAGAAGATAGTATCCTGTTTTTCCTCTTGCTTGGGCAGCAAGATAATTAATCTCAGTAGATCCCCCAATGATGGCATCATCCCATGGTTCAACTCTACTGACTCCAAATTCTCACATGCACGAACACTGATGTTCCAAGCAAAACAGATAGCATTGACAAAGTATTATTCTGGTTCCTTACATGATAGCTTCTGATTTTTTTTCTCATAAACTGGAGTCAAGTGCTTCTCCTTCTGGTAGTGCAAGTAAACAGTACATGCAGGTGAAAATAACACAGTGTAGCTGAAATTACTACCTTCTGGCTATTCCTTGAAAAAAAAAGTAGGATTTCAACACAGCTCCAAATGGAGAGAATGCCCCAATTCTGTTCCCTTTATTCAATTATTTGCTAATGGAATATCATCCCAATGATATCATTCTTCTAAAATGCTAAGAGAAAGGTCTCCCCCGCTCCCCAAATAATTTACCTCAGTGCTCAGTTCTTCTCTCAACACAAGTGGTTAAGCTGATCTACATTAAATTGTATTTAGAAAGACAAAACTCGGGGTTTGATTAGGACCATGGTCCAAATAAAAATGTTTGCATACCTTTTTTCTAGAAATAAAGCAGGAAAAAGAAAAAAGAAACAGCTTGACTAATACTAATAAACAAGGAGTACAAATACATAAACACAGAGAATAGTTCCTAATGAACTCAAAGCACACAAGAAAGCAAATTTGGATTCAAATGTTATGCTAAGACAGTAGATATTTCATGACAGGTTTCATCTCGCATATTAAAAATAAACAAGGCATTTACAGGATGAAGCAAATTCTATGTTAAAACTTACAGAATGTTTAGAGTATATAAATTAATCTAGCATTATGAGAAGAAATAGTATTTATGTCTCACATTTTAAAGGATTTGCATATAAATTATAGCTAATAGTTCAGGGCTGACAGTTTGTAAACAAATATATTTGTTTCTTTTAAAAAATGGGATAGCCCTGATCAGGAAGTTGAACTACCCTTTTAGGTTCCACACAGTGGTGTACACAAAACAACAAAGCAGCAACACGGTGTGAGCTCCGCCCCTTTTAGGCATGCCTGCAATGTATCCATGTACTTAGAAAAGGGGTGGACTTCGTGTCACAACACTGTGACACTGATGTTACTGTGACCCACTTGTTCCCCCCTACCAAAATGCTGCTGGTTCTATGCCAATTTAGATTCACTGTTATTTTTTTTTAACTGCCTGGCTCATTGCATGCAGTATTCTTACTGTTGGAAAAAAGGTATTATTTCAATGGCAGTTCTCCACTTGAATAGCCCATAAACAGAGAGGAGAACTGTTGTTCTCAAGAAGTTCCTGTCTCTTACACAATTTCCCAGCATAGGTCACCAAGAAAAGACACTAAACTATAGTCTAGCACAGTGCTTTCTCAAGTGCCGCCGTTGGTGACACACCAACGGCGGCAGCGGCAGTGGTGCGTGCGGGGGCGTGCACGGGGGCGGTGCGGGGAGGCGGGTGGGGGCGTGGGTGTGCACAGCGGTGGGGGCGTGCATGGCGGTGGCGGCGG
Organism: Charina bottae; assembly: GCA_023362775.1. NCBI lineage: Eukaryota > Metazoa > Chordata > Lepidosauria > Squamata > Charinaidae > Charina > Charina bottae. The sequence continues at coordinate 34,555,114 of JALMGJ010000007.1, forward strand.
CGGCCTCCGCTAAAACGCAGAAGCGCTGATGGCGTGCCGCTGCCGCCGCCGCCGTGCACGCCCCCGCTGCCGCTTCCGGGTTGTGTGGCGACACACCAGACTGTGTGTTGCGACACACTAAAGTGTGGTCTAGCATTATAAGGATAATTCTCAATAAGGCCTAGTATATACCTATATGCCCTCCTCCCTTGCTGTGGTCACGTCTGTTCAAAAAAAGTAACTACTATCTTAGATTGTCAGTGTGTATGTCATCTTGAGTTGACCAAAAAGAAGGTGGGAACAAATATTATATCTGTCTATCTGCTGGTGTTAGTTGTGTTATCTGGACTTTGACCAGACTATATCCAGTTCAAATCATGGTTTTTTTATTTTATTTTTTCCAAAAGTCATCATTAAGATGAACCCCAATTTAGGTCAGGGCTGGCATTCTTTTCAGGAGCTGAGGGAAAAGTTCTATTTAACTGCAAAGGGCACACTTGAATTTGGCTCATTTTTTGGCTTTTTTGGTTTGTTTTTGAGGGAGATCTTTAATCATTATAGGTTCATTAATCCCCCTGGAAATAACTACATTTTAATAACTCCATTTTCTTTAGTTTTCTGCTGGAAATAGGATGAATTTCTGCATTCCTTATTCAATGGTTTGCTGATTAATTTTGGTGGCACAACCTTGAGTGCTCTTGAGCTGCAAAAAAAGGGGCCCAAGAGCCACATGGGGCTTGCAAATTGTCTAACCCTGATTTAGGCTTTGATTGTACATTGAACTGCAGCTATTTAGAAAACAAAGTGGAAGATTTCACAAATCACAAATAGCCACTTACAAAAACTCTCCAGTAATTCATTCCGTATCAAACAATGCCTGAAATTACATTCTGTTTTCCGACAGAATAGTAGGAAGCAACACTGTATTTCTATGGTAATTAAAAAACTGTAAGACATACACACTCACTTATTATTGTTCCTGCTCCTTCGATAGGAAGTAATAAAAAGCATATGAGATTTCAAAATGACCTTTTCCCCCTTAGCACTTCCACTCTGTATTTATGCAAACTCATTTCTTCTAGCAGAATTAGCGATAATCTCTTTGTAACACTATTTCAGTGAAACACTACTTCTACCACAATTGTAATTTCCCATCCTTTGCTAAAGATAGTAAGAAAATTATGTTGGCTTATATAAACAGACAGATTATGTGGCTTTAGGCAACTCCTACCCTCCCTAACGGGGTTGCTGTAGGGCCAAAGAGATTGGGATAAACTCATCTACTTTATGCCATTTTCCTAGAAAGAGGATAAACTGTGAAATATGTTAGATCTTTCAAAAGCTGATTTTTAGCAGAGTGGAGATTTTTTCTGAAATATCAGGTGGCTCAGAATACTGCACTCTTTTGTTTCCAGGCACACAGATATCTGTTATAAGGGGAAAGAATAGAACAGGAGAATGAACAGATTGGCCAGGTTGGCCTGAGAAAGAATCTAAACTTATAAGATAATTCATATTGGCTGAAATCAAGTTAAGCCTCCTTGTAAGTCATCAATGGGTGGATCAGAGCCAGTTTGGTCTAGTGGTTAAGGCGCTGGGCTAGAAACCAGGAGCCTGAGAGTTCTAGTCCCGCCTTAGGCATGAAAGCCGGCTGGGTGACCTTGGGCCAGTCCCTCTCTCTCTCAGCCCTGGGAAGGAGCCAATAGGAAACCAGGAGTTCTAGTCCCGCCTTAGGCATGAAAGCCGGCTGGGTGACCTTGGACCAGTCACTCTCTCTCAGCCCTGGGAAGGAGCCAATAGGAAACCAGGAGGCTGAGAGTTCTAGTCCCGCCTTAGGCATGAAAGCCAGCTGGGTGACCTTGGGCCAGCCACTCTCTCTCAGCCCAACTCACCTCACAGGGTTGCTCTTGTGGGGAAAATAGGAGGAGGAAGGAGTATTAGGTATGTTTGCTGCCTTGAGTTACTTATAAAAATAATAATGGTGTGATAAAAATTAAATAAATAAATTTTAGAGCTATAGCATTAGCTTTGCCACTGTCAACAGACCTACTTTTATATCAACAAGTGTGCACTTCTGCCTTAGAGCATCTTATGTACATGAAGGTCTATGTGCATGGATCAGAAGTCTTGTACAAAGTTTCTCCCAGCCCATTGCAGTTAATGCAGGTTAGGTTCCCCTTTGCAGATATTCATGTTCTATGTGTGGTTCCCCATGATGGAAAAACCACAAGATGCTATGGATGGGGCCAGCAACAAAGCTCTATAGCACTTTAATGGTACTAAAGCTACGTATCTAGACTTTTATTATTGTTGTTGTTGTTTATTCGTTTAGTCGCTTCCGACTCTTCGTGACTTCATGGACCAGCCCACGCCAGAGCTTCCTGTCGGCTGTCACCATCCCCAGCTCCCCCATGGTTGAGTCCGTCACCTCCAGAATATCATCCATCCATCTTGCCCTTGGTCGGCCCCTCTTCCTTTTGCCTTCCACTTTCCCTAGCATCAGCTTCTTCTCCAGGGTATCCTTTCTTCCCATTATGTGGCCAAAGTACTTCAGTTTTGCCTTTAATATCATTCCCTCAAGTGAGCAGTCTGGCTTTATTTCCTGGAGTATGGACTGGTTTGATCTTCTTGCAGTCCAAGGCACTCTCAGAATTTTCCTCCAACACCACAGTTCAAAAGCATCTATCTTCCTTCGCTCAGCCTTCCTTATGGTCCAGCTCTTGCAGCCATAGGTTACTACAGGGAATACCATTGCTTTAACTATGCGGACCTTTGTTGTCAGTGTGATGTCTCTGCTCTTAACTATTTTATCAAGATTTGCAATTGCTCTCCTCCCAAGAAGTAGACGTCTTCTGATTTCCTGGCTGCAGTCAGCGTCTGCAGTAATCTTTGCGCCTAGAAATACAAAGTCTGTCACTGCCTCCACTTTTTCTCCCTCTATTTGCCAGTTATCAATCAAGCTGGTTGCCATAATCTTGGTTTTTTTGAGGTTTAACTGCAACCCAGCTTTTGCACTTTCTTCTTTCACCTTCGTCATAAGGCTCCTCAACTCCTCCTCGCTTTCAGCCATCAAAGTGGTATCATCTGCATATCTAAGATTGTTAATGTTTCTTCCAGGGATTTTGACTCCAGCCTTGGATTCCTCAAGCCCAGCACGTCGCATGATGTGTTCTGCGTACAGGTTGAATAGGTAGGGTGAGAGTATACAGCCCTGCCGTACTCCTTTCCCAATCTTAAACCAGTCTGTTGTTCCGTGCTCTGTTCTTACCGTTGCTACTTGGTCGTTATACAGATTCCTCAGGAGGCAGACAAGATGACTTGGTATCCCCATACCACCAAGAACTTGCCACAATTTGTTATGATCCACACAGTCAAAGGCTTTAGAATAGTCAATAAAACAAAAATAGATGTTTTTCTGAAACTCCCTGGTTTTTTCCATTATCCAGCGGATATTGGCAATTTGGTCTCTAGTTCCTCTGCCTTCTAAACCCAGCTTGTACATCTGGCAATTCTCGCTCCATGAATTGCTGGAGTCTACCTTGCAAGATCTTGAGCATTACCTTACTGGCATGTGAAATAAGTGCCACTGTTCGATAGTTTGAACATTCTTTAGTGCTTCCCTTTTTTGGTATGGGGATATAAGTTGATTTTTTCCAATCTGATGGCCATTCTTGTGTTTTCCAAATTTGCTGGCATATGGCATGCATCACCTTGACAGCATCATCTTGCAAGATTTTAAATAGTTCAGCTGGGATACCGTCATCTCCTGCTGCCTTGTTATTAGCAATGCTTCTTAAGGCCCATTCAACCTCACTCTTCAGGATGTCTGGCTCTAACTCACTGACCACACCGTCAAAGCTACCCCCGATATTATTATCCTTCCTGTACAGATCTTCCATATATTCTTGCCACCTTTTCTTGATCTCTTCTGCTTCTGTTAGGTCCTTGCCATCTTTGTTTTTGATCATACCCATTTTTGCCTGGAATTTACCTCCGATGTTTCTAATTTTCTGGAAGAGGTCTCTTGTCCTTCCTATTCTATTGTCTTCTTCCACTTCTGCACATTGCTTGTTTAAAAATAATTCCTTATCTCTTCTGGCTAACCTCTGGAATTTTGCATTTAATTGGGCATATCTCCCCCTATCACTGTTGCCTTTTGCTTTCCTTCTTTCTTGGGCTACTTCCAGTGTCTCAGCAGACAGCCATCTTGCCTTCTTGGTTTTCTTTTTCTTTGGGACGTTTTTTGTTGCCGCCTCCTGAACAATGTTGCGAACTTCTGTCCATAGTTCTTCCGGGACCCTATCTACTAAATCTAGTCCCTTAAATCTATTCTTCACCTCCACTGCATATTCCTTAGGAATATTAGTGAGCTCATTTCTAACTGATCTGTGGGTCTTCCCTATTCTCTTTAGTCTGATTCTAAATTTTGCAATAAGAAGTTCGTGATCTGAACTACAGTCAGCTCCAGGTCTTGTTTTTACCAACTGTATAGGAAGATGGATCTCGGAGAGGGGGAAAATGGCGGCAAGGCAGCAGCAACTGCTGTACTGAGCTCCGCCAAAGTTTACTTTTAATAGCTTTTATTGTTTTAAATTGTTTTAAACATTAGGTTTTTTTTAATCTACATGCAAGCCCCTGTAAGCTTGAGGTGAGATATTTTAATCTTTTTATAGGACCATGCCGGCCAGTTTAGAAAATAAAACCAGGTGTGGGAGAATGATTCCTGGCAAGCAATCAAGGAGCTTTGAGGAGCCGACATTATCACCAGCCTGTAAGCAATCCAAAATAGGAGACTTTTTTACCTCTAATGATAAAAGTAAAGCTCATCAGTGGAAGCCTGCCATCAGGGCAACAAATTGTTGTGAGATTGCAGAGCCGGAGGATGAAGCTGTATCCGGGCTTGTGATGGAGAATCTAACAGACGCCGAAGCCAGCTCTGGGGTGGGGCAATTAAAGGGGCAGTATATATCTCTACTTAATAGTGCTTTGGAGTCGGAAGAAAAAGAGAAAAGAAAAAGAAAGGGATCAGAGAGAAAGGAAGAGTTAGACGTACTTCCTTTGGAACAGTCTCACTTGGACCTAATTGCTCAAACTGTGAAGCGCATCTTTGTGAATATGAAAGAAATCGAAGCTCAACTCTCTTGTCTTACCACTGAAACGAAGAATTTCCATTCCAAAATAGCTCAAATATATCAAGATTCCCAGGCACCCTCTCTGACATTTAAACAAAGAACTCAGTTTCGAAATTCACCTTATCATCAGGAGAGTGAAGTCCCCTGGAGAAATAGCAGCAAGCCAGAGAATTTGTCAGAGTGTAAAGACAACATCCAAACTTTGGTTTTACAACCCACCAAAGTATGTTTAACAGTATGTAGCTATAATGGGAAAATACCAAGCTGGAAATATAAATCCCAGGTCAAATCTCATCTTTATGATCTTCTTCATACTAAATTCCAACTGATTGATTTGGTATCTATAGAACCCCTTAATTATACCCAATGGGCTCAAAGAACTATGTTAGTATTTAAGACTGCTAGATTGCCTTCCCTAATTCAAAAGCATAAAAAGTACCTAAGGACAAAAGGGATCTTTCCTGCACGTATTTTTATTAATACAACAATTAAAGCATTATTCCCCAAGTCGCAGTTGACCAAACCAGCCAACAAGGAATTTCAAACAGAGCGGCGGGAATCAATGTTTCCTCAGCCGGATTTGACTGACAGGGCTGTAAAAGAATCCCAACAGCCAATAGGAGCTATTGGTGAACAGCGGGCCCAAGTTCTGGACTTTACTTCCCATAACTTCTTAGAGGACTCAATTGAAGAGGATCTTTTTCATTCTTTTGGATCTTTATCCACTTCGGAGCAACAGACGATTTTAGAAAGATTAGAAATCGTAAAAAACAGACTTCAAAGTATAAGAGATGATGAAGCTTCAATGAACAACAAAGAAACTATGATCTCCTCTCCATCAGGGCCTTATGAGAAGTTCTCCCTAATGGTTCCCAATAATTTAGAGAACTGTCAGACCACCTTTAATGCCCAGGAACTATTGATTGATTTGAATACTGCAAATATGGAAGCTGTACATCCTGCTCCAAAACTCACCCCCTTAAACGGTTGCATATTTGATGACCCTTTCAATTTCCTGAACCAGATAACTGAGTTGGACTGACTAAGATCTCATACCGCATCTGGATCTTTGAATTTGGTGTCCTGGAATATAGCAGGGTGGAGAAACAAAAAGCATGATTTGGATTTTATCAATTTTCTAACCTCTTTTGATTGTATTTTATTACAGGAAACTTGGTCAGTGGACCTTTTAAATTTAAAATTCTGCTGACTAATACAACTCTGATAGACAATGTAGAACTAATGGTAGCATCATGTAGACTAACTTTTAGCCATTTAAGTTAAATTAAAAATCTCATTCAAACATAAAAAGAAAATGTTGTGTTTCCTGGTCATTTTGATGCCAGGTGAGAAGTTGTAACTTTGAAGATGCTACAATATCAAGTAATATGCACATTTTTTTCAACTTTATGGATATAATAAATGGCCCAATTCAAAGTAGTTACTGGAGGCTGTGGGAAATAACTGGAATGGTAGCCTTCTGGTGCTTGCACTTAACACGGCAGGAGAGTTTGTACCCTGAAAATCAAACTGGAAGCAACAGTTGTTGGGACTTCTAGTATCATGGACTGCTTTAATGAATTTCACATTTTGAAATTTACGGAGTACTGCTGTCCATGTTTACAAAACCCCCACTAATCCAACATTCCCTGTTGTCCTAATTGAATGATGATGACAGAAGTCAGGATGACCTCATCAGATTTCCTCTAAATATTCATGAACTTATGCAAATTTCAGAGTCCTGAGACTCTGTGTAAGGTTGTGCCATTTTTTTGTTGCAAAGGTACGGCTACAGAGTAGAAAGTGGGGGGAATGCAATTTAAAATATCCTTGTGGGTTTTAGGTACAGTATGTTAATTGTATTTTATATTTTTATAATTATATACAACTGAGAGAATATTAGTCATGATAATGTAAATGAATAAGACTGTTTTTAAATTTGATAAGGGGCTCATTTACACTGTGATCTAAATGCATTTTAATATTTAATTGGGACTTGTTAAATTAGATTTAAAACTATTTCAAATCAGAGGGTTTATATTTTAAAGCCCAATGTGTTTACCTTGTAGAATTCCAACTTGTACTGGTCAGTGACCGTAATAAATTGAAAAATTGCAAAAAAAACCCCAACTGTATAGATGTCCGCCACCTTTGGCTGCAAAGGATGTAGTCAATCTGATTTCGGTGTCGACCATCTGGTGAAGTCCATGTATAAAGTCGTCTTTTAGGTTGTTGGAAGAGAGTGTTTGTTATGCACAGTGAGTTGTCTTGGCAAAATTCTATCAGCCTATGTCCTGCTTCATTTTGTTCTACCAGACCATGCTTGCCTGTAATTCCAGGTGTCTTCTGACTACCCACCTTAGCATTCCAGTCTCCTGTAATGAAAATAAAATCTCTTTTTGGTGTATTATCCAGTAGGTGCTGCAGATCCTCATAGAACTGATCTACTTCTGCTTCTTCAGCATCTGTGGTTGGGGCGTATATTTGGATCACTGTGATGTTAAATGGCTTACCCTGAATTCGAATTGAGATCATTCTATCATTTTTTGGATTGTATCCAGGCAGTGCTTTAGCCACTTTATTATTAATTATGAAGGCTACTCCATTTCTTCTGTGGTCCTCTTGTCCACAGTAGTAGATCTGGTGGTCATCTGATGTGAAGTGGCCCATCCCAGTCCATTTCAGTTCACTGACACCTAAAATGTCTATATCTAATCTTGACATCTCACCAATAACCACATCCAATTTGCCCTGGCTCATAGATCTTACATTCCAGGTTCCTATGGTGTGTTGATCTTTAGAACATTGGATTCGTCGTTCACCACCAGCACCGTCAGCCGCTAGCCGTCCTTTTGGCTTTGAGCTAGCTGCGTCATCACATCTGGGGCTACTTGAACGTATCCTCTGTTCCTCCCCAGTAGCATTTTGAACCATCTTCCAACCTGGGAGTCCCATCTTCCGATGGTATACCGACATATCTCTGGTTGTACTGATCCATTTAGTTTTCACGGCAAGAATACTGAGGTGGGTTGCCATTACCTTCCCCAGGGATCGTATTTAGTCTGACCTCTCTGCCACAACCTTCCCGTCTTGGGTGTCCCTTCACGGTTTAGCTCATGGTTTCATTGAGGTGCTCAAGCTCCAGCACCACGACAAGGTAACGATCTCCTTTGCTGGAGACTTTTATTGTAGACACCTTTATATACTAGAAAAGTGAGTAATCTTTTCCCAATGGGAATAGTTACCAGGTAACCAGGCAGTCTTCACTTACTGATGGTAATTGGGACTCTCACTAAGTGACACGGTTGTAAGGCGTGATGTCACATGACCGCACCAACTTATGATGGCAGTTCCAGCAGTCCCAGTTGCCATTGTTAGGTGAATCCCATGTGGTTGCAGCATTCCCTGGTCACATGATCGCCATTTGCAACCTCCTGCTGGCTTCCCCATTGACTTTGCTTGTTGGAAGCCAGCAGTGAAGATCACAAATGGCGATTATGTGACTGTCTTGTAATTGCGAGCTGGTTGCCAAGTGCCCGAATCACGATCATGTGATCATGGGGACTCCGTCATGGCCACAACTATGAGGACCCGTCATAAGTCCCCCTTGTTCAGTATCGTCATAAATTCGAATGGTCACTGAATGAGTGGACATTAAACGAAGCCTATCTGTACTTTTGTTGGTTACCACTTTTTTCAAACTCTACAAGGCTACAAGACTATGACAGCAATGTTCTGGTATCACCAGAGAAAATGGGGACAAAAATTAGTTGATAAAAAGCAAGCAAACAAACAAAATAGATGTATTAAGTTTGGAAGTTTCACGAGCTTATTTTGTTTATAATTTGTTAAAAATAAAGATCCCGCTGCTGCATTTTAAGATTGCCATGCCCTGGGAAATGTGCACAGCCTGTTGGCTGTCTACCCTAGGATACTGTATGTGACTATACACTGATTTATACAATGTCAGTTGGGCTACATTTATTTCTTCTATGCTCTCTCCACGACTGCAAGAAAAGATAGTTGTACTTGCCCCAATTCTAAAGGTAAAAAGGTAAAGGTTTTCCCCTGCAGTCGTGTCCGACTCTAGGGGGCGGTGCTCATCTCCGTTTCTTAGCCAAAGAGCCAGCACTGTCCAAAGACGCTTTCGCGGTCATGTGACCGGCATGACACGTGTGGAACGCTGTTACCATCCCACCGAAGTAATGTTTATTTATCTACTTGCATTTGTATGCTTTCAAATGGCTAGGTTGGCAAGAGCTGGGGTGAGTGCGGGAGCTCACTCTGTCATGCGGCACTCGGGTCTCAAACTGCCGACCTTCCAATCGACAAGCCTGGCATCTTAACCACTGAGCCATCACGCCCCCATTCTACATATTTCCAATTCTACATATGCAGAAATAACCAGAAAATCTACATTGCTTGCAACATTCAAATGACTTGCTTGTTATGATGATGACACGGATGGCCGTATTAACTGAACTAATTAACTAACTAAATGCTGGGATGGGAACTACCACCCAGAGTTGTTTGTATGAGATGGGCAGTGAAGAAATGTGATAAAAAAATAAACAAACTGTCTCTAAAGCTGAGGAATGAAAGCTGTCGCTAAAATCAGTACAGATATGGAGAAGGGGCTCTGCATTTCAGCCACACCCAATGAAATGCACAATGCTGTTTCATGTGTTTATTAGACTTATAATGGTCAATTGGTGGTCAATTCCACATAAGTCCACTAATCTTGCAAGATGATGTCCACTGAAATACCATAGACATGAAAACACAAAGTTCTTCTAGTTGGGCTTATAAAATGATTATATTATGGTTTCTTTGACCATAGAGCCTCGTGTGGTGCAGAGTGGTAGGTGGCAGTATTGCAACCAAAACTCTCCCCATGACCTGAGTTCGAACCCAGCGGAAGCTGGTTCTCAGGTAGCCGGCTCAGGTCGACTCAGTCTTCCATCCTTCCGAGGTCGGTAAAATGAGTACCCAGCTTGCTGGGGGAAAGGTAATTACGACTGGGGAAGGCAATGGCAAACCACCCCGCTCTATAGTCTGCCAGGAAAACATCGCAAAAGTGGCGTCTCCCCAGGGGTCACGTGACTCGGTGCTTGCACAGGGGAACTTTTCCTTTCCTTCTTTGACCATAGTGACTGGGAATACTAGAAATCAGCCCTCCAATGCAGCTGGAAGCATCAACTTGAAAAAATGTTATTCTAAGCAAGTCAATTTACCAAGAAGAATGAGGGGCCTTGGTGACAACATAAAGCTACAATGCGCTAGACCAGTGATGAACTGTGTTGAGGTTGAAAACAATAATTAGGTGGGGAAACTGTCGGCAGATGAATAACAGTCTGAAGTCCCCCTTCACCTACAAATGGTTAGGGAAGAGGCACACATTTGGCAAGACAATTCTGCTACAATTAGAAAAAAACTCAGAGAAAACCTTTTGCATGTATCTGGTTGATACAGCTAGATTTTCTGGAGCTAGGATTCTGAACAAACCAGAATTCAAGATGTTAAAGCTCAAGTAAACCTTATGTTTTTATAAATGAAGTTCACATAGAGCTCCCAAACTTCTAGATAACTCCCATAAACTGAAATCCTTTGTCATAATGGAGTTTGTGTTCTTTAATTTTAATGATCAAATTAAATTCCTAAGGGTCCAGAACAAGAGCATTCTGAATAAACGATAACTTCTAGTCTGTATTAACATACCATAGCACCCATTCTGCAGTAGAACAAGCTTATACCTACATACTGTTAACATAAATGACATCAGGATATTTGCAGCAAACAAATCTGGGTCCAGTTCTGAACATATATTGTCTTCAATGGGTTTCAAATATTCTCTTGTGCATCAATAGCTGCACATGCACTGCAACATGCAGCCTGAATGGCTGGCCCTTTTGGACTCTCACACAACTTTCTTCTTCCGACTGCCTCATCCAAGTGGCTCATCACTGATTGCCTCTTCTGACAGTCCTTCCCAATTCACATAGAGTACAGATATTACTCAGAGTCAGGTCTCAAGCTAATGAACGTCGAACCAGCTGGCCTTTTAGAAGGCATGAATAAATAACTTGGATGCTTAAGAGAAAACAAGAATCTATTAAAAAGCTTAAATCATATCTAAATATGGGTATGGGACAGATAAATTTGCCATGGCACAGCTATTGAATTCGCAAGCCATTCCCAATGCATTGTAAATTCAGCCTGCTCTGCTTTCATTTTGTCCCCACCAACTGCAGAATGCAGATCTGGAGTTTGCTATCAAGTGAGTGTGAAACAAAAGCTGGAAGGTGGGAGCATGGTGAGCAGTCAATGTCCCCAGTAAAAAAGCAAAGCATAGGAGAAATGCACTGGAATGTATGTTCCACCCAATGAGGAGGCATGAAAGACTGGGAAAAAAACTGGTTTCCCAAGTTTGCAGAGCAGCTGGAATTTTTTGCTCCTGGCAATAATACTTCAAGGCTAGTTTGCAGTCAGCCCTGAATGACTGGCATGCATTCTGCAGCAGAAGTGAAGTACAATGCTTACTGGTAGATCTTCACCCTGTGTGCGTGTGTGTGTACATGCACAGGCATTCATGCGTGGGAAGGGAAGGGAGGGGAAGATGTCAGAGGGGGAGTCAGAGTCAGGTTTCACACCTGGAAGAATATTCCTGTCTTCAGTCTGAGAGAACAAAACCCACCTAAGAAATATAGGCAATGTAAACAAAGTGTCATTTACAGAATTTGGGTGAAGAGAGGAGTAACTAAATATAGAGTGATTCACTTCTAATTATCCAATTTCAATGAACATTTAATGGAAATTAAGACAATAGATAATAACAACAGTCAGACTCATTAGCTATTTAAGAAGATGCCAAGGACATTAAAAATTGTTGAAGCCAATTCTTGTGTAGTAATTTTAGACCAAGTATAAAACTAACTAAATTAGTGTATCCAAAAGATTATACAGTTGTAGTTTTTTGAGTAAGTTAGAATCCTTTCATTTCTTTTCTCAAAACTGGATGAATCTTCAGAATCTGTTTTTGACTCATTGGAAAAAGCATATTAGAATCTTTATCCAAGGCCCTTTCTCTTCAGTCTCCTAAATTGTGCCAAACACAAAATATACTTTTTATATTAAAACAATCTTTCTGATAACCAAACCTGGACGCAGCTGCACTGAAGCTTCTCCTGGTATCACTTGTATATTAACCTCATTACTGGGTACTGTTACATCAACTTTGGGACTTTCTATGAAATCTGGCCTGCAGCCTCTTTGGATTAAATGTAAAACTATGTCACATCGTTCCTTCAGCTTTGTTCCAGCCATGAAATCCTGTTTCAAAAAAAAAAAAAAAAGCAAAATAAATAACAAAATTGTAAGCAGTTGGAGAACTTTCATTTCCAGAAAATATATTGTAATATCACATAATCAAAAAGTTATTATCCCACACCTACAATAAAGCCAACGTAACCAAACAAATGATAATAACACTGTTTTTGAAGACAGGGGAAATGGTGTTGCACAGTGCAGCAGATTGGATGCTGGTGGGAATTAAGCACATATTCAGGCTATATTATAAGAAACCAGCATCAGTTGCAATGGTAGACTACGTACCCCTAAGACCAATTGCAAATACTGGTATTCATCCTTAAAGCCTGTAATAACAGATGAGAGTTTGCCTAAAGGACCATCTAGAGCTATCTGAGCCTGCCTAAGCATTCAAAATCAGAAGCCCTTTCATGTGCCCATAAGGGGGAAGAGTTAGGCTTACAGGGATGAAATACATGTTTTTTGCTGGTGGACCCGATTTATGGAATTTCCTCCTCAAAGAGATTAAGATTAGTTCTCTACCTCTTTTCTTTTGGAGAAAGCACTAAAACATTCCTATTTCAGACTACTTTTAATTAAGAGGTCAGAAAGAAGCTTATTTCTACGTGTTGTTCTGCCAAAGCCTTGGTTACTTGTTGGAATATTGAGGCAACAAAATCCTTGGGTAAGAAAGCATCTCAGTGGCCTCTACCTGTCTGCTGACTCAAGGGAGCTCCTTAGTTTACTGAGGAGCTCTAGGAGATGAAGCAGCAGAGAAGATACCTAGAGTGATGCTGGTAAAAAAGAGAATGAATGACCAAACATGGGAAAGAGTTTAGGTTTGAGCCTCTACCATGGTAGTTTTTTTTTGGTGCCTTCAAGTCAGTGTTGACTCCTGGCAACTGCCTGGACAAGTCCCTGTAGTTTTCTTGGCAAGATTTTCAGAAGTGGATTTCCACTGCCTCCTTGAGAGAGAGTGACTGGCCCAAGGTCTCCCAGTTGGCTTTGTGCCTAAGGGGGACTAGAACTCGTGGTCTCCTGGTTTCCAGCCTGATACCTTAACCACTACACCAAACTGGCTCACCATGGCAATAAGGGTGGTCAAATAGCAATTGTTCTCCACTCTTACTATGTCTGCAGATTGCCATTCATTAGCTCTTTTTAAAATTATCCAGTCCCTTTAGGTGAAGGATGGGCTGGAAAAGTTGTGAGGAGTTTGTTAGGCATCCAGAAGACAGAATCACTCAGATTTACTCAGATTTGGCTATCACCTGGCCAGGTTCTGGAGAGGTGACCAAGACTATATCTTGTGAAGTTATCCAGGAGAATATCTCTGGGAGTTATTTCTGGGAAAGTGGACATGGTTCTCTACTACATCAACACTACTATTTACAGCCTAAATTCTTGCCCTTTCTGGTTGGTGAAAGCCTTTAGGGACGTAACAGAAGGCTGGGTCAGGGCAGTTATGAATGCATCCTTGAGATAAGATGTAGCTTGCCCTTCCTAAAGAAACAACTATCACCTGGTCTCCAACTTCCCTTTTGGGGAAAGGTTGTTGAGAAGTTGGTGGGACTCCAGCTACAGAGAGCCTTGGAGGAAATAGATTATTTGAACACTTTTCAGTCAAGTTTCAGAACTGAGTAGTGGTAGCAACTCTTTGGAACATCTTGGTAGCAACTCTTGGGAACAACTTGTGTCAAGACCAAGATAAGAGTGCAACCTTCTTGCTTGATGCCTCAGTAACCTTCAATATCATTAATTATGGAAATCTTTTGAACCTTCTCCAAGGTTTGGGAATGGGGGCACTGTTCTGCAGTAGTTGTCCCCCTTCTTAATGGGGCAGTTCCAATCAGTTGGGAAATGAGAAGTGCATGAGCCCTAGAGTCCTCCATGGAGTGCTTGTTCCTCTTATTTATCATCCACATGAAGCCACTGGGGGAGGTCAGTGATACTCAATGAGGTTGATGATACTGAAGCCTGAGATTGTCCCAGTGCCTAGAGGCAGTTAAGAGTCTGGATGGGGAAAAACAGGCTTAAACTCAGTCCCAGCAAGATAGAATGGCTTTGGGTTTGGAAGCCATCTGATGCCAGAGATATTTCATCTGGAGGGTTGGTAATCCCTGTGTTGAACTGGTTCATAATCGGGGTCTCCTCCTGAACTCACACCTCTTACTTGAAGAACAAGCAGCAGCTATGGGTAGGAAGGTCTTTATAGAGCTTCACCTTGTGTACCAGTAAGTAGTATTTTCTGAATGAGAAAGCCCTACTAAATTACTCATGCTTTGGTCACTTCACATTTGCACACTGACTTGATGGCACAAAATCATTACCAATAAATCATCAAGATATCCCACATGGGACTGCCCTTGAAGACCACCTAGAAGCTACAGCTGGTCCAGAGCCAGCTTGGGACACAGGTAGGTCAATCAGCTGGGTGGTTGGATGACCTGAGGATATTCAGGAATGGCAGGAGATAGAACAGAATGGAGCTTGGGGGCCGGTAGGAACATTGTGGTTATGATGGGCAGAGGGAGATGGGGCAGGAGGCAGGGGGTGTGCTGATCTTGGGGGAGGAGGATTTGATCTCTCACGCCAATTCCCTTTTCCATCCCCCTGCTGGAATTCTTAAATATGCTCCATAGGTCTTCTGATTTTCTCCAAAATAAAGTGGAGGGGAGGGGTTAATCCTTTCCTATCAAACTGTAAGTCTTGACAAAAATCACCACCCATATATATGCAGCTATCCATGATGGCTATGATCAGAGGAAACTTTGTCTTCTATGGCAAAGAACAGCCATCATATCAAGGAAAAATATTTTTAAATATTTTTAAAGATTAAATCTCTCAACTACTAAGTACGTACTACATTTTTTATTCTTGCCTCCCTCTGAATTAAAGTTATTACCCTCAAACTATTATGGCTAAGAGCTACACATACCACTATCCTGTCCTACCACAACTTTGTTAAAATTAAGGCCAGCAGCACCATACATGACAATGAATTTTATTAATTACACTTGGTATAAGGGATTATTTTTTTCCCATGCCACAACAGGTATTAAAATAAGTAAAGTCTCCTTCCTGTTCAGCTCAATTCTTGATGTGTTCATGAATAAATCTATATAGTTTTCTTAGCAACAATATGGAATTATTTTGCCATTGCTGCTTCTCAGGATCTCTTTTTTTGTATATCCCAGTCTAGCCTTCATACCTGTTATTACCCCAATGATCTCCCATCAAAATACTAGCCAGACCCAATCCTGCTTAGCTTCCTAAAGTTATTAAAACTAATTTTATTTATGGGTGTGCTTCTATCTTGTTTTTCAGGTTCAAATATTTAAGTAAGTAAATTGCTCTGTCCTGCACGATTTCAGGAAAACACACAGCTGCTCTGCTAAAGGACCTATGTGAGAAATCCCATGAGTTTTCCAAGCACCTTTCCCCTTCAAAACTGAAGTGTTGCATAGTCTTATTGTAGAGGTGGAGAACAGGAAGGTAAACCAATAAATATCAGCTGACTAATGCAAAGAATCTGCTCACCTCTTGAACGCACCATCCACATTCTGGACCCACAGCAAGACAGGCGGTACATGTTGCTGCATTTGAGATGGCACATCTGTTGTCTGCTATAATAAGAAATAGATTATTAAACCAATTGCAAACATTCAGAGGACCAAAGCATAGTTTTTAAAATGCTAATCCTCATGCTAATGACATTGTTTATTTTAGAAATAGGGCAGCTCTACTGGAGAGCATGAATATAATATGATCAGAATTTTGATCCTAAACCAAAATAGGAAGTGATGCAATCATACCAGACAAAGAGAGACATTCATAAAGATTTGGTAGAAGGTCCTAGCAACTTCAAATTTGGAGTAAGATTTTCACCATCTCTCTTTTTGAAAAGCAAGCAAGCAAGCAAACAAACCAGAACAATTTTGGTGGCTGGATAGTAATACCTTTGTGTTTTTTAGAGATAGAGCTTGATTCTTTATACTCTAGCCAGGGATAAGCAATGTTGAGCACTAGAGAAGCTATTGAATTACAATTCCCAGCATTCATGCTTCCTAAGGATGCTGAGCATTTTCGATCAACAGCTAGAATGCCATATGTCACCTACTCTGATCCAGCCAGTAGGTACATGCAACTTGGTTCCTGCTTGGTTCATTTATGGCAATTCTGCTTCAATTACGCCTTTTTCCAGAGCTCAACATACAGGCCTGTAGAACTGGCAAGCTGAAGCAGGCACGGGGTACATATTTCATAGAAATCCAACCCCACTGGTAGCCCTTGCTAACATTACTGCTGCCATCTGCCACCTACCACGTACTGTAAACTTTTCTTAGATTTTATTCTTAGTTACCGTTTGCGATAAATGGAGCATTGATCTCTCAGGTTAAAAACCTGCACTAATTTGGCCACGTTACCATGACCTCTACCATTTATTTCCAAACCATATCCCTTGGATACTTGATACGTTGTTAGGAGTTTGTACCGTTCAAAAGGACAGCATGCCATCAACTATTTTCAACCCTTTGTCAGAGAATACTGGAAGAGAGCCATTGAAATATAATCTGTTTTGTGTTCAGTCACTTTGCAGAGTTTCAGTGTGGCAACAATGAACTATTGCTCCATATCCATAGAAGAGGAAAATTAAAAGGTCCACTATTTCAAATCCTATAACAGAAACTGTAACATTTTGGTATTAAATGATTGGTCTCTTTTTTCAGTGCGGGCCAACATTAGATGAAAGAAATAAACCAAAATGTCAATTACTCTTTTCATTAAAAAGTGAATGTAAAGGTAAAGGTACCCCCCGCACATTTGTGCAGTCGTGTCCGACTCTAGGGGCCGGTGCTCATCTCCGTTTGTTAGCCAAAGAGCCAGCGTTGTCCGAAGATGCTTCCACGGTCATGTGGCCGTATGACACGCGCGGAACGCTGTTACCTACCCACCGAAGTGGTACCTATTCATCTACTTGCATTTGCATGCTTTCGAATTGCTAGGTTGGCAAGAGCTGGAGCTAGTGCAGGAGCTCACTCCGCACGCAGGGCTAGGGATTCGAACCTCCAAACTTGCAATCTTCCGATCAACAAGCCTGGCGTCTTACCCGCTGAGCCACCACGCCCCTAAAAAAAAGTGAATGGCAGCACATTAAAAACAATTTTAATAGCTAGGCAGGCCAAACCGGAGTCAGAACGTGCTTTCAAAATACATTTTGGTAATTCATTCTTAAAAACACATGGCACGTTGCTGGATGTGAGTCACATGCTGATAACTGAACTACAAGAACAGCAAGATCTCATGGTATAAATCTTGCTAAATCTTCATTTCAGTCTGTTTATTGGAATTCATATTTGAAAGATAATCATGTTACACAATATTTACTATTACCTCAATTTATATGCTGCTTTATTTCCAGCATGTCATTAAAAAAAATTACCTAGCTTTCTCTATATCACCAACTTCATACAGCTCACCAAAAGCTAGGTCACTGAAATGTATAGTGTCTGGAGGCATATTACAGGGAAAAGTATACCGGTAAGATGCATTATTCTCAATCAAACAATTGGTCCATCTGACTTAGTATGATCTATTTTCGTCTTCTCCAACTTGGTGCCCTCCAAAAGTGTTGGACAACACCGTCTAATGCTTCCTTCTACCAGGCCCACAGTTGGGAAGGCAGGTCTCCA
Organism: Charina bottae; assembly: GCA_023362775.1. Classification (NCBI taxonomy): domain Eukaryota; kingdom Metazoa; phylum Chordata; class Lepidosauria; order Squamata; family Charinaidae; genus Charina; species Charina bottae. The sequence goes on from JALMGJ010000007.1 coordinate 34,573,223, forward strand.
GCAACAGGCAGTAGCTCTCCAAAATCCCAGAAAGGAATTTATCCCAGCCTTATATTCAAGAAGCCATTATAGAAAGAAGGGCAGAGCATTCTTTAAGCACTGGGAAAGGAGATAGTATTCGGAAGAGGCTCAGGTTAGCTCCTCTCTGACGCAGTGAGGAAGTAAGAGGAATGGAAGGTAAAACAGAAGTAGACTTGCAAGATTCTATTACTATAAAAAAGGTAAAGGTTCCCCCCGCACATTTGTGCAGTCGTGTCTGACTCTAGGGGCCGGTGCTCATCTCCGTTTGTTAGCCGAAGAGCCAGCATTGTCCGAAGATGCTTCCACGGTCATGTGGCCAGCATGATGGATGTGGAACGCTGTTACCTACCCACCAAAGTGGTACCTATTCATCTACTTGCATTTGCATGCTTTCGAATTGCTAGGTTGGCAAGAGCTGGGGCTAGTGCGGGAGCTCACTCTGTCACGCGGGGCTAGGGATTCGAACCTCCAAACTTGCGATCTTCCGATCGACAAGCCTGGCGTCTTACCCGCTGAGCCACCACGCCCCTTATTCTATTACTATAGCCTATATCAATAAAGTATACTTATAGTCTTCCGGTGAAGCTGGTTTCTTGATCTGGTCTACCTCACAGGGCTGACAGGGCTGTACTGTTGTGTTATTGCCCTCTGCTGTATACTTTTTGGCCCTCTTTGTATTTGTGCAAGTCTTGACAATAGAAAGAACCTGCTTTTGTCCAACTAAATTTTTGTAATCAACATCTCAGAGCCTAACAATAGAGCAACTATTGCACATACACAAAGGACAGCAAGAGAGATGGCCTGCAACAAGACTTTATGAACCATGTTTGTTTTAATATTATGCATTAATAAGTGTTACAAGGAGACAAACATGAGTTGGGGTTACGTAATTTTAAAAATAGGATTCAAAATCTGTTTGGTTAATAATATGTTCCAATAATTTCTCATAGAAATAACATTTACAGACATATATTCATTCATAAAATATTTGCTTTATCTGCCAGTCTACTTCGAAAAAATTAGAATTAAGGCATAACTAAATTAGTTATACCTTTCCCCCCCCCCCTCTTTCTCTCTTTTCTAAACCTTATAATAAAGCTGGAAATGTTTTTACAACTTGGCTCACTATAGACTTTTCTTACCATTTTACTAGCAGAATCCAGACAAAACTGAAGAACTATGTTGCCAAAAAATCAACAGACAAGCTTCTACTGGCTTTAGTTAAATAACAGATATGTGCCAATAGGTATTTTAAAACAAGAGAAGCCACATTTTGGCCTCAGTACATTAAACAGTCATATGTATGTATAAAACCCTTAGGCATAGCTAGTTCTACAATGTCAAATTATAACTGTATATCAAATTATGCATTCTAGGAGAATTACATTTCAGTTCCCTAAATAAGATTTAATAGGCCAGGTATTGCAAGAATGAATATTTGTGTGGGGGGAGGGTATTCTTCGGACAAGACAAAATTCAATGGTAGACCTGATTCAGATTCTGCCACACATACTGTGCAAGCCATAGAATGCTCAAATCAAGTTCTTTACTCTGAGGATTTATTACATGGACCCCAACATTATAATTAGCTCTCTTAAAATCAGCCAGTCATCTAAGCCCAGTACATAGTTGTTCAATCAGCAGTAAGACATTTGATTCTCAAATCCCAGAGTATGAGCAGAGGTGGAGAAACAAGGAGCTAGATGTCTCCAAAAAGCAGACAGTTCTGGAATTAAATGTTTGCATATATCGACAAATTACAGGTTACTATTATCTCAGGAAGCCTTGACGATACTAAAATAACTCAACTCATGTTAAATGTGTTAAGTATAACAATAGGAAGAATAATTTCTCAGCAAAATTGGAATTCTGCAGAATGCCTTGAATTTGGCATAAAAATAAAAATAGTTTTGTCTACCAAGCCAGACTAAGAAATTCCTAGGAAAAATGCTTGCCATTTATTTTTAAATAAACTTTAATGCTTTTTGTTGATGAAGGTTCTCAGTCATCCAGGTGGAATTGTCTGTAGCTTGAATCATGTCAACTGGATTTCTATTTTCTCAGTGGAAACGTTTCGCTCCTCTCTTCAGTCTGAGCAAAGTTTGTAAGGGAATCCTTAAATATGTTTCTAGGGTGGCTGTGTGACCTTGCACCTGGGGCTAGGTCATGGTTATTTGAGATGTTTATTTCTAAGTCCCTTTATCATCCAAAGGAAGATCGTTAAGATTACCTTTAATGCTTTTTCTCTCAGTGCCATAAAATGTGTAGTCTGCATTATATTTAAACCTTTTCATTTGTGCTAATATGTATGGTTAATTTATATTGACAAATGTGAGGGAGACCCTTTCATATTAATTTTACTACTAGCAATTTTCCCCATTTCAAGTACATTGCAAGCAAAAGATTATTCTTTTCAATCATCTGCACATATTTGGAATTAGTGTCTCATAAAAAATAGAATATGCTTCACAAACAAAAAATAATTCTAAAGGTATTACTTTCACCAAAATGCACATCTCATGTTTCTTACTAATAGAATGAATAATGCCATTCAAGTTTTGCCTTTCAGCATATTCCTAGTATTAAAATGAATTTTATACAAACTTTTCAAGCATGAAACTATTAATTACCATTCATCTTCTTTGAAACATTCTTGAAAATGTTCATGCAATATTGTTTTCCTTCAGGGTTATTCTAATTCTTTCTCGTGCACCTTAATTTTTCTCTTGCAATACACAACAGTTTAAGAAATTACAAACTGAAATCATTCATCTAATGCTTCTCTATTCATTTATCTGTTGCAATACAGGTAAATGCAATTCTTGAGCATTCTTTTTTCTGTCTTGATTTATCAGGGCAGGGGTTGGCAAACTTTTTATGCCGGGAGCCATTTTGACATGCTCGTGCACATTCTAAAATGCTCGAGAGCCAGGGGGCGGGGTTTGCGGGTGGGGGCCAATCGCGTGGAAGGGGGCGGGGTTTGCGGGCAGGGGCCAATCACGTGGAAGGGGGCGGGGTTTGCGGGCGGGGACCAATTGCGCACACTTAGGGCCTGCTGCCGCCACGCCCGCCACGCCCACTGCATTGCCCGCTGCCGCCACGCACACCATGCCCGCTGCCACGCCTGCCACGCCACGTCCGCCACTGCACCTCCCCCGGGGTCCGAGTAAGCCGCGACGGGCGGGCGGCGAGCGAAGCGTCGTCCCGCCTCCTCCCCCGGGGTCCTTTGTGAAGACCTTCTCCTCCATCCTCGCTGCTCCCGCCGCCGCTCCTTACGGTCTTCCTTCTTCTCTCCCTCGGCGGCACCCACCACCCCTGCCCCACCTCCGCCCACCCTTCTCCTCCCTCCCCCCCACAGAGATTTCGTCTCTGTCTCCTTCTTCTGTCTTCTCTCTGCCTGTCTCCTTCGAAGCAAGCACGCGCGCAAGCGAGAAAGAAGCCGCTCTTTCTTTCTTCCTACGCCGGCATAGGACATAGGAAGAAAGAAAGAGCGGCTTCTCTCTCGCTTGCGCGCTTGCTTGCTTCGAAGGAGACAGGCAGAGGGAAAGGCATAGGACTTTCCCTCCACCGTTTGGCGTATTTCCCCGCCCCCCTTGAGACTGGCGCGGCCTGAGGCGGCTATGCCCCCTACGGTGGGCGAAGGCGTGCGCACGTGCGTGGGGGCAGGGGGAGCAAGCAAGCGCGCAAGCGAGGGAGAAGCCGCTCTTTCTCTACTCTTTGTAGAAGGAGCGGCGCGAACCGAGTTCGCTGGCTCGGGCGTTGTTTCCGGGAGAGCGGGCAAGTCCAGCTTGCTTTCTCCCCGGCCCCGGGATGGAATGTCCGGCTGGAGCTTCAGACAAGGAGCCCGCTTAGCGAGTTTCTTCCAGCTTTACTCCTCCAATTAGGATTGCTTTGCCCAAACTGGCTCTTTCCGTATGACTCGGGTGATCTCCAGCCATGTGGCTGTAGTCTCGCATGCTTAAGACGCATGGGAAGCTGATTTAGGCCATGAGAGAAAGGCGTGATTATGCGTGTGTTCGCTTGCATCGCTCCTTGCATCGTTCTCTCCCTCGCCGGCACCCACCACCCCTGCCCCACCTCCGCCCACCCTTCTCCTCCCTCCCCCTCACAGAGATTTCGTCTCTGTCTGACCCAGGTCCCGGCCTCCGCGCACTGCCGGCAAGATGTGGCTGCACCTGAAGGGGCGCAGGGACGGCGCGCCTCCCGAGCGGAGCGGGAAAACCTGCAGCGACGGGACGCCGCAGCCCTCGCCTGCTCCGGCCGTGGAAGGGGCAGCCCCACCTCGCTCCCGCAGCCCCTGCCGGCCTTTCCGCTTCTCATCTGGCGGCTCCCTGGCCTCCGCTTGTGCCTCCTGCGCCGCGGCCCCATGCGCTTTCCTCAGACGAGGTCCAGGGCAGCGAGGCTCGGGGCTGGCGAAGGCGGAGCAGCCCCGCGGATGGGAGCTGGGGGACAACCGACCCGCGGCCCCCTCGGCATTCAGGGGTCCCGGCTCTGGCTGGCGGGTGCCCAAACACAGGCGCGCGCACGCACAAACGTGTGCGGGGCAGCCGCAGGCAGACGAGACGCCCCGGACTAGAGAGGTTGGAAGAGCCACACTCAAGATCGAGCGCGACCTCTCGCCGCCACTGCCGCTCCTTCTCCCTGGTGGGCTCCCCTCAGCGCTGCCTCGCACTCATACACACACATACACAGAGGCTGGCTGGCTCTGGGATCTGACAGCAATGGCTTTCTTCCCCAGGGTTCGTGCTGCTTCTGGAGACCGGCTTTCCGAATGTCGGGCAGCAGACAGAGAGAGAGAGCCAGAGCCGAGGGGCCAAAGAGCCATATCTGGCTCAAGAGCCGCCATTTCCGACCCTTGTATCAGGGTATAGAAAAACCTGTTGAGCCTGTGAAGCAATAATGAATTCAAAAGGACTTACAAACTAGCAATGAATTTGGACTTTGGGTTTTCCAACAGGCCTGGAATACTTCCTTTCTTCTGATTATAATAAAAAAAAACAGCTGCCAAGCTTTTTGATACTAATCCTGCTTATTCAATCGCATTAAACTCTGAGCTAATATGCACTTGAATTCATCAATTGTTGACTGCAACATCACATGATATCCGCATATAAAGGGCCAGCATAAATCTAACACTACTATAGGCAGTATTATACCCCTCACAGAGTCATCGGGAATACAACAAAGATTTCCTTGTTGGCTATGCCCACCAAGAGACCTTTGAGGGAGTTACTGGCAAAGTGTTTTGCACATCTGTAAGTGGTGCTGAGAACTAGGAAGAAACCACATTCCACTTAACTGCTGGTGCCCTTACATACTATGCTAAACATGCACAATGACCTTCAAACCCTACCCCAGAGCTTTCCAAACTTTTCATGTTGGTGACACACTTTTTAGACATGCATCATTTCGCGACACACTCTTACAGCAGGGCATCATTTCACGACACACTCTTACAGCAGGGCACAAGGCAGGCACTAGGACCTGCATGGAATCCTGGTAGGGCAGGTTTGGAGGCAGCAGAGGCCACGACACACCCAGACACTGCAGCCGACACACTAACATGTCCCGACACAGTTTGGAAAGCTCTGCCCTACCCTATTACTTTCCTAAAATCTCTGCAATATGTTTGAGGAAAAGATCTGATGAGTGTGCCCAAATTATCCCATTCTCATATCTATCTCTAACGATTTGGCTGTAATGTAAACATGATTTGTTTATTTTAAAGATAAAACTATTTGAGGTAAAAGTGTTTCTCTGTGTTGTAATCTTGGCTAATATTGTGCAAAGCGTGAACATTCACTTCTGGTTTATATTTACTTAACCAAAATTCTAAACAAGTTAAGAAGATGAATCCCTAGATTTAGACAGGATTAAGTTAGTCTAGCTTGAGTAGCTGAAGGACTTGTTTCAGAGCTGAAATTATTTAAACCTTCTATCTGAATAAGCCAGCTTCAAAAATGTGGTTCATGGGCCTAGCTCATTGGCTTCAACCATCATCAGAACTGTGTCTTAATGTTCAAATTTAGACAAACTACACTTACCTGAAAACAAGAAACAAATGCCTCTTATTTCTTTCCCACAAATCCTGGGAGGAAAGGTAAATAGCTAATTCTCTGACCACTAAACTGTGCTTTAACGTTATATCCGAGCATAACCAAAGCATGTGAAGTCAAATAATAGTTGATCTGTTGATAATGTCTAATGGTTCAACATTTGTCATGCTACCCCTATGTAATGGTATGTGGGAATGACCTTGAGAGACAGGAGGGAGAGTCACAGATGGAATAACCAGCATGTAAAAGATGTCTCAGCCCACAAAAGTGGGGATAGGGTGGGAAACGTTTCCGAAGCAACCCTCCCTAGTTCTCCAGAGAGTAAAAGGAGGGGAGAAATAACCTTCACTCTTGCAAGATTCTGTTAATGTAACCTAACAATAAAGATAGAGCTAGTACTCCTGGTTGTGCTTCTTGTCTGGACTACCTCACAGGGCTAACACCCTAATATGCATTTTTATACACAATCCAGATAAAAAATGTGCCATGATGGCATTTACTCTTCCTAAGCAGAAAACAGTTTTCTTCCCTTCCCCACACTTTGTGGCCAAATGCATTTCTACTCAGAAATTAAAGCCTCAAAGCATTTTAGACTTTTCTCATTTCACATAAAATTCTCCAGGTGGCTCAAAACTTGACTTATATAATGTGCGGATGCATTTGAAATATATGTACTCCAAACAAAAAGCAGCCCAAGTGAAGCAGACCCATAGTGCTAGGTGAAATCTTTCGAAGATCCTGAAAATGCTATGATCCCACTCTGGCCTTGGAAAGACTCAAAAGATATACTGAGAATGGCTGCAGAAGACAACCATGTTTTGTCTTCCTCCCAAAGCATGGATTAAATGCCAAGAAACTCCCCTATATCAGCGGCCAACCCTGGAAATAGATTTCCATGCAAGGTATCCTCTAGTACCTTATATGCCATACTTTCTTCTACAGTACTTATTACTTTGTATGTAACCTTTTGGAAGCTTTCACTCTTGCAACCTTTCTTTTCATTTTTTTCTTCTAGTCCAGCTAGAGGAACGAATGGGCATACCAGCAGAGAGGAAAGGGTGGGCAGACTAAATGGAAGGTGTTTCCCTATAAGCCAACTTTTGCCTTCCTTCCACCATGCCATCCTTCAGTTTTTTAGCTCTTATGTGTGGTCTATGTACATTTGGAATGTCCTAAATTCTCCTGTTTCTCTTAGAACTGGGCAATTTTTGCTTACACGTTTTGCCTTACATTAAGCATTTCTAGAAAGAACTTAGTAAGATTTGAACCGTTATTCCTATCAAATAAGTCCATTCCCAAGCTCCAAGTTAATGTAGTTAACATTAGATAATTATCTCAGTTCTGGCTATTAAAATACATTCATTTGATAACCTTCAAATTATTGGAAAAAAAAAATAAAGGCCTTGAAGTTGTTGTGAAAAATGATTTTGGCACATTCACCTATGTTTTCATCCCAGCACCAGATATTTGTTTCATTTGGCTGAACTAAGCTACAATTACCATTTGGTAAAAGCCACAGAACAAGAGATCCTTTGTCACTGGGCAGTAAAGCTGTTCTAGCTTATCAGCATTCTAAGCTTTTTCTAAAAATTGCCAGATTTGAATGCTACTTTCACGTCGTCGTGTTTCTTTTCATAAGTTAAGCATTCTGTTTTATGTGGACAAGAGTAGCTAAAAGAACTGGCTGAAATGATAAACATAAATTTGCCAACTTCTCACGGACACTGGGACAATTCAGCACTAGCCCTTCTGAAGAATTGAATTTGGAGACCCAACCAACCTGCTACTAAGGGGAAGAAGGAGAAGAAAGCTTTCTATGTAAACAAATGCAAGCTCATGTCTAAGAATGGCTTTAGTGGTTGTATAGAAGCAACAACAGTAATATCAGGATGCCAACTTAAAACATGGCAAAACTTACTTATGCACTGTACCATGTATGCAGCACCTTGATGGAAGTGGATTCCCCACTATTGCCAGTATATTTGCATAGCACCAACCCAACCTGTGCTAACAATAGCAATGCACAATAACTTTGTACCTGGAGTAGTTAAGGACTTAGTAGAAAAAGATACTAGCCAGGTGCTGTGCTGTGGGCAAAACCTCTTGTCTGCTTGAAGGATGCCCTAGTGACTCTACATCCTATGCAAACTATTTATTTATTTAATTTTTATTTATTTATTTAATTTTTATCCCGCCTTTATTATTTTTATAAGTAACTCAAGGCAGCAAACATACCTAATACTCCTTCCTCCTCCTATTTTCCCCACAACAACCACCCTGTGAGGTGAGTTGGGCTGAGAGAGAGTGACTGGCCCAAGGTCACCCAGCCGGCTTTCATGCCTAAGGCGGGACTAGAACTCTCAGGCTTCTGGTTTGTAGCCCAGCACCTTAACCACTAGACCAAACTGGCTCTCAAAAATATTTTTTGCATACAGTATATTAAAAATATGAAATAGAGGAAACATAATGATCTATTATTAACTATCACAATTTTTCCATAGTAAAAGCCTTCAGGATTAACAAATGTATTTCAAAATAAATTTCTATAACTTAGGAAATATAGATACGGTTCCAACTCATTTAAAATTGATAGCATACCATTAAAATGGTAGTATTCTGCTACAAAAGCTGCATTTAAGCATCACAACAAAAGATGTGTCCTGTTAAGGATATGAGTTTGCTGCAGGCTTTTACAGCACCTCCTCTGTCTTTCCCTGTCCTTCACAAGAAAGTAGATACTAAATGTCCAATTAACCATTCAGGACGGTTTCCCATTCCTTTGGAATGGGTAAATAAGGATACCAAAATCAGATCTAGTTTTTATAATTAAATATGGCTTAAACAGACCAGTTTAATTATAAATTCCCTTTGGAATGAATTTGATTTAAATTCAAAAAGCAAGACATGGTACAAAAATGGGGAGACTCAGAATAATTTCAGTCAACAATTTCAGGCAAAAGTTTCTGTACAGCCTTGTTCTCTTATAATAACAAACCTTAGTATATTATAATAGCTTGAAAAGCAGTGAACCTTGGGTTTTCACATTCCTCTTCTGTGGCACAGCAGCAGGAGTGCAAGTTCAATGTTGCTTCCATGTTTGACTAAACACAGTTAAAACATCATATCTGAACCTGGCCAAATTACAGTTTGTCTTAATTTGGATTAGTAAAAAGAAACTAACGTTAGTTTTTGAAGATAGCTCAAGCCATGAGCTAAATCACCGTTTATAGTTTAGGCACACTATTTAGTTCTGATTAATTGAAATCAGAAGCAAACATTTCAAAATTCCTCCCCATAGCTGCGCTGGAAGAAGAAAAGGGAAGGGCAGAATAGATGCCAGGGACTTCTTCCATAAACCATTGTTTATTGTTATGTCCAAACTGAGCTATTAACTTGTCAAATATGTAACAATGTATTTGTTCCAGCATGAATATTTTAATTGACTCCAGGCTGAAACTTGGTACATAAGCTGAATGCAAAGGAAAACATTACTAAACAATTAAATATTAAGTAATGTTTTAAGTCAAGAAATGGAAGGTAATATTCATTACCCCAATAATAAAAACTATAACTTTCAATTTCCAAATTAGATTAATTTCATTATTCAAGAACATATGCACATGTGATCAAAAAGTTAATCTGGAATCCACATGCCATAACTGTAAAATTTGTATCCAGGTCCCATGCTTAATTTGTCATGGTTAAAGGCATATTCTCCATGGCACTTAGACAAGGCAGTGATATACCATATTTACCAGAAAGGATGATGATCCTACATTTAAGACTATCCCCCTCTTCCCAAAAAATATTAGTCAGGAAAAAAAACTCAGCCTCCATTATCATGTTCCCAGCAAATCTTATTTCACAGGTAAATTATTTGGAAAATTGAGTCTTTATTTGTGGCAAATAGATGTTACAGCATATGGATCAAATATCAGACTAAGCTGAATGCCAACTAGTCTCTGGATTTCAGCTGCTGCTGAGGTCTTCTTGATCAAATCAGAAGCTAGGGTACATTTCTCATGTTCACATTCTAAACCAGGCTTCCCCAATCTAAGCATCCCAGATGTGTTGGGGTTCTAACTCTTGATTGGAAATTCTGAGAGTAGTAATCCCAACACATCTGAAGAACATCAGATTAGACAAGGTTTACTACACAGTAAGGCAATCAGCAAACAGGCCAACAACTCAAGGATCTAGTTGGACAGCTCTAGATATGCAGGAATTTCTTACTTTCTTCCATGTACTGTAAGTGTCCTCCTGCGGAATCCAAACATACATTTCTTTAGCTGAAGAAGAGTATTTAAGATTCCAGTGCAGCTGGCAGTTCATAGAATATAAATTGTAATTAAGAAATGTATCAGACTAAAACAATCCCATGGGTTTCACAACAGGGTAAGACTTTAAATATGGTTCCTCTTATGCCAAAGATCACAAACAGTCCAATACATTCTCTCAACATATAAGATACAATATTTTAGAGAAGAATTTAGAATTACCACAGTGCTGGCAAAGACTGCAAACATAACTTGGTTGTATAGGTGTCCCTGTGCTGATCACCACAAGAGATGCATCACATAGTACAGCTAGTGTTATGTGATGACTGCAGGTTAGTGAAATAATTTTATAAGGATGAGAAGGAAATGAAAGAACTTCTCTGTAGTTAGGCCACGTCATCTGGTTACAAGTACCACTTAGGTTATTTTCTGACACTTGAACGGTCTCAGTTGTTTCTAAAGAATTCCACCCATACTTTTATTGCAACTCTTCCTTTATTATGATTTCATGGAATGGCTGGAGAAAAACGTGAAACAACTGCTCAGATTTTGGCTCAGCAGTGAACCAATACATCTACTGGAAAAATCTAACATTCCTGTTCTGTTTATAGTTGATTTGTTAAGTTCCACTCAGTGCAATATGCAAATTCCTATATACTCTTCATGAACCAATACTCCTCAATCTGGCATCCTTTTTAAAGCACAGAAGTTGGACAGACCATATTTTTTATACAACTATCACAAGGATCCTGGACTCCATGGACCATAGGAAGCCTTGCCACAGATCTCCTGCAATCTGATGATGCCTAGTCAATGGATTCCGAGGGAAAAGGTATGACAAACAATGGAGCTGAATGGCAATAGAATGCAAAAAAGTAAAGTCTGGGATTATTAAATTATGCAAAGTAAGTACAGACACCCTTTAGAACAGTAGTAATTAGCAATAACAGCATCTTAGCATTAATTAACTCCTGTAGTGGGATAGTTGCATATGAAAAACATGAACGGCAAACAGTTAAGCTGAGTAGTACATCATGTCTTTTACACGCCAAAAGTCCAAGGTTCAGTTGTTTGTATCTGCAAGCAGGACTGAGTAAGACGGCCTTCTGAAATCGGCCAAACTGCTATCGGCACACAAACATTCAGTACTGAACTAGCTGAACCAATGTTTCTGGTCCTGTGTAAGGTTGCTTCTTAAATCCTGGTAACAGAATTCATACACACTTGAAGGATGCCTCAGTCATTCAACCCACCTGGCAAAAAATCTGAAGCCACTATCAATGTCTCCAAAGTCAGGATAAGGAGCTGTTAGGATCCTAAATTCAAAGCACCCAACACCATTTCAGGATGACTTTCCCAGGGGATGAAGTTCCTGTCTCTTCTTCTAAGTTCTACTTACATTAGGTCAGTCCTTCCTGCCTTGTTCATAATATTAAACCCCATCAGAAGGGTATTGAAGAGACAACGTTCACACCAATTCATATAATGGAGCTTCACATTAGAGCTGCACTCTAAGCCAACTCAAAACTGGAAGAATTCTCCAGTACCATTTAACTAAAGCTCGATCCTACGTGTGCTCGGACCAAGTCCCACTATGCTACAACGGGCCTGACACACATTCATCTGCAAGCAGCGAGTCAGGTGCATCTCCCGGATTCTGTGTGGAGAGGCAGACAGGCAAAGAGGAGAGGGAAGTAGGGGAGGAAACATGCAGCGATTCCAGACGGGAAGAACAAACTTACGGCGCTGGCCCGAGCCTGGCGCGACCACCGCGAGCAGGCGACTGACTCCCAGGACCGGGCCGGGGTGCCGCTGGCATTTGTGCAGGGAGACGAGCCCGACCGTTATGAAAGCCAGGAGTGGGGTCCACAGAACGCAAAGCAGGCGGCACCTCGGCTGCCCTCGGAGGTCGAACATGGTCTCGGCGCAGGAGCTCGTCGCGGGGTCGCCAACCCTGAAGAGACGCCGACGGAGGCGGCAGCGGGGTGAGCTACCACCCCCACCGAGGCGCAGGTAGGAAGCAGCGGAGCCGGAGGGGCAGCGCGACCGCGTGTTAGGGCGAGCACGGCCATCCCTCGGCCGAGCGCGAAATCGCAGGGCGAGGGCGGCTGAAGTGGCGCCCTGCTTTTCCAGCTGAACTCTCCATCCGCTCCGGCGCCCTGCTTAACTTTCTTGGGGGCCGCCGCCGCCGCCGCCTGCAGAGCAGCTGCTCACAAAACCCTTTTGTCTGCCTGATCTCCGAAGTCCGGTGTCCTGGCAACCAAAAGCAAGTTTGTAGCAGAGGAATTAAAAAGAAGAAAGGAAGGTGAGGAACGAAAGCGTATCTGTGCCAAGGGCTCTCCTCTCCGAACCGCGGCGGGCTGGGGAAGCTGTTGCAGAATGGCGCGGGAGCCCGGGCATCGGAGGGCTCGCCTGGTGCCGGTGGGGCTCCCCGTCCGGGCCGGTCTCTTTCCCTTCCCTCCCCTTCGCTTGCAGCAGGTTAGAGCAGAACTGAAGAGACGTGAGGGAGGGGAGGCGGGTGGGTGGAGAGCGGGGCGTGGACGCGTCTCCAGCCCGCTCTTTGTTTTGTCGCGGCGGCTCCGGCTCTCGCTCCTGCCTCTATTGTTCCCTCCAGGGCTGCGAAGCCGCGAGCCGCTCTCCCCGCCCCTCCGCTCTGTCGCCGCTTGACAATCAACCCACGCGCTGTGCTCTTCGAGGTCGGAGGCAGCCCAAGGCCGCCTGTGTCCGGCGCGCTGACTTCATCCAGAAGAGTCGCTTACCACGCCAGGAGAATGGAAGGAAAACGTTGCCGTTTTTGAACGAAGGACCCGCGCCCCCCCGACCCCGGCATTCTGAATAGTAACACAACAGCAGGCAGAAATTCAGAGAGCCCAGTTATACCAGTGTTGATGAAACCACACCTGTTGAATTCCTCCCTGTCCGGGTGGCTTTCCCGGCACAACCCTGCGGCCAAACGCGGGATTCCAACTAATTCGCAAGGAAAAAGAACCCAACAGGGAAAGGCTGTCTATAATAGGGGTGTAGAGTTTGAATAGCATCTTGTTATTACTTGATTTTGTAATTCCAGGCAGAACCTTGACAGAGATTGTGAAGTTGGAGGTGGGGTAGGAAGGGCTGTGTTTGTTTCTTCTGCTTCTCAGTTCTGATATCTGGAGTTAAGGTTGATTAAATATAATCAGTACTTGGTGAGCCAACATGGTAGTGTGCCCATCCTCCATTATTTTATGAGTGGGAGGCATGAAAATTGCACTCTGTAAGTAATTTATTTGAAGTGATTGCTTCATGTTGCCTTAGGGTAAAGCAGGCCTGTATATTCTTCCATCAGTCAGAAATTAGGCTTGGCTGCATTTATAAACAATGCTGTGAAATAATTCCCACTGAGTACAGTGGGATTCACTTCCACTACCGTAGTCTGGATTCAACTCAGTATTTATTTTGGATAATCACATTGTATAAGTTAGTCAGCTTTAAAAGCATAACTAAATCTAGCTCCAACTCATTCCTAAATTCCCACAACAGAGTAAGCCAGTTTGTTTTAACCATGGTTTGTTGGTGAGCAAGTCAGTGGCCTGATTCAGGCATAACATTAAGCAACTTCGCTGGACCGGCCATGTTGTTCGAATGCCTGACCATCGTCTTCCAAAGCAGCTACTTTACTCCCAACTTAAGAATGGAAAACGGAATATTGGTGGACAGCAAAAGAGATTCAAAGATACTCTCAAAGCTAATTTAAAAAAATGTAATATCAGCATTGAGAACTGGGAAGCCCTAACTTATGAGCGTTTCAATTGGAGGTCAGCCTTTATTAATGGTGCTATGGACTTTGAAGAAGCACGAGTACAGGGCGAAAGGGAGAAAAGAGCTAAAAGGAAGGCACGTCAGGCAAACCCTCATCATGACCGTCTCCCACCCGGAAACCTATGCCCTCATTGTGGGAGGTTGTGCGGATCCAGAATTGGCCTTTATAGCCACTTACGGATCCACCGTTAAAATTTTACCTTTGGAAGACAATCTTACTCGGCTACGAGTGATCGCCAATGATACTGATAATGATTAAGAAACTACAGTGACATGATTCACACTATGTTAAATGAAACAAACCATTTTAAATCTTAGTACAATGTGTGAATCCAGCCAGAATATTTTCTTTCAGCTGTTCCAGAACATCTACATCCCAGCATCCACTCCAGTTCTGTGACTGACTCATTCCTAATAATTCTAGCCCAGGACTAGGTCAGGGCATCATATGGCCCCTGATTGTGTTTTGGGTACCCAAATGTGTACCCACACCCACATGTCCACCCAAAACACATTCAGTGCCTCTTTGGGCCACACAGTAACCAGGGGTGGGGAACCTTTTTTCTGCCAAGAGCCATTTGGATATTTATAACCGGGGTGGGGTGAGGTGGGGGCGGGGTTTCTGGGATTTCTGCGGACCGGGGGCTGGAGTTTGCGGGTGGGAGCCAATCACAAGCACTGGGGGGGCGGGGTTTGCGGGCAGGAGCCAATTGTGTGGAAGGGGCGGGGTTTGCAGGCGGGAGCCCCGCGGGCCGTATACGGCCCGCGGGCCTGACGTTGCCCACCCCTGCAGTAAGCCTTAAAGCGAATACCCTCTGAAACCTCCCCCCCACCTTTGAGAAAAAGCATCCAAAAAATCCTAGCCCCATCAACATGCATCATCACATGAGGTCTAGTCTTCATCCCTCCAGGGGCAAATAGTATTTGGTTGCAAACCCCCAGCCACCCAAAGATTGTCTGCTTCTTGCTTAGATCAAAATTAAGCCTCAGCAATACTGAGTTCCTCCAGACCATCTAGCGATCTCTGCTTGAATAAGATTTATAATACTGGACTGCCTTCAAGACTATATCCCATTCAAATGTATCACACAGCTTAATATATAACAGGATACTGAAAACATTTGGTACTGTTATTCAGTTTATTAAGACCCCATAGTTAGCAGGTCCTGATTTATTTCAGGAAGCCACTATATACCAGGTCAGATTGCTTGTCTAGCCCATTACTATTTACCTTGATTGCAGTTATTTTCTCCCAACCCCTTATATCTAGCTGATTAGTGCATACAGCTTAACTCTGGGATTATCCACATGGGTTTAACATTGACCTATGATGGTTCTTCCCATAATTCCAAGCATGATTAACTCTACTCCGGGTTGGGCTGCAATTGAGAGCTCATACAAAGTTTCCTTGGTGGTAGCATCAAGCCCACAGAACAAGTAACTTGAAGTGGATTGAAAGACTCCATAAACGTTGGGAGACTTAATTTATGTATACTTTCAGGGAAATACACAAATACTAGCAGAGAGAGAGATTATATAGACACTAATCGAAGAGAATATTTGTAGCTCAGGGTTGAACTGGGGAGTCTTTGGTGCTCTCTGAGCCTTGTTGTTTTCATGCAGACGTTTCATTGCCAGGCTAGGCAACATCTTCAGTGCGAAAAGGGAGTGGAACTTGCTGTCTGTTTATATACCCTGGCTTGTCCTGCCTGTGTTGGTGGGGGTCTTGTACTCTCCTTGGTAGTTCCTTGATTGGGCTGTTGTGTGCTGTTTGGGTGATTGACTGAGTTAATAGTTCCTTGATTAAGGTCTATTGTGTTGTTTGATTGCTCCTCTGCTGCTAATCTTGCTGTTAATCTATGCATATCTTGTTGTTGATTGCTGGCCCAGGGGTGTTCTGGTCTTCTGGCTATTCTATTGTCTCTTATGAATGGTATGTAAATGTTGTTAACCTCTATGTGTCTGTTGATGGCTGCAGCCTTTTCGCACTGAAGATGTTGCCTAGCCTGGCAATGAAACGTCTGCATGAAAACAACAAGGCTCAGAGAGTATATAGACACTATTGCTAGATACTACCAAAGTGAAGGAAGAGAGCAAGGCTTTATAGAAAATAAAGGACCATGCATTTTTCTTCCTAGTCTTAGGAGTGAGTAATAAATCTAATCCTTTCTGTCTTTTCTCATGCTATTTAATTCTTCTAACACTTATCATCCATGGATGTCCTCATTCATATCACTCTGTGCATAATGCTTTTGCTCCCATTTCCTGTATATCATTTTAAAAATATTTCAGTAAGTTTTAATGGGCTATTTTGGATTAAGGGCAGAAATAAAGAAAGAAAAACTCATGGATGGTTTTCTGCATTACAAGTTTACTATTCTCTCAGTGCTTGATGAGCAAACAGCAGTGAACAAAGGTTTCTTTTAACTGATGAATGAATGGAAAGTACCTTCTTTCAAACCAAGGAAATTCCCTCCCCTTCCCCCCCCCAGGTATTTACTCCAATAACATGCTGGCTGAGCTCACATCACATGTAACAATAAGTCAAATTTTGTAAAACTGAATTATTGAATAGGTCACAATAGCCTGGTTCATGTATAATGTATAAGCTAAAAACAAACCAATTATAGCTTGTGAATTGGCCATTGATCTCTCAGCCTATGTACTACACCACAGTTCGGTCTAGGGTAATTTTTGGGGGGATCTTGGAATATTTTCTCTCTAGTCAGTCATACTATTCAATCCATGTAATCTAAATTAGGCATACTTGAACAGGCTCATACAACAAACAATGCCAAAATATGGTTGGGTTTGAGGCTGATTGCAAACCATAATTAAGCACCATGGCTTACCATGTTGTGTGAATAGAGTGTTGATTCACAATTCATTCTCTCCTGCTTCAATTTAATAAATTATACAAGATGCAGAAACTAATAAAAATCCAGTACCTATAACAAAGTTATATACTCCTAAAATGAGTATAGATCATTTTAATTGTTTATTTTAGCAGCAAGTGCTTTGTCTGTGACTAATCACAATCCATTTGATCAGTTCAAAACTGAACTAGACTTCAGATGGAGCCTTTTCTGTGAGCATCTCCCTCTGCCTGCCCTACATACACATAAACTGAAATGACCTCTTCTGAATGGGTAGGTAGGTGTACTTTATCATTGTTCACTAGCAGTGCAATTCTGTATATTTACTTTTTTGAGTAAATCTCATTGTGTTTCAGTGGGGCTTATAGCCAAGCAGGTGTTGTTTGGAGGTGCAGCTTTATTTGAACAGAAATCTGTGGTCTTAATATCAGACACGTATCATAGTTGATCAGTTTTGTTTTATTTCTTTCTATGGCTGAAGAATGAACACAATCTCCATATTGCTTCTAAAGAAAACAGTGAGTGTGAAGAATTCCTTTCTCTTAAAACATGTTCACAACTCTCTGCACTGGAAAAGACCCTGATGCTGGGAAAGACTGAAGGCAAAAGGAGAAAGGGACGGCAGAGGATGAGATGGTTAGATAGCATCACCGATGTAATGAACATGAACTTGAGTAAACTCCGGGAGACAGTGGAGGACAGGAAGGCCTGGCATGCTATGGTCCATGGGGTCACGAAGAGTCGGACACGACTTAACAACTGAACAGCAAAAAGAATGTCATGTTTTTAGTCACAAACCAACAAGGAAGCCTGAATTAACTGGTAATACTCTTGATTTACAGGCATTGCCCTCATAAACTAAGCTCCCCAAATCAATGTTGTAGTGTCCTGATCTTGCAGATTTAGTTATTGCAAAGAACTGCATGTCTGTTTCCCTCAGGTTCCTTAAAAAGATGCTCCCTATACCCTGGCAGATAGTAGCAGGAGTGGACCTACTCTCTTCTTACATATAATTGTTAACTGTATAAATAACCAAAATAGCATGGCTATACTGATGCAATATGTTAAGCCATGATTTACTAAATAAACCACAGTTGGCTGGATTTGAAGAATATGCTATAATCATGCTTTACAGCAATGTTTCTCATCAACCTTGGCAACTTTAAGACATGTAGACTTCAATTCCCAGAATTCCACAGCCAGCCATGCTGGCTGGGGAATTCTGGGAGTTGAAGTCCACATGTATTAAAGTTGCCAAGTTTGAGAAACACTGATTTACAGTATATTCTTCAAATCCAGCTAACTGTAGTTTATTTACAAGCAGCACTGGTTGTAAATAATTTAATTTCCTAGATTACATGCAAGCAAAACGTGTTTTGTTTAATATGTTGTGTGCTCCTTCCTAATGAAATTCTTACCTGTATATACCCAAAGGTACCATCTTGGCTATCATGGCTTCTTTCATGTTAGGAATTGTATCTATATTCCTATGACTCTGGGTCTTTGAAACCAAGGTAATAAATCATTTTTACACAGGTCTGTTCATTCAAGACCTATGATCCTCGAGAGGTTATTTAATCCAAATTTCTCAGAGCCATCTCTATTGTTCCATGTTGCATATACAAATCTCTGTGTTGGGAGTCCAATATGGCTTCAGATGAGGCCTGAGCACTTTTTAAGTTAATTTGCTCCTTAGTACCTATTGTTTCCCTGACTTTAAATGATGGTTTTCAGCCATCTTAGAGGAATGGAAACTAACTTCAATTACTTTCCAATCCTGAGTGGGAAGGAGGCATTGGTCCATACCTAGGGAATTTGGAGAAACCATTCCTGCTCAGTAACCAACATCACACATATTGTAGAACAGCTTCCATTTTAGTTCAGTTCCTTGCTTTTAGTACTACAGCAGGGAATATGACAACATTTGTATAGCTGGAAGTGGTTATCTGTATGGGGAAGGTAAAGTAGAAATGGTGGGCATTTATTTTTTTGCTGCCACTTTTCTAGAGACCCCCACTCCATGTATATTTATTTATTTTTCATATTTCTATCACCGCCCATCTCCCCCAAAAGTATATAATTACTCTTTTAGCACAATGATGGACAGTGTGGTGGGATCTTGTGTTGTCTATTACTGAATGAACATGATGAAATGTTTTTGTTTAGATTTCTGTTTATTTTGGTTACTCATAGACTGTAACAGATTATTGTTATCAGAATATTATATTTGGAATCACTGATGCTATGTTTGTATGAGACTTTTAATCACAAATGAGCCAATCATGTTTGAATCTAGTATCCATCCCTTATGGTTAATGTACAGTTCTGTGCATTCTATGAAACCCCCCCCCCCCAAATGAGTTGACTAACCCACGGATAAGTAAACCACAGATAAATATGCTGTACAAACACATTCTGAGAGTTACTTGCTTTGCTGGCAAATTACAAATAATCTGCCCACTGGCATGTTGTGATCTGGATTATGTAGTTCACTCTGATGCCGGGATGGGTCCTGACTTTAAAATGTTTGATTAACTGATTTTAAAATCTTTCTTACTCTTATAAACAGAAGAGAATACCCAGTAAATATCTTTATTTTAATTTTAACCTGGACTCAACATGAATGAAGATATTTGATCCAGATATAGTCAGCATAGATGAGTTTATATCAGTGGAACATCTTAGTATGACTAGATCCAGATCCAACTCAAGTATTTCAAAAGAAAAAAAATCACAGTACAGTAACTATAGTTCCTATGAGCAGCCAGTACATGACTCACCAGGCTAGAGAGTGCCCTTTTCATGATTATGAGAAGTAATAGAAAGCAGCCTATTACTACATCGTTTTATTTATTTATTTATTTATTTATTTATTTATTTATTTATTTATTTATTTATTTCTATTTAAAATTTCGTCACCACCCATCTCGCACGAAGTGATGGGATAACTTTTATTCACAACTATATATTCTTCTCTTAGGCCCACTTTGTATGTTATTGCCACAACAAGGAGGTCGCTACTTGCCATCTGTCTCTTCACTGCTCTGGTCATTTAATCAGCATTTCATACACAGCAGCTCCTCCTCCTCCTCCTCCTCCTCCTCCTCCTAAATATTATCAAAACTACATACTACTGGAGCATGCAAAAACAGTTCCCACAGTGCTATAGCAACAAATGAATCAGACCATAAAATTTGCTGTCTTTAAAATCATTGGGGAAAACCTGGCAGTCTTAGGATCCAGGATAGCCATTTTTGCTTCACCCTTGTCTAAAATCAATGTGAGCTTTAATGAAGTTACATACTTTTTCATTTTGTTAAAGAGACTGCAAAGATGATAGAGGTACAGTTTTTGGAACGGCTAATCATGCTGCATCCAAACTTCAGATGCCTTTGCTTCCTTCCCATCTCTCTTTAAAATTAAAGCCCCTAAGAAATACTTCAGAGTGAATTATATTTTAGCTAGAGCTTCCAGGTTTTTTAACCCACTCATTCACTTTAATCAGAAGCCAGTCATAACAATTGCTTAGTAAATGCAACTTCTCTTATCCCCAGGTCTACTGATTCCAATGTTTTTCAATAGGAACATTCTAATGGGGCAAGGAAAGAATCTAGATGCAGCAAAGTAGTTCAAATAATATTAAATTTAGCATCATATTACTATCCAAAGTAATGCTCCACTAAAAAAGAATTCAGTATTAGGTATTGCACAATATTCTTCCCACACATGTTTAACATCATTGGGCCATGTCAGTGAATAAATCTTTGAACTACACAGGATATCCTTATTGGGACAGTAAAAGCACTGTACTTTCATTTTTGAGTGTTTCAGCACTCTCTTGGTTGAAAGTCAACAACAGGCCTCTGTAAATCACATATTCAGAGTTTGCGTGCAAAGTTGGCGCCTGCAGCATGATTGGCTACAGAATAGTGTGGAGGACAAATAACAGGCCACTGCCATGTTGTAAACCTCTTTGACCAATAAGATCTGATAGCTGTATCAAGTAACTGTACCACATGGTTAAACTTACATGCTGCATATTTATACACTTTTTTCAATTTACTAATGTATGTATATATGTATAGGTTTAACATATGATTTTAATTGTATCCAGATCTCTTTTCTCCTGTCTCTTTCAAACTTGCTTTTAATCCCATAGTCCTGTTCCCTTTTCCTATCTGCTTTTTCTGTTATCATACATTGATACTTTAACAATATCATTCTGAACCTGGCATATATAACAGTTATTCTGTTAATCTAGTTATTCTGCCCTCCATAAATAAACTCCCAGTCCAACCTAAAAAGGGACTTACCCCATCCTACCAGTTTAAAATTAGCATTATATTGCCACTCAGAAAAAAAAAACTAACCAAGCAGAATGAGACAAGAGATAACAAATTTTTAAAATGTGAATGGGGTGGAAAGGAGAAAAAAAGGACATGAAAGTAGAAAGCAATAGAAAATGTAGGGTCAGTTGAGCTAAGAATAAACTGATGGGAGTGAGTGAAAGTAGGGAATGGCATTCTCTTACTGTTGATCATCACCATCCATAATATAGCATCTATTGCTGTTTGAGGAGTGCAAAACTTAGAATCTTAAACAGGAAAAATAACAGAGGAGGTGGAGGGAGGATGGGTAAACCAGTGAAAGAATATGTAGTTTTGGTTATATGTGCATAGATTAAATTATAGACCCAGTAAACTAGAAAATTACATTAAAGACTTTGTGAAAATATGGATTTTGATGAAGCTTTGGGGTAGTAAGAGTGGTATAAATAAAAGAAGTAGCATTACCTTGATCCTTACTTTGATTATGCAAAGATAAATAATTTTATTCCAATTATCAGATATTCAACTGGTATCTCCAGTTGGCTCTTCTGAGGTATCTACTGCATGAGTAATATGACAGGGGTACTTGATATAATGTCCCATGCTTTACACCTTTATAGATTTCAATATAATATTAACATGAAGATTTATCCTGAAAGATCCTCATTGACATATGGCTCAAACTCAAGTTTATCTCCTGAACTATTCTTATGGACATAATTGAGTTTTATATGGGACTTACTATCATTCATCCTTTTTAGTGTCGAAGAAGCAGTGTTTGTTCCAAGTATTCTACAGGGAGTTCCCTCCCTGACACAAAGATTACATTTTTCCAAATTGGGGTAACAGGAAGACTGTGGTATTTATGTGGGTGGAAAACGTGGACTGTCCTTCATCCTTTTGGGAACTGACATCTGGCTAAGCTAATTCATTTCCACTATTCCTTGGTAAAAATGAACAAAATGTTCTGTTGTCTGGTGGAAGAGAGATAAGGAATCTTTTGCAGATTTTCCTAAATCAACAGGCCTTTGAAATGTACTATCTCTCAGTACTAAGAAGAAGAAGATAATGATAAATCTATACATGTGATGAATTTCTTACACAGATATTGCTTGAATACAGAAAGATTATTGAATGGTCAAGGACACAATTACATGCAAGGAATGTGCTCTGAGATATCTCATGATGTATGTATCTCATGAGTAAGTATGATAGAATTCCTTGGGAAATTGCCCCAAAAAACTCAGTTCTGCTGGTAATTCCAGACAGCTTGCATGCTGGAAGGAAAAGGTGTTTTACACTTTCATTTCTGGTTTGAAAATGAAAGGGTTTGGGCATATGTATGCACTGTAGTAGCAAAGTCCCCCTCTCTCTGCCCCGCCCCCCATTTGTGACAAGTGCTTAAATACTCAAAAGGCAAAATTTATAGTGACCCATGAAACCTTTAGGTGGCAGCCAAGGGCTACTGTTAACTTTTACAGGTATATTTATTTATGTGTGCTTACGGTTTTAAATTCAGCATTCAGATTATCCAACTACTAGGCGTACACTTGTAAAAGCGAACCCCAACCAAGTACCTTGACTTCTGCAGCATGTATTCAATTGTGAGGAACTTCTGGCAGTTTCTCTGCGCTTTATCAAATGAGATGACTGAAGGTTACATGATACAATCGTTAAGAATGAACACATTGTATGCTGTGCCAAAACAGTCCGGTTTCTTTAGTCACTCTACTGCCATGTAACCTGTTGCAAGTTAGCTGCAACATGCTGCCTGCAGCAGTTCTAACAATTCATTGTCTTGTTATAGATTTACAATTGCTGATTGCTGCATGCATTGCCACATGTATGCTCTAGTTTAGAAGCTGGTGAGGAATTAGAATCAATGGAGGACTTCATTTTTATACTATTTTTTAATCCATTTTTTCTGCAAGGAGCACGGGACAGCAGATATAGTTTCCAAACCTATTGGGAAGCAGTTTCAGTTTAGTGATAGTGATTTAGTGCTGCCAATCAAAGGAATTATGCAACTCTTCCATTTTTTGCCTCCTAAATAGATATTCTGCAGTAATAAAAAAAAATTGTTGAAAAAATACTTTTAGGGACTAACTTAAGGTCATACCGTGTGCTTTTGTCTGTGTGCAGAACTGATCCCAGATGTCCTCCATACTCAACTTTAATAAGATAGTTGCTTGAGCCCATATTGTCTATGATTCTACCTACATCACATTCTCATACCCATACGCTTTACTATCAGGCTTACAGATCAGTATTTCATTGTTAGTGCCCAAAATTTTGACTTGGCATGGCTTGACTAGACTCCTAGGTTTGAACTCTGTGCCATCGTGTGAGTTGGGCGGCCTTATAAATTTGTTTAATAAATAAATTAAATAAATAAAACTCAGCTGAAGCATCTCAGACATTCAACATGATCCCATGTCTAAATAAGAACTATTATTATTATTATTATTATTATTATTATTATTTAATTAAATTTATTATACTTGCCCACTTATTGCATCCTAGGATTTTGTTGTTTATTCGTTCAGACTCTTTGTGACTTCATGGACCAGCCCACGCCAGAGCTTCCTGTTGGCCGTCATCATCCCCAGCTCCCCCACGGTCGAGTCCATCACCTCCAGAATATCATCCATCCATCTTGCCCTTGGTCGGCCCCTCTTCCTTTGGCCTTCCACTTTCCCTAGCATCAGCATCTTCTCCAGGGTATCCTGTCTTCTCATTATATGGCCAAAGTACTTCAGTTTTGCTTTTAATATCATTCCCTCAGTCTGGCTTTATTTCCTGGAGTATGGACTGGTTTGATCTTCTTGCAGTCCAAGGCACTCTCAGAATTTTCCTCCAACACTACAGTTCAAAAGCATCTATCTTCCTTCAGTCAGCCTTCCTTATGGTCCATCTCTCGCAGCCACAGGTTACAATGGGGAATACCATTGCTTTAACTATGCGGACCTTTGTTGTCAGTGTGATGTCTCTGCTCTTAACTATTTTATCAAGATTTGTCATTGCTCTCCTTCCAAGAAGTAGACGTCTTCTGATTTCCTGGCTGCCGTCAGCGTCTGCAGTAATCTTTGCGCCTAGAAATACAAAGTCTGTCACTGCCTCCTCGTTTTCTCCCTCTATTTGCCAGTTATCAATCAAGCTGGTTGCCATAATCTTGGTTTTTTTGAGGTTTAACTGCAACCCAGCTTTTGCACTTTCTTCTTTCACCTTCATCATAAGGCTCCTCAGCTCCTCCTCGCTTTCAGCCATCAAAGTGGTATCATCTGCACATCTGAGATTGATAATGTTTCTTCCAGCAATTTTAACTCCAGCCCTGGATTCCTCAAGCCCAGCACGTCGCATGATGTGTTCTGCGTACAGGTTGAATAGGAAGGGTGAGAGTATACAACCCTGCCGTACTCCTTTCCCAATCTTAAACCAGTCTGTTGTTTCATGGTCTGTTCTTACCGTTGCTACTTGGTCGTTATACAGATTCCTCAGGAGGCAGACAAGATGACTTGGTATCCCCATACCACCAAGAACTTGCCATAATTTGTTATGATCCACACAGTCAAAGCTTTAGAATAGTCAATAAAACAGAAATAGATGTTTTTCTGAAACTCCCTGGCTTTCTCCATTATCCAGCAGATATTGGCAATTTGGTCTCTAGTTCCTCTGCCTTTTCTAAACCCAGCTGGTACATCTGGCAATTCTCGCTCCATGAATTGCTGGAGTCTACCTTGCAAGATCTTGAGCATTACCTTACTGGCATGTGAAATAAGTGCCACTTTTCGATAGTTTGAACATTCTTTAGTGTTTCCCTTTTTTGGTATGGGGATATAAGTTGATTTTTTCCAATCTGATGGCCATTCTTGTGTTTTCCAAATTTGCTGGCATATGGCATGCATCACCTTGACAGCATCATCTTGCAAGATTTTAAACAGTTCAGCTGGGATACCGTCGTCTCCTGCTGCCTTTTTATTAGCAATGCTTCTTAAGGCCCATTCAACCTCACTCTTCAGGATGTCTGGCTCTAACTCACTGACCACACCGTCAAAGCTATCCCCGATATTATTATCCTTCCTATACAGATCTTCCGTATATTCTTGCCACCTTTCCTTGATCTCTTCTGCTTCTGTTAGGTCCTTGCCATCTTTGTTTTTGATCATACCCATTTTTGCATCTTAGGATAAAGCCCCTAAATTGTCCTTTGTCGGGATGAAAATGTAGCACTTCTTGTACCCCCTGTAATTTCATTCTGGTGCTGCTTTGTCCTGCCCTTCCCACAGCTTAATGGATTTTTTTTTTTTGCCTAGTACTTTTTGGTCTTGAAGCTGGGTGACTGCCGCTTATTGCTATAACTGGCATCTCTATCCTGAGAAGCTCTAGTTCTCAGCTCCCACATTCACATCGGTTTTCCCATCGCTTTAAATTGTTTCATTCATGTAATTTACTTTATTGTGCTGGTGTATAAATGCTGCTCTCTGACCATTCTTAATATTTAATCAATAGTAGATTATGTAATAGTTACATATTTTGGTATCATTAGAACCACAGGGTATCAAAATTCTAGAAGTATATATGGATCTTTAGCTGCCATAAACAGAAGTGAGGTAAAGGTGATACGGTGAGAAATGTAATTAGTGCTATCTGAAAATAAAGACAGTTAGAATGTGGAGTTTTTCGTGGGACCCAGAGACATAGCTCTTTTTCTGAACTGGAGCAATGGGAAAATATCAACATGTGAACTTGATTAATATTGCAAGTGCAATCAGAATAATGAGGAATTAATGGAACGATGGAATTCACCACCAAAAGAATAGGTATTGTGACAAAAAGTGATTTTCTTCTGTAATATCTTAAAGATAACAGATTTAATATAGCATGAATGTTATGGATCAGAGCCTACTTGATCAGATGTTTATACCATAACATGAGGTTTAAGGTGACACCTAAAACACAGTGTTTATCTCTGATATAAGGATTTTTTTTTACTATACTGTCTCTCTCACAGCCTGTTTGTTTGAACCCTAAGGAACATCACATATTATTTACTTGTTGAACAGACATTCAGAATGAACCACATTTCTTATGTATGAGAGTTGGAGTTTTGGGTAAACCACAGGCTTTGCATTTAGAAGGTCTTGCACTGTACCCTTGGTATCTTCAGTTGAAAGAAACAATTGCTGGAAATACCATTTTTGTCCAATAGATAACCATTGATGGTCATAGATAGTAA
The DNA here is from genome assembly GCA_023362775.1 of Charina bottae. Lineage (NCBI taxonomy): Eukaryota > Metazoa > Chordata > Lepidosauria > Squamata > Charinaidae > Charina > Charina bottae. The sequence continues at coordinate 34,599,815 of JALMGJ010000007.1, forward strand.
TACAGAACTAACAAATAAAAACATGATGAAAAATAAGACAACTCTCCTTCCCACCCCCTCATGAACCACTAAATAGTCCCTTGCTGATTGTCTGGAAAAGGAACTCTGCATGTTAGAGAGCAAGATATTGTAACCTCTTCCTTTTGCTGAACTCTTCTCATTCCCCACTCTGTTTCTTTGGACATTTTTCTCCTGGTAAGGCCTAATCTTGTAAGTGCCATCTGGTATGAATTTCCCCTGATGCTGGCAATTTGCAATCATTTGCATGCTGAAGCATTAGGGAATGAATTTTCAAGAAGCCTGCCAAAAAGTAAAATACAAGCACATTTGTCATCATGTGAACAGTTTAATTAGATAGTTAATACATCTGCATTAAATACATAGTTTCTTCAGAGGCAGTATTACCTTGGAACAAAAGCTGATTGCAACAATGAGACTGGGAAAAATACCTGTGATAAGTGAAACTCTTACCTTTCCTTGATGACACACTTAATTACACTGAATATGTTGGTACTCACAGTTGATCCATTACAAGGAGGAAGTATGCACACACATAGCTTCCACCTGCACTGAAATAAATAGCAGCACCCTTTAAGAGGGAGAGCATGTTCTTTACATCAGAACTTCTGTCACTATAGGAAATTATGAAAAAGTGTGTGTGTGTGTGTGTGCGCATATTATGTCAATGTTGCTGTTAAACCAATGAATATTTAATATACCTTAGTTTTCTATTGCCTAAGATCAAAAAAGGTGTTTCTACTAAATATATAACCAAAATGACTATTTATCTTCATTACTGTATAACTGAATAACCTAGTGTTTATTTTAACTGAAGTGATTTCTCACAATATTAGACACTAGTATCATCTAAGGAAACCAAAAGGAGAATAAAGGAAGAACTTTATATGAAGGCAGGAATGGACAACCTGTGGCTTGTCTGTGGCCACGGGCATCCTATTTGTGTTCCCCTAGCACATCCCCAGATGAAATATGGTGGTGAACTAGTAGGTTAAGAGACTAAATTGTAGCCCCCAACATCTCAAACATTGCCCACCCCTGCCATAGATGATAATTAAACTACTGAAATTGCTATTACAATATGTCAGGCTCAGCCCAAGAACAACGAAGAGTCAGTCCATTCAAACTCCAGTTCTTTATTTGCTCATACCGTATAGACAGAATCTTGCCAGGCTAAAGCTACACTACCTAACCTAAGGGGAAATAACCTGGGAGACTCTAGGGTGGGGCTATCCTGAACCTCTTCGTTTTCCCACCATTGCCTCCCGGACTGTGCCTCCTCTTATCACCTCTACCTCCTTGGAATGTGCTCCCCCCTTCCTGAGAACCAGCGGCACCGCCGAAATCCACCACATCATCCCCCCTTTCAGATACACATTCCATAACACAATATGTAGTGATAGCCATAAATCTTGGTGACATTAAAGGTGACCAGACTGGTTTATGGAAGTTAAAGAGTTGCTTGAGTGGATGGCATACAAATAATTGTAGTTATAAACAAATAAACAAATGAATAAATGGCTATTATGACAGCTAAATGCTTCCTTCAAGATCAACAATATTAATCGCAGCTAGTACTTAATGGGGCTATCAGAGAGAGGGCAGAGCACCTATAATTGGAGCCAGTTTGATCTATTACTGTACTCATCTTTCTTCCTTGAAAGATCCCAAGACACTTAAACAAGCATTGTAGTTACATAAAAAGGTAAAGGTTCCCCCCACACATTTGTGCAGTCGTGTCCGACTCTAGGGGGCGGTGGTCATCTCTGTTTCTTAGCCGAAGAGCCAGCATTGTCCGAAGACGCTTCCACGGTCATGTGGCCGCATGACGCACGCGGAACGCTGTTACCTGCCCACCAAAGTGGTATCTATTAATCTACTTACATTTGCATGCTTTCGAATTGCTAGGTCGGCAAGAGCTGGGGCTAGTGCGGGAGCTCACTAGGTATTCGAACATGTTGCATATATGCAGTTACATAGTATCCAACTAATCTGAGGAATGAGTGGTTCGGAAGGGTGGGGTTCTCTTAAGTATCTCCTAGAGAATGTGTTTGTGTCCTCTACCAGCCTTACAGTCAGTCATCCTAACCTTACAGGTATATCCTTTTTTAAGCAAGATGTTCGACCTTAGGACTTTCAGAACACAGCTTATCTAGACCTTGAAGCAAAGCTACTATGTAAACTCAATATTTAAAAAAAAGTGTTTGCAGTACTTGTTGGGAATAGAGAAATTTGAAGAAAAGAGTGCTTCACAAAGAACAAGTCACGGGGTAGGCTTCTGAATCCACAAGTCCTATCCATTGTGTAGAAAAGTCTTGTGAGAAGCTAAGGTGAAGTAATCCACATGTTAAACATTGATTTTTGGGGCACTGTTTTTTTTTTCTATTCCAGGAAGTCAAATTTACAGTTCCTATTGCACAGAAGTAAATGGGAAAACAGTTTAAGATGCTGTTAATATAAAGTGGCACACTATTCAGTGCCTTGAACTGCACTGAATACTGCTTGCCTTTTTAGTCAAGTTTTAGGAGCAAAGCAAGGTATGGCAGCCGTCCTAAACTTCTATCTTTTAAAAATCACCTGCAAATTGGTGGGGAATGGTAATAAGTAAATGTGTTCATGTCTTGTTTGTGATGTTTACAGAGGCTTTTGGTTGATTACTGTACGAACAGCACTCTGGAAGACTAGGTCTTTTGTCTGATATAGCAGGCTTGTTCTATGTTCATACATTGCTAAATTACTGTTTGCTGTATTTTCAAATTTCTTTTTTAAAGCTCTGAAGCATGTGTTCATCCAGTTTACTCTTGTTTACTTATTATTGCTATGCTTTCTTATTGTGAACTTTGTTCTAACCTGTTATAATCATGTTATAACATGATGCCAATTGCATCTGGAAGTCATTGTCTACTCTTACGTCATGTTGAGTACCCTAGTATCAAATGCATTTTGAAAACATTCCTTGCTAAGGCTCATAATTAAGAACCTTGCATATATATTTTTGTGCTTTGCATAGACTTTGGAGACAAAGCAGCATTTCATCAAAGTCTTTGTCTGGAACTTATCAGTACAATTCCTGATACACATGATATCCGCTTTCCCAGCCCTTTTTTTGGTTCTGTATTCTACTGTCAAACTACAGCTGTAAAATTCACTGTTATGTAATGCAGATCCTGGTTTTCTCCCCTTCTTTTCAAAGAGAGTACGTGGCAATAGAAATGTGAAAATACCTTTGTTGCAAGAGTCCTGCTAGCCAACATTTACTCAGGGCACACATATAATCAGCCTATTTAAAGACTTTAGAGAATGCAAATTGGAAGCGGGAGGTAAAGGGAAGTCAAGCATTAAAAAACTACAGGTTGTGATAGCCCATCTGTGCAATTTTTTTTTTCATGTCAAATGTTGGACTTGAAAAGTTGGCGTAGAAAATGAAAGCTTCATTACCTCCAGATGAAACAGATGCTGAGCCGTTTCAGTGCGGCTTGGGCTCTGAAGCAATAATGCATTAATACTGGGAGAAACTGCTGATGCATCAGCATTTCAGTGGTACTTAATAAGGTTTTTCAAACAAGGAAAGTATTTAGTTTACAAACAGATTTTTTTTTAAAAGGTAGCTTGCCCAATACGGGAAGGATGACTGTGTTGAGACAAACTCTGATAATTCCACAGGTTTCCTGGAATTGTTGAGTGAACACTGAAATCTCTCTTTATCTCTCTTTTATCTCTAAACAGATACCATGTATGGTTAACCAACGTTTGGGTCTACCTGTGTCTGAATATTGCATGCCTAGAGGACTCTATTGTAGCAGAGGGGCACAATTTATAATTGGGCTATTCCTAGTTAAAGACTTCTCTAGGAGTGTCTCCTGATTATTAAAGATTTTTATCAGTAAAGAAATTGGGAGACTGGCAGTCTGGGCTTCAGCAATACGTTTATTTCTAAAAACCTCTCCAGGTCCCAGAGGCATTCTTAAAAAATAAAGATGATGGCCTAGGGCTTCATTTTGAACTGCACTCAGCCACCCATAATAGGAAAGATAAACGGAAGATGATGTGTGGGAGAGAATGAAAGATTGGAGTGGTGTTTGCCGGGTGGGTTTTTCTGCTCATCAGCAGTTTGCTTGCTGTGACAGGGATATTTTGTTGAATTTGGTGGGCATAAATATGTGATGGCCTTTAGGGCTTGGAGCCTGCCTTGGTGTCTCCAGTTTCCTGGCCAGGGTTGTTGTCTCTCAGCTTCATCGCTCTGCCTTCCGTAAAACAGGTGGTTTCAGGTGGTTCTGCAAACTGGTTTTGTGTTCTGAAATCATACTAGATCTTTGGCCTGTTGGCCATGTTTTTTTCCACTTCAGCCATATCAGTTTGCCTTCTGGAAAATGTGACCAGCAGGGTCCATCATGGAAGCCATTTTGTGAGAGCAGTTGCAACAAGTAGCTATTCGCCAAAAACATTGAAGCTCCTGGTTTTTAATTAGCTACTAATCAGTGTACAGAATAGTGAGCTGACAGGAGAAACAGCTACTCCTTAGGGGTGGGGGGAATAACATTGTGGCTTAAACAAGTAGAAGAATTGCTTCCTGTTGGAAACTCTTCAGATTTCCTATACCAAATGCACCATATTTAGATATTTAAAGATGTAAACAAGCAAATGAGTCTTTCAATTTGACAAGGAAATATGGTTGGATTTTACTGTTGCTGCTTCCTTTGGGAAAGCTGTTTCTTAACTTCAATAAAATTAGCATTAAATATAAATGCCAAGGAGAAGTCAAAGATTTGCCCCCAAATACCAAAGAGCAACAGACACAGAGAGAAATAAACCTCATAAATTCAACATTTAAGGCTGCTGCTTTTTTTTTTTTTTTTTTGAGAAAGCCCCATCTCATTTTGCCATGGGAGCAAACAGGTTGCTATGGAGACCGACTGGTGCAGTGGCAAAATATAGACAGATAAATCTCTCTAGAGCAAAGAAATGAGTACACGGCCTACGTCAACCACACATCCTGTACAGAAATTGACCATAAAGGCTTTCTTTTAGATAACTGTGGTCTCAATGTTAAAAGAGTATAGTTTAGGGAATCAATTATAAGATGGAGAACTTGTATCTATAAATCCCATTGATGAGAGTGTAAGATTATTTCTGGGATTGCTTTATTTCCTGTGGACTATGTGAACATTTAGAAAAGAATTATTTCACTACACAATAGATTATACCAAGCTGTAGCTATAGAAGTTAATCCACCAGTAATAATCTGAAATGGGAAGAAAAAGCTTACAAGCCACTTAAATGAAAGGGATGAAAAAAGAGAAGTAGGATGATGTCTGAATCATCCTGAAGAGCCATATGAAGTTTCTCCTCAAAGGAAAGAGCTTCATAATGCATGGAACAAAGTGCAAGTTTGGGAGAGTAGTTTTATCAAATAAGGGATTTTTGCAGCAAAGACCAATCTCCCAAATCTGGCATTCTCCACATATGTTTAGGCTACAATTCCCAGAATTTCTAACCAGCAGGACTAACATCTGTTCTAACTGGGAATTGTAGTCCAAACATATTTAGAGATTTGCATTGGGTTGGGGGCAGGCACTGTCATGTATTCAAAGGCCAGAGAGCTTTTTAATTTTCTTCTTTGATAAACTGATAATAAAAACTAGCTTAGGATGTGAAAATAATAAATATGATGTAAAATAAAATATATGTAAATACCAATAAGGGCTGGGAAAACACCTTGAATAGTTAAGATCAATACACATCCTGGGGTAGGTTAATTATATGCTAGAAACAGTAAAACCACTTAAGGTCCAACAGCAGTTTCGCATAGATGAAACATGTTATGAAAAACAAAAGTACAGTATATAATGCTGAATCATTTCTAGAAGCATAATTATAGATTTATATAAAATCAGCCAAAATAAGTTTTATGTAGTAATTTTGAAAGTCCATACCTTGCTGAAATCTATTAAAGGCTATTATGATGACTGATTTCTACCATACCAATGGTTTTCAATATTTTTTACCATAGGACAGCTAGGGTTAGGTTGAACAAACCTCTGTATTGTATCAGACACCAGGTGTTTGCTTAAGTCTTTATTTATGACTAAATGATCTGGTGTTCATAATAATGGTGTTCAAAATTTAAGCATAATCTTATTTCTCATAATTTTCCTTTTGTTCCCCAGCAAGAAGAATTTAGATCCTTGATGCTTCTGAATGCATTATATAAGCATCTTGACTAGTACTCATTGATAATCTTTGCTCCATGGATTTTTCTCATCCCCTTTTAAAGTTATCTAAATTGAGATTCCCTAATGACTTCATCAATTTCAGTCTGGCTAGATGATATTTTCAAGTGGAATAGCCTGAGAACCACAATCTCTTATAGTATCACTAAGAGGGTTCTAGGTATTATACTCTGAATATAGTTATATTAGTGGAAATGTACATAAGGGAAATGTTAACTGCACTTTTATAAATTGCCTGTTGACTTGATTTTGTACATTCATTGATCATAGCAGGACTAGGACTATGGATAAATATTATTTTATGAAATATTTTACTTAGTAAATTAAAGTATTACTTTGCCTATTCCCACGTGTGTCTAGAATTGAAGTTTCTTTTTTTTAAAAAAATAGTGCAATAGAGGTATTTTTAAATAAAATAATTATAGTTCCAAATAAGCTTAGAATTACAGGCCTTTTAAGGATTATATTTTACTTTCCATTTTTCCCATTTTTTATAAACTGAATACAAAAAAAAGAAAAAGAATACAAAAATTATAAAGAAAGAAAAACAAAGCTAAAAAAGAAACAAAAACACACAGGGCATATATTTACAGACACACATACATGAATAAAAGTTGTATAATAAGCATTTCAATTAATTGAAGCTATAATTCATTATAATTTACATATCTAATCTATATTGATAAGTTGGTTTGTAAATTGCTGGTAACATCAATTCTGCAGTCTACAGGATAGTTGGAGCCATATGTTTATCTTTCCAATGCTGAACATTAAGTCTGTTAACTGTAAGCTGGGTACCGAAAATCCACTTTCTTTGTCCAGATGTCAATTATTTTGCTTTCTTGAGTTATTGGTTTGCTTAATTTTAAAAATTCATCCAACGTACTTTTGATTAGACTGTGAAAGAAGTTAACTATTGCTAACAAGCCTGTATAAAAAGAGATTTCTACTCACTAATGAGTTACCTACATTTGGCTTCTAGTTCTGTCAAAACAAGTACATATTCCTTTCTTATTTTGTTCCTGAAAAGCTTACACTTACTTTCTGAACAACCATTTTGAAAAATCCCAAAGATAATTTTGCTTTACTTGCCAAGAAATTAATTTCAGGAGCAAAACAAAAGATGATATACAACCTACTCCCTAATCCAGGGTTTCTCAACCAGGGTTCCGTGGAACCCTAGGATTCCATGAGAGGTCACTAGGGGTTCCCTGGAGGTCACAATTTATTAAAAAAATTACTTCAAATTTGGGCAACTTCACGTTTAAGAGGTAAGTTCCATTCTTTATTTTTAGTTTAAGAACACTGTTAATGCATATATACAGGCCTGCACATGAAACGAATATAATAATTTTGTAACTTGTGGCCCATATTTGAGCCTGAATGTACAGGGGTTCCCCGAAGCCTGAAAAATATTTCAAGGATTCCTCCAGGGTCAAAAGGTTGAGAAAGGCTGCCCTAATCCATTCATATCTCTTAAAGAGATTTCAATATATCTTTTCAGTATTTCAATCCTTTCATTTCTTTTGGAGAAACAGGCTAGCTTATGAAGCACAGGGCAGTTTGCATAGTATATAGAACTCTGTCTCCAACAACTTACAGCTTCACCCCACCTCCCATCAGCTGCCTGAAAATAAGGATGCTCCTTTTCTAGTCTGTCTCTAATCTTGTTGACAAAATCTTAGAAGTAAAATAAAGTAAGTATAAACTTCACTCTTCCTCATTTCTAAAACCCTATTTCATAGATAACTAATTTGCTTGTAACAGTCAAGTCTTGTTGCCAGCTCACTAGCTAATATAAATTAATATTATTCCACTATCTTCCTCTGATATGACCTCATTCATATCAGGCTCATTTAACCTGTACCTTAGAATTTGTTTTCTTAGGCGTGCCAAATATTTTTGTTTTCTTTAGCAGCTCACTGTGGAGTCTTCTAGAGGATGGCACTCAAACTGTCAAATGTCAAACAGTACAGAGAAGAATGTTTGGTTTATATACCTTTCATTTTCAAGTAAAAAGTTTCAGTCATCCAAATGCTTGCATATATTTTCAATATCATGTTTAACTATTTCTAAATAATGTATATTATTGTATCGTGGAATGCAATGTTATAATTTGGAAGCATTCATAGAAATATTTATCTTGAAAAATAGGATAATAAAACTAATATCAGCTCTTGATACCACTTTTCTACAAATTCCAGAATAACAACCTCTATAGAAGACTTAGCACCTTCCAGATGATGTTGAACAATACTCCCAAATCCCCTGGCCATTCTGGTTGAATCTGATATAAGTCCAAGTATTTGAAAGAGGGGCGTGGTGGCTCAGCGGGTAAGATGCCAGGCTTGTTGATCGGAAGATCACAAGTTCGGAGGTTCGAATCCCTAGCCCCGTGTGACAGAGTGAGCTCCCGCACTAGCTCCAGTTCTTGCTAACCTAGCAATTCGAAAGCATGCAAATGCAAGTAGATGAATAGGTACCACTTTGGTGGGTAGGTAACAGCATTCCACCAGCCCCTAGAGTCGGACACGACTGCACAAATGTGCAGGGGGGACCTTTACATAGGACATAGGATGCCCACCCATTACTGTTATATTGCCTTTCAAGTAGAATGTTTTTGCCACACCATTTTCTGGACTGGCGACATTCATCATCCATGTATTTCATCATCCATGTTTTTACTGAATCATTTTTGTCCTTGTTTACTGTCTTTTAAATTTAGCATTGCTTCCCAAAATTGTTACATTAGACTGAATAGCGTACCTTAACTTATATTATTACTAACCCATTTTATTATTTTTATTATTACAATTATTATTATTATTATTATTATTATTTAATTAAAATAAATTTAAAAGTAAGCCAGATGGCTCCAAAGAAGGCATTTTTAAAGTAGGTGCACTAAGTCTTATGCCATTATGTTCCTTACTTCGCCACTTTATATGTTCATATGTGGTAAATATAGGTCAGAGTCTTTAAAATTATGCAGTTGACTAACTCTAGTGTCTTGTTATCAAGTTTGGTAAAAATTCCAAGGGCACTGATGAGTACAGTATAATGCATCGTTATGCATACCAGACAAAGGTGATGTTGAGAATGACTAATTCCTTGAGGAGAATATGGTTGCCCAAGGCTTACTAGCTTTCAATGCCGAAATTCTATTGGTTTTGTTGCTGCCTTTCTGCTGTTTTATGATAATATATTCATTATAAAACTAATTTTGATCATATTTATTGTATGCTGCCCTGATATTTACAGAAGGATGGTTGGTTTTTAAATATTAATAAAATGTCACTCCTGAAAATAGAATTCATTCTATTGTCACTCATAAATAATATTTGGGATAGCATCATGTTACAAAAATCAGGAGGAGTCTAGTGGCACCTTTTTCAGAATAACCAGCTTATGCTTATTAATAATACGGGTTAGTCTGAAAAGTGCTACCAGACTCCTCCTGACTTTTGGCTACCATAGACTAACATGGCTTCCTTCCCACAATGCCCTATTACAAGGTGACTTTTAAATTAGGAGATTGCCATTCTGCAGATTCTTGCTTTGAAGTATGTCATACTGATTTCAGTAACAACTTGCATCAGGGACATCTCTCAAGGATCACAGTGTTTAAAAGACAACAATTATTAAAGGAGAGTTTCCTTGCAACAACAGCTCCAACTTGTGGCCTTATCTTAGAAATAATCTTTCAAATTTAATCCAGGTCAGAGGCAATTCAGTATGGGTATCATAAGAAGAAGAGTATGTTGTATCAGCAGATGGCAGCACTTGACTGATGTTGTCTGAACTAAGAAGATAAGCAGGATCAGGCCTGGTCAGTATTTGGATGGGAGAGCAGCAGGGAATTTCAAGTCTATAGACTGGAGTGAGAATCTAAAACACAGTCCAGAAGAAGGCAGTTGCAAACCAACTTTGTACTGCTGCCAACAAAACTGCATGGATATGTTCTACTTGATGAGAGTACCTTTATTTGTCCATCCAAGTGGTGGCACCTAACTGAACTTGGCAGATCTCAAAGAGCTAAGAAGGGTCAGAGCTGGTTAGTCCTTTAGAGGAGACAATAAAAAAAAATACTAAGACTGTGTTGTTGCTAAGAAAACTACCTTTTCTAACTTTTTAATTTAATCTAGCATCTTTTTTCACTCAGTGGCAAACCAGATAATAATGTACAATTTACACCCAGGAAATCAACAGAATTGATCCTTCCTTCAAAGCAACTGGAATTAATGTGTTTTTGATGATCATTAACTTTTTTCGGAGTTGCCACACACTAGGTTGTCATTTTGATTCACATTTCCACAACAACCCAAGTCAGTCATTCACACTTTAGACCTCATAAACATATGTAAAGTTAGGATTTTTTGCCCAATGTACATAATTTTTCATTCATATACATTTAAGAGTTCCAATAGAAGAGAATATATGTTGCTCAGGGTTGAACTGTGGAGTCCCTGGTGCTCTCTGAGCTTGGTGGTTTGCTTGGAGATGCTTCATTACCCCAACTTTACCAGTTGGGTAATGAAACATCTGCAAGCAAACCACCAAGCTCAGAGAGCACCAGGGACTCCACATTTAAGAGTGTTTGCCATTTTGCTGGAGAGATCCTTCTGGAGTTATTTGCTATCCATTTTTATCTTTATCACTTTGAAAACTTAGTTACCTCACTGTTCCAGGTCATTAAACAACAAAATTAGACTCATCCGTTTCTATACTAATCCTTGGAGACTGCACTTTCTGCACACCCTTCTTGTGAGGACTGTCCATTTACTGCAACCTTCTTCCTGCTCTTTATGGAGTTACTGATTCATAAGAACTCCTCTAATCCCATGATAGGAAAGTTTGTTCAGAAGTCTTTGGTGAGGCATTTATTAATTAATTACTGTGACTTTTGTGCTGCTTCAATCTAACTGACTCTAAGCAGTTTAAAAACTCAGACAAACCCCTGCCCTCCCAGGTCAAAAGTTTTTTAAAAGTTTAGTGTAACAACACCTCACCAAGTTAACCGAACCATTCTTATTAGGCACTGACAGAAGTTTTGGATTTTGGTTTCTAACACCCCCAGTAAGCTTGGATAATGGTGAGAGATTGTGCAAACAGAATTTGAAGGTCACAGAGTACCTTCAAATAAGGTATATGAATTGATGAATAACCAACGAATAATTGGTTATTCATGCAGTACTATGATTCAGAGGAAGCTTACAATTAGACAGTTCTTATGCTGACTAATCTCACTCTCTTTCACACTCTCTTTAAGTATTTTTTGAACATGATATGAACAACCAGATTCCATTCTAGGGCCTCATATTAATAGCTGTCATCACTCCCCTTTTTAATTATTACTTTATTACACTGACTGGCTGTTGTTATAAATAGAGTCTACTGTTGTAGAGATGGGCAGTGATAAATCCAAATAATAATAATAATAATAATAATAATAATAATAATAATAATAATAAATAAAGAATCTCTTGTTTAGGTAAACATATGGAAACATAAACACTTTGGTTTAAAGAAGAGACATAAAATACTTTGCTGTATCTAAAGCACAGAAACACTTAAAATGCTTGTTATACTGTATGTAACTAATGTCCTTAAATACAGCATTTTGTTTCTTCTTGCAATTTATCTTTGCCAAGAGCTGACAGTAGAATACTCTGACACTTTGAATACCATGGGATCCCACAGAAGTAACAAAGATTGGAATATAGCAATAGAGCACATAACTTGCCATGTTTAGCCTCTTACACATCCAGCCAAAGGAATTCAAAAGAAAAAGCTGAGAAAACTCTGCATGTTGCCTTGAGTTTCTGCCAGCGAGAACTGGTAATATTAACAAGACTGACCATTGTACAATGTAACTTTGTGTGTGTGTGTATACACACACACACACACACACACACACACACACATACTGCACTTATCTACAACCTGGTGTCCCTAGAGGTCTTGAATTTTACTGGAAGGTAAAAAGTTGAGTAAGATGGATATTATGTGTCTCAGTTTCTGGATAAACCCATTTTGTTTTGTTTGCAACCCAGGCCTCACCCTTTAGTCATGCCTGGCTGTTCTTTTCTAATTATCCTAACCTCAAACTATTTAAATATTATAGTGACATAATAATAGCCACAATTGGCTGCATGGCAAAAAGAAAAAGAAAAAAAAAGAATCAATCAATCAATCAATCAGTCAATCAATCAATCAATCAATCAGCAGACAGCTACTATTATTATTGGCTGCCTGAATGGTATGCAAGTTGTGGAGTCCTTGGTGCTCTCTGAGCCTTGTTGTTTTCTTGCAAGAAAACAAGAAGGCTCAGAGAGCACCAAGGACTCCACAGTTCAACCCTGAGCTACAAATATTCTCTTCGATTGGTATGCAAGTTCTTCTACAAATATTCTGATTAATCCATTGAATCACACAGTTGTTTATTAGCCAACGTTATTATTAGTTGTTGTTTATTATTAACTATTATTAGTTGTTTATTAGCCAAAGTTGTTTATTAGCGCTGAGCATTCCAAAGACTAATGTCAAGATCTAAATGTGGTGTCTAGTGGGTGGGGCTAGGTAGTGATTTTAGTCATTGTGGAAGTGTGTCAGAAACCAGAAATCAAAAGTTATTTGGTGGAATCACCCTTCAACATTATTAATATAATTCATTTCTGAGATCTATTACTAGTCTGAAATTTAATGTAATGTGAATTCTAATCTAAACTACCATTAAAGAGCTAGTGTAATACTTAATGCCAGAAATCAGTTAAAAACTAATAGAATAATTAGTCCCATATTCAGTTTCCAGGGCTGCCTATATAGTTTGCTATATAGCTAAATCCATGGGACTACCCATTTGCCAAAACTGTTTGCCAACTATCAGCAGTGTTGTGATTGGAAGATGATTCCCCACCAGTTTTTAAGGTGGAGAAAGGTGGAGACAATAAAGCTGGATGGTTTAACCATTGGTTTTGCTTAACATGTCTGCATACCTTACATCCAGGCAAAACACCCTAGCAACAAGCCAGAACAGAGGCTGTGGAGAAGTGATTCTCAAACTGTTTGTATTCATGGTCCATTAAATAAAGGTTCAGAAATTAAACACCTACTCTCTATACTTTCAAAGAATGGAAGTTCATGTTTTTTGTCAAAGACGACAATGATTCTAGTTGCATTATGAATGCCTCAACTCCTATGGTATCATACTCCCCTGACATGCCCTACTAATAACCAGAGCCTTCCGCATTTATAAGCCTTTATAGAGAACATCATCTCTCTCAGAAGTATGCTCGCATTATCCCCACAATAGGGACAGTGCCCAGGGCCTACAAAACTTTTGGAGTCTATGAAAATATTTTAAGTTAACAAAAACCTGAAACGTAGCAGTAAAATCACTATGTCAGTTTGGTGTAGTAAAGGTGCTAGACAAGAAACCAGGAGACAGCTAGTCCTCGCTTAACAAACATTCAGTGACGGTTTGGACTTACAACGGTGCTGAAAAAACTGACTTAGGACCAGTCCTCACACGACCATCGCGGTGTCCCTGCAGTCACATGATCACAATTTGGGCACTTGGCAACTGGTTCGCATTTATGACCATCACAGCGTCCCATGGTGACGTGATCACCATTTTCAACCTTCCTGGCTAGCTTCTGGCAAGCAAAATCAATGGAGAACCGCATGATTTGCTTAACGACCATTTGGTTTGCTTAACGCCTGCAGTGATTCACTTAACAACTGCCGCAAAAAGGCCGTAAAATTGGGTCGGATTTGCTTAATGACAGCTTCACTTAGCAACTGAAATGCTGGTCCCAATTGTGGTCATTAAGCGAGGGCTAACTGTAGTCTCCTTTGGCTGGCTGGGTGAATTGGGTCACTCTCAGCCCAACCCACCTCACAGCATGGTGGTTGTTGTGGGGAAAATGGAAGGCAGAAACATTATCTATGCTGCCTTGAGTTGTAGGAAGTAAAAGGTGGCATATAAAATATATGGTGGCTCAGTGGGTAAGATGCCAGGCTTGTCGATCAGAAGATCGCAAGTTCGGAGGTTCGAATCCCTAGCCCCGCATGACAGAGTGAGCTCCCACACTCACCCCAGCTCTTGCCAACCTAGCAATTCGAAAGCATGCAAATGCAAGTAGATGAATAGGTACCACTTCGGTGGGTAGGTAACAGTGTTCCACATGCGTCATGCCGGCCACATGACCGTGGAAGCATCTTCGGACAATGCTGGCTCTTCGGCTAACAAACGGAGGTGAGCACCGGCCCCTAGAGTCGGACACGACTGCACAAATGTGCGGGGGGAACCTTTACCTTTATTCTTTATTATGTGTCTGGTTACAGTGACTTATTGAATAATACAGGTCCAGGGAATACCTTTGTAATGCTGTACATCTGGATTGTTATATAATAAGGGCCTACAAAGATAAATGTGCATAGAGCCTTCACACTGCTATGCCTAGAAGCACGTTGGTCTAGAGCTCCCCTGAGGAAATCCTGATAATCTGCATTTTAATTAAAAGTAGTAAGGGGATGATACAAACACAGCAGTATTACTGATGCCTGCATTACCCTTACCCATAAATCGGTGGGATTGACAAACTCTCTCCTTCCCCTCTACTATTATCTTCTACAGCGGTTGGCCCATTCTAGTTTGCCCACTTGCTGGCAGTTCAAAGTTTCTCAGGTAATTTAAAAAATAAGGTCTCATCTTATTTTTATATATTTCATACATTTTTGAAATCTAGACTCTGTAACGTCAGACATTAACCTCCACCTTCCCTGGGTTTTTTATTATCCTAGAATCCATACGTAGTTAAATACTCAGTCAGCTAAAGCCTGGCCAAACTAAACAAACTCCACAGAAAACAAAATGCAAACTGAACTACTTTCCTCCCGTCTCTCTTTCCGGCCCAAGGTGAAACTTTAGTAACCAGACCAGTTCTCCCGGTTTCATTCGGAAGCTCAGGTGAGGAAAATGGGTTTATGGGTAGTGTAGTTCAAGCTCTCCGAAACTCCTGGTTCAGTGAGCGCTCGGAAACGGTAGCAGGACTCAGTTTTCCAGAAGGCGTTGCCGCCACTCGGCAAGGTGGAGGCTTCTAATTAGGAAGCCCATCGATTCACATTTAGGAAGCCCGCGCGGGATTATCAAGACTCCTGAATCACCCGTAAGTCTCCAAAGTGATGCTTCAGGATAATTAACCGCGGCAGGTTTGGGGGAAGAGAAAGGTATGATTTCTTTAAATTGCACGTTTCAAATTTTAAATGAGAAATGGCTAAGATGGGAGTAGACGGAGAAGTGGACCGTGGAGCTCTGTCTCGGGATTGTGAATGAGTGCGTGCCCAAGCGTGAGCTTGGCTTTTGAGAAACTTCGCTCCCAGCTCGCCATCTAAAATCCTGTGTTCCCTCGAGTTCTACCTAGAACCACACAATTCCCTAATTTTTACTGTAAAAAACGATTTCTGTGTTAATCAAGTCTTGCTCTCGGTTTATCCCCTAAAAGTTGCTGAAATTACAACCATTAAACAGGCGATACTATGGTAGAGTTTGTGGGTGCTCACAAATTCGACCTCCTCCTCCAGGCGAGCGTGGGAGGCTTTCCTCGTTTTGTAGAGCTCATTTTTTAAAACGACGGGTGTTACCAATAATGGCATAATGTGTAACACATTCAGTGTTTCATATAACGCTTAGCCTGTTTTTTCATTCCCATTTGAACTTCTATATCCTTGCGGATCGGGCAGTCGATGCCGATTCTAGTATAAAGAGCGTAATTTCTCTTCCACGTGCAAGGATAAATAATAAAGGCTTAATATGGAAAGTAGAAGTAAACTGATTTCTTCGTAGTCAGCAGGAATCCTTCTAGTTGCTGCTTTGCCATGAAGTTCACTGAGGGACTGAGCTAGTCAGCAACCCTCGGCCAAACTATGGTTATCATAAGAATCAAATGGCGGGGGTGGGGGTGGGGAGGCACACGACATCCACCATTCAGAGTTTTTGGGAAGTAAAACTGAGTTACAAATGTAAAAAAGTGACGTTTTCAGTTGGTAGGCTCCTGTTCCTGTTGCAGTTTTATCCTCCTCTTTTGTACCTGTTTTGTTTCTGTAAATCAGATTTTGTATGGTCATTAACTTTGGTAGTATTTGCTTACCCGTGGCTTATGGATTTATGAGTTACTCGGCTTTGCAAGCCAAATACACACTACAGTATCCTGATTATGAGTTTACTAGGCAGTCCAGGGCAAATGACAGGTGTTCAGTGTGTAGTCACGTGGTTCCCACTGGAAAGAAAGGTAATATTCAAGTGTATCTTTCAGCTGTGCAAATGGAGCTGTATGTCATGATAGTCCATTATGGCCTATAACATTGTGTGCAGGAAGTAGGTAAAATAAATATTTTAAGTCTAAACAATCCTATGTAAGCTAGGCCTTTGAAATGAATTAAGAAGTTGAATTGATTGGTTAGTAAACAGGTGATTAATCAACTAAATTAAAATAAATGTGTATTGCTAAAACCTCAGTAGGGGAAGCTTTAGATAATGGCCAGAGAAATAGCTGTCTAGCAGAAACAGCGAGAGTTTTGGCTCCTTAAAGATGAATATGTTTATTAATGCATAATAATGAGGTGAATATACTTCATAAGAAAAACTTGCCAGGATACGTTTCCCTGTAAGATTCCACACTTTTCTGTTTAAAATAATATACTGTTTGATAAATGAGGATGGCGTTTATGAATGTTACAGAAACGTGCAGAGAAATGTCATGGTTTTTACTGTTTTAATTGTATATCTGGATATTGTAAGCTGCCCAGAGTCTTTTGGAGTGGGCAGCCATAATAAATTTAATAATAATAATTCTCCTGTATTTTTTTTCCTGTCAATGCACATTCAACTTGATGAAAGAAATTTTGTTCTAGAAATCCTTCCAAAGAGGAAGATAATTTTAGTGAAATCTTTATGGAGTGTTCTTGTACTTAGTGATGATGTGGCCATGGTTGTGGATGCTTCTCCTGTCTTTCATAGTACAATCATTTCTTCAGGAGTCCTTAGCTTCTCTCACTTCCCACAGTTCAGTTAAACCTCAAGGAAGAGAAGACACCCTCTAGTAACTCCTGGGACTCCTGCCATTGAGAAACTGTTGGAGAATTCCTTCTTCTGTAGAGACATTCAGAGAAACTGACCACCCAATTTCTTCTCCCACAGATTTATAAATTTCCAAAAGGCCCTTTGTGCCCAGCTCTCTCAATATTTGCTTGAGAAAGACTTACTTTGAGTTGAACACACTAAAAAGCTATTTTTAAATGCCTAAAGAAAGCCCATTGAAAAAAAAATCTTTTCTATTTTGCTTTAGTTAAGTAACACATCATAGCCGAATCAGGGGAAATGTAATGTAAATTAAGACATTATATAGGATTAAACCTTTTTTTAGTATTTACTTGGCTTGGAATCTGCTATACATGACAATATGTTCTACCAGCTATTTTTTGTCCAATATGTTTCAAATAAAATGAAACTGGAGATTAATTGAACTGGATGTTGATAACTGCAAGTGAAGTTCCGCTTGTGGATCAATCCTTCCTACAACTTTCTCTCCTTTGCAAATTCCTTTAACTTCCTGAAAAACTATTTCTGTGAGTTGGGAAACTTGAGTGATATCAGTGAAGGGGGGAATAGGAAATCACAAATACCACCATGACTAAAGAGAAGTGAGTTGGCCTCTTCAGGTCTAGAAATATAAGGTAAAGACTCCCTTGAGTTAACTTGGAATCCTCATGAATTCTCCACCTAGACATATCCATGTAATTTTCTTGGCTGAGGCATGAAGTGATTTGCCATTGGTTTCCCCTTTTTGATTTAATATTCAAGTCTAAAGCCCTGGGAATTTTAATAGGTCCCATCCAGGTACTAATCAGGTCCAACACTGCTTAGCTCTTTCAAGATCAGCCAACATCACCTGGATGCTGGTCTAATTGGCATATCATTTTCTCACACAAAGTGTGTAACAGTTGTAGAACACAGTGGAAAATTCTAAAATTTTACATCTCTTTCATTTTTTCATCTCATAAGGCAAAAAGTCTTAGGTAGCTGACAAGACCAGCATATTGGTGAAAGCCCTGGGCCGTTTTGTAAAATTAAAGCCAATCTTCATCAAAACCTTTGGTGTACCTCTGTAAGGCGCTCCTTCTGATCGCTATAATCTCTCTGCGCTGAAGTAACTCCCAGGCACCAGAGTTCTTAGAAGCAGAAGAGTTTATTATAGAATACAGAGTTAGCCCTAGCATGAACAAAGACTGGAATGCAGGTAACAGGAACAACAAGCACCTTTAAACCTTTCCCTCCCCCAGTGTCCTTTGCTGCGTGCCCATGAGGTCACTCTGTCGGTTGTCTAGGCAACGCTCGGCCAGATGTGTATTCCCGATCGTTGGATGAGCGCGAGTCGATCTTCCAGTCTCCTGATGAACTCTTTGTCTGCTTGCCTTTTTGGCAGAGATCGGGTGATCTCTGACATGCTCCCGCCCCAAGACTCACCCCCCCCCCCTATATACAAACCAGACTATTTCCATTCACTGGGGTTTGTCTGGGAACTCTTTATGGAACTTCTTAACCAATTTAGGGGCGCGTGTGTGTTTGGCGTTGACCCACTCTCTGTCGCCAATCGGGAGATGGGTCCATTTGACTAGGTATTGCAGCTGCCCCCTGTGCCATCTCGAGTCCAAGATCCTGTCTATCTCAAAATGTGGTTCTCCCTCCACCAGTATTGGTGTGGGTGCTTCTGGTTCTGGGTGCCACTGATGTGAAGCATGGTATTGTTTCAACAGGCTAATGTGAAACACGGGGTGTATCTTTCTCAGAGCCTTTGGCAGTTCCAGTTTGGCCGTTACTGGGTTAATTACTGCCAGGATCTTAAATGGGCCTATGAACTTGGCCGCTAGTTTTCGTGACTGTTGCGTGGACCGTAAGTTTTTGGTGGATAAGTACACCTTGTCCCCAACTCTCAATTCCCATTCTTTCTCCCGTTTGCAGTCTGCATGTTTTTTGTAATTAGCCTTAGCTTCTTCTAGTGTCTTTACCATTATTGGCCAGTTGCTAGTGATTCTTTCGACCCATTCATCTGCTCTCAGAGGTTGCTCTAAGTCAGTGCTCTGGGTCATTGCCAATTCAGGTATTGTTACAAAATCCTGCCCTGTAGCCGCTTTGAATGGTGAAAGCCCTGTGCTTTGATGGAGCGCATTGTTGTACGCGACTTCTGCGAACGGCAAGAGTTCTGCCCAATCAGTTTGTTGGTAGTTTATGTAACATCTCAGGTACTGTTCCAGTGTGGCGTTAAGGCGTTCACTAGCTCCGTCTGTGCACGGATGGAACGCACTACTAAGCCCCTGTTCTGATCCAATTAACTTCAAAAATGCCCTCCAAAATTTGCATGTGAACGTGCTGCCGCGATCGCTGATTATGCGTTCCGGCGTTCCGTGGGCCCTGTAGATGTGTTGGATGAACAGTCTCGCTAGCTTCTGGGCGTTCGGTATGCCTTTGCATGCAATGAAGTGTGCCTGTTTGGAAAAGAGGTCTGTGACTACCCAGATGGCCGTGTATTTGTTGCTCACTGGTAAGTCCACTATGAAGTCCATGGCAATTTGCTTCCATGGCTGTGTTGGGCTAGCTACCTCCTGTAGTTTTCCTGTGGGTTTGCCCATTTTCCTTTTTGCTGTGGCGCATGTGGGGCATGTTCGCACATACGCTTTCACGTCCGCACGCAACGATGGCCACCAAAACTTTCCCCTGACTAAATGTAGTGTTTTTAGGAAGCCGAAGTGGCCTGCCGTTTTGTGGTCGTGGTGCATACTCAAAACCCTTTGTCTTAAGGATTCGGGGACGTATGCTTTCTTGTCTTTCCAACCCATGCCATCTCGCTCCTCTAGCGTGTGTTTGTGCTCCACCCACCAAGTGTCAGTAACTGTTGCCGCTCGCAGGTCTCCTGCGAATGAATCACAGTCCGTCCTGTGTTTCGCGCTGCTCCGGGTGACAGCCAAATTCCCCTCTCCCCTGACCACTGGTACCAGTTGCGTCTGCTCCTCCCCTGGTTGGGGAGGGATTATAGACTCAAAGATCTCCTCCATCTTGCCTTCATGCTGCGGCAGGCGCGAAAGCGCGTCCGCCAGGAGGTTTTTTCCCCCAGGGAAATATTTCAACGTGAAGTTGAACCTACTCAGGAACTCTGCCCATCTGAGATGCTTAGGGTTCAATTTTCTCGGGGATTTGAGGGCTTCCAAATTTTTATGATCCGTCCACACCTGAAACGGCTCAGCTGTCCCTTCCAAGAGGTGTCGCCACGTGCTTAACGCGTGTTTTACTGCGAATGCCTCTTTTTCCCAAACATGCCATCTTTTTTCTGTTTCGTTAAATTTCCGAGAAATGTAGGCACATGGTCTCAATTTCTCCCTGTCATCTGCTTGTAGTAAAATGGCCCCAACTGCATTGAGTGACGCGTCCGTGTGAATTACGAACGGTTTGTCAGGCTCAGGATGCTTGAGGATGGGCTCCTCCGTGAACAATGCCTTTAGCTTATCAAAAGCTTCTTGGCATTCCTGGGTCCACACTAATTTTGTGCTTGGTGGTGGGGCTTTTGCGTTTTTCCCCTTGCCTTTTGTTTTCAGCAAGTCGGTTAGGGGTAGCGCAATCTGCGCGAAATCTGGGATAAACTGCCTGTAGAACCCAGCAAATCCCAGAAATGCTTGGAGCTGCCTGCGCGTTCGGGGGGGTTGCCACCCTAAAACCGCCTTGACTTTCTCAGGGTCCATTTCAATGCCCGCATTCGAGATGCGGTACCCCAGAAAGTCTAGTTTGTCCTTGTGAAACTCACACTTTTCCAGTTTGACAAACAATTTTGCTTCTAATAACTTTTCTAGCACCTTTTTGACCAGTTCCATATGCTCTTCTAGGTTTTCCGAGAAAATTAAGATATCATCTAAATATACAATTACCCCTTTGTACAAAAATTCATACAATACCTCGTTTATGAATCTCATGAAGATTCCCGGTCCGCCCGCAATCCCAAACGGGAGCACCCGGTATTGAAATGATCCTAGTGGGCAATTGAATGCGGTTTTCCACTCATCCCCCTCCCTCATGCGTACCCGGTAATATGCTTCCCTTACATCCAACTTCGTGAAGACCTTCCCTTTCGATAGTTGGGCTAACATGTCTTTCAGTAAGGGTAGGGGGTACTGGTTAGTGACTGAAATTGCATTGAGCCCCCGGTAGTCTGTGCACAACCGTAGTGACCCATCTTTCTTTTTTCTAAATAACACTGGGGCCGCTAACGGGGAATTGGCTGGTTCAATGAAGCCACGTGCCAAATTTTTATCAATGAACTTACGGAGTTCCGCTAGTTCTTTCTGAGTCATGGCATACATCTTGGGTTTCGGGAACGGTGCCCCAGGGATGAGGTCTACCGTTGCATCTGACTGTCTATGGGGGGGCTCTTGGTCGCATTCTTGCTTACCAAACACTTCACTCACTGGGAGGTATTTTTCTGGGATTGCCTGTGGGTTGCTTTCGTCCCCTTGTTCCCAATCCTCGTTCCAAAATTCCATCCCAGCTGCCCCCACTTCCCAGTCATCTACATCTCTTTCTTTGCGCGTCCCTCCATAAGTTCCGTCCACAAAATCAATTTCCCCGGAGACCCAATCCACCCTAGGATTTCTAGCTCTCAGCCATTTCAGTCCTAACACTATGGGTCTTGTTGCAATGGGGGCCACAATGAACCTCAAAGTTTCTACGTGGTTTCCCAGAGTCATTTGTACTTCCTCCGTATACTGCTCCACTGGCCCCCCTTTCATCTCAGAACCATCCAACTGACAGAAGGTAATGGGCGTTTTTAGTTCAAAAAGTCTCAGTCCCAATGAGTCAGCCACATCCGGGTGCATCAAACTCCTTGAGCAGCCCGAGTCAAGCATTGCCAACCCAGAGTACTTCCTCCTCCCCCCCACAGCTTTTAGGCGTACCTGGATGTGCATTGTGGGGTTGCGGCAAATCTTCTCGTTGCGCCCTTTTGTGAAGGCCTGCCCCGCGGCGCACTTTAAAGCAGACCTTTTTCGTTTCCCGCCATCTGAAGTTCGTAGTCTGATTCTTCACTGTCACTGTCTTCGTCCACGTATGTGGGGTGGCTCCATTTCGCCATGGCTGCCGCAGTGCCTTTGCGCTTGTCCCCCGCCTCTTTTTCTCTTTTCTTCTCTGGGGGATTCTTTGATTGTGACTTCCCTCTGG
Source organism: Charina bottae (assembly GCA_023362775.1). Classification (NCBI taxonomy): domain Eukaryota; kingdom Metazoa; phylum Chordata; class Lepidosauria; order Squamata; family Charinaidae; genus Charina; species Charina bottae. Next base: position 34,622,324 of record JALMGJ010000007.1, read on the forward strand.
TCGTCGTCCCGTTCTGTGGGCAGTTACTGATGAGGTGTCCTATCCGTCCGCATCGAAAACAACCGCCAACTTTTGCTCTTCGATTTCTTTCCTCTTCCCATTGTTTTTGCTTGAACTCCATCCGGGCGGGGTGTGTGGTGGGTTCAGGTTTCTTCTTCAATTGTTTGAACCTTTTAATGGACATCAGCTGTGTTTGGCTTTGTTCGATACGACCCGCCAGTTGAATCCAGCCTTCTAGTGTTTTTGGTTCTTCCCTCCCCACCATGAGTTCTAACAAGTCTTGTCTCAGGCCGTACTGGAAGAATTCAATTTGAAATTCTTCCGGCCATTGCGGTAGTTCGCTAAGGATTCTTTTGAACTCCATAGCATATTCCGCCACAGTGCTTTTTCCCTGGTCAAGGTTTCGGAGGCGCACTTTGGCCGACACTTTAGCTAGTGTGTCTTCAAACCGGGTCCGCAGGGCCCGCATGAACTTATCGAAGTCCCGCAGTACGCTTGCCTTGGTATCGTGCAATTTCACGAGCCAGCTAGCCGCTTCCCCTTTCAAAAAACAAGACACATATCTAACCTTCGCTTCTTCTGTGTGAAAGTCGCTTTCAAATTCTTCCATAAACCCTTTTACGTGAGTTATGAAGCATGCTAAAGTTTTGGGGTCTCCATCGAATTTCATTTTCAGCTCTCGCAACCCCACCGGTGCCGTCCTACGGCCCGGCGACCTCCATTGCAGGGTGGGTGGGAATGCATCTGACTCTTCTTCGTCTTCCTCCTCCGATTCTTCCTCATAATCTGTTAAGTTGCTATTCTCTTCGGGAGGGGGTGAACCTGTTTTGGGTATCGCCCTCTCCCTCCCCTCCAAGAGTGAGATGAGCACATTAAGCCTCTCACTTAATTCCTCTACCTTATAGTCCATGCGAGACACTTTGTCTTCAATTGCCCCAATTCGTTGTGTTTGGGTTACACGCTTTTTGTTTTTCTGCACTTTGTGTCCCTCCATCCCTTCGCCCACTCCCACTGACCAGTCTGCTTTCAAAGTTCCGTGGGGTTTGGGATGCGGGGGGGTGTTAGGTGTTTCAATATTTTTAGTCTTTATTTTCTTTTTGGTCCCCCCCTGTACCTTTTCCTGCGTGGAGGCTGAGCTGGGTCCAGGTTCACATGCCTCAGCTATCTCTACTTCTTCCCGGACTGCCTCCCCTGACTTGATATCCTGGGACTCCATTCGATCTTTCGGGATTGGGGTGTTGTCTGCACTATTGGAATCGTTGGGGTTTACTCGCCTCTCAGCGTAGATGCGCTCTGCCGCCACGTGGTCTCCGCCGCCGTCTGTCGCCGTGTGCTGTCCGCTGGCCGCTTGTTGCTTGGGAACGCTGGTCGCTGCTTTCCCGCCACGTGGTCTCCGCTGCCGTCTGCCGCCGCCTGGTATCCGCTGTTCGCCCGCTCAGCTGGTCTCTGCCCCGCTTTGCCACCACGTGGTCTCCGCCGCCGTCTGCCGCCGCGTGGTATCCGCTGCTCGTCTCTGCCGCTCTTCCGCCGCCGCTCAGCTGCTTGGGGAACTGCTTCTGCGCTGCTGCCGCCGCTCAGCTGAGGGATCGCCGCCTCTCCGCTGTTTAAAGAAGCCGGATCCTGCTTTTTTTTTTTTTTTTTTTCCGCTGCTGCCGACGCTCAGCTGAGAAATCGCCGCCTCTCAGCTGTTCGGGGGAAAGCCGGATCCTGCTACTGCGCTGCTGCCGCCGCTCAGCTGAGGGATCGCCGCCTCACAGCTGTTTTGCGCGCTGCCGCTCTTCCGCCGCCGCTCAGCTGCTTGGGAAAAGCTGCTCTTCCGCCGCCTCTCAGCTGCTTGGGGAAAGCCGCTCTTCCGCCGCCGCTCAGCTGTTTGGGGAAATCCGCTCTTCCTCCGCCGCTCACTTACTTGGGGGAAAGCCGCTCTTCCGCCGCCGCTCAGCTGCTTGGGGAAAACCGCTCTTCTGCCGCCGCTCAGCTGTTTGGGGAAAGCCGCTCTTCCTCCGCCGCTCAGCTGCTTGGGGAAAGCCGCTCTTCCGCCGCCGCTCAGCTGTTTGGGGAAAGCTGCTCTTCCTCCGCCGCTCACTTACTTGGGGGAAAGCCGCTCTTCCGCCGCCGCTCAGCTGCTTAGGGAAAGCCGCTCTTTCGCCGCCGCTCAGCTGCTGGTTCCTCCTTCCGAAAATTTTTTATTTCTTCGGTTCGTTGGTCGAGGTGCGTGGACGCCGGTCTCTACCGTGGAGCTTACGAAAATTTTCGGGTTCGCTCCCGGGAAAACCGGTTGGTGTATTGATTCCAGTCTTTATGTAAGGCGCTCCTTCTGATCGCTATAATCTCTCTGCGCTGAAGTAACTCCCAGGCACCAGAGTTCTTAGAAGCAGAAGAGTTTATTATAGAATACAGAGTTAGCCCTAGCATGAACAAAGACTGGAATGCAGGTAACAGGAACAACAAGCACCTTTAAACCTTTCCCTCCCCCAGTGTCCTTTGCTGCGTGCCCATGAGGTCACTCTGTCGGTTGTCTAGGCAACGCTCGGCCAGATGTGTATTCCCGATCGTTGGATGAGCGCGAGTCGATCTTCCAGTCTCCTGATGAACTCTTTGTCTGCTTGCCTTTTTGGCAGAGATCGGGTGATCTCTGACAACCTCTTTGTTTGCTACACATAAACGTATATAGTTCAGGAAAGAACTATTTGTGTTCATTAAGATACTGTTGAACTGTAACTCCCACCATTGCTCACCACTGGACATGCTGTTGAAGTTCTGCAGCATCTTAAGTGCCACATAGTGCCATATGGTGACAATAAGATTAGCAAAGTAGTCCAGCAAGTGGTAGCCATTTCTGTTTAGGTCTGTGTGACAACTGTATCAACTCAGGTGTTAGTGGGTTTGCTGTAGCAGTTAAATATGTAGGACCCGGTTCTTGGCATTTATGGAAAATTTGATAAATTTGGGTTGGTAGGTATATGATAAGCATTTGGGACTGTAGTGCTTAAATCTACTTTCTCTTGGTAAATTGTCTAAAATTTGATATTCCCAGGTATTTTACTCAAGTTAACTCAACAATATCCTTTAGCAGTTTGTTCAGAACAATAATAAAATAGTGCATTAGGGTTATTATTTTTTTAGATTTTTTTATCCCGCCTTTATTATTTTTATAAATAACTCGAGGCAGGGAACATACATACCTAATACTCCTTCCTCCTCCTATTTTTCCCACAACAACAACCCTGTGAGGTGAGTTGGGCTGAGAGAGAGGGACTGGCCCAAAGTCACCCAGCCGGCTTTTATGCCTAAGGCGGGACCAGAACACACAGCCAGCTGGGTGACCTTGGGCCAGTCACTTTCTCTCAGCCCTGGGAAGCAGGCAATGGCAAACCATTCTGAAATCTTGCCAAGAAGATTGCAGGGACTTGTCCAGACAGTTGCCATTGACTTGAAGGCACCCCCCCCCCAAATCAAATATTCCAGTTCAGAATTGTGCTTGTTTTATAAGGGCAGATATGGAATAATTCTAGATTATTAGGTAAGGGGAGTGGAATGAAAGATGTGAATTAATACTCTTTATATTTTGAGGATAGTCACTGGTTTGTTTTGCTTTTGCTACAATAGCCCAGAAAACTAAATTATCAGGACACGAAGATAGTGGCTGTGAGATTGGCACTGCCTACTAGTAACATGAACACCCTAAAGGGCCAAGGGTGGTAAGAAGAGGCACCCAAGATGGCAATGTGCTAAGGATTCCTCAGCCTGGGGTAGCTGTACCGTAATTAAAATAAAGCTCCCCTCTCAAAAATAGAGCTCTAATATATCCACATGACCATCTGAAGCATTGATATATTTGTAGAGTTGTATTTTACCATATATAGCGCACTCAGCAGGTTTGAACTATCTGTTCTGCTACGTAGTGAATCTTTGTTAACTTTTATAAGGCTTGAGGTTTTAAAAGGGTTCTGCTTTGATGTAACATCTTATGATTTGTAAGGTTTATTAAGTTAACCTTTTAAAAGGTGAGTTTACTGGAAGTGATCAAAGCAAAGCATTTCTCAAAATGGTTCTGATGCCTTCAAGATACTTTTCCCAAAATGTTTAGTGGTATCTTAACTTACTAGCAAGCAAAGAATCTTCAAGTTGCTGTTTAGCCAACTAGTAGTAGGAAATAATAAATATACAGGTAGTCCTTGCTTACTGACCACTCGTTCAGCAACTGTTGAAAGTTATGATGGTGCTGAAAAAGGAGACTTACGACCTAGTTCTCGAAGTTGTGGCAGTCACAGCATCCCCATGATTGTGATTCAGGAGCTTGGCAACTGGTGTGCAGTTACGACAGTCGCAGTGTCCTGCAGTCACATGATCGCCATTTGCAACCTTCACAGCTGGCTTCTGACAAGCAATATCAGTGGGGAAGCCAGCAAGAAGTCGCAAGACATGGTCACATGATATCGCGTTTAATGAACCGTGGTGATTCACTTAACAACTGAGGTACATTGGGTGCAGTCATTTGATGTTTCACTTTACGACCACGCCGCTTAGCAACAGAGTTGCTGGCCCCAATTGTGGTCAGTAAGTGTGGACTACTTGTATTGGGCATGGGGCAGTAGGATTCTTTTTTTTTAATAGTAATTTTATTAAAGATTACAATTTACAACAATTGGGACAGTAGGATTCTGATTGTATACTTTGTCCCAAAATACTACCCCTTGCAGCTTCTCTAAGTAGTCGATAAATTGCGTAGGCTGACCTATGGTCAGAAGCAGGATTTGCAGTTATAATCTGTCCAGCTGTGCTGGGTGACCCTGGGCCAGTCCCCCTCTCTCAGCCCAACTCACCTCACAGGGTTGCTGTTGTGAGGAAAACAGGAGGAGGAAGGAGTATTAGGTATGTTCACCGCCTTGAGTTATTTATTAATTAATTAAATAAATAAATAAATAAATAAATAAAGGTGGGATAATAAATAAATAGGTTTGCCTACTCTTCTCTCATCTGGTATCCTCCAAATGTATTGGGATATCCCAGTCAACATGATGAATAACTCTGTATTCTAGGAGCTGTATGATTTCCAGCACATCAGGAGGGCAAAAGGCTGGTTCATTCTGTTTCCATGTATTTGAAAAAAGACTAGCATTTTTTATCCTGCTATTGAACACCTGTTAGTTACTGAAGATACTGTTGTTTTAAAAAATGAAATAAAGATGAAACACAACAGTGGAAAGTCCTGACATATTTTAACTGAGGAAGAACATGGCCAGTAGCAGGCGTCACGTGTTCAGAATGGAGTTTGGTTAGGTTTTTCATGCTCTTTTTTTTTTAAAAAAATCTCATCTTTATTATTTTTATAAATAAGGCAGCGAATATTCCTTCCTTCTCCTATTTTCCCCACAACAACCCTGTGAGGTGAATTGGGCTGAGAGGGATTTACTTCTTAACATCCAGAATGTCCATCCAGCATCTACATCTTTGCAAAATATTTTGTCTCTAAAATGTTTTCCTGATCGTGTTTCACAATCTGAGAACATAAAAAGCAAAGCAAATCAAACTGGCTTGCTATTATTGTGAAGATAAATTTGGTCTATAAATGTGACAGAGTACAAGAGACTGTTGGGAGCTGACTGCCTTTAAAGGGATTAGATTGTAGTACTCGTGTTCAGTTTCTTAAGAGGCAATGTTTTTTGTTCCAATAGAAAACTATAAAGGTTTCCAAAGCAGAGTAAAGGAAGTGATAAGCTAAGTGAGTACAGAGGTGCCTAAACTCCCTGAAATGGCTATGGATGGTAGAAAATGAAATGTGACTATACAGTAAGCAAGGACTTTTTTTTTGCTATGTTATTTCCCCTATAAAAGGGGCGCAATGGCTCAGCAGGTAAGACGCCAGGCTTGTTGATCGGAAGATCGCAAGTTCGGAGGTTCGAATCCCTAGCCCCGCATGACGGAGTGAGCTCCCGCACTCATCCCAGCTCTTGCCAACCTAGCAATTTGAAAGCATGCAAATGCAAGTAGATGAATAGGTACCACTTTGGTGGGTAGGTAACAGTGTTCCGCACGTGTCATACCAGCCACATGACCGTGGAAGCGTCTTCTGACAACGCTGGCTCTTCGGCTAACAAACGGAGATGTGCACCGCCCCCTAGAGTGGGACACGACTGTGCAGGGGAAACCTTTACCTTTATTTCCCCTATATCTTAAATATCTCTGGGCAGATGCATAAATGAAATGCAACACCTTTTCACTCATTCTCTATGCCACCACAAATGATACCTCTTAGATTTCTGCTTGTCATGGAGCTCTTAAAGAGGCTGACTTTGGAGAGGAACTTTCCTCATCCACATGCTGTGTCTCAAAAACAGATTGTTTTCTGAATCAATTTAGTTAGAACCATCCCTCTCCTAATCTGAATAGTGGATGGTGAGGGAACATGGAAATTGCAGTCCAAACCATTTAATAATATTATATAGTGTATACTGAATAGAAATGAGAAGAGCACATCCACTTCTTCTCTAGTTCCTGCTTCTGTACACCTCTCTGTCTCCTTTCCTTTGAGTTGATCCAAGCAGTTTATGGAGAGGAGAGGTGAGATTTCACCTACGTTTCCTACATATGCAAGAAAACAAGGTGGAAGACCATGAACTGATAGAGTGGGTGGTACTTCTTTAAGCTGCAGGTATAGAAGCACATTTGTGAATTAGACCATTTCTCCACTAGTGATATGCTACATAATGGAGAGGAGGCTGGAGTAGAAATGCTTTTTCTTTGTGTGATTTTATTTTTCTTTCAGAAAGAGGCATTTTACATTGGGGAGCATTTAGTGATGGTTTAACACCACAGTGCCACCTCAGAATTCAGCCATCTAATATCTCTAACAGAAAGGCCAGGATGCTTGCAGATAATGCTAAGCTTTTTTACCGGTCGATATTTTACATTTTTAATGGCCGTCATAAGCTTTCTTAGAAAATAAAAAGCATAGGTAGTTGCAACTTATTGCTTTGTTTGGAAGTGTGCTTACTTATCTGGAAAAAGGTCAGCAAGCAAGCAGGAGTAGTAGAAAGTGCCCTAAGAACAGGAAGGCTACAAGAAATGACAGGTAGCTCTGTGGTGAATTAGTGCTTGTAATTGGTAATCGCAGATACTTTGGGAATGGGTAAACGACTTCTCAGTAGATCTTTTGTAAGAGTACCCATAGCATCCCTCAAAATTGTAACACTGGAATTTTGTCCATTAATGGATGAAAAAGGTAAGGAGGTCTCATCTACCAAAAGTTTTACACCAGTAGTCATCAGCTCTTTTGAAAGTATAGATTGGCAAGAGGCACTTGTATTTTGAACCTTCATTTAATATACAGTCTTCTAAACTACTAGAATAGTAGATTAGTACTATTAGTACTAATTATTACTATTAGTACTGTTATTATTGCTATTGCTATTGCTATGTTATATTATACTATATTATATATTATATTATTGTATAATTATAATATATAATTATATAATTATATAATAATAATATATAATATAATATATAATTATAATATAATATAAGTAATAGGGGCACGGTGGCTCAGCGGGTAAGACGCCAGGCTTGTCGATCGGAAGATCGCAAGTTCAGAGGTTCGAATTCCTAGCCCTGCGTGACGGAGTGAGCTCTTGCACTCGCCCCAGCTCTTGCCAACCTAGCAGTTTGAAAGCATGCAAATGCAAGTAGATAAATAGGTACCACTTCGGCATGGCCGGCATGATGCGTGCGGAAAGCTGTTACCTACCCACCGAAGTGGTGCCTATTTATCTACTTGCATTTGCATGCTTTCGAATTGCTAGGTTGGCAAGAGCTGGGGCGACTGCAAGAGCTCACTCCGTCACACAGGGCTAGGGATTCGAACCTCCAAACTTGCAATCTTCCGATCGACAAGCCTGGCGTCTTACCTGCTGCATTTAAATAGTCATTTTATATTTAATAACCCCAGGTGACCAGAAAATAGGTACCTAATTGAAGAGAATATTTGTAGCTCAGGGTTGAACTGTGGAGTCCTTGGTGCTCTCTGACATCTTGCAGATGTTTCATTGCCCGACTAGGCAACATCCTCAGTGCGAAAAAGGAGTTGTGTTTGCTCTCAGTTTATATACAGTGGTTTGCCCTGCTTCTGTTGGTGAGCTCAGAGAGTACCAAGGACTCCACAAATAGGTACCTGTACAATTTCCTGATATAAACTCTTTAAATGTCAGATTGGCCAATATCCTGTGACTACTCTTAGGAGTTAGACAAATCCAGTGCTTGAAATAGTGGTAAAGGCTGTGTGTCGGTCACAATTTAAATACAGTAGACATTTATAAAGCCTGTTGCTCAGTCCCTTGCAAACAAATGAATTAGCTAAATCATTTGGCTGCTGTATTACATTAGTATGAGGGGGAATAGTAATCTACAAGTAAAACATCAATTAAAGAAATCTAAATAAGAGTGTTTGGAATTCACATCAGTTTCGTGGTATCCATGTATACACAGTAACTTTATTTATTGTTTTACCTCAAAAGATCTTGTTCTGCTCCTTACTATGTTATATTGATTGAAAAACGTAGTTTTATTAAGCATGTTCTGCATCCTTTTTGGATTTGTTTTTTTTTAAAAACATGAAAACTGCTCTCTTGAGGCAGGAAGTCGACAGTAGAAGGTCTTCACTTGTTTGTTTCTTATCTCATTGACTAATAGTGCTTTTTTTAAAAGTCTGCATTTATTCACTTAATCTGATATTTAAATGTTCAGACATAAAAACCTCCAAGAAGTATTTTAGAGGGACTTGCTTACTACATTTATGTCCCTACACATTGTATACAAACAGCATGTGTTATCTGCCTTGTTGTTAGATTCCCACTTTAGAAATGCTGTCTTTTTCTTATCTAAGTCAGGGACTTTTTAAATGTGTGCAAAATTTGCATCATTTAGCAGCTGTGTGCTGTTCCATTTATTTTGTCTTTGCTGTTTCTTTACTCTATTAATTTAAATTATGGCAATTATGTGCTGCTCTTTAATTGTGATTTAGAAATAGAGAGCAGAAGCTTTCTTTACTCAGCATATTCTCAGTTTAGCAAGAACACACTGAACGTTTAGTCTTCTAATTCATTTTTACTTTCTACCAATGGTTCATATTGAGTCTCAGAAAACCATTTTGCAAATAATTAGCTTTCATTTCTCCATATCGCCAATCTGAAGCAGATTGAAAGGCACAGAGAATGAAATCAAATTACAAGGGAAAATCTCCTTTGGGCAGAGCTGGACTCCTGGTGACTGGAGTGTGCTGAAACTGAGAAAGAAGGAGGAGTACTGTATCTATAGATACAATCAGCAGATGGGAGAAGTTGTTATAGACTGACTTTTTTAAAAAGAAGAAATGGATTCTTAGGTTTTCATGCAATCAGGATGGGAAAAAGAAATTCAAAAGTTCAAAGAGTGCCCCCCACCTTAATAAAGTTACTAATAATTATATATTATGGATAAGTTATCTATTGTCAAGATTCTGTGTTCTAATCCCCAATTCTTGACATTAAAACCAATTAAAGAGAGTCCATGTGAATCTTGCTGCCTTCAGTTAAAGGGCTTAACAAGTACACAAGTGGTTTGCCATTGCTGCCTTCTGGGATTTTTTTGGACTTCCCAGTCTAGCCCACCCATCAAATCTGGCCTGTTTAGCTTAAGACCAAGGTCAGATGCTGCCACCTGCTGAGATGGGGTGGAACTACAAGGCATTGAGCAAGTATCTGTGTCTCCTCTCATATCAATGGAAGCTAGAAATATTTCTAAGATTAATTGTGCTTTAGCAATAAAATATAGAGCCAGTTCTTTCTTGGAGGAGTTGTTTTTTTAATTAAATAAGTTGAGACCACCTGAATACTTCATACTGTGGCTACATCAAAAGGATATTTGATGATAGACAAGGTATAAAATCAGTTAAGTATCACTGGATCTGAAAAAAATTGTCAGAGCAGGACCTAATTGCCAATATCATTGTTGTGAGATAAATTCATACTGTAGTCACAAAATTATATTTTGCTCATGACAACTAAATTAATTGAAGGTAGTTTTATATTGATGAAGCTATTATTGAAAAGCAGAAACAAAAATGAGCTCACAGGATTTACATAGCAATGGTAACATTAACTTTATTAACCTTATTAATTTTTTTCAATATGCTAACTATATTAATATAATATACTAATATTCTTTAGTGTACAAGAATCCCAAATGTCACCAATGTTTTTTCACTGGTGGACACATTTGGAATTTTGAGAGCACATTATGGACACTTTCAAAATGGTTGGTATGGTGGAGTGGCCAATCCCCAAATGCCCATAGAGCAGAAGGCAAAGAAAGTAGTAGTCGGCCATTTTATTTTTTATGAACGTTTTTGGGCTCAATATGGGGCCTAGAGGCATTAGGCAGCAGAGAGTTTGATGCATGCCAAGGAATTTGTAGATATGCAAATTGTCATCTGGACACCAGGACTCTTGGGTTTAGAAATAGGAGAAGTCTCTCCATTGGCTTCCATGGTTGAGGACAGATTTGAATTCAAGTCTTTTCAGTTCTTGCCCATCATCCTAACCATAACACTACATTGGCTCTCAACTAACAGCTTAGTCATCTGTTCTAGCTTTTAGCAATTCGGTGCATACCCACTCAAAGCAAATCCTATTGAATTCAATGATACAATGCTGTGTATCACTGTAGTCTTGTAATTTTCACTACCTATGTGTGAATTTCCTCTTTTTAAATAATAGTTACACCTGATAGGCAAACTAGTAGTATCCAGATATTTTGAATTTCAGCTTCCATCATCCCTTCTTAGTCAATATAGCAAGGGATAGTGGAAACTGTATTCCAAAACATCTGAAGGGATAGGTTCCCTGTTCCTGTTTTGTTTACTTTAAAAAGAAAACCTGATTTTTGAGTGTTATGTTTGTTATATATTTTCCTCCTTGTGGGGGAGATGGGCGGGATACAAATGTGATAAATAAATAAATAAAATATTTTGTCTATCTTATTTACAACAACTATATAGGTTTGCTTTTTCACATAAACAGAATTTTGGACATTCAAGCTAGAAGAACATGTAGCCTGTTAGAATAGGCCATATGTATTCCTTCAATATTACATGTAGACAGAATGTAAAAGACAAACTAATCTTCTGTTAATTGGCTTCTTTGTTCTATGCACAGAAAAGAGTGCCTTAATAATTGGGGTGGTTTGTTTGAAGATTAATGCTGGCAGGTACATGCAGGAGCAATTCTTTAGACACTGATTCCCATGCCACATTATAAATGATGCTTTGCAGTTTTAAGCATTCCTCCATTTGTTTACAAATTTATCTTAAACCTGCTAGGAAGAAAAATGTCTGCTTCCTGTCATTTAAAGGAACTTTCATGGAGTAAATCAGAAGGATCTCTGGCTGACCTGGATGATGGAACCCTTACAAGAAATGATTGGATAGGTATGTAACTGACAGGTCAACTACTTGGGCAGAAAATGTAATTACTGTTGATATATGCTTGTTTTAGAAGTCATTTGCTTATAGCAGGCTAGCTGAGGCCCAAAGGCTACTGTGGCTCTGAAATTCAAGAGTGGCTTCTGACCCACAAACAAAATAAGTAAAACAAGACCTGTAATAGGTTGAGTTTTAAAAAGAAAAGGAATACTCTGCTATCGAAGAAAAATGGAAAATAATGGGTCTACTTATATGTGATTTTGCCCCACTGTTGCAGCCATTGCTTTTCTAAAAATGGTTAAATGTGGTCTAGGGAAAAGTACCTATCATATTCCCAGGGAAAATAGGTTGGTTTTCAGTACATCCTACTCTGGAGATACTACATATAAGTAGTAATAGTGGAGAAGATGATGTTTTAGCAAGATTTTTTGGTGTGGGTGAGAACTCTGGAAGAGTAAGAAAATGGCCACCTCCTCAGTGTGAAACTTTTGACTATGATGAAGAGGGAAAAATATAATTCATGTTTTCTTTTAATATATAAACAAAATTTGTCAAGAGTATTTAGAGATAGATGTACAGAGAAAGACGATCAGAATGAATAATTCCACTATGAAGAGCAAATGTAATGGTTGGTGACTTTTGGTATTAAAAAAATGATGAAGATAATAAAGCCTCCTATAAATTCAGCTCAACTTCTGGTGACTTTATGGATACATCCATTTAGTTTTCTTGGCAGGAGTACCCAAGGGGATTGCCACTACTTTCTTCAGGGATTTTTTTTTTACTTCCTAGTCTTGCTTAAAACCCTGATATTCCCTAGTAGTCTCTTATTCAAGTTACTAACCAGGACTGACCTGCTGAGCTTTCAAACCCAGATAAGGTCAGGCAGCTCCTATCACCTGTTGAGACAATCAAGGTAGAGATATAACATTACAAATGGAGTGGTAAAAGTGGCAAGTTCCCCCACTCCTCACCTTGGTTTTATAATTCCAGAATTTGGAATCATTCCACGAAACCACTCAGTATGTACATTTGCGAGGAATACTGCATGCCTAGTTAGCCCGCAGCAAGTCTTATACCACTTGCATTTCCACACCAGATTCTTCTGCTGAAATTCCTGAGGAGGGAGAAGTCAGCATTCCACAGTACAGAATAAAATATTGAGTAGTGACAGTATCAGTGGCTTATTTTGCTTCCCCATTCCACAGGTCAACAAAGCAAGTGACATGATCACAAACTCTGCTTTCTGGAAATTTCCCCAGAGCATTCAATGATCCATAAGATTCTCTGTCTTGGGGAGGAATCATCTTAATAGGACAACCACCCCTGCAAGAGGAGAATGGCAAAATATGAATAGTTGATAACTGTAAACCTTCCCCAGGAATCCCAAGACAAAAACTAAATTCTGGTTATGCCCTGTCCTGTGTCTAATAGGACATAGCAATTTAAGACAGACCCATGGCTGTCAAAAAGGCAGTGAAATTATGGGCTGGCATTATTAGTGCAACCTCACCATGAATGAAGAATATCCAAGGGCTACGAGGGCATTTTTATACTACCCTAGAGATTTGCTCAGTGAACCTGATCAAAGAAACTGTTAGGCAGCAGGGTAGATTATACCCATCAGTATTCTTAGACTGTCTCATTGACCAGATAAAGAATCTTGTAGCATACTCCAGTTTGAAGAAGATAACAGTTGTATCCTAAAAGTGCAATATTAAACATTTATTCTGACTCAACCTAGTTGTATTCTGGGGGATCTTACTCCCAAGAAAATGTAGTATTACATTCTATACTTGGTCAATTGCTATTTCACAGTCATGTCTTCAGAATAGTAAGTTCTTTCAAAATAACTTCTGAACAATGGCAATACTACAATTTGTATTTTTGTAATTAAAATGTAAATAGAATCTCAAGTAAATCATGGTAATTTTTCCAGCATGGACACAGAAATCTTTAGTTCAAAAATGAGTTGATGGGTGGATAAATGTATAATTATTTTCTTTCATCTTATATTTGGTATCTTTAAATAAATTGATATGAGAATTGATATTGCTCTCTCTGTCTGTCTGTCTTTCATCCCAAAAAATAGATGATAAGGAAAATGAATTATATCTGAAATCACTCTGGACTGGAGAATTTAAGCAAGATGCCCCTGGTGGGTTTAAGACAAATCCATTTTGGAAGGAACTGTCAGCATCCAATCCTTTTTTAGATGACATAGCTCAATCATGCAACAAAGAAAAAAGCAATAGACGGATATCTATCTTGAAAGAAGATCCAGATTTATTTTTTAGACATTCAAATGGTAGTGATTCTGCTGCCTCATCAGGAGATGAATTAAATATTGACTATCTCTTTTGTCGCAAACCTTCAAAAAGATCTGCAAAATCCAAGAGTGTTTCAGACCTTTTGGATATTGTAGATGTAAGACGTGAACTTTCTAGTACAAAACCATCCAACTATATCCTACCTCCAGAAAGTGAAGCATTTCAGAATGACCGCGAGGCCTATAAGACAGCTTGGTTGAATCAACGACAACTGGCCCGATCCTGCCTGGATTTGAATATAATCAATCAGAGTCCTGGATGGGCACAAACCCAATCTATAGAAACCCATATAGTCTGCAAAGTGAATTATGAAGGTGGATCAGTGCAGCTTCCTGATTCAGATATTGCTGTTCATTTCCCTGAAGGTCATGTGGCACTTGGAGAATTCCAAGAGGTTGGCCTGCAGGCAATCCTTGATTCTCCATCAGCACTTAATCATGAGTTTTCAACCACCTTGACCCCTTTGATTGAACTTACCTTGAGTAACCTCAATACTACTGAAGCTATTTTACTAGAAATGAAAATTGCGGCTGAAGTAAAAAACGATCCTTTTAGTCAGGTAATGACTGAAATTGTTTGTCTGTGTAGTTGCAATAAGGAAGGTCCATTTGAAAAAATACACAATTGTTACATTTATAAAGATACTGTACAAGTGAAACTAACGGACCTTAGTCACTTGATGTATATGGTGGTTGTAGCTCAAACAAATACAGTTAATTCTCTTCTAAGTGTTTGGGAATATATCCACAGAAAACTTTCAGTTGGGATTTATGGACCAAAACATATCCATCCATCTTTCACTGTTGTGTTTGCTTTGTTTGACCACAACTATGTTCCTGAGAAACTGACAGTATGTGACATTAAAAGGGGAGGAAAGAGTTTGCCCCCAGTTATTTTCCAACTATGGGGAAAACACACATTTGTACTTGAGAAACCACAAGACCTCAGCATTTCTGTTGTCTCCTGTGACCCAGATTTTGAAGTGAAGGAAGAAGAACAGAAGAAAGAAATTAAAGAAGGAAAATTGAAAGGAGGTGGTGGAGTGATTCATCTACATTTTCCATTTTCTATAATCGGCAATAGGAAAATACATATTTTTGTCTTCCGTGTTCAAATCAAAGTCCCAGAAAATAACCTGGCATGTCAGTTTTACATTACAACACCTGAACCACCTCCAAAGTTATTAATGGGCATGAGTAACAAGCCAAACCGAATTGAAAAACGTAAGGAAATAAAATCTGCACCATTACTATTAATGCCCACCGTAAAATATCCTACCTTTCAAAACAAGGTTTTAAATATTACCCGCTATGGTATAGCCCTGAAAACAGTGTTACGTCAAAGTAAAATTGACTATTTACTAGAATATTTTAAAGGCGATACAATAGCAATCCTTGGGGAAGATAAGGTCAAAGCCATTGGACAAACTAAAATAAAGGAATGGTATGTGGGAGTTCTTAGAAGAAAAGTTGGCCTTGTACACTGCAAAAATATCAAAGTGATAACTGAAAACCAGACTATGGATGTTGAGGATCGTGAAATCATGACCAGCAGCCTCCTTGAACAAATTGCACTGCCTTTTAAAAAATTGACTTATATCTATTCAACAATCTTATCCACAGTATCAGAGAACATAAATGATTGGAAAGCTTTGGCTGATGTTCTTCGATTTTCAGATTTGTCCCAGTATGATTTCAATGAGTTACAAGTTGAAAAAGAGTCAGAGAAAGTAGCATATATTATGAAGAAACTCAAAGAAATTTGCCACGCTCATAGAAGCACAAGGCGGTTCCTGTATGAACTCTCTGTTGTAAGTACTGCTGGGATGGGCTATCAGATGATGAGAGGCAAATAAGACATAATTTTTAAAGTGACTTGTTATTATATATGCCTCCCTACTTTAGCTCAGAGCCTGTGAGCAGATAGCAATGATGGTTTTAAATTTGAAAGCTTGCCTGGTGTGAGCAGCAGCTGCAATGCAACTTTAAAGAATCTTCTGGCTTAGTACTTCATTTTCTCCATCTGTGTTTATAGGTTTGTTTGGATTATAATGAAGTTGTTTAAACAAAGCTGAATGTGAAAAAGCTCAGTATTTTAAAACTCTTGTCCGTAAAAAAAATATACCTCCCCCCCACACAGACATTCACATCCCCATTCCAACATTAAATCAAATTGTGCCTCCTGCCAATCAGGTGATGATGTCAGTGGGTATTTAGTAAGACTGTGCAGCACTTTGGTCTCCAAAGGGAGCTTCAGACCATGAATGTAGCACCTTCTTGCAGTACTGTGAAGCAGCTGCATTACAAAATCCCAGGAAAAGGAGCAGCTACTATAAGGAGCTGCAGGCAGGTGGTTCCATATACTTTGAAGCTCATGATCACTCGTACCTTGGTCACTTTCTAGTTGGACTACTGCAACACACTCTACATGGGGCTGCCCTTGAAGACCACCTGGAAGTTAACAACTGGGGCAGAATGTGGTGGCATGCACAATGTTGGGTGCCCATAGATCTGCCCATGTTACACTTCTGTTGCATGAGCTGCATTGGCTCCCAGATTTTTCCAGGTGCAATTCAAGTTGCTGGTTATTACCTTTAAAGTCCTACATAGCATGGGGCCAGGTCATCTGTAGCCACCTCTCCCTGAAGCTATCTGCCCATTCCACCAGATTGGTTAGGGTAGGCACATTTAAGGTCCTTTCTCTTAAATGTTGCCATCTAGTGGGACCTAGGAAGGTCGCCTTTTCTGTGGTAGTCCCTGCTCTGTGGAACACTGTTCCCCTTGAGATTCAGCAGGCCATAAAGAGCTAGCTGTTCCCCCAAACACTAAGATAGGGTGAGGTTGGAGCTGAAAGATAGTGGTGTTGGCAGCATCAAAGGAGATTTGATTTTGCTTTTATTGTTTTTTGCTTTTATTTATATGATGATTGGTTTTATGTAACTGTTGGGAGCCACCCAGAGTTGTGTTTCTTAAGGCGGGTGGTCCTACAAGACTTATAAATATATTAGTACCCATCTCACTGCAGCTCTTGGTGCAGCCCACCGAAACATTGTGTATCCATTGGCTAGCAAAAGCATATTCACTGAAATTCACTTTTTTTACACTCAGAATGGGGATTTCTCCTGTCAGATTCCAATATCAGTTATTTAACTATTCAGTTACATTTCATTGTATAGGGCAGGGGTCCCCAACCCCCAGGCCGCGGACTGGTACCAGTCCGTGGCCTGTTAGGAACCGGGCTGCCATACCGGTCTCCGAACCCCGCCCCCCCAGTCCGCACAATTGGCTCCTGCCTGCAAAGCCCCCCCCCCCCGGTCCATGGAAAAATTGTCTTCCATGAAACTGGTCCCTCGTGCCAAAAAGGTTGGGTACCCCAGGTATAGGGCATCTCCTCTCAACCTAATGTGTTGGACTTCAGTTAGAATATAAAATAACCATGCAGTTCCTTCGACTACTGCTTATTGTCTAAGTAGGATGGAGGACCTGTGACACTGCAGAGGTTTTCAGACTTTAGCACCTATCAGTCCCTGAAAGGATAATTAATGGCTGTGGATCATTAAAGCTGTAATAACATAGCTTCTGGAGGACCAGAGTGTTCTCGTGGCTGTTCTACTATTCTCATGAAATGTTCTACTATTCATTTCATTTGCTCCAGAATCTGGTCTCTAGGCAGTTACATTTTTCTGAATGGAAGATGGACAGGGGAAAGCTCTACTAGCTCCTATTCCCAAGCTGAAATTTCAGTATGTCTTCTTTTTTTCTAGATCAGCCTGCAGCCTGTCTTTGCACTTGTTTAAAGAGGAGGGGTGCCAGAGCAAAGTTAACACTTTCCTTTTTGAGTGGGCAAATGAGAATTGTTATCTAAATTCAAGCACTGTCAATACCTGTTTTGTACATCTTTTGAGCCCTGAATGAGCTAACCAACCATCTTCCTCCATCACTGATCACCAGGAATGAGCCAGAAAGTGAAAGAAGCTTCATGTTACCTTTTTCTCTATGCCTTTAGTTCATAGTCAGTTCTTTTGTTCTGCTGCTATCAGCCTTGTACATACAATCAGTGACTTTACCTCTGCAGTATGGGAAGTTTTTATTTTTGAAATTCTTAACCTAGTAAGTACAGCAACTAATCCTCATTGATAGCCTCTTATGTCAAAGCACATAGGCTCCCCACAAATGACTGCAGATTAATTGGCTAACTCCATGTGTATAGACACACTTTCTGTAAATAGATTAGAAAATCCACATTCAATCAATTTGATTCAAAGTAAAAACGATTTGCCAAATTACGAATTTGAATCTGCAAAAGAAAGCAGTCAAAATAGTTCTTCCAGCCTTTTCTCGCATGATATCTTTAATTTATATAAATGCCTTTGAATTCAGGATTCTTTACTCCTGCAGTTTTCTTGGCAACATTTTCAGAAGTGGTTTGCCATTGCTGCCTTCTTCCTAGGGCTGAGAGAGAGAGAGTGACTGGCCCAAAGGCACCCAACTGGCTTCATGCCTAAGGCAGGACTAGGACTCATGGTCTCCTGGTTTCTAGCCCAGCACCTTTAACCACCACACCAAACTGGCTTTCAAATTAGATGAATAAAAAGTATCACAGTATCAGTTTTATAAAAATTCTGCTGGGGGCATACTTTGAGAACCAACATAAAGTCAAATACAATTTGATTTTGTTCCTTGATTCACAGAATTAAGATGATCTGGTGAAGTAGTTGGAATATTGGCAATCTGGAGCCGTACAAATGTTTTGAACTACAACTTCCTTTGCCCCTGAGATTGTCTATGCTAGTTGAACTTTATGGAAGTTGATAGTCAAAAATGTCTTGGAGCATAATGGAAGGATTGTGTCTGTTTAAAATGTCTCATCTGAACTTAACATATGTTATAGGATAGTTTTGCATTGAATTCTGTGGAGGAAAGATAGGATTAAAGTATTTATCAATGCTGCTGCTCCTCCTCCTCCTCCTCCTCATCATCATCATCATCACAGAAGTCCTAGACAATAATATCAAAGATTTAGTAGATATTTTCATTCAGAAACCTTGCAAACTTCCCTATATGTCCCCCTTTATCTAAATCCATCTTAACTATAAGGTAAAGGTAAAGGTTCCCCCCGCACATTTGTGCAGTCGTGTCCGACACTAGGGGCTGGTGCTCATCTCCGTTTGTTAGCCGAAAAGCCAGCATTGTCCAAAGACGCTTCCACAGTCACGTGGCCGCATGACACGCACGGAACGCTGTTACCTACCCACCAAAGTGGTACCTATTCATCTACTTGCATTTGCATGCTTTTGAATTGCTAGGTTGGCAAGAGCTGGAGCTAGTGCGGGAGCTCACTCTGCACGCAGGGCTAGGGATTCGAACCTCCGAACTTGCGATCTTCCAATCGACAAGCCTGGTGTCTTACCCGCTGAGCCACCATGCCCCTTAACTTATCTTAACTATAATCAGGCAAATATCTGCATCTCTTGTGCCATTCCCAGACTTTAATATACAGTAGTTATATTAATACAGATATTAGAATGAATTTACATGATACATCTTTAGAAAATGGGGGGGGGGGTTCCATAATATGCTAAATAAATACATTGTAATTATAGAAAGAAAGAAAGAAAGAAAGAAAGAAAAAGAAAGAAGAAAAAAAACCAGGAAGGGAGGGAGAAGAAATGAAGAGTGCCAAGTTTTACAATATAAATACAAAAATCATTTTCCTGTTTCTGTGTCACAGTGCTTGTTAGCAAATTGTTCCCAGTGACAAAAGCCATATAGCTTAAAAATAGCAAGCATGGCTTTTCTCATTGTCAAGGGATACCTAAGGAATTCTCATTATTTCTCTGCAGTTATAATTTAAAGCAATGGCTAACAGAAAAAAGGTTCTATCTCTTCTTTTATACTTTTTATTCCTCAAGAATATGTCATCTTTTTAATTAGATGGATGAACTAACAAGGTCTACTGTTTAAACGCCAAATCATATTTGTTTTAAAAAATGGCAGTATTTTAAAAATATGAGTATATAATTAATAAACATGACTGGGAATTAATAAACATGACTGGGAATGTTTGCATATCATAGTTGGCCAGGCTCAATTCCTCCTGATTGTTCCCTCAACCAACAGGAATGGATAAACAGAACATAGTCATGTCATACAAACCAAGATCCCTGGTTTCTATCTGTCAAACAAGATAGAATCAGACATGGAGTACAAACCATGGTTTCCAACTTTGCTTGTTTGGAGAAACCAGGGAATTTAGGTGCAAACAACACAATAAACCAGAGCTTTCCAAACTTTTCATATTGGTGACACACTTTTTAGACATGCATAATTTCGCGACACACACAGCAGGGCATCATTTCCCGACACACTCTTACAGCAGGGCACAAGGCAGGCACTAGGACCTGCGCGGAATCCTGGCAGGACTTGGAGGCAGCAGCAGCAGCCTCGACACACCCAGACACTGCAGCTAATGTGTCCCGACACACAGTTTGGAAAGCTCTGCAATAAACTATGAAAAGAGCTTCCCCTATCTATTTAACCAATCCCAATGTCAACAGGAACCAAGCAAGATAATTGAGCCAATGTGGTATAGTGGTCAAGGTGTTGCACTGGGAAAGGAGACTCAGATTAAAGTCTGCCTCTAGCCACCGAAGCTCATTTTGTTACTTTGGAGCAGATGCTACTTCTCTGCTCAATCTGCTCATAGGGTTGTAGTTGTGGAGACAAAAAATAGAACACAGTAACACAGGTTGCCTTGGACATCTCTATGAAATATAAATCTAACAAATGTATTCTAGGACACTCTAGTGTACCATAATGTGTGAATTAGGCCTATGTAAGTAACTGTGACTAACTCTGCCATTCTCTCTGTTGTGCGGTAATAATATTGAAAAACACTTGATTTGGGGCTTTCCAATATGTCGAGCAAGTGCATTCCCATTATGCAGAAATATTTTGGAAATAATACTCACATTTATTTATTTACTTATTTATTTTCTATCCCGCCGCTATTATTTTTATAAATAACTCAAGGCAGCAAACATACCTAATACTCCTTCCTCCTCCTATTTTCCCCACAACAACAACCCTGTGAGGTGAGTTGGGCTGAGAGAGAGTGGCTGGCCCAAGGTCACCCAGCCGGCTTTCATGCCTAAGGCGGGACTAGAACTCTCAGTCTCCTGGTTTCCTATTGGCTCCTTCCCAGGGCTGAGAGTGAGTGACTGGCCCAAGGTCACCCAGCAGGCTTTCATGCCTAAGGCGGGACTAGAACTCTCAGTCTCCTGGTTTCCTATTGGCTCCTTCCCAGGGCTGAGAGAGAGCGACTGGCCCAAGGTCCCCCAACTGGCTTTCATGCCTAAGGCGGGACTAGAGCTCACAGCTTCCTGGTTTCTAGCCCGTTGCCTTAACTACTAGACCAAACTGGCTCTTTTACATTTATTAATTATTATTATTATTATTATTATTATTATTATTATTATTATTTATTTTACATTTATTACATTAAATAAATACATTCTACATTTGCTGTAGATCTATGACACCTTCCCAGTACTGCCCATTTCAATAATTTCCTTATTTAGGAATGCTATATTTCTGCCGTGATAGAAGACATTTCTTAGATACCTTCAAATTGTTTTCTTCCCCAAGCTTTCACTTACCTTACTCAGTAAGAGGCATTAAAGCAGGAAGTTAAGCAGTACAGAAACAGAAGATGGGGAAAACCTAAAAATTAGGTCAGCCATCACAGGCATGTAATTTTTAAGTCACTGACTCATGACCACAACCCCTTCCTGAAGAGAGGCAGATATGTGAAAATGCCAGGTAAGCACACAGCTGGGGGAATCATTTGAATTTTGTGCTATTCTTCTCTAGCATCTTTGGAACTAAGCAAAAGCCATAATGCATCATGGTTAGATTCTGTCAGAATAAGAACATTCAGACATAATGAGGAGGAAACCCTTATGTTTCCACTGTCTGAAATCTCACCAGTTAATTGTTTTAACCTCTAGACAGCTTTTCTATATATATATATAAAAAAAATAGATTCACAGATAATATGGGGAAAATGACTACTCTATACAGCAGTGTTTCTCAACCTTAGCAACTTTAAGATGTGTGGACTTAAACTCCCAGAATTCCCCACATCTTAAAGTTGTCAAGGTTGAGAAACACTATGTCGATGAAGATTCTCAGTCATCCAGGTGGAATTGTCTGTAGGTTGAGTCATGGCAACTGGATTTCTTTCTTTTGGTTGAAACGTTTTGCTGCTTATCCAAGTAGCTTCTTCAGTCTGGGCAAAAGTTGGTGAGGGAACCCCATATATGTCTTCCAGGGTGGTTGTATTGACCTTACACCTTACAAAAGAAAGAAATCCAGTTGCCATGACTCAACCTACAGAAGTTGAGAAACACTGCTATATAGTATAAAGAAACAATTCTTACAGTTATGCTTCCAAATTGTTACATTCTAATTGTACTATAATTATTTGGTGTTAAAAATTGTTTGAAAACATAACCATCACATTTATGCTTGCAGGCCCTTTTAAAACTCGATTGCCAAGGATTAGTAGCCCGTATTACTCAGGATACAGTTATTTTTACTGCGGCTGTAAAACTTGGGAAGGGCTGGAGAGAGTTGGCAGAAAAATTAGCGCGACTTACAAAGCAACAAATTGATGCTTACGAAACTCCCCACCATGGCAAAAGTGGAGAAGTTGCTCCAGAGGTAAGATTCACAGTATTTCTCTTGTATTCATTTGTTACAAAAGATACAATACTTCTTTAAATTGGAAACTGACAGACTGTAAGAAAAGCTTGAGAGAGGGTGTCACTTTCCGTGGGACATTCACATTCTTTGATCCCCCTATTACAGTACCTACAGTACTATACAGTTCTCTGATCTCACTGTTAACAGTCCCTGTGGTTAAACAAAAACAAGTGTTGAAAAGATATAAAAACTGTCAAGCATATTTGATAGAGGTTAGAGAGTACGTTGTGTACATATATATACACGGTGAGCAGTTGCCTTCCTTTCAAATTGCTTTCCTTCCATCTTAAAAACCTATAAAATAGTCTAGAATTTTGACTTTAGAGACAATATATCACTGGAATAATGTTGCCCAGATCCTGATTGAAGGAATTTCCCTAACCCATCGAAGTCCTATGTGGCTGATGAAATGGATGATTTAAGTGACATTGGCTAAATTTTGACAATAGGAGCATCTTTAGTTTTCATAAACCAGCTTTTAACTTTTCTTTTTCCTTTTCCTTTTCTCTTCTCTTTTCTTTCTCCACATGAAATCTCTGTCTTTTCTCATTCATCTCATTCTTACAGTCCAGTGTGTGTGGTTCCTTCCCTTTATAATCTTCTATATCTGTATAAATACTTAAAATTCTTCAGTCTCAGTCTAAATTTAACATATTTGGTATTCAAACTTTTACTGTGGTAAATCTTTTTGTACAATCAAGGAGTAGGAAGGGGCATTTAAATATCAAGTCCAATCCTTTGTTCTGTGAGGGAAATCAAAGCATCAGTGACAGCTATATTTTAAATTATAATGTGCATAAATAAGAATGATATTTTCAATTCCTGGTTTGCTTGGATTCAGATTAAGGCTGGAATCCCATGTATATTTATACTGGACTGAATCTTAAGCTGTCAGTTTCTGTGCAATATCTGCATAATTATCCTTGTCATTAATAATTGGGTCAATATGGAAAGAAGCATTATGGTTTAATTTTAAGAATGCACGAGGCTGGCAATTATTGCTATGTATAGATGCAATCCACCTTTCACTGATAATTGTTTCATAGCTTTGTTGCCAATAAAACCATTATTCTCTCAAATAGCTAGAATTGCCATTAGTATATGTTAATATTATGTATTGAGTATTTTTATTTTGCCTCTTTGTCATACTCTTAATGGAGTTTATCTACAGTAATAAGAATTTTAAAAGTCAGTATAAAGCATAATGCATTGAAAGGCCATAAAATCATAAAAGCAGCATAAGGTGACCAGCAAGATTACAGATTATGTAATCATGGTTACCTGTGCTGCAACATGTTCCAGGTATTTTGCACAATACCCAGTGCACAACTGAGTGCACACACTGCATCATGCCACATTGAGGTTTGATTTAGCCTGTGTGGTGCTGTTTTTGTTTTGAAATTGCAATGAATGCAGAATGCACTTGCTGGCTTTAGTCAGTAGAACGAGGGATG
The DNA here is from genome assembly GCA_023362775.1 of Charina bottae. Lineage (NCBI taxonomy): Eukaryota > Metazoa > Chordata > Lepidosauria > Squamata > Charinaidae > Charina > Charina bottae. The sequence goes on from JALMGJ010000007.1 coordinate 34,646,328, forward strand.
CTAGTGGTATTCTGTCTGTGCTGTGCTGTCTCTTCTAGCTCCCAGTATGGGTGTGCTGCATCATTTATACTGGTGGTCACTATATTTCTGGGTCCAGTCCAAATGCCACTTTGATGTTTGAAGCCCTTTTTGGGGTAGGGCCATGGTATTTGAAGCCTTGCCTGTGTCTAAGTATATTTTATTTATTTATTTATAATTCGACTTGTATTTACCGCACCATCTCCCCACAAGGGAACTCTGGGCGGTTTACAAAAAATCGAGAGTTAAAATTCAACAATTAAAACAACGTATATAAATATTCTCTCACATACAGTTGTAATCGAAATTATTCAACCCCCATTGCAAATCAGGTTTATTGCCAAAATGTACAGACTTTCAGCTGTTTGCAATGAACAAATCAAACAAAAGCAATTGAAATAGCTCAACGCAATGAATGCTTCAAGTGGTTTCCCCAAATTCAACTGAAAATGCAACTTATAATGACTTCTCCAGTCTCAAAATTATTCAACCTCCTGAATAGAATCCGTCACAACAGCACACATACTGTACAGTATGCAAAACAGGTGTTGCCTCAAGCACACCTGATGCAACTAATCAAGGGCCTCATTAGTTGCACCAGGTGTGTTTGAGCTGGAACACATGAAATGCCTGAACTGGCTAGGGGTTTGTTGAGTGTCATGTTTGACTGCATGTTAGAAATATGTCTAAGTCAAAAGAATGGTCCAAAAAGGTAAGAGAAGAGATCATCGCCCTTCACAAACAAGGAACAGGATACAGAAAGATAGCGAAGGCACTGAATGTTCCTAGAGACACTGTTGGAAGCATAGTTCGCAAGTTCAAAGTTAAAGGAACAGTGGTTACACTACCTGGACGGGGCAGAAAAAGGAAGCTGTCAATGGCTGCAACCAGATTTCTGAGAAGGCAGGTTGAGAGAAACCCTTGAGTGACTGCAAAAGACCTGCAGCAAGACTTGGTGGCAACAGGCACTGAGGTTTCAGTGAGCACAGTAAGGTGCGTACTAAACACAGAAGGTGTCCATGCCAGAACTCCAAGACGTACACCACTACTGACCCAAAAGTACAAGAAAAGTTGGCTCCAATATGCTCCAAATCATATAAATAAGCCACAGAAGTTTTGGGATTCTGTTCTGTGGAGTGATGAAACAAAACTGGAACTTTTCGGCCTGATGGATCAGCGGTATGTCTGGAGGAAGAAGAATGGAGCTTACGCTGAAAAGAACACTCTGCCTACAGTTAAGCATGGTGGTGGCTCGGTGATGCTCTGGGGCTGCTTTGCATCCTCTGGCACTGGAAACCTGCAGCGTGTGGAAGGCAAGATGGATTCATTGAAGTATCAGGAAATCCTAGGAGAAAACGTCATGCCATCTGTAAGGAAGCTGAAGCTTGGGCGTCATTGGACCTTCCAACAGGACAATGATCCCAAGCATACCTCAAATTCCACTAAGACTTGGATGCAGAAGACGTCCTGGAAGATTCTACAGTGGCCATCACAGTTACCTGACTTGAACCCCATAGAAAATCTCTGGAGGGATTTGAAGAAGGCGGTTGCAGCACACAAACCCAAGAATATTACTGAACTGGAGGCCATTGCTCATGAGGAATGGGCTAGGATTCCTTAGGAATGCTGCCAGAAGCTGGTGTCTGGCTATGCATCTCGTTTGCAGCAGGTCATAACAACAAAAGGGTGCTCTACTGAGTACTGAAGATGCTTGCCATGTAGGGGTTGAATAATTTTGAGACTGGAGAAGTCATGATAACTTGCATTTTCAGTTGCATTTGGGGAAACCACTTGAAGCATTCGTTGTGTTGAGCTATTTCAATTGCTTTTGTTTGATTTGTTCATTGCAAACAGCTGAAAGTCTATACATTTTGGCAATAAACCTGATTTGCAATGGGGGTTGAATAATTTCGATTGCAACTGTATTTAGCTTAATGTGAGTATATATTTTAAGCTATGTAAGGTAAAGGTTCCCCCCGCACATTTGTGCAGTCGTGTCCGACTCTAGGGGCCGGTGCTCATCTCCGTTTGTTAGCCGAAGAGCCAGCGTTGTCCGAAGACGCTTCCACGGTCATGTGGCCGCATGATGCGCGTGGAACTCTGTTACCTACCCACCAAAGTGGTACCTATTCATCTACTTGCATTTGCATGCTTTCGAATTGCTAGGTTGGCAAGAGCTGGGGCGAGTGCGGGAGCTCACTCCGCACGCAGGGCTAGGGATTCGAACCTCTGAACTTGCGATCTTCCGATTGACAAGCCTGGCGTCTTACCCACTGAGCCACCACGCCCCTTTTAAGCTATGTACTTGCCTGTATTTTAGAATTTTCCAATAGAGTATCCAGGTAGCCCAGAGTAAAACCTCTACAATTAGTCTGCTATTTAAAAAATGTTTTTCAGTTTGCCTGTGCTATATTTGGCCAATGGAATATGTAAAAACAAAAATAAAACCGTAGTTCATTTCCTTTCTCAAAAAATTGTGATTCTTGGCCTTGCAACTTGACTAAATATAAATATTTGTGAATGTTATTGGAAGGTAAAAATACCTAAGTGAAACTTATGTTTGACATAAATTAAAATACAATATATGATCAAAATAAGAAGCTTGTATAGCATAAAATTTAAAATTTAACTACACTAGCTCTCCAAGTTTTTTAGAGTTCAGGAACTGTCAGGGAGATAACTGGTGAAGAAGGAGGGGGCTCCCTCCAGGGGGATAAACGCATGCGCAGTACTGAATCGCTTTGCTTTCATTGTAAGAGGCTGAAGAAGGCACCGCCCTAATTTCTTGGGCCCTTTCTCTGAGCATCACTAATTCATTTTAGTTTAGCTGGATTCTGTCTAGCAGAGTAGAACAATAAAACACTAGAGCCTGCACACCAAGTCTCAGCGTGTTCCTTCACTCGAAGTCAGGACAGGAACAGTTCAAAACATTACACATGGATTCTAGCAATCCTTTTTCTAACTTCTATTTTATTATTGTGATGCTGATATATATAGTAGAGTATATACTATATATACTATATATAGTATGGTATAGTATAATAAATATCTAGTGGTGTAATTTTATGCTTAGAAGTAAGTGCATGGAATTTACCAAAGCTTAACTCTACAAATTAGCAATTTTTAAATTAAAGCCATACTTTTACAGAAAAACAACCCCTATATATTTGCTCTTTAACTCAAGTTTTTAAATCCCTTTTAGACATCCAGAAAGTAAATATTGACAGCTTGTGACTCCTAAATAAGACACATTTAAAATTCTAAAGGAAAGGTCACACTTTGGTGAAAGGTTGCTTTCTGCACAGAATATAGTTTGTCCCAAAGGAAGTAAATTATCTTTTTTCAAAAAAAAATAGAACGATCATTTTATTAGGGATCATTTTTCACAGACCATCAGCATTAGATCAGCTGCTGTAGTGGTATTACATTTTCATTATGAACCATTAAATGTAACATTTGTAACAGATGCCTTTTATCAGTTAGCATTCAGATATTCACACCCTGGGAATTTGATGTGTAGTACTGTTCAATCCCCTTCCCCCCCAGTTCTTATTTATGGATTGGTTTTGTTTGATGAAGGTTAGAATCCCTATTAATGTTTTTTTTTATCTTATTCATTCTTGCTAGAGCTTTGAGAAGGAAATCACTATTAATCCAATGTTGCAATATTGGCACACCCAGAGTCATATTTGAGACTGTGGTCATCAGTTAACTGCACCCAACTCTGATGCCCTTCCTGGTTCCTTTTCACAGGCTCAGGAAGATGAATGTCATTAAAGCCTGAAGCCTGATACCATCCCGCTCACTTCCAAAGAGAGAATAAATCTAAGGGGTTTTAAAGAAGATCATGATACTTGGGGAAGATTTATGACAGATCTGAGGAATACAAATTAATAGTTACTAAGCTAGCAAGCAAGAGTAATCAAAAGCAGTACATAAACTGGCATCTCACTTGTTAATTTTTTCATGCATGCAAATCTGCTTTTTTGTCTGTCCTCCCCCTATTTTATATTTGAGCTATCTGTTGAATGTTTTGATTCTTTCTGAAGTGAAAAAGAGAACGGTATTTACCTAATTACCAGCCTAATAAGTTTATAGGTACTGAGCTCTGCAAATACCTACCTTTGACTGCTTTTTGATTTCACACATTTCATTTGTGAACTTTTCTCTTTGCATATCATTCAATAATAATAAGGTGCCTGTAAACATTACTATATGTAATGAAAATATCTTCAGAATACTCAGAGGTGTTAAAAGTAGCACATGCTTATTCAATATGCACGGAAGTTTCTATTGTTTATGTTTGTTCTTCCACAACTTCTGATTCTGCTTAAGTACAACATTGAAGTGTATCTCCATGGCACAAGTCCTAATCATAAAATGTATGAAAAGAAACATAGTGGCAAAAAAGCAAAACACTGTACAGCTTGATTTTCACAGCTCCCAAGCCCTGGCTGAATATGCAGAAATGACATCTAGAAAATTGTCTTTTTTTTTTTTTTTGCAAATAAAGTCTAACTCAGAGCTTTCCAAACTGTGTGTCGGGACACGTTAGTGTGTCGGCTGCAGTGTCTGGGTGTGTTGTGGCTGCCGCTGCCTCCAAACCTGCCCTGCCAGGATTCCGCGCAGGTCCTAGTGCCTGCCTTGTGCCTTGCTGCCTCCAAACCTGTGATTCCGCGCAGGTCCTAGTGCCTGCCTTGTGCCCTGCTGTAAGAGAGTGTTGCGAAATGATGCCCTGCTGTAAGAGTGTGTCGTGAAATGATGCATGTCTAAAAAGTGTGTCACCAACATGAAAAGTTTGGAAAGCTCTGGTCTAACTGATCACATTTAATCCAAAAAAATCCAATAACTAAAGATTCAGTTATATTTTTCAGCAGCTGGTGGTTTTGAGTTATCCTTAACTGTAATTGTGATCATTATTTCTTTGCTATTTATATCTCTCCAATTATGATTTTTATACTGTATATACTTCAAAATAATATGATTTTTTAAAAATGAAAAACTCAGATGGAACACCTTTTTAAGAAGCCTTCTTCAATCTTGTCTTGATTTCAATCCTCATTTACTGTTTCTTTCCTAGATGCAGCCTTGGAAGTTTATATATGTTGAAATACTCCTATAACTATATTTCTTCATTTGGGAATAGGTTCATGTTTTTAAATTGAGAATTAAGAAAAATAGTCATACAATTTTGCGTTGCCTGCTTCTCCTCTTCCCCATCTTTGTCTTTCCTTGTTCTCCCTATACTCCTGCAAAAAGCTTGGTTTTCATTTGTACTTTGCAGATGTTACTAGACAGGAAGAAAACAGCTAAACCAGAGATTCCTAAAAGTTGGATGAGTAGATGAGAGATAAGAGTCTAATATCTTTTGAAATGACTCTGTTCCATTATTATCATGATAGCTCCTGGATTTTGGGCTGCCCTTGTTCAGAAAAATAGTCAGTTTTCCTTGGTAGCTTCTCATAAGATGTAGCTTTGCATAAATCAGAATAATGTTCTATTTAGCGTTATACTGATATTAGTCTAACAGTTGATGTCAAGACCTTTTTTTTTAATGAAGAGATTTTAATTACAGGTACCTATGCAAAAATGGTATATCATGTTCCAAAGAAGTGTCTTCCCACGATGACTTGAAAATATTTTTCAAGTCTCATATAAAAAATTAAATAAATAAAAGAACTAAAATAATTATTTTTAAGAAACAACAGAACTGGAGAGATACAGTTAATTTAAAGGCTCCATTTTAGTATGACTGAGTTAATAGTAGCACATTAAAAGGCCTGGGAGTATAAAAATGATTTTGCCAGGTATCAAGATGAAATTGTTGCTACACATGCCACGCTGGGGTATTGATTCTAGAGCTGAGGGTCCATCACTGAGAACAGATCTCATTATCTGTCCCTGTTGCAATGAATTAAGCTTATAACTCGTTCCTGGAGAGTAGTATCTCACTTTGGAGAACTTCTCTAATTGAGTTGTGTGGGAGAATTTTAATATGCATTGATTGGTGACCATATTTCGAATTAAGATGCTTAAATGCCCATGATCCATGAGTTGGAAAAGGCTTGGTTATATAACTGACTGGAATTTAGCATAAAGGCAAGATAAATGGATAGTTGAGTATGTTTTATGATCTTCTGCACAAAAGTCCTGATGTGTATATAAAAGAGAGCCGACAGAAACATTTCAGTATCTCTTTGTATGCACAGTTTCGTCCACTTATTACTGAATTGTTTTGCATCTGAACATATGATATTATTAAATTTCAGATGATGTGGAAACCAGCTTATGATTTTCTCTATACCTGGGGTGCTCACTATGGAGACAGCTACAGGGATATGTTGCAAGACCTGCACTTAGCCTTGGACAAAATGAAAAATCCTGTGACCAAACAATGGCGAGAAATAACGGGGGCTCTGATCCTGGTCAATTGTATGGAGGTTCTTCGGGCCAGCGCTTTCTCCATGTTGGGTGAAGAATAAAAGTCGTCTTCAAGTTTAGAAAGATATTCTACAACCAGTCTTCCTGGAATGTAAAGCAGTAACAGGAACATTTGCACCAAGGAACATTTAGAGTCTCTCTGAAAATTAATGCCTATAATGTATAGCTTTAACTTCAAAAAATTGAGTCATTGATTTTCAAGCACCAGCAATTTTACCTCATTTCTATTTAAACCTCTATAGCTAGCCAGCATTTATCAAAAGAACACAAATGCAGTAACCATGATTTGCACAGACTTGTGACAGAATGCAGAATATTTTTTTTGGGGGGGAAGTGCAGTACTGACGTTAAGAAGCAAGTTTTTCTTTCTAGAGAAAAAGAATTTTTCCCAGATGTTGTCCCATAGAGCTCTAATGTTAATTCTAAGTCAATCAAGAATACATATATTCATGTATATAATGTATGTTGTTCTATGACAGCCTTCCCAGATATGGTTTCCTCTAGAATAGTTAAGACTGCAGTTCCCAGAATTCCTAGTCAGCATGATCAATAGTATTGAACCAGTGAACTTGGAGACAAATTTGGGAAGGCTGCTTTATGATAATCAGGCACACTACTTCACTGTGTATATACTGTATCAGTTGAACATATTCCCTAGGACTTAGTATGCACTGGGCACTGATTTCCAGTAGAAATTAGGTACTGAGCCATGTAACTTTATAACTGACTCATGCTTCTCTCAATGGGAGCTAAGCATGAGATACTGTAAAGACTACCTAGATTCAAGGAAGTCTTCACCAATTCACCTATTTGTTATCTGGCTGCTGAATAGCCAGCTCCTTTTGTATCTATAATTGCCTACAGGTCTGTCTTGTTTTGGAGTATTTAATGACACTTGTCCTTCCTATCCAACAGCCGGTGGACTTTTTCGGGAGTGGCAGTTCATTCCCAGCAAATTAGGAACATGCCACCATCCCTGTGTGGTTGTCTCATCTGCTTTTTAGCTATAGCAATATCAGTATTCTGTGATACTGTTCATATTTCTTGGGAGTTGTTTTATTTTTCTTTCTTGCTCATGGGCAGGATGATGCTTCTAATGAAAGCTGCTTATTGACAGAGGAATCATGGCAGAAATGCTTGTTTTTTATCCAAAACATATTAATTCCAGAATTCATTTTATATACTATTTGGTTCTGCTAGTTCCCATTAATTAATGCAAAATATATTGTGGCAGGGAAATTTTTTTTTGAATCCATCCATATATTTCCAAACTATATATTGTTACTGCACCAAGGGTTTTATATGTAATGATTTACTCATGTGTTTTGCTTTCAGTGTTTTTGATTTTTGCTTGAATCTTAAGTTCAAGCAAAAACAAATTTTAAAAAATGAATGTCCATTAACATATTTGTGGTTGTTACATTAGCGACTGTTTTTTATTTCATGGTTCAAAAGTGACACAGTAACACAATGGTTAGAGATTGAATTTGTCTGCCACTTCAACCCATAATGTTAAGTTTCTCAACCTGTCACTACTACTGACAATGTTAAGGCTCGCTGGCCCAAATGCTTCTTAAGAAAACAGCTTCTTATGTTGTTCATAGAAGCATTCATTACTTTCCCACAGTCTATTAACTTTTCTAGTGGAAGTTGTACAAAAATAAATGCAAAACTAATCCAGATTTTCAATGTACAAATGGCAATCTTATCTCACTTAACATACAGTACATTTTATTAAAAAGAATGAATACTGCCAGTAATGTGGTGCTAATTATGCTTAGTAGTTCTAGTCATTGTCAACATTACAAAAAAGGGGGTTTGAGTTCAGTTCAGTGAATGATTGGACATATCCATGCAGGTTGGGTGGGGGATGGGGGGGCAGAGGCAGGTTCCACACTATGGAAATAATTTGCTACTACTCTCTTTCAGGACTTCCCAGTATAGCATACAGCCATGATGGTATTTCTTGGTGATCCGCTATTTAGGCACCAGTCAGGCCTGATCCTGCTTAGCTTCCTAACCTGATAAGGGCAGCCAGATGCTGTCATCTGCTATAGCAGCAGGCCTACTGTATATGCCATAGTTTATATCAGCACAAGACTCAGCCCCGTGTTTATCTTTTTTCTTTTTACATTCCTAACTCTGGAGTCCTTGGTGCTCTCTGAGCCTTGTGGTTTTCTTGCAGACGTTTCATTGCCAGACTAGGCAACATCTTCAGTGCGAAAAGGGAGTGGGACTTGCTCTCTGTTTATATACCCTGGCTTGTCCTGCCTGTGTTGGTGGGGGTGTTGTACTCTCCATTTATTCCAGCAGTAAATGTATGGAATAAATAAATAAAAATAATAATAATTTACATTTATTCCAGCAGTAAAGTTAGGAATCAATCTCTTCGATTGATTCCTAACTTTACTGCTGGAATAAATGTATTTTTCCATTCCGTTTCAACCAGAGCATACCAATTTAGTTTAACATCTTTCTGATTTTGTATTCTTGTATGTAAGGAATAATTTTATCCTTGTATGTAAGGAATAAGACAATTTTATGTTTAGTTGTAATTGGAAAACGTGGTTTTAAAATGCAGCAAAAACAGCAATTACAGTTCATCACAGTGATAAAACTATGAGCATGAATAGATTGGCAAGAAGGGGACCAGAATCTAGGCCAGTGCTTTCCAAACTGCCGCTGTTGGCGACACACCAATGGTGGCAGCGGTTCAGGGGCGTGCATGGCGGTGGCGTGGGGGGTGTGCGCGGTAGCGGTGTGCATGGCAGCGGCAGCAGCCTCCGCTAAAACGCGGAAGCGCTGATGGTGCGCCGCTGCCGCCCCCGCCATGCACGCCCCCGCCGCCGCTTCTGGGTTGTGTGGCGACACACCAAACTGTGTTGCGACACACTAAAGTGTCGCAACACACAGTTTGGAAAGCTGTGATCTAGGCAGTTAAGTTTCTTGATAATGAAAAGGATGATCCTTTGGACATTATGATGAAGTTATAATAGACTGACCATATTTCCTTCAGACAAAAACGGGACATTTGGGATGGCAAAACGGGACAGGGTCTTATGCCACCATGCCGGCCTCCAAACCCCGCCCCCCAGCGTGATTGGCTCGGATTTTAATTCTTTTTCCCAATTTTTAAAGGTTTTTTTTTTCTTCTAGCAGTAAATGGTGCGGCAGAGCTGGTGTGTTTGGGGGAGGCCGGAGTACACACACTGTGCACACAGCACCGTCATCGGCCGGGGAACAAGGGGCGGGGATGGAAGCCCACCACTGCCCCATCCCCCTCGGGCTTAGCCGAGGGAGGGAGGAGAGTCGCTGTTGCTTCCACCGCCGCAGAGCAGAAGTAGGAGGAGCCGGCTGCGCTCAGCTGCTTCAGCCACACCACTCCGCCCCTTGCTGCCCGCTGAAGCTCCCCAGGGTGGCCGGCTCCTGCTTCTCCTGCTTGGCGGCCCGACAACTCTCCTCCCTCGGCCAAGCCCGATCAGATGCACACTCACACGCTCACACACTCACAGGACAGACTGCCCTCGGCAGGAGCCGGCCGCACTGAGGGGCTTCAGCCACACCACTCCGCCCCTCGCCACCCACTGAAGCCCCCCAGCAAGGCCAGGTCCTGCCAGAGCAGTCTGTCCTGTGAGTGTGTGTGTGTGTGCATCTGATCAGGCTTGGCAGAGGGAGGAGAGTTGTCGGGCCGCTGAGCAGGAGAAGCAGGAGCGGCCGCGCTGGGGGGCTTCAGCAGGCAGCAAGGGGCGGAGTGGTGTGGCTGAAGCAGCCGAGCGCAGCCGGCTTCTCCTGCTCAGCGGCCCGACAACTCTCCTCCCTTGACCAAGCCCGATCAGATGCGCACACATACACACACACGCACCCCATTCCCTCTTTCTCCAGCCTCCCCATGACCAAATGCACCCGGACCTGTTGCAGGGAGGCTGGAGAAAGAGGGTGTGGGGTGCGTGTGTTTGTGTGCGCGCGCGATTACACTGAACAAGTAATCTGCGCGTGCGCACACACACACACACGCACCCTCTTTCCACAACCTTCCCGTGCCTGCTTTCCCTGGCCTCACCACTGCTGGGCAAACAATCTCAGGATCAGGTAAGGAGGCAGGAACCTGGACTGTGGTGCTGCTTCTGCTGCTGGGCTCGCACGTGGCAACTGGGCTTCCAGTTGCCGCGCTGATAGGGCCTCTTCCGGGCTGCCTCCAATGGCAAGTCCGGCTCCAGTTCTCCTTCCTCTCTTCCTGTCCTCCTTCCCGCCGGGTTTAAAAAAGGGACAAAATTGAGATTTTGATCAAAACAACGGGACGGTTGAAAAATGCTAAAATAACGGGACTGTCCCGTTCAAAACGGGATGTATGGTCACCCTAAGTTATAACTTATGCTGATATTGAGAATAGCCCTCCTGAATCATTGCAGGAGTGAAGGCTGTACCTTGGTCAAACTTAACAGAGATTCCATATCAGCACCTGATTCTGGCTTCTTGACTCAGTTGACACAACACAGTTAATCAGGTCAGTTAAACATCTGATAGATGCATTTACGCAATTCGTTAAATTTGGTTCTGGTGTTTTTTTGTCTATTTTTTTGGGTGCCTTCAAGTTAGTTTTGCTCCTGGCGACTGCTTGGACAAGTCCCTGCAGTTTTCTTGGCAAAATTTTGGAAGTGGTTTGCCATTGCCTGCTTTGGTTAGCATTAACCTTGGTATTTTTAGTTTGTTGCACAAACCCAGCTGTTTAGTTAACAATGCAGTGTATTGTGAATACCAGCAAATGGGTTATGTGAGTAACCTAGGCATCATTAGATATCATTGCTATGCTAATACATGCACACATGGTGGCAATCATAAATCATTAAGCATTTTATAAATACCTTCACTGTAGTGTATATATTATATATAAAAGAATTGGAACTCTAATTTTTTTTAAAAAACTATGAACACTTGGCTAATGTTTTATATAATAGCCATTACTAAGTCTTTGATGAGCAATACATTTGTTCTTTAAGTCCGCACTGGCTGTTCATAATTTAGTTAAACAGTTCAATATCATTATGTATTTATTTAGGATGATGGTTAAGGTTCTTGTTGGGAAAGACCTGGATTGGTGATGAAATAATATTGGGAAATAAAACATTATACTTATTTTGACTTGGTAAACAGATTCTTCTGTTAGTGAATGTATTGCAGCCATAGCTCAGCAATAGAGCATATATTATGTTATGAACCGGCATATGATTGTGTTAATATCTTGCTTCTATATATCTATATATCCAGCTACAACATTTCAGATTCTGGATGAGGTTTATCTGCTGAAGTGTACTTTAAGCAGGGGAAAGAAGAACAATCCTTTCTGAATGAATTTCTGATTAACCAAAGATATAGTGTTTGAAATGTATGTTAATATTATTCAGGTCTGTTGGTTAATTCTTTTTTTAAAAGTTTGTGCATTTTGATTAAATAAATTTGGTCCATACTGGTTTTCAGTATACTGATACTACAAAGAGCATCCTTCACCAGACTTTCTTGTGTATATTTCTTCAGTTTCTGTTGTGTTGAAATATAATTTTAGGCTGCATACCAATGCCTGTGTTGAATGCAGGGGACTTCAGTGTAACTATGCATTGGGTTGGACTGATAATGATATGCTGCTTGTGAAGATATATTAATGTAGAACAGGTTTGCATTTTTTCTGAAACTGCTGTACATAGCATAGCAAGCAAATTGTTCAGCCTGGGCAGGGACAGAAGTAAATAACTAGAAGTTCCAGTCCAAGAGATCACACCATTCTAAGCACAAAGATTATGTAAAACAGATGTAGGGCTCCAATTGCAGAATCCAGGAGAAAAAAAATGACATGAACTAGGAGAAATTGATTTTTACCTCCATCTTCTTGTGTAATATAAAAATGGAAACCAAAAATACTTCTGTCTTTGATGAACCACAGTTATCTCTCTAGATCTAATTAACAGCAACCTGATAATGCATGATAGAGTTGGGGATTAACTGCTGACATACTAAAGTACTTTATAGTAACTTAGAAGAAATAGATCAAAAAAGTTTACTAATCTGTGCATTAATAGCACTGGGAAGTCTTGAATACCACTACTACAAATACGCAGTAAAAATCAAGGATTTTCACTGGTGTTTTCTGGTTCACTTTTATGAATCAGTATGAGGCAAGGAATCTTATAAGCAAATACAATTTACTTATAATGTAGTTAATTTACCTCTAAGTAAATAATTTTGCATCATGAATATCAAGTGGAAATAAGTGTCATTGAAATCAGTGTGTTAGGCTCAAATCCTACGTAATGTACCAATTGAAGAGAATATTTGTAACTCAGGGTTGAACTGTGGAGTCCATGGTGCTCTCTGAGCCTTGTGGTTTTCTTGCAGACATTTCATTGCCAGGCTAGGCAACATCTTCAGTGCGAAAAGGGAGTGGAACTTGCTCTCTGTTTATATACCCTGGCTTGTCCTGCCTGTGTTGGTGGGGGTGTTGTACTCTCCTTGGTAGTACCTGATTGGGTTGTTGTTTGCTGCTTGGTTGATTGACAGTCAATCAACCAAGCAGCAAACAACAACCCAATCAGGTACTACCAAGGAGAGTACAACACCCCCACCAACACAGGCAGGACAAGCCAGGGTATATAAACAGAGAGCACGTTCCACTCCCTTTTCGCACTGAAGATGTTGCCTAGCCTGGCAATGAAACGTCTGCAAGAAAACCACAAGGCTCAGAGAGCACCATGGACTCCTACATAATGTTTCTGTGTAGTTAATGAGAACACCACAATGCCTATATTATTAATATACAGCTTTTGCTCAAAGAAGTGTACATAGATGCCTCCTGATTTTATTCCAGCTGTGGCAATTCTTTGATATTGGGCTGAGAGAAAGTGACTGGCCCAGAGTCATCCAATGAGCTGAGTGGTTGAATGGAGATTTGTTCCTGGTTATCCCTCGTCCAAGTCTGGCACCTAACCATTACACTACAGTGGCTCTATATCTACTGAATTGCCCTGGAATGATTGGATAGCTACAGTGCTACCATTAGCACCTATTAAAGGCTAGAGGTATCCAGAAGGATGGTGAAGTGCTTTTTGACATAAACTATTACTGTGGGAGAAGGATATGGGCTTCCCTTTAGAACCTTCCTACCTCCAGGCAGAGTCCATCTGCAAAAACAGCCTAGGGATGTTTGGACAAAGGTTCTGAAGAGAGAACCTCACGAAGGAAATACTGTATATGAGAGAAGAAGGGGAAGGAAGACTGCAGACATATTTCTCATGTTAACAGGAAGTTTTTGTCTTAATTGAGATACCTTTGCTGAGCTACCATGGAACGACTGCCTGTTAAAGACCAGGAGATGCTATGGGGTATTTCAGGCAGATTGTCACTTATTATTTGGGGAGGATTTGTCATGGATTTGTCAAGGATTTGTTCAGGCAGATTGTCACTTATTATTTGGGGAGGAAAGATGGATGATCTTGCAGGAGCAACACCCTCATCCCCTCAGACTAAGCAGAGACAGAATGAGCTTTACTGTCATGGAATGTTTAGCCCACTGTTTCTCAACCTGGGCAACTGGAAGATGGGTGGACTTCAACTCCCAGAATTCTGGCTGGGGAATTCTGAGAGTTGAAGTCCACCCATCCTCCAGTTGCCCAGGTTGAAAAACATTGGTTTAGCCAATAACAAAACTTCAGAGATGACAGAGATGCAGGAAGCAATTGACAAGATGTGGGGGATAGGGACCCTTTATTTGCATCATAGAATGTCAGAAATGTAGCTTCCTTTCCAATTAGTTCTGAAGACTACTTTCTATATTTGTGAATTTAATTTCAGTTTTTATATCTCATTGTCTTCTAATTATAAATCAAAATTATTACACTTTAGCAAAAGTGTAACTACAGCAAATCAAAATAATTATGGGCGGGTTCTAACATTTATGGCTTACCATTTAGATTTATGTTGCATATATTGAATTCCTATAAATCAAACTCCTGGTCGTCTTGATACCTTGTTTGTCCCATCACAATCTCTCTGGTCCAAAGAGGATGACAGAACACTGTCAGGATTATAATAGAGTGACTACCTGTAACTTTCCCAAGGAACATGGATTTCACTGCTAACTTTCCAGCAAATAGAAAACAGATGTGCAATACTCTTTGTCCAAGACTTCCTGATTTATAATATATTCAAAAGGAACTCCGTATGTGCACCTGAGATCTTATTTTGCATCAAAATCATTCAGTGGTTTCAAATTAAATTAGAATTATATTTAGGGCAGATATTGGCCAGAAACCAATTTTCAAAAGTATTTCTTATTATCTAACTGAAAATATGCTACCAGATAACTTTAGAGAAATATCAAGAAAACTTGAGCTACTGTAAATAGTTTTAAATGAACACCAAAGGACATAAAAATCTTGGTTTCATGCTTAATAAAATGGTATGAACCTCGTGGAAAGAAGTATAATACTTTTGATTTCAAAATATTGCTCTGGGCTGTACTTGTATTTTTATTTATATATAAAAGGAATTATTAAGCTGTGTAAGAGGACTGAAAGCCTTGAATGTTATAACCCAGATTTAATTACAGAAGCCAGAAGGTATTCATTCTCCCATTATGCATGTGGCTTGTTGGTTTTGTTAACTTAATTTTGGCATAGTTAGTTTTAGAGCATGAGCAACTTGGCTTCTAATATAAAATATCTATTTCAAGTCAGTAGCTAAATGCAAGCACTTCCATTTGGCATGGTGGAGGATTGTGGATTCAGAGCGCACAACCTTTTCACCAATCAAATTTTCAAAAGTTTTCTTTTAGCTGGAATACACACACACACACACTTCAAAAATCTGCTTGTGCAGATGCATGAAACCAGTTACATTCTATTATTAAGGTATCCATCATATTTTATAAGGATGTGTTAAATTACGAGAGGAGCTATTAGCCAACACCTCATCACGAGAGGAATTCAGAGCTGGGGTTTCTCTATTATTTCCTTGAGCAAGCAAGCATTAAAGAAGATGGCAACTCACGGCACTTTCAAGATTTGTAACTCAGAAACTCAGCAATCCAGGGATAAGTGAAGCCTAAATGAGCAGCAGCTTGCTAATTCTAAATGATTCAGTGCTTCCTGCTGATATTTTGGGTAGAACCCAGAACATTTCAGGGAATAATGGTTGTTCCATGATATTGGTAGGAGATACGGTTTTCTGTAGTATGCAATATTTATTTATCAAATTTTTCGGCCACCCATCTCGTACAGAACGACTCTGGGTGGCTTACAACAATAAAATAATTATTAAAACACTACAATAAAATCAATCAATCTCTATATATATACACACACATAAAACATACTAATCTAAAAATACAAAAGTATAAAATATAAAATTCAAGATGGGCATATGCTGTTATTTTGGCACAGTCAAGGCACCAGCCACCCCTATGAATGACTATCCCCCCTCCAGTCCCAAGCGAGGTGGCATAAACATGTCTTCACCCCCTTCCAGAAGGCCGGGGGAGTGGGGGCCTGTCTTACCTCCGGGGGTAAGTTCCAAAGGGCGATTGCTACGGCAGAGAAGGCCCTCCTCCTGGACCCTGCCAATCTGCAATTATTTATTATTTAGGTTTATATTACCACCCATCTCCCCCAACAGAGGACCCTAGGCAGTTCACAATCCTTCATGGACAGGGTCCATAACCTGCCCTCTCTGGCTGACTGGGTGGGATGGATTGATGTAACGGGGGTGAGGCGGTTCCTCAGGTAACCTGGACCCATGCCATGTAGGGCCTTAAAGGTGATAACCAACACCTTGAATTGGGCCCGGAAGCAGACTGGCACCCAATGCAGCTTGCGGAGCAACAGTGTTATATGTTCACTCCTTGGGGCTCCTAAGACCGCTCGCGCGGCCGCATTCTGGACCAGCTGTAGCTTCCGGATACTCTTCAAGGGTACCCCATGTAGAGAGCATTACAGTAGTCTATACATATAATATGTATGTGCAACAACAATTTGGAGATTTGAAAATATCCTGGTTATGTTTAGGTGTCTTGCTGAAGGGATTAGAGGATTATTTTTATATTTATATTTCTTTACCTTTCCTCAGCATATCTGTTCACCACATGTCTGTAAATTATATGTTGTCCAACTTGATGCCATTCCCAACCTAGTGCCCTCCAATCAATACTAGGAATTGTAGCCTCAATACTGAAAAAAAAATTTAATAGTACATTTTATTAGGTTTCAAGAGAAGAATAAAAGCTACAAATAAAGAAAAAAACTAAAAAAGTGCAGAAACACAAGAGAATTTTTTTTTCAAATTTACAAAAAGATGTGGCTTCTGACTTTTAACAGCAAGGATATACAAAAATTTCCATAATCAATCTCTTACTCTATATTAAACCAAAACACCACATTATTTCTATAAGTCATTCCACTTTAACACATAATAAAAATCACTAAGTACAGTTACTCCTCCCCCTTACATTAAAATACCGCAGGGGCGCGGTGGCTCAGCGGGTTAAACCACTGAGCCGTTAGACTGCCGACCATAAGGTTGGCAGTTCGAAACCGCGTGACGAGGTGAGCTCTCGTCACTAGCCCTAGCTCTCTGCCAACCCAGCGATTCGAAAGCTAATATAGCAAGTAGATAAATGGGTACCACTCACGTGGGGCAATTTGCGGGCGTCCATCGGAGGGTCGTCCTCGATCCAAGAAAGACCTGGAGAGCGGTGATGATGGCGGAGGACGACGGATCCAGAAATACCAGCTTCCTGGACGTCAGCAGCCGGCGCGGAGTGAGGCATTCTGGGACTTGCAGTCCAATGCCTGCAGCTGAAGAGCCGGTTCCCTTCCTCTCTCCCTAGCATGCGGAAAAAATTGTAATGATGATGTATAATTGGATAATTGATATGTAATGTTGTAAGCCGCCTAGAGTCCTCCAGTAGGGAGGGGATAGGCGGGGTATAAATAAGACAAATAAATAAATAAAATAAAATAAAGAAAAAAAAGTTCATATAAACCACCTAAACATACTTCTCCCCTGCAAAAGATAAAAATATTCCCTTCCTACCACTATTCTATACATTTCTGTCTACTATAATAATCAAATTAAAAAGCACATAAGTTGTCTGCTATTATACTTAATAGTACAATTTTAATAATCCCAATCTTAATAAACTCAAAAAACAAAGACAATTCAAAACAGTAAATCCAAATCTTTAAAGGCAAATAACATCAATCAAATCCTTAAAGCAAACCAGATGAACATTTTTCAACCCTTATCCCACTTCAATATTCAAGTTCAAGATGAACCCTGGGATAATAGAGAAACACACAAAGGTTGCTTAGATGCTTTATCCTTTCAGATGGGTTTCTCAGCAATTTTTTGCTCATAGCCCCCTTCTGAGCCTCATTTACCTCTGTGACCCCTCCCTCAATAGTTGCTGTTAGCATTTAGGTATTAATTGTAAACTAGTAACTTTCAATATTTATGCTGCTGAAATTAGCACAGAGAATGAGATGTGAGGATTATGACAAATTGATCATATGCCTGGCAATTAAGTTTGGGTGGCCCCCTAGAAATATGGCATGGCCCATGTTGAAAACCACTGCAGGCAGATAGATAGAGATAGAGAAAGGGAGGGAGAGAGATAGATATAGTAGTTTGCTTAGATCAGGGGTGGGCAACGTCAGGCCCGGGGGCCATATAAGGCCCGCGAAAGCAATTGGTCTGGCCCGCGGCAGCAGGGGCGGGTGTAGCGGGCGTGGAGGCGGCAGGCGCAGCAGCGGATGTGGAGGGGGCAGGAGCGGCAGTGGGCATGGCATCAGGTGGGGTGGCGTCGGGCATGGCGGGTGGGCAGGGCAGCAGCGGGCATGGCAAAAGCAGGCACGGCAGCGGGCATGGCAGCGGGCACGGCAGCGGGCACGGCAGCGGTGGGTGCAGCGGCGGACATGGTGGGGGCAGACGCAGAGGCGGGCATGGTGGGCATGGCAGTGGCGGGCACAGCGGCGGGCATGGTGGTGGTGGATGCTGCAGCAGGCATAGCGGCAGCGGGCGCTGCGGTGGCGGGCACGGCAGGCGTGGCGGCCCCCCAGTCTGCACGATTGGCTCCTGCCCACAAACCCCACCCCCTTCTGCGCGATTGGCTCCCACCCGCAAACCCCACCCCCAGGCCCTCGAGTAATGTTATAAATATCAAAATGGCCCTTGGCATAAAAAAGGTTCCCCACCCCTGGCTTAGATAGAAGACCTGTGTGGTACAATCCACTTCAGAATGCAGGTAAGCAGTTGCCTGATTTACGTTTGTGCGAAGAAACTGACACTTAACACGTCAAAGAAAAGGTGCAAACATATTCTGGAAGTGGGGGGTTTAGCTGTATTAAAACATCCATGTAATATAAATATGCAAGATTTTTTTATTTACCTCATTTATTTTTAGATTTTCAGTACAGCTTTTTGTTGTTTATTCGTTCAGTCGTTTCCGACTCTTCGTGACTTCATGGACCAGTCCACGCCAGAGCTTTCTGTCGGCCGTCACCATCCCCAGCTCCCCAATGGTTGAGTCCGTCACCTCCAGAATACCATCCATCCATCTTGCCCTTGGTCGGCCCCTCTTCCTTTGGCCTTCCACTTTCCCTAGCATCAGCTTCTTCTCCAGGGTATCCTGTCTTCTCATTATGTGGCCAAAGTACTTCAGTTTTGCCTTTAATATCATTCCCTCAAGTGAGCAGTCTGGCTTGATTTCCTGGAGTATGGACTGGTTTGATCTTCTTGCAGTCCAAGGCACTCTCAGAATTTTCCTCCAACACCACAGTTCAAAAGCATCTATCTTCCTTCGCTCAGCCTTCCTTATGGTCCAGCTCTCACAGCCATAGGTTACTACAGGGAATACCATTGCTTTAACTATGTGGACCTTTGTTGTCAGTGTGATGTCTCTGCTCTTAACTATTTTATCAAGATTTGCCATTGCTCTCCTCCCAAGAAGTAGACGTCTTCTGATTTCCTGGCTGCAGTCAGCATCTGCAGTAATCTTTGCGCCTAGAAATACAAAGTCTGTCACTGCCTCCACTTTTTCTCCCTCTATTTGCCAGTCATCAATCAAGCTTGTTGCCATAATCTTGGTTTTTTTGAGGTTTAGCTGCAACCCAGCTTTTGCACTTTCTTCTTTCACCTTCGTCATAAGGCTCCTCAACTCCTCCTCGCTTTCAGCCATCAAAGTGGTATCATCTGCATATCTGAGATTGTTAATGTTTCTTCCAGCGATTTTAACTCCAGCCTTGGATTCCTCAAGCCCAGCATGTCGCATAATGTGTTCTGCGTACAGGTTGAATAGGTAGGGTGAGAGTATACAACCCTGCCGTACTCCTTTCCCAATCTTAAACCAGTCCGTTGTTCCGTGCTCTGTTCTTACCGTTGCTACTTGGTCGTTATACAGATTCCTCAGGAGGCAGACAAGATGACTTGGTATCCCCATACCACCAAGAACTTGCCACAATTTGTTATGATCCACACAGTCAAAGGCTTTAGAATAGTCAATAAAACAGAAATAGATGTTTTTCTGAAATTCCCTGGTTTTCTCCATTATCCAGCGGATATTGGCAATTTGGTCTCTAGTTCCTCTGCCTTTTCTAAACCCAGCTTGTACATCTGGCAATTCTCGCTCCATGAATTGCTGGAGTCTACCTTGCAAGATCTTGAGCATTACCTTACTGGCATGTGAAATAAGTGCCACTGTTCGATAGTTTGAACATTCTTTAGTGCTTCCCTTTTTTGGTATGGGGATATAAGTTGATTTTTTCCAATCTGATGGCCATTCTTGTGTTTTCCAAATTTGCTGGCATATGGCATGCATCACCTTGACAGCATCATCTTGCAAGATTTTAAACAGTTCAGCTGGGATACCATCGTCTCCTGCTGCCTTGTTATTAGCAATGCTTCTTAAGGCCCATTCAACCTCACTCTTCAGGATGTCTGGCTCTAACTCACTGACCACACCGTCAAAGCTATCTCCAATATTATTATCCTTCCTATACAGATCTTCCGTGTATTCTTGCCACCTTTTCTTGATCTCTTCTGCTTCTGTTAGGTCCTTACCATCTTTGTTTTTGATCATACCCATTTTTGCCTGGAATTTACCTCCGATGTTTCTAATTTTCTGGAAGAGGTCTCTTGTCCTTCCTATTCTATTGTCTTCTTCCACTTCCGCACATTGCTTGTTTAAAAATAATTCCTTATCTCTTCTGGCTAACCTCTGGAATTTTGCATTTAATTGGGCATATCTCCCCCTATCACTGTTGCCTTTTGCTTTCCTTCTTTCTTGGGCTACTTCCAGTGTTTCAGCAGACAGCCATCTTGCCTTCTTGGTTTTCTTTTTCTTTGGGACGTTTTTTGTTGCCGCTTCCTGAACAATGTTGCGAACTTCTGTCCATAGTTCTTCTGGGACCCTATCTACTAAATCTAGTCCCTTAAATCTATTCTTCACCTCCACTGCATATTCCTTAGGAATATTAGTGAGCTCATATCTAACTGATCTGTGGGTCTTCCCTATTCTCTTTAGTCTGATTCTAAATTTTGCAATAAGAAGTTCGTGATCTGAACTACAGTCAGCTCCAGGTCTTGTTTTTACCAACTGTATAGATGTCCGCCACCTTTGGCTGCAAAGGATGTAGTCAATCTGATTTCGGTGTCGACCATCTGGTGAAGTCCATGTATAAAGTCGTCTTTTAGGTTGTTGGAAGAGAGTGTTTGTTATGCACAGTGAGTTGTCTTGGCAAAATTCTATCAGCCTATGTCCTGCTTCATTTTGTTCTCCCAGACCATGCTTGCCTGTAATTCCAGGTGTCGTCTGACTACCCACCTTAGCATTCCAGTCTCCTGTAATGAAAATAACATCTCTTTTTGGTGTATTATCTAGTAGGTGCTGCAGATTCTCATAGAACTGATCTACTTCTGCTTTTTCAGCATCTGTGGTTGGGGCGTATATTTGGATCACTGTGATGTTAAATGGCTTACCCTGAATTCGAATTGAGATCATTCTATCGTTTTTTGGATTGTATCCAAGCACTGCTTTAGCCACTTTATTATTAATTATGAAGGCTACTCCATTTCTTCTGTGGTCCTCTTGTCCACAGTAGTAGATCTGGTGGTCATCTGATGTGAAGTGGCCCATCCCAGTCCATTTCAGTTCACTGACACCTAAAATGTCTATATTTAATCTTGACATCTCACCAATAACCACATCCAATTTGCCCTGGCTCATAGATCTTACATTCCAGGTTCCTATGGTGTGTTGATCTTTAGAACATCGGATTCGTCGTTCACCACCAGCACCGTCGGCCGCTAGCCGTCCTTTCGGCTTTGAGCTAGCTGCGTCATCACATCTGGGGCTAGTTGAACGTATCCTCTGTTCCTCCCCAGTAGCATTTTGACCATCTTCCGACCTGGGAGTCCCATCTTCCGATGGTATACCGACATATCTTTGGTTGTACTGATCCATTTAGTTTTCATGGCAAGAATACTGGGGTGGGTTGCCATTACCTTCCCCAGGGATCGTATTTAGTCTGACCTCTCTGCCACGACCTTCCCGTCTTGGGTGTCCCTTCACGGTTTAGCTCATGGTTTCATTGAGGTGCTCAAGCTCCAGCACCACGACAAGGTAACGATCTCCTTTGCTGGAGTTCAGTACAGCTAGTATGAGAATATATTAATGCCTAAACAAAGGAAGAAAAGAAAATTACAAATGTGGGATAGTTTAGACATCTCATTGAAATGATTGAATGTTGATAAAAGTGGTTATATAAATAAGGTACGTTCAGAATTATTACACTGTTCAACTTTTTAAAATGACTATTGACATTTTCCAAAAAATGCCAGAAGCTTTCTAGCAGGTTCACTGTAATTAGCTAAATTTCATAAACCTGACAAAGTTGCCCCTCTTAGCACAGGATAGATATAATAAAGGGATTCTATGGATTATGTTTGGAATAATAGATATGAAAGGATATTTAATTCATTTTTGCTTAACTTTTGTACTGTTGAAATTTAATCAAATAATGTAATCCACCTTTGGTTAAAACTAGTCAACCGAGACTGCCAACTTGATTCAGTTTCAGGCACTTTTATAAAATGGCTGGTTGGAGGGAATGCCATAGGGATCATAGTTTGTTACAAAACACTGCCTAGCACCCACACAAGCCCTTCTGCTCCTATAGAAGCCTCCCCACAACCCTGCTTACTGTTGTACATAGAACACATAAAACACTGCTACAGCCATCCATCATTTTTATTTTCTAAGAAAGCTTCTTGAGCCCATTTGACCCAACTTCCCTTGTATCAGTGTAAAAGATCTGGTGGGGCAGGCAACAGAAGTTCACAGCATTGTTCAGGAGGTGGCAACAAAAAACGTCCCAAAGAAAAAGAAAACCAAGAAGGCAAGATGGCTGTCTGCTGAGACACTGGAAGTAGCCCAAGAAAGAAGGAAAGCAAAAGGCAACAGTGGAGATATGCCCAATTAAATGCAAAATTCCAGAGGTTAGCCAGAAGAGATAAGGAATTATTTTTAAACAAGCAACGCTCGGAAGTGGAAGAAGACAATAGAATAGGAAGGGCAAGAGACCTCTTCCAGAAAATTAGAAACGGAGGTAAATTCCAGGCAAATTATTTATCGGAGGTAAATTCCAGGCAAAAATGGGTATGATCAAAAACAAAGATGGCAAGGACCTAACAGAAGCAGAAGAGATCAAGAAAAGGTGGCAAGAATATACAGAAGATCTGTACAAGAAGGATAATAATATTGGAGATAGCTTTGACGGTGTGGTCAGTGAGTTAGAGCCAGACATCCTGAAGAGTGAGGTTGAATGGGCCTTAAGAAGCATTGCTAATAACAAGGCAGCAGGAGACGACGGTATCCCAGCTGAACTGTTTAAAATCTTGCAAGATGATGCTGTCAAGGTGATGCATGCCATATGCCAGCAAATTTGGAAAACACAAGAATGGCCATCAGATTGGAAAAAATCAACTTATATCCCCATACCAAAAAAGGGAAGCACTAAAGAATGTTCAAACTATCGAACAGTGGCACTTACTTCACATGCCAGTAAGGTAATGCTCAAGATCTTGCAAGGTAGACTTCAGCAATTCATGGAGTGAGAATTGCCAGATGTACAAGCTGGGTTTAGAAAAGGCAGAGGAACTAGAGACCAAATTGCTAATATCTGCTGGATCATGGAGAAAGCCAGGGAGTTTCAGAAAAACATCTATTTCTGTTTTATTGACTATTCTAAAGCCTTTGACTATGTGGATCATAACAAATTGTGGCAAGTTCTTGGTGGTATGGGGATACCAAGTCATCTTGTCTGCCTCCTGAGGAATCTGTATAACGACCAAGTAGCAACGGTAAGAACAGACCACGGAACAACGGACTGGTTTAAGATTGGGAAAGGAGTATGGCAGGGTTGTATACTCTCACTCTACCTATTCAACCTGTACGCAGAACACATCATGTGACGTGCTGGGCTTGATGAAACCAAGGCTGGAGTTGAAATCGCTGGAAGAAACATTAACAATCTCAGATATGCAGATGATACCATGGCTGAAAGTGAGGAGGAGCTGAGGAGCCTTTACGTGGATTACATAATGCTTTCCTGGAAAACTGTGTGACTCTTGAGATGATCACAGAGCCGAAAGTTACATCTTGGCAACTCACTCAAACTGGGAGTCCATTGTTCTTTTCATAAAGGCTATGTTTGCACAACATGCTAACTCATGGTAGTTAATTGCACTGTGATTAACACAATGTTCTGTGTTTGCACAATAAACTGAAACCATAAATTAAATGGGCTGTCAAAATAATCTCTGCTAAAATGTGGTTGGCCATGTTATGATTCAGTACATGTCATATGATCTCAGCCATACACTCACCTGGCCTCATTTCCCTAGTGGGAATTAAGATGGGTAAGTTTTTCTGTCATTCAGCAGAAAAAAAACTGCATCAGTCCTTCATCAAGATTGTGATGCTGCCCAGGTATTGTCTTGGGGTAACCAATACTAGTTGCCCTTTTTTGCAGAAATCCAATAGGAAACCCAAAACAATGAATTCAGGAATTGCATTCAGGTCCCTCTAAAGATGAAGGTGACAGTTGTAATCAGATCACCATCAGTTGCTCTTGTGTAAGCCTTCAGATTGGTGATGGGATGGTGTGGGTTAGAGAGAATTTCTGGCTTGCTAGAGAGAATGGGCAATGTGAGAGATGGTTCACAGTCAGTTTTCTCAAAGGATTATTGAGAATTTTGGAATTGTGAAAATGATTTGAACAAGTAATTGCTATTGTCAAAAAACCCAAAAGGGACTAAGAACTGTGAGATTTGGAGCTTTGGAGATACCAGAGTTGCTGCTTTGGAAGGAGGGCTGAAAGATCAAAACTGGTTACCCATTTGTCCTTTGTATAAATAATTACCCAGTTTCATCCTCCTTGAGAAACCAGGAGCTACTTTGTTGCTGTGGTCGTGGTGGAGGCAGGTTTTGTATTCTCAAGCTGAGACTTGAACAGACTTCCTCTAGAAAAATTCTGGGCATTTGACTGTCGAATGGCACAATGGAAAAACTCTGTCTGTTTGGCAGGACTGGCCTTGAGCCATTTTCTCAATGAAAGATTAGAGGTAATAATAGAGAAGCAGATTAGAGGTAATAATAGAGAAGCAGATTAGAGGTAATAATAGAGAAGCAGATTAGAGGTAATAATAGAGAAGCAAGCATTAGGAGCAAAATAACATTAACGAAAAGCTTTTGTTGTTGTTTAAGAAAGTGTTATTTTCAAAAGAGATGAAATCAGCCTAAGACTAATATTATTTTATTTTATTTTATTTATTTTCTATCCCGCCTTTATTATTTTTATAAATAACTCAAGGTGGCGAACATACCTAATACTCCTTGCTCCTCCTATTTTCCTCACAACAACAACCCTGTGAGGTGAGTTGAGCTGAGAGAGAGTGAAAATTGATATCAAATCTTGTCAACTTTTCACCTATCCAGAGGCTGGATTAGAAGCTAGAGAGGATTTGGGAAATACTCCTAGACTGGAGTATTCACAGGGCTCTGAGAATCTCTCCTACTTTTCTGAATATTGCCTCCTTATTAAGCTCTTGAACATGTTTTGATTTTTGCTCCATGCTTGCTGCACGAACTCCTAATGTTTGCCTCTCCTTATAGCCTTTCTTTTCCATATCCATCAGAGGGTAGATCTCCAAGAGATGTAGAGAGTTACTGCATATTCCCCATATATTTTACACTAATATGCAGCAGATAAAACATCTAATTAATATTTTAGGGGAAAATCTATTGTTCCCAGACAGAAAGATTGCTGATTAACAATCAATAGAGCTTCAGGAGTCTCAGGAAGTTAATATTCTTGTGAAAATCAGCTTCAGTCCTATGTTCTGCAAAACAGTGCAATAATTTGTAGTGTAAAACATTGTGATTGTAATTTGTATTTACAGTTCACCTAGCAGATAATCGAGGCTCTTATTTCCCCTTCCTTCCTAAAGCCCTATTTTAGCTAACTAAATGGCACATAAAACATTTGTAATTTATGGATGTTACAAATGTAAAATTGGAAAATGTAAAGAGAAAGAAGAGGGAGGGAGGGAGGGAAAGAGGGAAGGAAGTGGCCAGCAAGTATGCTGGCTCAAAGAAGTGCTGACCTCAATCTGGACACTCATCCCATCTCAGCGGAATAGGGGTTCTGCCCACAGTGAGAATCTGAGTTGGAGGAAAGAAGGAAGGTAGGAACACCCCCTTCGGGGCTAATTCCTGTGGCCAAAACCATTGTGGGTGTAATACCTTTGAAAGTCGTGTCCCCCCCCCCTCAAAACAAGAGGAAAGAAACTCTCAGTCACTCATTTGGTCATTACGGTTTTATTTTAATATGGATAGATAACACAACTCACAGTGCAAAAATTAAACCCTGCATGTGTCCACTTGCGTTACGTGCCCCAAATAGATTTGAGACAGAGAGTCACAACAATGCTTGGAACCATTTCACAACTAATGAACTAAATCCCTCTTGCTGTTCTTTGTTGAAGCTAATGTTCTCAGTTTTTAATACCAGCTGTTAAATTGTAATGATAATGGGTTTGGTTAAATCTCTATATTTTGATTTTAATTTTGTTAAAGTTATTAAGATAGCTTACAGTATATCTATGAAGGTTCTCAGTCAGGAGCGAAACGTTTCCACTGAGAAAATAGAAATCCAGTTGACATGATTCAAGCTACAGATTATTAAGATAGCAGCTTTGTTCCCTGAAAGTGGATCTATAAGGAAGAATATGTGGGGAACAGACATATAAGACCTACTTATCCTTGTGCAACATATGCACAACATGCACAAACTGTTTCATGTACTTTCAAACACCTCTTGGACTGATAATATACAGATAATGTATAAATAGCATATTTATTTGTTTGTTTATTTATTTATTTAATGGATTTATAGGGCCGCTCAGCTCAAACAATGTGACATTGTATTTATTTTTTCTCTTTAACCAATTTGTATAGCTGCCCATCTCAACAAGTATCTCTAGGCAGCGAACAATATTAAAAATAAAAATAAAAACAATTACAAGAACAAATACAAAAATTAAAATACATAGCTGCTGAGGAAACAATCACAGTCATTCATTATTAACACATCAGTTGGTCTCTTCACACACACGGAGCCCCAAACCTGGGCACAGAAGCAGGTCTTTAGGGCCTTATGAAAGGCCAGCAGGGCTGGGGCCAACCAGTCTCTGGAGGGAGAATTTATTTATTTATAAATTCATTCCTTCATTAACTATTTAGAAATGAATTATGATTATAATAATTAATTTAAATTTATTGGCCGCCCAACTCCAGTGGACTCTGGGCGGTGTCCAAAACTAGAGAAAACATAAAAACAGCTAAAAACGTTAAATCAGACAGACAGCTCAGACTAAAATAATCTGATAATTCAATCTGTATGGCCGCCCATCGCAGCAAATGACTCTGGGTGGTGAAAGTTCCATTGGGTGGGCGCACTACAGCAGAAAAGGCTCACCTTCTGGGCCCTGCCAATTGGCATTCCTTAGCCTACAAACCCAGAGCGTGCCCGTCCTGCCAGACTGGATTGGACTAGTAAAAACTGGGGCGAGACCATCCCCCAAGTAACCTGGTCCCAAACCGTAAAGGGCTTTGAAGATGATGACCAGCACCTTGAATTGCACTCAGAGGTTTACTGGCAACCAATGCAGCTCACAAAACAGTGTTGTCACATGCGCCAAGTAACCAGTGCCATTGACTTTCCGTGCTGCCACATTCTGCACCAGTTGAAGCTTCCGAATGTTCTTCAAAGGCAGCTCCATGTACAGCATGTTACAGTAGTCCAGAGGTAGGCTGACCATACGTCCCGTTTTGAACGGGACAGTCCTGTTTTTTTAACATTTTCCAACCATCCCGTCATTCTGGACAAAATGTCCATTTTGTCCCGTTTTCAAACAAAGAGTGCCTGCCTGCCTGCGTGCATGTGCGCCTGCCTGCGCACCTGCGTGCCAGTGTGCCGGCGCGTATGTGTTAGGGTCCCGTTTTCATCTCTAGGAAATATGGTCAGCCTATCCAGAGGGGAAGTCACAAGGGCATGAGTGACAGTGAGCAGAGCCTTCTGGTCCAGGAACAGGTGCAACTGGCATACAACCTGAAGGTGTTCAAAGGCCCTCCAGGCCATGGCTGCCACCTGCTCTTTGAGCAGGAGCCGTGAGTCCAGGAGGACACCCAAATTGCTCACCGGGTCTGTCTGAGGCAGTGCTACTCCATCCAGGACCAAATACGGAAGATCCCTGGCACCAGAAGGTCCAAACAGCCAAAGCCACTCAGTCTTGCTCTGGGTGATGTACAACAAAAACCAACAATAAGCAGAAAAAAATAGAATAATAAAAAGGAAGAAAAAGTGTGGAAAATTATTTTTTCACAATCTGGAAATTGGCTGTTGTGGGTCTTCCGGGCTGTGTGGCCGTGTTCTGGAAGTTGTGGTTCCTAACGTTTCGCCAGCATCTGTGGCCAGCATCTTCAGGTGCTCCTCCCGTTAGGAACCACGTTAGGAACCACAACTTCCAGAACACGGCCACACAGCCCGGAAGACCCACAACAGCCATTGAACTCCGGCCGTGAAAGCCTTCGACAATACAAATCTGGAAATTGGTTAAATTGGTATAGCACTGCAGTCTTTTTCCTATTCAGTTTATAGCCACTGTGTATATGATCCCCTTCTCCAGCTGCAGTGACTTTTTAAAAAACTTGAAGAGAATTTTTCATGAGCAGGATCAGCCAAAAAGAGATCTGCAGTATAAGGGCACCACATAACCAGTCTGCTTTGACTACATGACACCATTACTGAGGGAAAGCTAACATCTTGCTCTGAAAGCAAGTTTCCTGTTCCCCTGGCAGCCATACTAATGATCTGTGGCTTGAATTCTCTATTGCAGTGTTTCTGAACCTTGGGAATTTTAAGATGTGTGCACTTCAACTCCCAGAATTCCCCAGCATGGCTGGCTGGGGAATTCTGGGAGTTGAAGTCCACACATCTTAAAGTTCCCAAGGTTCAGAAACACTGCTCTATTGGGAGCATTCTGAGGCTTTTTAGAATGGGGGTTATGCTCCCTCATCCTCCAGAATCCCCCCCCCCCTGTGTACAAGAGGCAGAAAGTAAATTAAAACTTAACAATATTGTGAAGAAGCTTTCAAAAAGCTGTGTCTCAGAATCATAATTCACCCTTTCTTGGCAATTGCCAGAGTAGAGTATAATGATAGCACTTCTTAAAAGAAATTGTGAAAATGCCAGAGAAGTGGACAGTAACTGAGAATCAATCCCCTCCTTTACTTAAAAAAATTCCAGAGATTTCAATGGAAAGCGGGCATGATAAAAGTTGAGGCAAGAGTGCGCCTAGCTTTCCTGAATCTTTGGTTAAAACTCAAGCATTATCCTCAAGGTTTAGCACCACTCATTTTCCAAGATTACTTCCAATCATCTTGGTTAAAGGATATTGAATCTAGTCTCGCCAAGCTAGGATTTTCTACAGATTCAATTCTCAGGATGGATTATGAACAGGCAAAATTGGCCTTGAAGCAAAGGATAAAGGACATAGAGAGACAAACGGACTTAGAGAAGGCCCCTCATTTCCTATAATCAGAGTATAATAAATATATTAATTCTGCTAACTACCTTACTCAACTCGAAATCCCTAGCCATCGGAAAGCCTTACCCTAGCTCGTAGCCACGCACTCCCTTCTGCAGTCTTGGATGGTAGATATAAAAAAATCCCAATAGCTGCAAGGTGGTGCTCTTGTAATAATGGAGAGATAGAAACTACAGACCACGTGCTCCTCCTTTGTCCTTTTTATAAAGAGCTTAGGAGTAAATTAATATTACCTTTGACCAAGAAATATCCTAGGCGGCAAGATATAGATTATATGCAAATGTTACTTATAGATGAAGATCCAACTGTTACGATGCAAGTAGCCAAATTCTGTGCAGCTGCTATAAAGATACGCCAGACTATGATAGGAAAAATGTAGTAATGTACTCCTTGTAATGATTTTAATAATTTTAAAAGGTTTATATATATATCACATCATATTTTATATATGATATTTTACTTTTTATAAACACTTAT
Source organism: Charina bottae (assembly GCA_023362775.1). Classification (NCBI taxonomy): domain Eukaryota; kingdom Metazoa; phylum Chordata; class Lepidosauria; order Squamata; family Charinaidae; genus Charina; species Charina bottae. The sequence continues at coordinate 34,676,472 of JALMGJ010000007.1, forward strand.
ATCTGATAGAATATTAGTCATGACTATTATTAAGAGCATATTTCAATTTGATTAAGGAGCTCACCCACATTGTGATCCGAATGTATTTTAATTTTTAATTGGAACATGTAATTTAACTTATAATTTTAAAACTATTTTAAATCAGATGGTGCATATTGTAAGGTTCAATGAGTATACCTTTGTAGAATTGTATCTTGTACTGGTCAGTGACCATAATAAACTAGAATGAATGAATGATATGCACTTCCCCATGTCTTCAGCTGCTGGAACCCAGTAGGAATGCCACTAACTAGGACTGTGAATTTAGCAGTTCCTGCTCACCTTGGTTTCACTCCCCACACTCCAGCACTTTTGGATTGTTTTCTAAAAGGGTTATGGGTGACACTTTTAAAAAACTAATACTGAATTTTGAGACCCACAGCATGTTCTAATAAATAAAATAAATTGACAGCCATGCCTTCTGCCAAGACTTCTACCAATCCCACCAGATTATTTGAAAGAGATATCTATGGTTAGAAAATATGTGACATCAAGCAAGACTGATATGATAGTGATTTAGATCAGTCAGGAAAATAGAATAAGTTGCAAAAGGAGCCAAACAGCTCTAAATATAGAACTTGCTGAACCAAGCCAAATTGATGCTGATCTGGCAGAAAGCTGCATATCTCAACTTTTTCCTCATTAGTTTTGCCTTTCAATATTCACCTGCTTATTTTTATACATACAAAAAATATGTTTGAGCAATCTTTTTAATATTTACTTTGATTTAAGCAATAATTTATGTAAATTATTTTAAAAATAATTAACATATGAGAGGATATCCAGTTTACAAGGCAATGTTTTTGGGGTGTTATATATCATTTATTTATTTTTATTGTTATCCTGCCTTTATAATTTTTATAAATAACTCAAGGCAGTGAACATACCCAATACTCCCTCCTCCTCCTGTTTTCCCCACAACAACCCTGTGAGGTGAGTTGGGCTGAGAGAGAGTGACTGGCCCAAGGTCACCCAGCCGGCTTATTTATAGGGCCCTGCTGTCTTCCTTATTTTTTGAAAGGGCAAGAAATCAAAACTATTATCATGGAAAATTCAAAAATAACACAGCGGAGAAGGAATGATGTTTATTTACAACATTGGGTACCTGCTTTACAAGAAAGAGGAACCCTAAACAATGGGAAAGCAAATATTTTTTATAGAAGTTGAGGGCTACAAGGCAGGAAATCCTAGGGATCTGATTGGCTGACAACTTTTGGGGAAACTAGGCAGCTCCTTGTCTGTGTAACTGGGGTTATTTCTATCGTTAGGCAAAACAGTGCTTTCAGGAGTGCAGCAGAGTTGGTGAAGTCCCTTGTTTAAGGAGGTGGAATGTTGAGGTAATCAAGGGAGTGTTCCTGATTGCAGATGGAATGTTGGGTTGCTCGTGTTGCAATTCCCTCATTAGGGATGCCCTGGGGCTGTACTGTGAGCTGGCGAGTGAGGCTTCTATTCTTCGATTTAGATGGGATTGTAGGGGGCTTTGTCTGGGACAGGGAGGATTAGGCAAAGAGAAGTTCTGGGTTTGACCCCAGTCATGTCCAAAAGACAGGTAGGAAAATGGTGCACCTTCTATTTTGTTTGCTATATATATTTTCTCCATCAAACTATGCCATGTATATCAGAGAATCAGATGACTCATCCCAGAGTCTTTTTAGTGCAGTTTTTCAATCACTGTATTCCAAGGAAGGACTAATGGACAAAACCAGAATAGTGGTTTAGGGTGAAAAGAAAGTGTCAGCAAGTGATTAAAGCATCATAATCCACAGCACCCAATCCTTGTTCTTGACACATATGCACAATCCTGAGTGAAATGATTATGTGCCATCAAGTTATTTTCAACTCCTAGCAATCACATAGATAATTTTTCTCCATGACGATCTGTTCCTAACCTGGTCTCTCAGGTCTTCCAACAGTGCACTCACTGCCTCTGTAACTATGTCCGTCCACCTTGCTGATAATCATCCTCTTATGCTGGGTCTTCACATAATGTGTCCAAAGTAGGATAATTTGAGCTTGGTCATTTGTGCCTTTGACTGAGAATTCTTGATGATCCATTTGTTTGTTTTCCTGGCTGTCCACAGTATTCTCAGGAGTCTTCTCCAACACCAACGTTCAAAGGCATCAATACTCTTCCTATCCTGCTTCTTCAAAGTCCACCTGAGCTAAATAAGTGTGTAACAGCCCCCCCCCCAAATTAGAAGGGTAAATGCTGAGAAAAATGAAGCATGCAGTCACTTCCTAGGCCAGCTCTGTTCAGTGGCATCTCCAACATTTTTCACAAATAAAATTTAGCTTTATTTTGTGTACCATCACCAATAAATGTATAATGGCATTGGGATGTATATCTATAAACACACAAACATTGCTTTCAGGTTGGCCCCCTATTAGAAGTCTGTGATGAGTGGACTTTTTCAAGGCACCTCTGACTGTGCATCCTGTTGCTTTATACAACTGCATCCAGATTCTGCTATAAAACACTAGCAAACACACCACCCACTCACTTCACATGGTGTTATGCAAAAAAGCTATTTTTCAGTGTTCCCTGGAATGCATGGATGGATGCTGGTAATAGACCTTGTTAAATAAATATATATTGGGTAGATAGAAGTGACATTGGAGAGAACCAAATTATGATCTGAGTGTTTCTAGTGGAAGAGCCAAGTCCTTGGAGACAATCTAATAGCTTTTTGTATTTGTTTACACACTATTATTTTATCAGTATATCAAACCAAACCCCAGGAAGTGAGTTACAGCTCTGTACAGTATCATTCACTTTCTTTCATAGAAAGCAGTAGAAAAAAGCTAGTTTACAGAGTTTTACTTTGTCTTCTGAATCTGAGTATTCCTTATCTCTATCTGTTTTTTTCTCAGCAAATTGCTTGAGGCAATGTCAATCTTCAGCAAGTGGGCCAGAAGAACATAACTATTTTTTTTCAATAAGTTCCTGCACTAGAGATGATAGCTTAGTTGCACAAAGTACTCAAGTTCCTCAAATTCTAATAAAAGTTTGCAAAGAGTGTGATTCAAGGTCAGCCATTCCTCTCTCACTTAAAGATTGGGCTTGTTAAAATTGATTTTCTACAGAAATGGAAGCATATTAAAAGTGCCCATTTCCTTCCACTTCGTTTCTTACAAGTAGGTGAATAAGCCCTTGGTGATGTGGCAGTTACTAAATATCCTGTTACCGAAATTGTAGCAGATTATCCCTGAGTAATCAGTATGGCCTTATTTACAAGCTGTTTAATTTCATTAGGACAAAGTGGAACAGAAGGATTTATACTGTAAGATTTGGCTGCATACAATAAACTGTTGTGCATTAAGTGAAAACTAGAAATATGTGCATACCCACAGCAGAAGTCAGTAAGTTTCTGACATAAGATGATGCATGTGTAGTTGCAGATAAGATGAAAGTAGTTTACAACCTAATGGAAGATCTCTAGGTTCAGTTGAAATGTAAGGATTTGTATTCCAAACTGCCAATTGCTTTCATATGCTTTCTGAAATAGACTGTTTTGGGTGGGGAGTAACCAGGAATGGAATTTGATGTGGAAGAACTCTAAGCACAAATCAATTCTTGTATTCAAAACAAATGCCTAGGCTTAGAAGAAATATTCTAAATCTTGCACTTGGCTCTGGTTAGTGAATCTTAGAGTTCTAATAAAAACAACAACAACCTAGAAACCTAAAGTTTTTCCCCCCATCTAGGCTCAGATGATGAAAATAATTGGAGTCTTGACAAATTTCTCAAGAGTCCATGAGTCCAAATGATAACTATCTCATCAGTGTTCCCCCAATAGAGAAAATAGCTTTGGTAGATTTGAAATGATGCATTTTGTGTATCATTGTTCTATGTGACTCCTGAAAATGTTGGTATATAAAGGAGCCATGATGAGGCAGCTTTGGTTAGTGCCATTGACCTTGGCACATGCATTCTTCCCAGATCTAAAGTAATTGTAAATGCAGCGTGGCAGTTTGAATGCTGAATGTGCTGTATCATCTTCAAATATAACATTCTTACTAGCATGAAGGTTGATATCGAGAATCTCATCATTCATAGTATGATGGCTGGTATTCTGTAGGATAGCATTCTCCTAGATAACAATGCTAAAGCTAAAAACAGTGTAAAAAATTCAAACTTCCAGCCTAATTTATACCTCAAAATAATCTTATTCTCTCCACTGTAACAGCTGAATCTTATTTAACGTTCCAGTGATTCATTTTCCAGTTTTCTGTTGGCCAACACAAATGAAGGTTAATGTTATTTTTTTATTTTACATGACATGATTTTCAGAATACAGGCTGGCAATAATACAGCTTATGTGATTTGTCTCTTAATACTTCCTGCTTTGTAACACCTCACTTTCAGAGTTATATCGTTCAATAGGACACACGGACAATGCATTTTTATGGCTGACTATATCCCAGAAGACAGAAATGGAAGACAGAAATGGAAACACGGGGTAACTAAATTCAGCTATAAATAGCACTCTTACAACTGCATGTGCGTGTGTCCCTTTCCTTTCCACCCCCACAACCTCCCAGTTTTGTTTCATAATAATTCTTCTGCACCATTGGACAAAATCTCAATGTTTGTTTTAGTTTTCCTTGAGCAGAGAAAGTTTGGAAGTTGATAGCACCCTTTCAGCATCAATGCCCTTATTAATAAGGGACCAGTGTGGACTCACAGTATCTTATTGGACCAATGTGAACCAATATTGAATGGTTCACCTAACCTTTTAATGCTTTTTAAATGTCCCCTGAAACATCAAGCTTTGATGTTCTTTTTTTTTCAGAGGTGGGAAAAGAGTTGGGAATAGGAATGGGTGCTTATACATCAATGATCCATGTGTGTTTCCATTCTCTGGTAACTATGAATCATATGGGTCACATTCCAAGGCACCATCCTGCATACTTACATCCCACCAAAATCAAGGCGGCTTGCATGCCTTGCTCTCTTCTGCATTATGGTGAATCCTTTCAGAACTGTTTGGGTGGGAACTTCTGGGGGAGGCATAGTGAACCGAAGACGTCTCCATGAAAGTGGAGCTGATGACCGTGGCAAAGACCAAAGAACTGATGAATAGACCAGTTATTTGGAACCTGTCCGGATAAGGACAGGACAGGAGATTGCTCACATGTGCTCTGGATGGCTGGTCCTCACAAGGAGACCGCAGGAGAGTGGTCTTCCACATGTTTGAGCGCTGGGAGATGAATTGATTAGCCATCTTGATTGCAACCATGGCGGAGCCTTACTTTAAGTTCACAAGCCTCACTTCCTAATCACTTTCAGAAATTGCCTATTAACCAACTTAAAGCGATTAGAGACCTTCAGAATGACAGGTTTGAAAAGTCACTGGTTGAGTTCAACTTTGAACAAATGAAAAATTAATTATAAGCTTAAGAACTTAAAGAATTTGAAATAAATAGCAAAAAACTAAATAAGATTTGGATCTAAGAAAATTACAAACAGATTAAGGGTCCAGTTAAATTTGGAATATTGACTTTTACTATGATTTTGGAATTAACTATAGAAAATAAATAGTTTCCCGTGGGAACCTATTTTGGCTATCTTGGTTCATAACGAAGATAAGCGACTTTATGATTTTAGAAACTGGATACTAGAGGGGACTAAAAATTCTAAGTAGAAGGAAAAAAAACACAAGCCAGCTTTTGGTGTCGGTTAACTGGGTCTTACAAAATGACACAAAACATCATAACATTGGAAATATTAAAGAAGATATTTGAAGAATGGAGCCAGAAATTAGTAGCTATAATATCAAGAGTGCCAGTAATGATGTCTGTTTCTATGGATAGATTATGTCCAAAAGATGTCAATGAGGGAATGACAGATATGGAGCAAATTTTGTCTGACAAGACAGAGAAAGTACTGAAAGTGGAACTACAAATGACAGGCCATGAGAATTATTTGGAAAAGATGCTTTATTGGATATACAAAAGAGGCTTGTTAAAGCCTTGAAGAAGTCTGTGCGACGGGTTAAAGAAGAATTGAAGAGAAATCAAATCCTAAGACAATATTTGAATTAACTAAAGATTAAGACTGTTAGAAGTAACTGGACTGGTTTAAGATTGGGAAAGGAGTACGGCAGGGTTGTATACTCTCACCCTACCTATTCAACCTGTACGCAGAACACATCATGCAACGTGCTGGGCTTGATGAAACCAAGGCTGGAGTTAAAATCGCTGGAAGAAACATTAACAATCTCAGATATGCAGATGATACCACTTTGATGGCTGAAAGCGAGGAGGAGTTGAGGAGCCTTATGATGAAGGTGGTGAAAGAAGGAAGTGCAAAAGCTGGGTTGCAGTTAAACCTCAAAAAAACCAAGATTATGGCAACCAGCTTGATTGATAACTGGCAAATAGAGGGAGAAAAAGTGGAGGCAGTGGCAGACTTTGTATTTCTAGGCGCAAAGATTACTGCAGACGCTGACTGCAGCCAGGAAATCAGAAGACGTCTACTTCTTGGGAGGAGAGCAATGGCAAATCTTGATAAAATAGTTAAGAGCAGAGACATCACACTGACAACAAAGGTCAGCATAGTTAAAGCAATGGTATTCCCTGTAGTAACCTATGGCTGCGAGAGCTGGACCATAAGGAAGGCTGAGCGAAGGAAGATAGATGCTTTTGAACTGTGGTGTTGGAGGAAAATTCTGAGAGTGCCTTGGACTGCAAGAAGATCAAACCAGTCCATACTCCAGGAAATAAAGCCAGACTGCTCACTTGAGGGAATGATATTAAAGGCAAAACTGAAGTACTTTGGCCACATAATGAGAAGGCAGGATATCCTGGAGAAGAAGCTGATGCTAGGGAAAGTGGAAGGCAAAAGGGGCCGACCAAGGGCAAGATGGATGGAAGATATTCTGGAGGTGACGGACTCAACCATGGGGGAGCTGGGGATGGTGACGGACGACAGGAAGCTCTGGCGTGGGCTGGTCCATGAAGTCACGAAGAGTTGGAAGCGACTGAACGAATAAACAACAACAAAGTAAAGGGAAGGACTATAAAATTGGTTTATTTGATCAAGGTTAAAATAAGACATTCATTTGCAAAGTTTTGGCAACCCTTTATGGACTTTTTACTGACACCAGGATTGAAAAGTTGATGTTTTATGGATTTGATAATAGATAAGGGATGAGATATGGAATGAAGAGATATCTGTTTGTAACCTTATAGGGGGTGAAGAGTTACTTAATTTGTCTATACTTGTTGTAATATAGGTTGGAAGTCACTTCTTTTTCTTTTTCTATCATATTCTTTCTTTTCTCTTTTCTCTTTCTTTTTCTTTTTTTCCACTCTATTCTTTCTTACTATTCTTTTTTCTTTAAGTTTAGTTTGTATTCGTTTTTACTACTGTAATAAAAATCCTTAATAAAAAAATATGTAGAAAAAAACTGTTTGGGGGAATGGATGTGGTGCCATGTACTGCTGAGGATAGAGGGGAGCAATTTTTTTGGTGGTGGGGGGATAAGAACCTTTAGGCAGTATTCAAATAGCAGTAGCCAGAACCAAGAAGTGGTTGGACAAAAGCTAAATTGTATTTTGTGATTACAATTAATTCAAATAATATTGTTAGTATCATTACTTCTTGTGTATCTAACAATGCTTCCTTCCTATCACATTACAAATTCCAGTTTGGTAGCAACTTTTAGAAGGGCATGTGGGACATGTTCATTTTTAAGGCACCATGTGACTCTGGTGCTTCAGATTGTGTGTCTTTAATTTAGGGAATATGCATTTCCAGTGTCTATATTTCATGGCTCATTTCCCACTCCCTAAATGTCACAAACCTTCTTAACTCTGTGAGTTTTATGCTTGCAATTATCTAGGTAACCAAACTGCTTATGGATTTAGCTTGAAGCCTGTAAAATTAAATTAAAGCAACCTACTTGCAGTGAGCCACTTGTTTTTACATTTTTGCAGGTTTGGGAGATTTCAAGGGAAAAGTGGGTGCCATAAACCTTGCAGATGTTTAACTGGACCATGAATCAACAGGGAGTGAAAAGCAAATTTAAAGGGAGAGGACTCACATTTGCTTCCATTTTGCCAGAAACAGGTGGCCTTCCTTGAGTTGTTGGTGCTGGACTGGGCTGTGCATGCATTCCAAGCACCAGGGCTCTCCTTCAGTGGTCCTTGTGCTCATAGCAATGGCTCCTTCAACAGCTCCAACCTGCTCCATGTGCTATACGAGGTGACCTGCCAGGATTGAAGCTGTCTTGCTTAATCTCTTGCAAGGATGGCTCTTCATGGGCTCTTCTTGGGGGACATCATTGCTAGATCCTTATACTAAGCCTTTGTGTTCATTCTGGCCAGTATGAATATTGCTTGGACTCCTACTTCCTGTATCTGGAAGCCAGCATGACTAAGGAACCCAGATTCAAGTCCCCACTCAGTCTTGGAGCTTAATGAGTGTCTTTCGACCAGTCACTTTGTCTCCGCCAGTCTACGTCACAAAGTTTGATTTGTGGAGATAAAATGAATGGATCCAAGAGCATTGCTACTTTATTTTTAAATAGGCAAATAAACAAACAATAACATGAAATAAAGAGAAATTGTTATTTTCTAACTTCTGGACTAGTAGACGAGAACCTGGCTGTTGTCAATTAGTCATTCAATTTATTTTAAATACCAAGATCATTCAATAATAATAATAATAATAATAATAATAATAATTATTATTATTATTATTTCTTATGAACTAGAAATTATTTTATAGCTACTTGACTCGTTTGTTTCATATTTGCTTTTTTACTAACTTCATTTCTAAGCATACTGGATTGCAAACTATGTTTGCTTATTACCTGAACAGTTAACATGCCTGTTCAGCTAATTCCATTAAGTTTGCTCAGGATCTTTTGGTTTCAAATAGAGCAGGAAAGCATATGAGGCAAAACAAAAATTGGCTTCAAATGAGCCCAACTGAAAGGATATTCTCCTGTGGGATCCACAGAACTAACAAACCCAATTCTGTTGGAAACAGAAGTCAAATTTCAGTAGTAAACCAGTCATAGTTTTCATTCATTTTTGAAGTTGTGATGCTCTTCTTTGGAAATGCTGCTTGGCACGTTCAGTAACAATGCAACATGTGGATTGCACAGCCCACCCGAAAGCTTTGCTCTTTAGAGTCTGTGTGGTCATCTCTTTTAATTGTTACTGGAAAGTATGACAATATTTTCCTCCCCCCCCCCTCCCATTGCGTGATTTCATTGTACAATATACTCATTGCTGTCAACATAGCTATTGCTGGAGCTTGTAAAAGAAGAAGGAAAAAATCCCTACCCTAATAATGAAATGTTACTTTGAGCAACTCAGTAACAAATTAATGCCAGATTTGATTTAACTTGTGCCAATGAACATTTTAGAAAGAAAACACCCCTCAATTTCCCACCAGGAAAAGAAGATACACATCCTTCTTTACCGCTAAAGCATTTAACTGAACAGTTTCAAAACAATCCCTTTGATATATACAGTTTTCTGTAGATTTTTTAAAAAGTATTTAAATATTGGGAAACATCTGTCAGCTAACAGTTTAAAATAAAAAGGGAAACAGCTGTGCTTTATGAGTAATTTTTCTCTCACCCATCTCTCCTCCCACATCCAAAACTTCATTATTATAAGCCAGAGTTATTATTTGAGGAAAAAGAATAGGTGGTGGGGGTGGGACAGCCTACCTTCTCTTTTCTACAGCAGTGCTATGAATTAACTGGCCATAGTTCCATAAAGCCACCAGGGCAATTAATTTCAAAATTACAGCCCTATCAATCTGTTGCACTAAACAGCAGAGACAAAGGTATCAGAGATCAAGATGATGGGTCCAACATATCTTCAGGGATACTTATTCCTGAACATGAAGGAATACAGGAAGAAGCTTTCAAAATGCTATCACTCCTTGTTAACTTTTAGAGTAGGAATGGAAAATCTTTCTGAGTATATGCCTCCCACAATATTTTCCAGCAATGAGCAATTCAAAGGTCCATGTAGGTAGAACTGTCCTCTCACGCACACAGATTTTATTTTTAATATGACCAGATTGGTGTATTTTATTTTTATTGGCAACCTCTTTTCTATAAAGAGGAAATTGAGCAAACTCCTCTGAGTATAGGACATCAAAAAGAGACAAGGACCTCTCAAGCTGGGATCTCTCTACCCCCTCACTAGATTCGGCAACAGGGATCAAATACATCACATTATTGCATAATATGCATGTGATCTGCTTACAACTAAGTAAATGCATTTTTATCAACTAGCATGGTTGACTAGCTTATGGTTCAGTGTGTTGCCTGAAGGGAGCCATTGGGAGCACAGAAAATGGCCAAGTGCTCACTTTTAATAAAGGATAATCTGAAAGCATCCAGTGCTTGAAGTGCTGGGTTCGCCCAAACATAATTTACAAAGATTTATAATGAGAGTAGGATGATCATGAACAGTTTAAATCTGGGTAAAGCACAACTCAGGTCATTTAAGTTCAGCCTTCCACACTACAAGATAATATATAGTATTTCTTTATAAATTATAGTAATGATTTCTAACTGTATATCCCTATATAAACACAAGCATATGCCTTTTCTTTCCAAAAAGGTATTATTTTGTTGATGAGGATGAAGATGCATAAGGAATCATGCTAATTTAGACCTAACTTTCCAGGTCTGTGAAAGTGGCCACAAATTATTCTTAAACACAGTATTCAAGAAAAGTTGCAACAGCTGTGTTGGCCAAATGATTTTCATTAAACATCTCATTTTTTGTTCAAGATTCAACAGAATAAAAATAAATGTTTATCTCTGTGTGCCTGTTGATGGCTGACTTGTCTGAATGCCAAGCTTCCAGGAATTCCCTTTGCATTTTTGGATTTAGCTTGGTCTAGGATGCTGACAGTTTCCCAGTTGAAACTATGGTTGAGTCTGTCCATGTGTTGTGAGATTAAGGAGTTTTCATCATGTCTTCTGACTGCTAGTTGGTGTTCATGGATGTGCTCTGCTAGTCTTCTGCCTGTCTGTCCTACATAGTGGCTGTTACAGTCCTTACATCGTATGTTGTAGATGACTCCTGTTTTTTCTTCTTGGGCTGCTGGGTCTTTTGGTTTATGTAAGATGTTTTGGAGGGCTTTAGTTGGTTTGTGTGCTACAGTGATGCTGTGTGGTTGTAATAGTCTGTTGGTTGTTTCTGAGATGTTTCTGATGTATGGCAGTGTTATGCTTTTCATAGCTTGTGTTGGTTGTGCTGTAGTGGGGTGAGTGATCAGGCACTTTTTGATAAAGTTGCATGGGTATCCATTTTGTAAGATGTTGTATAGACAGTCTGTTTCCTTTTTCTGGTGTTCTAGTTGCTGTAGTGCGTTTGTGCTCGTCTGAATAATGTTCTTATACAGGTCCTCTTGTGGGTGGTTGGGTTGTTGCTTTGGTAATGGAGCCCTTGGTTAGTGTGGGTAGTTTTCCGATAGACTTGTGTTTCTAATTTGCTGTCAGTTCCTCTGCTGATGAGGATATCCAGGAAGGGGAGTGTGTTGTTGTTTTCTTCTCCTCTTGTGATTTTATTCCTTTGAAGAACCATTCAAGAACCATTCATATGCAAGGACCATTACCTAGGCAAAAGGGTTGAAACATTTCTTAAGTGTAGAGCAATAAGATAATATTTGAAAGTGAGCTCAGGCAGAGCATAAGAAGAGTGAGAGGAGGTACAGCACAATCGGAATTGCAAGATTCTGTTATTATAGCCAATCTCAATAAAAATAGTTTTAGCCTTCCCATGGAGTTGATTTCCTGGTCTGGTCTACCTAGTGGGGCTGACAATATGTTAGAAAGGAGGCCATCAGGATGTAGACTAGACTTGGAAGTCAAAGAGCATCCTGGGGAAACTACTTCTCCTACAAACTACTTCTGTACTATTGCCAAGAAAACAAACATCAGGAGTTGAGTCTGACTTGAGGAAGTTCCCTCTTGTGATGTTGAAGCTTTGGAGAACTGGAGGGTGATGTGATTTCCCACTGGTGGGACTTCAAGCATCACTTTGTTTCCCAAGTACTGGCCTCTACTCAAACTCCCTTCTCCCTCTAAATATTCAACTGTCATTGTGCTTTCCAGCTATTATTTCAAATGCAAGAGAGGAAAGGTCCCTGAGTAGTTCAGCAGTTCCCCTCCCTGTATAATTGTTGCTTTGCAGGGAATCACCAGCCAAAAACATAAAACATAAAGTAAAATCATGAATGGAGTGAAGCAAGTTGGAATGCCAATTTTTACAATTCAATTTTTCAATTGATTTTTTTTTGTTGCAGTTATAGTTTTTCAGTTGGTCAGTTGGGGATAATACTGTTTGGCTCGTATGTTCCGGCCTTCTGAGGTTGGCAATAGCTAAGAAGACTGCAGTTCATTTTCCAATTGCTTTTGAAGGATTGAGAAGTGGAACTCTTGTGGTGTAGGAGTGCCTTTAGTTTTGATTAATACTCTGAGTCTTTCAAGGAAGGTTGGGGTACAGATTAATAATTCATTATCTTTCTAAATTGATTTGCACATACTTTTCCTGTTGCTCAAATTAGATTGGTTAAATCCAAAGCAGATATTTTCAACAAGCGTTGACCTCAGAATACTTCAATGTAGTTTTATAAACAGTTTGGTTTTTTGATAGTTCAGAAGACACAATTTTCTTTCAGTGATATATGTTCACAAATTGTTTGGATGTTTGTGCTGAATTAGGAAATATCACCCCATCCCTACGGCAACAGTCTGATTTAGAAATGTAAAAAAAAAAAGAGAGAGAAAGAGGGAGAGAAGGAAAAAGAAAATCAGTATATTTCCCCCTATACTAAAAGAACATTTAGCATTTAATCAAGAATTACTTTCTAGTTTCTGAGAAAATAGCGAACATGAAATACGTTAAAAACTGTTTAATATCTAGTTGCACGTTTAGGGAGGCATAAAAGTTATGGCAGCAACAAATCAATGGACAAATGCCAATCCTTTGTACATTTGCTTCCAAACCATGGAAAGGACAATAGATTTTGCTGTGAGTTTGCAAAGGAAAAATTTAGGTCTCCAGTGCTATGAAAAGAAAAGAAAAAACTTGTTATAACTTTACTTAGAACTGGAACCTAACATTTGAACCCTGAAAAATCACTTTGTCTTAACAAGACAGACTATATTATTTAATCCTTCTTTTGTCTTCAGAATAATAACACTCCATACATCTGATGATGCATATGATAAAGACTAGGGCTCTGCAGTACTTTGAATTTGAGGGGGGGGGGAAATTGCTTTGGAGCATACTGGGATACAGATGGAGCACCTGTGTGGATGTCCTTAAATCAGATGCACCTTTCCCCAGAATTGCATTACTAATCTCTGAAGCTGCTGGATCAGATCCCAGGGGAAAAAAGTTTCAGACAGGTGCTATGTGGTCTAAGGCATCTTTTGGCCTTCAAATTCAAAGCACTGAACATCCCTAGTTAGGACTCAGAATAGCTAAAAAGACATGCTCCTTCATACAACATGTATTATACTATGGGGTTGCTATACAACCTATGGTTTAGACTCAGCTTAGATACTTTAATATGAGCTATTTTGGAGTACTGTGGCCTGGCATCTATGGTTTACCTTAAAGGTGGTTGGAGACCCCCTGATTCAGTTGAGGGTCTCAATCTCCTATTGGTTGCTTTAAAGCTGGTTCTGTCCTATTTGATATATACATAAGAACTGACACAGTTATTATCAGTTTCAACCAGTAAGGCCATTTCTGGAAGGAATATCTGGGCAAATCTGTTCAGGATTTTGCTGATAGTAAGTATTCTAAATAAAGCACAAGCTGTTTCTATTTATGCTTTTACGAGTTCTAAAATTGGAGTATATTGTGCTTGGCTGAATGATCAGCTTGAACAAATGACAGAGCAGAAATCATGTACAACAGGGGTGGGCAAACTATAGGCTGCACACAGCTCCCCAGTTCCTTTTTAGGCTCACATAGGATACAGATTACCTATGACAAGACATTCATTTTAAAAGTATTAATATTTCCCCATATACCCAATGTACACAAAATCTGCCCATCCTACTTCTAATAACTATGTATTTAAATTCTGCTTAATCATCTGAGATATCTCTAGATAGCCCTATGCCCAGGATAAATTATTACCTCCAGAGACCATCAAAGGTATAGAGAAAACACTGCTATTTATAACACAGTAGCTTCCAAAAGCATCCATTCTGACTTAGACTGATTTATGTTATACCCAGCCAGAGACATAAATCTTTATATATTCCTAAACATATTTTCACATGACCGCGGAAGAGTTTTCGGACAATGCTCGCTATTCGGCTAAGAAACGGAGATGAGCACCGGCCCCTAGAGTCGGACACGACTGCACAAATGTGCGAGGGGAACCTTTACCTTTAAACATATTTTCAGAAATTTAATGCATTATTTTGTCACTTTTAGTCAGCTTTAATGGCTAGAGGAAGATTCAATTTCCCAGGTTTAAATGTATCCTACTTGGATCTATAACTGGAAGATTTTGCCAATTTACACCCTCGTGCAATCAATGTACTTGGCACCCTGTATAAATTGGAAGATATTAGGGTGCAATTATTGTGCCAAATATGGAATTCCTGCTCCTACTATATAAGCTGCTAGGGAGGTGCTGGGATACAACAGCAAACTAACTCTGGTTCGACCCTGATCAACATGCTAAATTAACTTTATGGAGGAATCCACACTTGAAAATAGCAGGACAACATCACTCTCTCTGGGCAAAAGTAGAGTACATATTTAAGGAGTTGCCATGTAAATATAAGTTGCCCAAAACTGCAAGATGGCAATAACTTCTGTTGAAACATCTTTGGCCTTCCAGATATCAGCCTGAAGACCTAAGGGCCTTCTAAGACTGAAGAATTCTAGGAATGGAGCAGAGTAGATGCTTAAGAGTATTTGTATTTTGTATAGCTTTTAATTTTTTTAATTGTTGTAACCCGCCCAGAGTCCCTTGCATGGGAGATGGGCGGGGAATAAATTGAACAAACAAACAAACAAACAAACAAATAAATAAAAGGCATATCTTGAGAAATTGCATAAGAATTAGGAATACTGAGTACATGAATATACTGTAAATGAGTATTTATGTGCCTTCATTCTGGGACATGGGTGGTCCCCTCTATTGTCTTTATAAATTGATTCTTAATATAGCATACTTTTTGCCTGATGATCTTTGGAGGGGATTCAGCCTCTTAGTCAATCTTAGGACAACTGAAGCCTCTCGGCCCTTTCCAAGATTCTTGGCTGTTTCCTGCATACCCAGTTACACATGCACATGCACATGCACAAACTACAATTGAGCCCATAGTGAATAATTCCAGTCTCCTAAAGAACAAATTGGCAGGTCTGATGCAATCACATAAATATTATTATTATTTTTTTTAAAAAAAGGAAATTGCAGCCTACCTTGTCACCTACAAGCAATATGTTATGGCTTGAAGGAAGAAATTACAGAAAGAGTTAGAAAATGTTATTGGCTTATGCTAAATACTTATGGAGATTAAAGAAAAATTGCTTTAGGCTACAATTTCCCCCTCTTCCCCCACCAAAAAACCCCCAAAACTAGAGGAAAAAATAAAAAGCCCTGCCCTAGCTATCAACCCTCTCTCAAATGTTATATGCAAACTGCAACCATCTCAATGTTACTCGTGCCTGTTTTACAATTACCCAGAAGAAAGGCCATGGAACTCAACATAACTTATTTCTGAGCAGATATGCAAAGCAGATCTAAACAACTGCCTCACCTATGGAACACACAAGACATGCTCAGACCTGTCTTTGGGACACTATTTCCTTTCTTCCTCCCTACTTTTGTGTTGTTTTCCAGGCAATTACATCTCCCTTGCTTTGCCAAGTACAACAAGTATTTCAGAGTTGTGATAGTATCAGTTTTATTTGTAGGCACTATTGTGGGAAGGTGCATGCTATTTATTTAAGCAGGAAGAATCACACTGAGAAGTTTTATTGGCAGGGTGAAACTGGTGAAGAGTTTATGACATGGAGTAGAATTTGTTCTCTAATAAGGACAAGTTATGAACTGTGTAGAGAACAGGGAAACACTAACAGGAGAAAGGGAGCAAGAAAGTACCCCCTTTATCTGCTTCCCCCGTGGGACTGGTGGGCAGTAAAGGATTGATTTTTTTCCTTTTATCTAAAAACAAAAACAAAACAAAAAATGAATCTCCTTCACACAATGGCAAAGTAATTATGGTGCAGATCTATATACATTCATTCATAGAGAGAAAATTTGCGAAAGCAAGGAACTGGAGCCTCCAAACCAGGGACATCTGTGCTGTGTGTGTGTGTGTGTGTGTGTGTGTGTGTGTGTGTGTGTCAAACGAGTCAAGATGGTGGTTGTGATAGCGTGATTGAGGCTGCCATCTTGACTTTTTCAACATCCCTGCAGATGCCCCTGATGCAAACATTCTGCCATTGGGCATCCAAAATATGTGGCCTTTCCAGAATCTAAACCCAGCAGAAATTACACTATATTGCTTGTCCTGTACCTAGTGAGCACATTTGGAAAGCTACTGCTATGTTAGTGCCTCATACATGAAAGGAACGCTAGCATAGATCCTTTGGACTTTGCCCTGAGAACCTTTTAAGATGGATGGGTTAAGGACTTACTATAATCCTGGTAAAACAGTCCTGAATAGTAAAACATGGTAACTTATGAACTTTCATAACCTTCTAGGAAGACTGGATCTTCAGATGAAAGTCTGATTAAGTCTGAAATGCTGTTCAGCATTGTACCACTTATTTGACTTTGGAAGTTTACATTCTAATTTCACACTTTTTATATACAGTATAAGCTACATATTGAATCAACATTTCCCCTGAGCTCTCTGCCCCTCCCCTCTTCTTGGTCAGCCACCAGTCACAAAGACTTCCATCTTTGTACATAGGCAGTTAAGATGTGTTTCCCCATGCGTGCAGCTCTAGGGAGCCTGTGCTGCTATTTTGTTGCTAATTCAGTCATTCAAAATTATCTTCTGTCTACTCTTGGCTCAGAATCTCCATGCTGAGAACTTGGGGTAGCACCCCAGTACCGAATACCCCAGTACTGAACACCCCGGCAGAAACATAAAACCAATTCAAAAAGGTCATCATTCTAATTGCCGAACTAGAATCACAGTAATCTTACCTTGGAGACAAACAGCCATTTTGCTTCGTTCAACAGTATTGCCTTGGCATCTGCTCTGCTCTGCCCTGCCGTGCGTTAACTGAGACCTGAAAAACAGCTTGACACTTTACAGCTGCCCTTTGTTGCTTGTAGATTTATTTGATGCTAAATTTGGAATGCAGCTATTTCACTCCAGACAGCATTATTGAGCTGGATAAAACTAAGAGAGATAATAGATTAGCATATCTTGCTTTCAAGTAAAGTAATCTGCCAAATCAGCTGGACTCGTGCTCATCCGGACAGAGCTAACTCTTTATTTAATCAGTTGAAAAATATGCCGAAGTGACATTTAACAGCCCCAATTTTTGTCAAGGAAAAGCAATCCCAGTTGCTTTTCCTTGACAAAATTATATAAGCCTGCAACTACTTCAGCCTAACTCTAGAGGACATGGGCAAGCTCATCTAGTTCCATAGCTGAGGCCCTTGCAACATTCAGCAGTCTTAGCTCCCTGTGTGCTTGCTGTAGGATTTTGAATTCAGCCAGCAGAATGCAAATGCTGATTAGTGAGAGCAGTGTGTGTGATGTCACTCATCAATCAGTGCTGGATACTGAGGGGTCCATCATCAGAGCAAGGGATTGCACGTGGGATTGCTAGCACCAATGGTGTCCAAGGAAGCACCATGGGTCTCCCTTCAATGATCTTCTTACTGTCTCGACTTTGGAGGTAGGCCAGCTTGGATGGGCCATATCAGATGCTTGGAGGATTTGTGCTTGCTCCTTTGGGTCCTCCAGCTACTCTGGAAAATTGCATAGACATTACTGCCTCGTCATCCAGAAGAAGCCAACAAAGCTCTCTGCAGTGCCTGCCTAGGCCTTGCTCTAAACTGGGGAGAGGAAAACGGGTGTTTTTGGCTGAGAGATGTACTTGGTCTTTGAATGGGCTGCTCGTGGCTGCACTCCAAAATATAAGCAAGAGCAGGACAAAAGAAAAAAAATGGGAAGGGGAAACAAAATAACATTTGATTTAAATTTAATTTAATATATTCAATATGATTTTTCAATTTCCCTTTCTTTCAAATTGAAAATTATAATTTAGCTGCACATTTTGGAATAGTTATGGGGCAACAGCACGCAAGGTTATGGATGACTCATATGGCTCTTGCTTAATCAGTTGTGCATCTTGGCTCTAAGAAGTCCTTCAGAGTGAGACAGTGACCCTGTCTTAACATAGAGTAACTGTAGTGGCAACGCGGAAGACCGTTGTTATATCCAGGAGTTAAGTGACATATTTTGATTTTCCCCCACATTAAGAAGATTAGAGTTTATTTAGAGTTTTACTGATGTTTAACTGGCTTCTTTTTATTTCTGTTTGGAATGGAGGAGGAGATAGATTACCCCAAGCTTGTTAGTTTAAGCATAAGTCCAATCCTCCAACAGCCCCTCCAGTGGCTTGGAATGAGGAGGGAGATAAGAAATTGTTTTGGTTAAGCACTTGCTTATCTGATAGCTTCCCAGGCTCTTAGATGATGTCATAGACGGGTGCTAGATCCCGGGAAGAATCCCAGTCAAGGTCAGGCTATGCTGCTTCAGTACCATGGAAACTTGGTCACGGGGTTTGGGGGCCAGAATTGATAAAAACCTTAGGATTGTCTTTTGAGTTGGGGAGTTCCACACAGCCCTGAGTGCTGGGTGCTGTGAAAATTGAGCCACCTTGGGGTATCTCTGCTGTCCTTATTAAGGGGCTCCTGACAGCCTATGGGAGGTTGGGTTTCAACTTGCTTTGGTGTGTATTTCTTTCTTTATGCTATGCTTTATATGCTTCTGTATAATCTGCCTAAACTGTGTTTCTGTTTGAACTGTGGTTTCTGTTTAAATCTGTTTGCTTAAGTTTACAATAAAGCTAGTTTCTTTATCCACTGGTGTGCTTATTATCTCTGGATCTAAAAGAACCAATTGCCTGAGCACCTGATCACTGCTTAGACACTTGGCAATACAGTAACCGATAAGATTTGCAAACTGTTGCAAGCCATTCCCAGTGGGAGGTAAGCTTCTGTCATGTGCTTTGCAAATCCACTTTCCAGGGCTTATAAGACTTCACTGGAAGATGGGAGCATGGCATGAAGTAATTCCCCAGAGTCTCAAATCAAAGGCCAGGAGAGACATGCTTGTATACATGTAATTTCTGATACAGAGGTATGCAAGGGGAATACTTATTTCCAGTGGTGGCAGAGCATTGGAATTTTTGGCTCCTTGAAATATGCCACTATCAGACTGCAGATGCCTTTGTGCCAGTACCAGGAGAGTAACTAGATACAAATGCAAGTTATTCTCCACTGCTGTTAAGAATTAATAGGCCTTGTGGGTAATAGTGTGAAGTTATTGTCCAACATCTGGAAGTCACCAGATTGGAGAAGACTCTTGTCCTTTTTTGTTCCTCAAGTCTGGTAGCAGAAGAATTGGTGGACATGCCCATTTGATCTTATCTGTGTGTGTTACTTTAGATGTTTATCATTATAAGCACAATGTTTGTAATGGAATGTGGGAATGACCTTGGGAGACCGGGCAAAGTGATGCTTCTTAGGGAACAGGCAGATAAGAGACAGTATAGCCCACAGCTGCATAGTGGGAGGAGCAGGAAGCTCAGAAGGGACCCTCCCTAAGTTCTCAGGCTTTACAGGTGACAGCAGGAGAATTGTACTTTCAGACTTGCAAGATTCTGTTAATGTAGCTTTACAATAAAGTAGAATTAGCTTAACTGGCCATGTTTCCTGTCTGGTCTACCTGGTAAGGCTGACAATGCTGCATTTATGATGCAACTCTGAAAGTTCTGAGAGTTGGCAGAGAGACACCCAGACCTCCAAAGGTAATGTTCTCAGATCATTAACTACAACATGTTCACAATCCACATGGTACCTAGGTGGATGGAAGCTCAAAAGTAATGTAAAAATAATTCCATTTTCATCAACTTTCCTGAAATCCTAAGCATCACTTTCATAACATAGTTGCTGATTTATGACAGCTAATTCAGGAGCCTGATGATGGAAATGGTTGGTACTCCTACTTCAAAAAATGAACCATGGGCACACTGCAGACCAGTGTCCGCTTATGTTAGCAAGGAAGTCTAGTAAGACCTTTCCCAATCTCATGCCCTCCATATGTTTTGAACTGCAGCAGGGCCATGCAAGCTGAGTAGGACATGAGGAGGACATGATAGTCTTCCAACTACCATGTGTGTATTATGTACAACTATATTCTGTGTTTATAAAGAGTTACTTGGTAATAATGAAAAACAAAGTTCATTGGTTTTAGACATGGAAGTGCTGCTTTAACATTTCCTAATGTCAGAATGACGCAAATTAAAGTGCATTAGGGAAGATCTTTCTAAATGTGTCTTAGTACATTATTTAGTTAAAAATAGAAGTGGGAATAACAAGTAGCAATGCTCATGGAATCAGCCATTTTTATTTTAAGAAGTTCATTTCAAGACGTATTCTTTTCAAGAAATAATTTTTCCACCAAGTCAGAAATAGTTCATTCTGAACAATCTAAGCAATTGTTGCATTTCAGTAGGCTTAAGGCTATAGCAGCCATATTAATGAACCCCTTTTTTATGTGGAACATGCCTAGAATTAAAAAGTACTTCCCACAATACTTGTCTCAGGATAAATCCCATGAAGGGAAAATATTATTTGTCTTGCTCTGCGTCTGATGCCTTATGAATGCCAATTCAATTCTAACGTCTCTTATTTTTCCACTCCTAATGTGAACAGAATTCATGCTTTTTCTTTAAAAAAAGCTAAAGTATTAAATTTCTCAAGGACGGGCAACAGTAAAACACTAAAACCAACCCAATAATTTTTCCCACTATGTGATTACTTTTTTTTCTCCCCATAACATCTTCTTTCCCCATTCACACAGAGGTATACTTGGCTCCATATGAGTTTGGAGGGCAAAAAGTTACTTTTTATGTGAATCCTCAGTGAATGGATCCTTCATAAAAATATGAGACAAAGGAAGGGAACGTTGCTTGGTATTATCACCGTTGTTGATGAATAACAGTAAGCAGACTGCACTGAGGCAGCCCAGAGATTTAGGTAGCTTCTCCTGAGGTCATTTATGACTTTAAAGATACTATACTGTAAAAGGCAACTCTTTAAGTGATTGTTAAGAATGAATGAGAACCAGTGCTAATCTTTTAAAAGTAGCGCAGCGCGATTATAATACGATGTATCAGTTAGCAGTCTAGCTACTGCATTTTTTTCATCAATGGAAGCTTCCAAATTATCTTTTCATATGTTCCAGCCTGCATTTTTTTAGCTATTGCCTGATTTGATCTGGTTTTGAGTCCACTAAACTCATGATGGGAGACCAACAAAAGGTTTGGGTCACATATCAGCAATTTGTGGCCACGGTCCACTTTTGGCCCTTAGAAGCTAGCAGTTCTTTCTGCTCTGATGCCCAGATTATGTTTGTTCGCTGCCTTGAGTTACCTCTCTATGAAACAGACATGTTTATTTTATAAACAAACCTACATATAAAAATAAAGCAGTAAGAACAGCAACATTGCCCTTACTATGGCTAAAAGACTGATATTGCAGCATTGGAAAGATAAATGTATGGTCCCATTTACTCAATGGATTGAAGACATTTGCCACCTATGAGGGGATTCCCTATAGACGTAGACTTTGTATGGATAAATATAATGAAATATGGGACTCATTTATACAAAATACAGTAGTTTAAGGAAAATATGATGGTTATTTAATTGTATTAGAAATAAATATAGATATATATTTGCATATTTGCATCTAATTAGATAATTAGATAAATGAGGGGCGCGATGGCTCAGTGGTTAAGACGCCAGGCTTGTCGATCAGAAGGTCAGTGGTTTGAGACCCGAGCGCCGCGTGACGGAGTGAGCTCCCTCACTCGCCCCAGCTCTTGCCAACCTAGCAATTCGAAAGCATGAAAATGCAAGTAGATAAATAGGTACCACTTCGGTGGGATGGTAACAGCATTCCGTGTGCGTCATGCTGGCCACATGACCGTGGAAGCATCTTTGGACAGCGCTGGCTCTTCAGCTAAGAAACGGAGATGAACACCACCCCCTAGAGTTGGACATGGCTGTGCAGGGGAAAACCTTTACCTTTTTTTATTAGATAAATATATGTAGAATTGTAAATGTTTATTGTTGTAATGATATATTATATTTCATATTTATATTTTACCTTTTCTGTTAACCTTTTCTCACTTTTTTAAGCACCTATGTTTTTTGATAATGTATGTATCTTTGTGTATTGTTTTTTTATTTTTCTGTTATTATCTAAAAAAGCAATAAAAATAATAAAAAATAAAACAACATATCAAACTAATTTCAGTTAGTTAACAGTGTTAGCTACCATCTAAGTAAAGGTAAAGGTTCCCCCCGCACATTTGTGCAGTCGTGTCCGACTCTAGGGGCCGGTGCTCATCTCCGTTTGTTAGCCGAAGAACCAGCGCTGTCCGAAGACGCTTCCGCGGTCATGTGGCCGGCTTTACAGAAAAGTCTATATTTTTATCATAGTATAATGATGAAAATTATACACGTTTTGCTCCCTTACTTTATTCTCTCTACTTACGTATATGAGCAAGAATGATTGTACCAGACACCATGGATGCTAAAAGTGGCAAACTTCCCGATCTTCTCCAGTGCAGGGAAGTGCATGCACCCTTACCACTCCTGGAATTCCAATCTTCCTCATTCTGTAATCATACATATTATATAAAATAGCAATATAGCACCTTTACTGCACAGCTCCAGATAGCTTATGGAAGCAAGTATCCAACTTTGGGCTAAAGGAGCACTATCCTCAAATCACCAATAGTTACAGCATGGATACAGCTTATTATTGAAGTAAGTAGAGGATAAATTATCCTGGAGCAAGGCTAGAGTACATTGGAAGAGCAGAATAGCACAGAGGAAGTAGGTTTGATACCGTACCTGTCATTAGGCACACAGAAATATTTTAAGGCTCATTTTAGGCAGAATTATAACTGTTTATAA
The DNA here is from genome assembly GCA_023362775.1 of Charina bottae. Classification (NCBI taxonomy): domain Eukaryota; kingdom Metazoa; phylum Chordata; class Lepidosauria; order Squamata; family Charinaidae; genus Charina; species Charina bottae. The sequence continues at coordinate 34,699,713 of JALMGJ010000007.1, forward strand.
CATTTTGTTCTTTCTTGGGAAATATTTTACTTTTGTTTTGATTTTGATTTTGATTTAAAATCCTTTAAATGAGATGATGATGATGATGATGATGATGATGATGATGATGATGATGATCTGGCTGAATATACTAACGGTAGCCAAATGAGCTAATAAAGGTAGGCATATTGAAAAGCAATGAACCCAAACATGCATATAAGAAAGAGCAGCTTATGATGCAAAGGCAAAACTGGGAAAAGAAACCATTGGCCAATACTTTAACAACTTCCAAGGAAAGTTTATTAATGAAAAATATGTCAATTGTTAAAAAAAATACATTAAAGAAGGAAATGAAAGAGCACGTTTTAGCAGCTCAAGAACAGTTGCTACATACAAATGTAATGAAAGCTACAATTGAGAAAACTAACAACAATAATAAATACCAGTTATTCAAAGAACAGGAGGAGACTGTTGAATACCTGACATGTAGATATAAGAAGATTGTGCAGGTGGAGTATTTGGAAAGATATGATAAACTGGCCGCCTTGATACATTGAAATCTTAGTAAAAATCCTAACTTACCAGCAACAAAGGATTAATGGAATCACAATATTGAAAAAGTGGTCGAGAACAAAAAGGTTGAGATCCTGTGGGACTTCCAAATGCAAACTGATAAACACTGAACCCATAGCAATCCAGAGTTGACTGTGGTTACAAAGAAACAAGTATGGATACTTGACATTGCAGTAGCTGGAGATAGAAGGGTCAAGGAGAAAGAACTAGAAAAAATAGGGAGATATAAAGTCCTTCAAATGGAGATCAAGGAAATGTGGAAAAAGGAAGAAGTAATGATGCCAATGGTGGTTGGTGCCCTTGGTGCCATACTAAAAGATCAGAAAAAGTACTTGTACATAATAGGAGTAGACAGAATCTCAACTTATCAATTACAAAAAGTTGCATTACTTGGAACAGAATATATATCGCAACAATATCTTTAGCTGTCCTAAGACACAATAGGATCTAATAGTCAAAATTACCAAATCCAGTCAGAACTATCTGGGAGACTTTGTACTACTACTACTACTACTAGCAACAACAACAATAACAATAATAATATAAAACATCTGGAGCACCACTTGAACACCATTGGCATTGACAAAATCACCAACAGTCAATTGCAAAAGGCAGCTTTACTTGGAACAGCTTATATCCTGCGACAATGCCTTTAATATTATTAAACAACATCTGCCTATTCCAGGTCCTTGGGAAGGACTCGATCGGTGGACAAAAATGCCAAATCCAGTCTAAACATCCGGTTGACTGTGCAATCAACCACACAATATATAGCATCTCATTCTTGCAACTCTTGAATTGATTTACAATAAAACGACTAAAACATAGTAATCATAGAGGAGATAAAAATAAAACAGAACCAATTCCTGCAGTGTGCACACAGGGTATGTCAGAGTAAAGAGACTGATCTTCAACAACACCCAAAAGTTGCCATAGTAGCTACTTCACAAGTATCAAGGGGCCGAACATTCCCAAGTCAAGCGCCCCCACAGAGAAGATCCACACACAAGCAGCCGCAGGTAAGCAGCTTTCCAGTTACTTTCCACACATGGGGTGGGGTGGGGAATAAGCCAAAGTGATCACAATGAGTTTATTCTCCCCCATGCTGGAAGAGAAGTCAGTGATGGTGTTCCAAAAGTCAGAAAAATGCTTCATGTTCCAATATGGCTAAGCATTCATGGAAAGTAATGGGTTGAAACGATTTCTCCTATATTGCCCCAAAGAAACCGATTACTCACGGCATGGTCCGCACAAAGCCTCCCTGGCTGTTCTCTAAAGGCTTGTATCTGTCAGCTGCAGGCATCACACGGATTCCCTCCCATTTCTGAAAGCATAAAAAGCGAGCCAGCACATTTTCCCTTAAATGAGCTAAACCAAGCAAATAAATATAGGTACATGACATTTGCTGAACAGAAGAAAAATGTGAACGTGTAAAGGACATTGTTAACCAGCAGTCATCGGCAATTATCTTGCAGAAACATAAGCTTAACTTGAAAGCACAACAAACAGAAGATACGGAATAATCTGTCTCATTTATTAAAAGCGTTCAGCCCCCACACCACATCTTCTTTCACTACAAGAGTCTGAAATCTATGTTGTTGATGTTGCTGTGTGTGTGTATGTGTGCATACACGTTGTGGTTACTGTATATAAGTACAGAGTAACACTTCTTGATTCAAGGATATTTTCTATGGTGGTATGAAAACAAGATCTGGAGGGGATGTTTCCTAAAGAAACATTTTCTACGGTGATGACATTATTTAAGCTTCCTCCAAATAATAATTTAAAAGGCAATCCTGGCTCAGAAGCAGGATATTTGGTGGCTGCACTGACTTTTGTCATAGCTCTTGGTCCTGACTATGCTCTTGGGAAAAAATATTATTTTTGGAATGCTTTCATGAGAGAGAGAAAAAGCAACTCTTTAAAAGTGTTTCTTCCCAATCTCAGCCTTAATGGGTTTGATAACCTTGGTCATGGTGAACATCTTTGAGTCAAGGAGATATTTCCTTTCCCTATGTTTTGAGCTTTCTTTAGTTAATGCAGTATGTGATCTGATATACAGCAGTTTCCTATTTATCAATCTTGCCAAAATTGTCTACTATGATAGGTCCTCTGGAGCTTAGAGAAAGATTTGCACAACCTTAGATCCTTTATTTGGAGATAGATCAGTCTCCTTTGTGACAGTTATGATCCTTTCCTGAAATCTTATTTGCCGCAGCTTGAGGCCCTAAGGACACATAGTGCTCCCCAAAGTTGTGGGAGTGACCGGCCAAAACTCTTAATGTGTCAACCAACTAAGATTCCAGAGCTGACACTCACAGCACTGAACACTCTTTTTGTGGCCTTTAAAGTCCTTGCTAACCAAAAATAAAAAAAAAGATCAATAGAGCTTAGAACAGGAAATAAGTGAAAACTGCGTAATAAACTCCAGAATAGGCTTTAAACAGATAAAAGAAACACATATCTTCTAAAAGGTGGTGGGAGTGGTAGGAAACAGAATGTCTCAGGTCTGAATCATTATATCACTCACTGAGGCCTCCTCAAAAGAAGTCATCTCAAGCCTCCAGTGGATTGCCCATCCTATGAAAGCTGCATACCACAAATCAATACATACATAAAGTTTTTAAATTTCGAGTAACAGAGCAACAAGACAACTCCTGGAAACACCTTTGGATGGGAGCACAAGAAATTTTGATGACCAATTCAACTGATACAAACACTACCAGGAAAATATGTATGGGATGGGCTTGTTTTAATATGGTCCCTGTTCTAGCTAACTGCGCTTGAGAGCACCTCACACCGCAGGGTGCGTTATAAAAACTCTTCCCCTATAAATAGATCTAAGGTATTGAATTTTATTCACTTCTCTAAACTGAATCTGTTGTTTCTCAAATGTTTCTATCAGTATCCTTTGCTATCCTAATTTATATTTTTAAACCCCTGGGGCATGCACTTCTATAACAGGGTAATTACTGTTTCCACTTGATTTCTAGATCTCAGGGCCAGAAAGAGAAAGGAATGTCTTCTCACACATAATGTAACTACATTTTGAGGAAGCCTAATGAAATGTCCTGAAGAATTTTGCTGAGATTAGAAAAAGGAGTTACTCACTGCTTCAGTATTTCACCCCCAAGATTATGTTTACACACCATTTATCAGGAGTACAGTTTACACACCATTTATGCAGTACACAACCAGACGGCTTTAGTTAGCCAAAACAAAACAAAATGCAGATGTTCTAAGTCTATGTGTAGCTGTGCATGGTTCTACAGCTCTGAACTCCTGTTTTATATTGGTAGCCTATTCTCCATGCAAATCACAAGATACACTCGATCTGTGTAGTCAGGAGAAATCAAAGCAGATGTTCCTTCCTTTGAAAACAAAAGACCAGAAAAGTCCTTATATGTTTTTCTGGGTAAATGTCACAGCAATGAAGAGGCCAGGCTATGATTAAATTAGGGTTACATTGTATGTGGCGTGGAAATACGGTATGTTGTTTGGAAGACAGTCATGCAGGAAGCTGAACCCTGTTACTGAATTAGCCCATTTGCTGGGATTGTACAACACACTGAATACTAAACTAACCCTAGGAGTTACATTAGTACAACAGAAACATACAGTATACATAGAAATTAACCAAGGTTACAACTAAAAATGATTAACACATTCAGCAAATGCAGATTAGTTCTGACATAGTCAAATACGTTCAGTGAATCCAAGCAGTGTTGTGTTATAATGAATTTCACTCTCTTCAAAATGTATCAGAATATTAATTGCTTATCTTTTGTAAGTTCATAACATGTTCCAGTTCAGTTTTACTAAACATTTGTCTGCCTTGCTTGATCTACACAGTCATGCTTTCTATTTAAACTTTCTTCAATCACATTATTTTCTATTGGCTGCCCTTAATTTCTTTTTCATCTTTGCCTTTTTTGTCTCCTGAGCCCTTGTCTGGGTGGAAAAATTATTTCATAAATATCTACTATTTTATGGAATATGCATTATTTTATGCACCATCTGATACTTTCTGGAACTGTTGTGAAAACTCCCTGTAATCTTTGTCATAGATCACTGCAAAGTATTATCAGAGACCAAAAAAAGCAACTTGGAAAAAGAAACCAATATCAGGACTGAATCCTAAATGTTAAAACACAAATGCAGAGACAAATAACCATTTTGTGATTTTGGAGCATTTGAAAAGATGAAAGAGGATTAATATTTTGTTCCTCCTTAAGTCATAAATTCAAGCTACTCTGCATATTTTTCTTTTAGTTGGCCCCCTTGTCATTCCCTTTGTTTGTGTGCACTTTATTCCCTCCCTTGCCTCCTCCCCCTCATTGTTTTAGCAAAAAATATTTACAGAGAAGGAGCTGATAAAAATTGAAGCCAGGCATGGAGTGTTTTGGTGCTTGGTCCATGTTCTCTGGCTTTCCTCAGCAATTTTATTATTTTTTTTCTTTTCTCTTTAAGAACTCTGGAGCCAAATACAGAATCTGCATCTCCAGCATTTGGTATATTTGAAAATTCTGCAGAAGCTCTATTTTAGTAGACTGTAGAATGATTGCATTTAGGACAGACACAACTGGGTGGAACAAAATCAAAAGCTGCAGCCAGAAGAATGCCAAGTTCTGCCAGTAATTCAGAGCTGCTGGCAGAACATTTCTTGATAGCATTAATCAAAGCATTCTTCAGTGTGCTGAGATAAGTGATCTTTCCTCGTTGCCCAGTGAGATGTTAATATCATGACATCCAACAGCTGTAAGATCAACAATCTATAATGTGACTGTATATGTTCTAAAAGAAAGGTCAGACAATATAATAATACATTGTCATGATACATGGCAAAACATACTTGTTTGAATCAAGGAGATCTGGACTTAATTTTAGATGGAGGAGCAGAAGGAAATCATTTGAACTTATTAGATAGAAGATGAGAAGTAATTATACCATATTACAATTCATAGAAGAGGAGTGAAGCTGTTTGAATTGGCATTTTTATTAACTGTGAAGGGACACCCAAGACAGGAAGTTCGTGGCAGAGAGGTCAGACTAAATACGATCCCTGGGGAAGGTAATGGCAACCCACCCCAGTATTCTTGCCGTGAAAACTAAATGGATCAGTACAACCAGAGATATATGTCGGTATACCATCGGAAGATGGGACTCCCAGGTCGGAAGATGGTCAAAATGCTACTGGGGAGGAACAGAGGATACGTTCAACTAGCCCCAGATGTGATGACGCAGCTAGCTCAAAGCCGAAAGGACGGCTAGCGGCCGACGGTGCTGGTGGTGAACGACGAATCCGATGTTCTAAAGATCAACACACCATGGGAACCTGGAATGTAAGATCTATGAGCCAGGACAAATTGGATGTGGTTATTGGTGAGATGTCAAGATTAAATATAGACATTTTAGGTGTCAGTGAACTGAAATGGACTGGAATGGGCCACTTCACATCAGATGACCACCAGATCTACTACTGTGGACAAGAGGACCACAGAAGAAATGGAGTAGCCTTCATAATTAATAATAAAGTGGCTAAAGCAGTGCTTGGATACAATCCAAAAAACGATAGAATGATCTCAATTCGAACTCAGGGTAAGCCATTTAACATCACAGTGATCCAAATATACGCCCCAACCACAGATGCTGAAGAAGCAGAAGTAGATCAGTTCTATGAGGATCTGCAGCACCTACTGGATAATACACCAAAAAGAGATGTTATTTTCATTACAGGAGACTGGAATGCTAAGGTGGGTAGTCAGACGACACCTGGAATTACAGGCAAGCATGGTCTGGGAGAACAAAATGAAGCAGGACATAGGCTGATAGAATTTTGCCAAGACAACTCACTGTGCATAACAAACACTCTCTTCCAACAACCTAAAAGACGACTTTATACATGGACTTCACCAGATGGTCGACACCGAAATCAGATTGACTACATCCTTTGCAGCCAAAGGTGGCGGACATCTATACAGTCGGTAAAAACAAGACCTGGAGATGAGTGTAGTTCAGATCACGAACTTCTTATTGCAAAATTTAGAATCAGACTAAAGAGAATAGGGAAGACCCACAGATCAGTTAGATATGAGCTCACTAATATTCCTAAGGAATATGCAGTGGAGGTGAAGAATAGATTTAAGGGACTAGTTTTAGTAGATAGGGTCCCAGAAGAACTATGGACAGAAGTTCGCAACATTGTTCAGGAGGCGGCAACAAAAAACATCCCAAAGAAAAAGAAAACAAAGATGGCAAGATGGCTGTCTGCTGAGACACTGGAAGTAGCCCAAGAAAGAAGGAAAGCAAAAGGCAACAGTGATAGGGGGAGATATGCCCAATTAAATGCAAAATTCCAGAGGTTAGCCAGAAGAGATAAGGAATTATTTTTAAACAAGCAATGTGCGGAAGTGGAAGAAGACAATAGAATAGGAAGGACAAGAGAGCTCTTCCAGAAAATTAGAAACATCGGAGGTAAATTCCAGGCAAAAATGGGTATGATCAAAAACAAAGATGGTAAGGACCTAACAGAAGCAGAAGAGATCAAGAAAAGGTGGCAAGAATATACGGAAGATCTGTATAGGAAAGATAATAATATTGGAGATAGCTTTGACGGTGTGGTCAGTGAGTTAGAGCCAGACATCCTGAAGAGTGAGGTTGAATGGGCCTTAAGAAGCATTGCTAATAACAAGGCAGCAGGAGATGACGGTATCCCAGCTGAACTGTTTAAAATCTTGCAAGATGATGCTGTCAAGGTGATGCATGCCATATGCCAGCAAATTTGGAAAACACAAGAATGGCCATCAGATTGGAAAAAATCAACTTATATCCCCATACCAAAAAAGGGAAGCACTAAAGAATGTTCATACTATCAAACAGTGGCACTTATTTCACATGCCAGTAAGGTAATGCTTAAGATCTTGCAAGGTAGACTCCAGCAATTCATGGAGCGAGAATTGCCAGATGTACAAGCTGGGTTTAGAAAAGGTAGAGGAACTAGAGACCAAATTGCCAATATCCGCTGGATAATGGAGAAAGCCAGGGAGTTTCAGAAAAACATCTATTTTTGTTTTATTGACTATTCTAAAGCCTTTGACTGTGTGGATCATAACAAATTGTGACAAGTTCTTGGTGGTATGGGGATACCAAGTCATCTTGTCTGCCTCCTGAGGAATCTGTATAATGACCAAGTAGCAATGGTAAGAACAGAGCACGGAACAACGGACTGGTTTAAGATTGGGAAAGGAGTACGGCAGGGCTGTATACTCTCACCCTACCTATTCAACCTGTACGCAGAACACATCATGTGACGTGCTGGGCTTGAGGAATCCAAGGCTGGAGTTAAAATCGCTGGAAGAAACATTAACAATCTTAGATATGCAGATGATACCACTTTGATGGCTGAAAGCGAGGAGGAGTTGAGGACCCTTATGACGAAGGTGAAAGAAGAAAGTGCAAAAGCTGGGTTGCAGTTAAACCTCAAAAAAACCAAGATTATGGCAACCAGCTTGATTGATAACTGGCAAATAGAGGGAGAAAATGTGGAGGCAGTGACAGACTTTGTATTTCTAGGCGCAAAGATTACTGCAGATGCTGACTGCAGCCAGGAAATCAGAAGACGTCTACTTCTTGGGAGGAGAGCAATGGCAAATCTTGATAAAATAGTTAAGAGCAGAGACATCACACTGACAACAAAGGTCCGCATAGTCAAAGCAATGGTATTCCCCGTAGTAACCTATGGCTGCGAGAGCTGGACCATAAGGAAGGCTGAGCGAAGGAAGATAGATGCTTTTGAACTGTGGTGTTGGAGGAAAATTCTGAGAGTGCCTTGGACTGCAAGAAGATCAAACCAGTCCATACTCCAGGACAGAGCTTTCCAAACTGTGTGTCGCGACACAAAAGTGTGTCGCCACACACAGCGTGGTGTGTCACCACACCACCCGGAAGCGGCGGCGCACGCATGCACGGTGGCCGCCATGCACGCGCGCGCCACCGCACCCACCCCCGCGCCGCCGCCGTGCGCACGCGCGCCGCCGCACGCCCCCCGCGCCGTCGCCGTACACGCGCGCCGCCGCACGCCCTCCTGCGCCATCGCTGTGCGCGCATGCCGCCACACGCCCCCCCCCCGCGCCGTCGCCGTGCGCGCGCTGCTGCTGCTGCTGGTGTGTCGCCAGCGGCAGCACTTTGGAAATGAAGCCAGACTGCTCACTTGAGGGAATGGTATTAAAGGCAAAACTGAAGTACTTTGGCCACATAATGAGAAGACAGGATACCCTGGAGAAGATGCTGATGCTGGGGAAAGTGGGAGGCAAAAGGAAGAGGGGCCGACCAAGGGCAAGATGGATGGATGATATTCTGGAGGTTACGGACTCAACCATGGGGGAGCTGGGGATGGTTACGGCCGACAGGAAGCTCTGGCGTGGGCTGGTCCATGAAGTCACGAAGAGTCGGAAGCGACTGAACGAATAAACAACAACAAAAACATGATTTATTTAACTTTATCTGTGATAAAGGAGTATCTAATTTTTAACACACTAGTAGGCTTTTTTATCTTCATGTTCATAACCCAACCACCATACACCAGAAAGGAAAATTCAGTTAGCCTTCCATGATGTATATCAGAGCTTTCCAAACTGTGTGTCGCGACACGTTAGTGTGTCGGCCGCAGTGTCTGGGTGTGTCGCGGCTGCTGCTGCCTCCGAGCCCTGCCAGGATTCCACTCAGGTCCTAGTGCCTGCCTTGTGCCTTGCTGCCTCCAAACCTGCTGTGATTCCACACAGGTCCTAGTGCCTGCCTCGTGCCCTGCTGTAAGAGTGTGTCGCGAAATGATGCATGTCTAAAAAGTGTGTCACCAACATGAAAAGTTTGGAAAGCTCTGGTGTAGATTCTCCATAAAAGTCTGCATCAAAAGGGAAGGGTGAATGAATACAATCCCACATCCCCCTATCCCAATTTAGTTGTAATGGCAGGAGGAGAGTGGGTCCCTGAACAGATTTGGCATTTTCATAGTTTGTGTCTGGTTAGTGACTGATAAAAATCACTCATTCAGAAATGATCCCTAAAACAAGGAAAATGTCCATTGGTTCACATAACGCATGAAATCATTTGGTTTTAACATAAGGTGCTGTGTGAATCCCATAACTGTGGCTCATGAATCATGGATTATGGTTGTGCTAATTGTGATTTGTTCATTAGCCATCATAAAAAAAACAACCTTGGATTTGTTAGAGTTCTTGTGTTGCCCTGGCGAATTATTCCTATACAAAGCAAAAGCATTCTCATGGTGACGTGAATGCCAGGTGGCTGGATAACAGAGAAGCCTTGGCTTTGTTTACATCTTCATTAGATATGAAGCTAGAAGGTACCATTGTTATGGCTAGCAATGGATCTTCCCATGAAAGTGAAGCCTCCTGATTTCTTTCCGTGGGAAGCCTTGCTCAGGCCCCCCTGAGCAAGGAGGGGGGAAACTCAGTGCGTAGATGCAGCACATGCTATGTGCTTTGAGGCCTAGTGTGTGTAACAGCTAACTTCCAGCCAATCAGAATGCTAGAAGGTCTGAATATACAACCATGCAAACTGGTGTTCTATGTCTTCTTGATTTCTAGTGTCTTCTAGCCATGTAGTTCTTCACGTGTTCACTTCCCGTGGACTGGGCAGAGTGAGCTATGCCTGGCTTTGGGTATAGGCCATGGCAGGAACTCTGGCCCTGGGATCAATACACGGAACTCTGCTTATAAGTTTGTTTTGTTTTTCCTTTTACAATGATGTATCCTGTATATTCATCTTTTTTCATTGTTGCGATAATGTACTGTATCTGCATTATTGCCCTATGCTAAACAGTAAACACTGTTGGCCCTAAAAAGCTGCATTCTTGTCTGTTTATTCTCAAGCCTCAGTTTTTCCCCTTTAAACCAGCATATATCCCATCAGGATTATCATACTGTGTGAATCTACCCTGCATCATGGATCATCCATGCAGCAGTTCAGTGGTTTCCCACCTGCCATTCTCTGAATCTAGCAGAGAGGGATGAAGAATTCATTGGCAGCACCTGCAAATTAGTGTTGGTTCCCAAAAAGCATCTCACTGTTCCAGAGATATTAAAACAAGAAATGTTGCTTATGGATCAGCCACCAGGCACCTACTGTATATAGAAGAACTACATATAATGAAGAATGCGGGAAGGTAGATATGGCCAGTTACAGCCATCAAGTGATTAATTTCTTTATCAGCAAGAATGGAGGCAAAGAAGTTTCCTGAGAAAAGCAGTTGGCAGCTGGGAAATAGTGTCTTTGGAAGAGGAGCAGAGAGAAAGGGAAACAGTTCAGGTCTGTCTAAAGCAGTGTTTTTCAAATTTGGCAACTTAGATGTGTGGACTTCAACTCCCAGAATTCCCCAGCCAGCATTCTGGGAGTTGAAGTCCACACATCTTAAAATTGCCAATTTTGAAAAACACTAATCTAAAGGGGGGGGGGGAATACTTTTTATAAAGGAGTCTGCTGAGTGAGGTGAGCTTGTCAAGTAAACTCATGTGATGAAATACTAAAAAACTAGTTCTTAAGGAGAAAATGAGAGTGAACAAATATAAAGTTGATATCCGTATCCACTATCCTGCATTCAGTAACCATTATACTCTCATATGTATAGAATGTAATACGAGTTCTCAACAGCCTTGGGCTAGTCCTGGTTTGGACCTAGGTATGGATCCACCACAAGCAATGGACACAGTAGATGCATTTTATATACATACATGCTACTCTTATATGAGCACAACATTTATACACATGCTGAATATTTAAGAAAGGAAAGGTTCCCCTGTGCAAGCACCGAGTCATGCGACCCCTGGGGAGATGCCACTTTTGCGACATTTTCCTGGCAGACTATAGAGCGCGGTGGTTTGCTACTGCCTTCCCCAGTCATAATTACCTTTCCCCCAGCAAGCTGGGTACTCATTTTACCGACCTCGGAAGGATGGAAGGCTGAGTCGACCCGAGCCGGCTACCTGAGAACCAGCTTCCGCTGGGATCAAACTCAGGTCGTGGGGAGAGTTTCGGTTTCAGTTGCAATACTGCCACCTACCACTCTGTACCACATGAGGCCCATGAATATTTAAACCAGTCCAATAATAGCTGAGAGCCAGTTTGGGGTAATGGTTAAGATACCAGGCTCGAAACCAGGTGACCATGAGTTCTAGTCCCGCCTCAGGCACAAAGCTAGCTGGGTGACCTTGGGCCAGTCATGCTGTCTCAGCCCTAGGAAGCAGGCAATGGCAAACCACTTCTAAAACCTTGTCAAGGAAACTGCAGGAACTTGTCCTGGCAGTCTCCAGGAGTTAACGCTGACTTGAAGGGACAAAAATGCAAAAAGTTACTTATTTAATTTGATATTGCACTGTTTCCCATGAAAACATGTCTCGCATACTGGCAAGTTGTTGTTGCTGTTGTAATGTTCATGCATACTATGATGACATGCCTTAGCTGACAGGTATGGGGGGGTTTATATCATTACAGTAAAGATGCAGGTATTTACAGCTAGTATAATTAAAGCTGCAAAACTACAGTGTTTTTGTTTATTTCAGGTTTCCCTCTGTATTGATTACCTAATTTGGAAGATAAAATGACAAAGAAAAAACCTTGTAAATTAACTTCTCCCACCCATTTTTCTGCACAAAGGCATGATGCTGTATTTTAATCTGATTCTTTATTTCTCTCTTCTAGCCATGGTAAATGCCTTGAAAAAATATCTAAATATCTATTTGAGAAGAGATATATAGAATTATTGTTGTTACTTCACTGCCACTGGCTCATCTGAAAATAGCACCTTTGCAAAGCGTGAAAGGCTCTGTGTAAAACTAATATTGATTTAACATGACTCTCAGAAGAGGCTGCCAAGGTTTGTACATAATGGCCTGAATATACTTAGCATGGTTTTGTACCAGGACTAGAAGCCGATTCCCCTGAGAGAAGAACAGAAAGAGGCAGTTGTCTTTTTTTATAGTAAATTTTATTAAGTTTCAAAGAAAGAATAAAAACTACAATAAAAAGAAAAAAAACTAAAAACTAAAAACTAAAAAAGTGCAGAAATACAAGAGAATATTTTTTTTTTTTAAATTTACTGGAAGATGTGGCTTCCGACTTTTCACAGCAAGGATATACAGAATTTCCATAATCAATCTCTTACTCTATATTAAACCGAAACACCACATTATTTCTATAAAACATTCCCCTTTAACACATAATAAAAATCACTAAATACAGTTACTCCTCCCACTTATATTAAAATGAAAAAAATAATAATATAAACCTCCTAAACATCTTTCTCCACTCCAAAAGATAAAACATATTTAATTATTCCCTTCCTACCACTATTCTATACATTTCTGTCTACTATAATAAAAATCAAATTGAAAGGCACATAAGTTGTCAACTACTGTATTATACTTAATGGTATAACAATTTTAATAATCCCAATCTTAATAAACCCAAAATCTTAATAAACACAAAAAACAAAGCCAAAACAGTAAATCCAAATCTTTAAAGGCAAATAACATCAGTCAGATCCTTAAAGCAAACCAAATAAACATTCTTCAACCCTTATCCCACTTCAAAATAAACCAGAGCAGTTACATATTCCCAAGATATGTACAGAGCTTTCTTCTTAAGAAAATCAAACAGCCCAGCTGCCCCGCTCCAAAATTCCAGGTTCTTTTCATGGAATTCCACCAGGAGACCGACCCTACTTGCAAATCACTCTCTGACCTAGATTTCTCCAACTCCATTATCCAATCTTCGTCCAGCATCTTGACTAAAATCCCAATCTCAGTCTTAAAAAAACCTTTCTATCGCTCTTAGATTCCTCAATTTCATCCACCACATCCCCAACCTGATGGCACATTTTAGATTTCATATTTTCCACAATGTCCTGGATATCTTGCATAAAGGTTTGATAAAAGTCAGAAGATATTTGTTTGAATTCCTGGTGAAGGTCAGAAAGAATCTGTTTGAAATCCTCCATGTGTCATGCAATAGATTATGGTGCCCCCTAGGAACTTAATCAACGAAAGTCGAAGATATAGGAAAGTTCAAAAGTTGTTTACACAAAGTGAGAGTGAATAGCTGACTGTTCTCAAGGGAAAGTGAAGACAGAAAGTTGAAGGTTCAAATCAGCCGATTCAACGTGTAGGAAAATGCTAATATCTTCAAATTTAATGCAAAAATAATAACAGGAAGACAATTATTTACTCAATCTTTGAAATTTCCTTTGGAAGAAAAACAAAATCCAAAACTTAAAAAAAAAATTAAAAAGTAATCCCAAAAATAACGTTAAGCACCAAGAGAACCAGCTTCTCCTCGCTGTAGAAAGCCTTTCTTGGGGTACAGATACTTAAAAAAAAAAAACAAATTGGTGATTTAGAAATGGGGTGGCTGGTCTTAGTGTCCCTTTAAGGCTACAGCGTGGCTTGGAAATGATGACGTCCCTGCCTCCCGGGTGCTCTTACCGTCGACCGTGAAATGCTGTTTGCAATCTCCTGGCTGCAAGCCACCGTTCCGGAGGACAAATGGAATAATTCCAAGTATTCTCCTTGATCCGGAGAACGTTTCTGGGCTTCAGGAAAGCCTGCCTGAGCCTGAAAAAAGCCGCCACACTGTCCGCTCTGCCTGCCGAAACAGCAGGCACAGCCGTTCAGTCCGCCATTCCCACCGGAAGCCCAGAAAGAGGCAGTTGTCTTGTGCAAAATGCACTGTATTGCATTTGAGAGTTGAGAGCCTTGAATATTTTTCATTAGAGATGGTTCATTCAGTGGCTCTGCTTCTTACTCAGTTTTGCTGAGCTATCAGTCATTTAAAGAATGCACAACAGAGAAAGCAAATATTTGCATGCTATTGCTTTTAACAGGAGAATTTTTAAAAAATGTTTTCTATCTTTCATAGTGGCCAAGCTTCAGGCACTGTTTACTTTCCTCTTCCTCAGCCTCTAACCTTCCAGGTATACAGTATAGCTCCTATAATCCTCAGCATGAAAGAAAAGCTTACAGCCCTGACTGTTGGATCAGGACTGGAGAGACATAAGTTTGAATCCCTGTCCAGTCATAAAACATACTGAGTGACTTTGGGCCAATCAGTATTTCTCAGCATCTACCTTATGCTTGTGGTGAACATAAAACTGGAGAGGCATACAAAGTATGTTGCCTTGATATCATTTTATCTATCTATCTATCTATCTATCTATCTATCTATCTATCTATCATATTTATTTATACCCCACCTATCCCCTCCCTATCGGAGGACTCTAGGCGGCTTACCAACATACATTGCAATTCATATTTATACATTCAATATTAAACAATGTTTACTGCGCGCTGAGGGAAGGGGTAAGGAACCGACTCTTCTTCAGTGGGTATTGGACTACAAGTCCCAGGATACCTTGCTTCGGAGTCGGCTGCTGACATCCTGGATGTTGCTATTCAGGATTCATCCTCCTCCGTCGCCATTCATAAAGATCATAAAGGGAGACTGCTAAATAAATAGAATAAATAAAGCAAAATTAAGAAGTTAACAACATCCACTGTAACCACAAGCCATTCTAGATGATAAAATTACTTAGAGATTGGCTGTTAGGGTTTTTTTCTTTTTCTAAGACTACCACTCTCCCCAAGAGACAAAATATGGCAAAGTTGAGGATGATATACCTCTGAGCACCATGGAAAGAACTGTATAAACCTGTCATAGCTCAGAGGGGGAGCCCCTGATTTGCTTACAGAAAATCCCCAGGTCAGTCCTTGGCATCTTCAGATACTGTTGGAAAACTTCCTTCTATAAACTCTAGAGAGCTACTGCAGCAATGCCTGCAATACTGGGTTTGATCAACTAATGTTCCTACTCACTAAAAGGCAGCTTCCTGAGAGTTATTGTCAATTTACCAAACCCTGGTTCATAACGGGTTGATGCAGAGATGACTCACTTAGATTTTCATTTATACATGAGCACATGATTCCTATATGCCCTTTGTATTTTAACGATCTTATTGCTATAACAATTGAACTACTTGGATTACCTGAAAGCTTTTCTCTCCTTCCAAGCTACATTTGTCACATTTTCGATGTCTGTTGTTTATAATCTTTTGAGTCGGAAGAGCAGGAGGAACCTAAATTTCATGTTGTTCATGAATGTAATGAGTGTAATATTGGAGCAAAAATACAGTCATTAGGATGTAAGCAAACCATCTGTCAGCTTTGCTGCTGCTTAGCAATAATGTATGTAGAGATTTGGACAGGTGAGAATGGACTGCATTAATGAATGTCCTTATATCTCTGTAGGGGGTGAGTAGGAATTAACATAAAGAGAAAAAAGATACTTACCAAAACTTGTTTAAATGAATGGAAATCCTTCTTGACTGTTTCCACTCAGCTGCAACATAAAGGATATGTTTTTAAAGCCATGAGGCTGTTCAAAGAGAAGAAACCAGAGCCACTGCTGGAATGAAAGAGTATTTTAATGTAATTTTGAGGCTGTTGAACTTTCCTCAGAAGGATGGTATTTCCCATACAGTGGAAAACCATCAATGAAGGAACAAGTTGGTCCTCCTCACAAAGGATTTCTAGAATCTAAGTGTAATTACCACCAAGATTCTTTTCTATATTTCAAATGCCCAGACTAGAACAAGGGTGAGCAACATATGGTCCTAGGATGGCATGCAGAAGCCCTTGGGTTCACTTCTTGTGGTTCTTGGTCTAATTACGATGTTCCTATAAAAGATATTGATTCATACTTAACTGTTTGCACCATTGGTGTAGTTGGGTGCTTGGGAATGAGAGAATGTCAGGAAGAAAAATATGAGAGGTTAAGAGGAGTATCAGAAAGGGGACAAAAAGAGGTATTAGAGGGATAATGAAGGTTACTAGCTACTTTTGGTTTTGGTCATGCAGACAGCTTACTTCAGCTTTGTCAACCAAATTCTCTCAAGGACATACCATGCTTAGCAGAAAAAAAAACTGTCCAGCCTTGAACTAAAAGAATGAAGAGATATGCAAGGGGGAACGTATTGCTTCCTTGAAGGCAACTTTTAATAGAGGTTGGTAGATGATAATAGCTTGTTGCATTTATTGGCCAGCTTACAAACCAATCATTGTATGTTTGCAGTATATTTAAGCATACATTAAAGAAAATAACAGTGACTACAGCAAGAGATGTTGCAGACTTTCTCTAGCTTGCAGTATCATGATAATATAGATTTAAGCAAGATATTTGTGGTGGAAACATACTTCTCAGTAGTGCCAAAAACATGTATTCATGGTGTGTGCTTGACAGGAAACTGCCACAGTGTATCACTCTCTCCCCCTGCTGATAGATATTTATGGAGTTGTGACTGTTTTGATTTGACAGGCTATGATTCTATGATCTTCCATATTTCAGGTGCTGTTTTCTGTTACACAACTTCCAATCACTCTGAACTTTGCAGGTTGTCCATTCAACTAAATCCCAAGGAAGACATTGTGAAGAATCTCCTCCCCATGGGGGTGTGGTGGCTCAGCGGTTAAGACACCAGGCTTGTTGATCAGAAGGTTGGCGGTTCGAGACCTGAGCGCCGTGTGACGGAGTGAGCTCCCACACTCGCCCCAGCTCTTGCCAACCTAGCAATTCGAAAGCATGCAAATGCAAGTAGATTAATAGGTACCACTTCCGTGGGAAGGTAACAGCATTCTGCACGCGTCATGCCGGCCACATGACCACAGAAGCATCTTCGGACAGCGCTGGCTCTTCAGCTAACGAACGGAGATGAGCACCGCCCCCTAGAGTCAGACACGACTGTGCAGGGCAAACCTTTACCTTTTACCTCCTCGTGGAGGAGATGTTTATATGATGACATTTACAATTCTTGGCTAGTCTCACAACTACAGAAAGGCAGGAATCCCCAGACTATAACACTAGCCAGGGTATTCTAAATGATGAACAGGAAGTGTGTATTGGAAGCCAATGTTAAACTGCATGTTATAAAAGTGAATAGGTGTTGCTCCTGACCAGCATTCTCCCTCCATGCTTCTTTCTGATAATTAGCAAAAGGAGTTCATGACATGACACCCTGCTAGCATCAGTGATTTAGAGACTGTGTGCAGAATTCATAGTTTTATGTCACTCAATCCTTTTGCCAAATTATTGAGAAATGTACAGGCAAAGCTGGTCAGAAATAGTAGTATGTTCCACAGAACATATATTTTGGTTGTTCTTGTAATCAGAGGTTTGTTTTTACTTTTACTGTTTTTTGCATTCAGCATACCATTGGCATTTTAAATAAACCACCACTAGACATTGAATATATATTATATTTACTTATTTCTATCTAAACTTTCAGTGGAACTAAATAGGATCTTCCATCCTAGCCTGGATTTGCTTTCCTTTAGTAAAGTTGTTATATACATTCAGATCATTACAACTGACTTGAAGAACAGCATAGAGGCATGCAAGATAAGTATATTGATTGCAGATTGAGAAAAATAAAAATATTATCAAACATTTTTAGATTTAGGATGTGAGTCATGTGCAAAGAAAATCGGAAGCTTCTTTCTATTTCTTTTTATCTTCTCTTTTTTGCACTTTTGTCTTTTCTTCTCCTTTCTTCTCTTTCTTTACCTTATATTAGTTTTTGTTAGTTTTTATCTTGTTTTTAAAACTCTTAATAAAATTTATATATAGTATTTTTCTGCCAAATGATGTAACATTAGGCCCTGATTTATCATTGAATGTCCATCCCTAAATCCTGGCTATTTCCTGTACCCAATCTCTCAAAACAAAAATTAAAAACAAAACCAAAAATAAAAATTAAAATTAAAAACCGAGGCAAATTTTCCTTACGTCCAGTCAGAAACTACATTCAGTACTGGGATGGTAATGGAGCCTGAATGCATTTCCACATGAATTTTCCTATGACTTCCTGAGCATTGTTCTGTACTCTTACTCTTCAGCCAAAAGTTATCTGGAAGAAATAGCAACGATAGCAAATTAGAGACCTATCTTGAAAGCCTCAATTTTCCTTCTGATTAAATTAATCTACTGTAGGTTATAGCATTTCAATCTTCCTGCCTATGATATAAAATGTCAGTGAGAAAATTAAGTTAAGTGAACCATTCTATATGACTCTTATGAGTGGAAAATATTTTTTCCGTATAGGGAGCACTACATTTTTCAAGCCTTCCTCTTACTGTATGATATGGTACTGTCCAGACTCCAGTTTATGCCATATGTTGCAATTTGGTGGTAGGTGGCATGTGGCAGGTGGCAGGTATCTGACAGGTTAGAAAACATCTGTGTAATATCAACTAATAAGTAACTCCCCCCTTTCCCCCTTTTATTTATCCTTTATTCCCTATCATCATCCCTTGCTGCTCCATCTCTCTTAGCAGTACATACCTATATAGATCACCAGAGAAACAGGGCAGGACAAATGCACAAATTCAAGCAGGGCCTTGGGTTACTTATGAGTCAGTTTGCTTTTGAAGTGGCAAGCTGGCTCACTATGGAACAAAGAAGATACTGTCCTTCACAACAGCAGAACAGCAATTGTGGGAAACTCTACAGGAATGATGATTCTATATCCCAACTTTCTTCATGGAAGCCAAGGAGACATATTAGGTGATCCGCCATGTCCATGCTGATCACAGCCCGCCAGCCTTAGTTTCAATAATCCTTCAATAACCCTAACCTTCCTTTCAGAGCATGCTCTGAGGCTTATGTAGTTAATCTAAGAAAGGTCTGTAGCTTGAATCATGTCAATTGGATTTCTATTTAATAGAAATCCAGTTGACATGATTCAAGCTACAGACAATTCCACCTGGATGACTGAGAACCTTCATAGACAAACCTAAGAAAGGAAAAAACAAAACAAAACAAAACAAAACAAAACAAAACAAAACAAAACAAAACAAAACAAAACAAAACAAAACAAAACATGCACTTATGAGATTGCCCAAGCAAATGTAAGTAAAGGTCGTCCCCCCCGCATATTTGTGCAGTTGTGTCCGACTCTAGGGGCCGGTGCTCATCTCCGTTTGTTAGCTGAAGAGCCAGCGTTGTCCGAAGACACTTCCGTGGCCGGCATGACGCAGGCGGAATGCTGTTACCTACCCACCAAAGTGGTACCTATTCATCTACTTGCATTTGCCTGCTTTCGAATTGCTAGGTTGGCAAGAGCTGGGGCTAGTGCGGGAGCTCACTCTGTCACACGGGGCTAGGGATTCGAACCTCCGAACTTGCGATCTTCTGATCGACAAGCCTGGCATCTTAACCGCTGAGCCACCACGCCCCAAGCAAATGAGAAATGAAAAAAAAGTCACATTATCAAATTGACATTCTTGATCTCATTTGAACCCATTTATGTTTTAGAGACACTGAACATTTGCCCATTTTACATTTTCTTTTTAAAAAGCTCCAAAAGATGCTGGAACTGACATATAACTTGCAGATGTTGAATTCAGTAACTTAGCATACCTGACACTTGCAAGAATCAGGAGCACATGTGTGAACTTTAAGCTTATTTAAATATTTCCACTTCTTTGTTACCAGTTAGATGAAGGCCATAACTGAGGCCATTACATTTTCTCTTTTCCAACATTCTAACATTGCAAGTGTCACTTGTTTCTTAATGTGGACAGGTCAAGGACAAGAAGAAATGTTATGTAACTCCATGTCTATGAAGGTTCTCAGTCATCCAGGTGGAATTGTCTGTAGCTTGAATCATGTCAACTGGATTTCTATTTTCTCAGTGGAAACGTTTCGCTCCTTATCCAAGGAGCTCAGACTGAAGAAGCTCCTTGGATAAGGAGCGAAACATTTCCACTGAGAAAATAGAAATCCAGTTGACATGATTCAAGCTACAGACATAATGTAACTCCAGAAATTGTTTGCAATATTTTATAAAAAGTCACTAAGTCTGCCCTGAGATCAAGGAAAATGGTGGGGTGGGGCCTTGCTCTTGTGTGTGGAAGGGATTTCCAGTTTGCACCTGGTAGATGTGACAATAACACAGATGCACATGTTGCAGCCAGGGTCACTTCACACATTTCTTGTCCCTGGGATGGGGCTGCTGGGTAAATCTTTGTCTCCGTCAGACTGGTGCCTAACTCTTGTTGGAGCTGGGCTTTCCATTTCAGTGTCCCCTCCCTACAGCCAACTCTTGGCGAGGTCACTCCAATGAGAATGGAGGAGGAGGTGATCAGTCAAGGTTGACATATCTCCCTTCCTGGTGTGCTAAAGAGAACTGGCACTGAATTTAATCTGCCTCCGCCGGGGCTCAGGGATCTAGAGACTGTATTAGAACATCAGCAGGAAGAAGAACGAAGTCTAAGCGCTTGACTGGGGCTCTCAAGAGATCGAGCTCGCTTAGGAGAACCCTGCGATCACAGGGGCATGAAGAGCACGCTCATTGCGAAACCTCGGGAAGGAGGGATCAGTACCGCGGACAGCTCCCCGCGGAGTCTTCATTAGCCCAGGATCTGCGACGCAGCAGCAGCGCTTCGCTCCCCCGTCTCCGCTCTCTGCCCGGGACGAAAAAAGGGGGCGGGGGGAAGATACGTCCAGAACCCGGCTGCTGGATGCATCATCTAGACGACGCGCACCAAGCGTCCAAGTCGCTGCTGCAAAGCAAACAACCTCTTTCATCGGGTCTCCAATTGGGGCGAGAAGCAGGCCCTGTCCTGAGGCGCCCTCCTGGCCTTGTGGACTGTGGATATGCCTGGCTGCTAAAGAACAGAGAAAAGTTTCAGCGGAGGGGGACAGCCTTCCTCGTCTCCCCACCTCGGAGAAGGCGAATGTGTGGTTTTGGTTTTAGCAGCTGATCTGGTAGGAATGATGCCCGAGAGAGGATGTGCACCAGCAGCCAGATCATCGGGAGCCTGCTGGTGCTTTCCGTGCTGGAGATAGGGCTGGGAGTCTCCAGCGCCGCCGTGGGGGCGGTCAGCTTCAGCTTCGTTTTTGCGGGCTCTGAGCGTTCAACTCAGCTGGGAGACTCTTCTCCGGTATGGAGCGGGGTGTGTGTACGTTAGCCATTTCACTCTCTTTAACTCTTGGTGGTGAATGTCGGTGTGCAGTCTGCGCTCGAATTCCCCTTCTTTGGTGCAGCTCCCCTCTCTCTCCTCCGCCTCGCTTTTCTTTAGCTTGCATGCTTTGTGTATTTTTGACCTGCATGATCCAGGCGTACAGACTGCATCTCTATTCCCTTCAATGCATTTAAGAACAAAAGAACCTGAACTTTATTTGAGCAAGCCAACAGAAAGCTATCCCCCCCCCCCTTTTTCAAAGCCACAGAATACTGGGGCCCACTAGCTGTGCGGCCAGAAAATCAGGGGGTGCCAAAACTCTGCCCTCCCCAACCGCACTCTATGCATACAGCACCGAGTAACCCTGTTCCAAACATACCACAGTTTCAAATCAGGGTAAATAAATGTCTGTAGGTGAAGGTATATATTTTTGAAAAATGGGAAGATCTGGCAGTTTTTGAAGCACTGCATGATTTGCTTGTGCTGGGGCAAAACTCCCACATCTTCTCCTTAAGGTTTCACTAGCAATTCAACAGGCAACTTTACATTTGGGAGTCTTCATTTTTCATTCTGGCATCTTATATCATTGGATTGATTTCTTGGTAAATGGCAAATAAAATGCTGCTGTTTACATTGTATTCAGTTTCACTGTATTCAATTTTATGAGTTGAACACACAAAATAAACTGCAAGGTTCGGTACCCATAGTTTAAACACCTGTAGAAGTACCCTATAAATTCCAGTGGTTTTTGTGTCCGTATAAAAGGTGCAAGCCAAGGAAAGCCAAGAATATTCAATTTCCATGGATATTACTGATGTTTTAAATTTAACTTAATTCTAAAAACCATGTAGATAAGGTAGGATTTAGGTATGCTTAATTTTCTACATGGTGTCTGGTACTACTTAAGGTTACAGTGATGGCAATAATTATTAAAACATTCTCAGTGGAACATCAGTGGCACTTTCACCAGAAATTTACAGGGATGCAGTGGGATAAGTTGATCTAAGATTTTATTTTCTATTTATATTTCTATTCAATCATAACATGCAGTACACAATTTTCAGTTTTAATTTGATAGAACAAAAGAAAAGGGGATATGATGTAGGTTTCATAATTTGAACTGAATTTTTTTAAAAAGGCAACCAAATGGAAATAGATGCAAATTTATTTGTAAAATGTCTACCTGTTTGATGGAATAGAAAAATAATGCAGCAAGGCTTGTGTACAGATATGCCCTCTTAACTGAAACTGAAAAGTTGCATGTTGTTTTGTTCTGTTTTATTTAAATGTCTACTTTCTACACCCCCATAAAATTCCTGATGCTTATGATAATGGAAAACAGTAACAGCCAGATCAATTTTGTGGAGCAGGAAAAGTATCCACAGATAGTTTTGATAACTAGGAGTCACATCTTCATATTTTTAGATTGTACCAAATATTTCTGGGCATGTGTACTGGGAAGTGTGCAGGGCAGCCAACACGGCAGTTGTGATTGCACAGTTATAATCACCCTCTTTACTTTTTAAAGCCCCCATCCCCCTTGGGCATAAATTAATATTGTCCTGTTGATATTGTCCTATTAATATTGTCCTATTGAATGTGTAGTTTTTAGATTTAATCTTGAAGCTATTATGCTACTATACAGTTTAAGAAAGATATTCCACTTTTTTTCCTCTCTGGATCACTTGTCTCTGTGCATTCTTTTTGTTGTTTATTCGTTCAGTCGTTTCTGACTCTTCGTGACTTCATGGACCAGTCCACGCCAGAGCCCTCTGTCGGCAGTCACCATCCCCAGCTCCCCAATGGTTGAGTCCGTCACCTCCAGAATACCAACACGTGTGTTAAGAATTGTGTGTCTCATACATGTGGATTCTTGCAACCATATTCATTTCTACTGCAAAATGGCCTTTTGTGAATCACCTTTTTATATAGTTCTCCATGAATACTATATTCTTAAGAAGGGGAAAAAATTAGTGCGACTACCCGATGGCCTGCATGTTTAGCATATTCACCAAGACTGGTTTCCTTATGGATCTCCAGCTTTTATCTGCTAAGCTGGCATTGTGAAGGAGTTTTGGAAATTGCCATTCTCTGTATTGTACTAAAGTTCAAGATGAACTCTTAGCATTGTTGCAGATGTAAAGCTCTCGTAGTTCCCTGGGTCAAGTAAGGGTGGTGAGTTGGTTTGTATAAGTAAATGTCCCTTAATCTCTGGCTTCTAAAAGATTGGTTAATGTAACATCTCCACATGAATAGAATATACAGAAAATAAGCAGAGTATAAAAAAAAATGAACAGACATAAAAACAAATAATTCATAAACAGAAATTGCTGGGTTCAAACAATATGTCAAATCAAGACTGAACAATGTGCAGTTAATCCACTGACTTTAGTCTAACAATTCAGTTCATTAATCTGAAGAAGCCCCAAATAAGTTTCATGATATTTTTTGGTCAAAGTTGGATTCAAATACTAGGCTTGAAATTCAGTGCGATGATTTTAACTGTGGTAGATTCAAGTAACAGAAGTAGGATAAGGCAGAAAACAGAAAAAATAAGTAACTTCTGAGGGCATAAGCCAGTGCTTTCCAATCTGCCGTCGTTGGCGACACACCAATGGTGGCAGAGGCGGGGGCGGGGGGGGTGCGTGGTGGTGGTGCGGGGGGCGCGCAGCGGCGGCGGTGTGCACGGCAGCCTCCGCTAAAACGCAGAAGCGCTGATGGCTCGCTGCTGTCGCCATCGCCGTGCACACCCCCGCCGCCGCTTCCGGGTTGTGTGGCGACACACCAAACTGTGTGTTGCGACACACTAAAGTGTCACGACACACAGTTTGGAAAGGTGTGGCATAAGCATTAGGGCAAAGCTGATTTGCATGCACCCATTTCCTAAAAATAACATAACATGAGAATTTAATTAAAGACCTTTGACCCACTTCAGTTTTCAAATAGCTACAGCTAGATAGAAGCCCAGCTTCACACCTAAGGGGCTAAAGAGATGGTTACTATGGAAACCTTAACTCTGAATACCCTATTTTACATAGATGGAAATCACCCATATCTCTATTACATCTATTTCCTCAGGAACCTCACTGATCCTCTGAAGCTGTCATATAAAACGTTTTCTTATTTATCTACATTACATCTTCCTTTTCTGTCTTCCAAATTGCTTTAGCAAATTCCACATAATATAATCCAACAACCCCAAAAGAATTACAAAATAACAATTCAATAAATCACCACAGCCTGTAAAGGTTAAAAAGCTCACCTTAGAATTGTTAACATGCAATCTAAATACAATTGTGATAGCTAAAAAGCAATGTGAATTTAAAAAAAAAAATCAGACATGTTTTCAAAAGACAAGGAGAGATGAAGCAAGGCATAAGCCCTGAAAGAGGATATTTTTTAGCTTGGTACTTATCGTACTGTTATAAAAACGATTCTTAGCGATGATAACAATATAGACAAAAGCAACCATACAGCATGAAGGTATTCTAATTCTCAGTGTTATGCTGATGTATTCAAAAGCCTTCATTAATTAATTTTGATGTCACAGTTCTGCAGAACTGTTTT
Organism: Charina bottae; assembly: GCA_023362775.1. NCBI lineage: Eukaryota > Metazoa > Chordata > Lepidosauria > Squamata > Charinaidae > Charina > Charina bottae. The sequence continues at coordinate 34,724,858 of JALMGJ010000007.1, forward strand.
TTCAAATAATTCATATTCATAAATAGATCCACCGGAATCAATGAAACTGTTTAATTATGCAACAAAAACTAATAGCCTACAATTAATAAAGTCTTAACAAAAGTGGTTAACATATTCTGTCCTATTCTATGAATACTCAGACTGCTGGATGGAACAATCTCTGACAATAGAAATATAATTAGACCAGTGTTTCTCAACCTTGGCAAGTTTAAGGTGGGTGGACTTCAACTTCCAGAATTCTCCAGCCAGCAAGGTTGAAGTTGAAGTCCACCCATCTTAAACTTGCCAAGGTTGAGAAACACTGCATTAGACTATTTAGAAATCTTAATTCTAAAAGCAAAAGAACCAAGGGCTTTGTAATTAGTAAGTATAATCATATTTGTTTATTAATATTATTTGTATATTGTGACACTTGAACCACATGGTGTACATATATATTATGTCAGAATATACTCTGTGCTGTCAAATAGGAGCCACTTTAGTTGCCCCATGAGTATAAACATTTCCTTTTATACATGGGTTACATGTTTAAAGAATCATAAAATTGAAAGGGGCATTAGGTTTTTGAGTCCAATCCTCTGCTCAATGTTGGAATCCAAATTAAAGCATCCACAATCAATGGATGGCCAACCTGTGCTTGAACACATCCAATGACAGAGATCCCATGGAATTTTCCAGAATTACTCTGACTATTATGAAGGGTTTCTCCCCCCCCCCCTAACATTTAATTGGAAACTGCCTTCCTGTAAGTTATATTCATTAATCCATGTCCTGTACTGTGGGCTGATAGAGGACAGGGATAGATTTTTTTTTCTGTGTGGCTTCTTTTCAGATATTTGAAGACTGCTGTGATATCCTCCCTCAGTCCTCTCAAAGTATACATGCCAGTTCCTTCAATGTCCTTTTATAGGAATTAGATCACTCAATCATCTTTGCTGCCTGTCTTTGAACTTTCTTCAGTTTGATATGGCCCTTGAATAAGACACCATTTGGGAGTGCAGTTTTAGCTGTGCAAAATAAAGTGAAATGATTATTTCCTGTGATTTGGAAACTCGTCTTCTGTTGACACAGCCTATACTTCCATTTGCATTTTGGCAGCCTTATCATATTGCTGACTCATACTCAGTTTATATCAACTCCCATTCCAAGTTTTTTTCCTCAAATACTATTACAAGCCAGGTTTACCCCATCCTATACCTGTACATTTTTTTATTAAATTTTATTAAGTTTTACAATACATAATAAAATTTAAAGTAGAAAAAAGAAATAGAAACAGAAATACAAAATAAGAAAAAGATAAAGAAAAAGTGAAGTCAAGAAATAATAAGCAAAGAAAATATAGAAAATAGATGTCCTCCAATCTATCTTTGAACTTAAAGTACAACAATTGATTTTAAATGTTAGTCCTTCATACAGTATACAGGAACTTTTCTTTGTCATATGCCTTTTGATTTCTTTAATCCAATCTTCTAACCTTCATCTTACTGTCTCCCAATAATCCATCTTTGGCTTCCACTCCTTGAAGTAATAGTTAAATGTTGAATGTTCATTACTACATATTTATATCTTCAATAAAGACCAATTAGTATAACAAATAAAAGCCTTATTTACTTCTAATAAACTACAATATATTCTATTCATATTATGACTCATAACCTAACATGTTATGTAACTTAATACATAATTTAGCAATTCTTATAGTGTTCATACATATATATTTCTATAATTTAATTCTAATATATATATATCTCCATAAAAAAGGAATTCTTGAATCTCAATTATCCATCTGTAATTTCCATTCCTTGTAGTAGTGTCCATTTAAACTAAGTGCATAATCTATCATATCACTTAACCTAATAGCTAATATATCAATTCTTATAATATTCATACAATACATATTGATATATACCATCCTGTAGTAACCATCATTCTAATTCCATCATATCATTATCTTCTCATAAATATATCTCTAAGGAAAACAATATTCTATAATATCAACTTGTGTTTGTATTTAGCATCTTACATTTAGAATATCACTTTTTATATATCCATACAATTTCTCATAACAATTCAAGTCCATATTTTCATTAGCCTTTATATCCATACAGTTTCTCATATCTTCTGTTTAGGTTATGCCAAAATCACAATACACTGTGGCAGATTCGCAATATACAGCCTGTTCTTTTCTATATCTCATATAGAATATCAGAGCAACCTTCTCTCCCTTTCCACATATTTCACAACATCCATCCAACTGTGCACCCATATTTTCACTCTGTCTCCACTGCCACAACATATCTATACCAAGATTGTAGTGTAAAGCCTTCAGAATGTTCTTCTGAACTAATATACTCAAAATTTCCTCCTTCTGTTTCTCCTCCACTTGAAAAACATTTTTCCTTTCTGTCTCCTGTCTCACTTCTGTTTCTGTTCTCTGTTCTTTCTCTCTGTTTTGCAGAGTTACGAACAGTAATTCCAACGACCTTTGAATATTTGAAAAAACCTCAGTAATCTCTCTTCTGAGCTCCTCAGGTACAAGTTGGAAAGCCATCTTTCCTGTGTCCTTCAAATTAAAACAACAACCCTTCTAGTCAAAACAATAATCATGTAATCTGTCCATGGAATACTACCAGCAGAATCTATTAAGCAGAACTTCGTTGTTGTTGTTTTTTTTTAAAGCCAAAAGAAAAAAGAAAGTTCCAATAATCCAAAATACAGGAGAGAATAATATTTTAAACAGTTTATAGAAGGAGAAATAAAAAATATATTCCAAATGAAGCAAAATCCAACCAGGGAGGATGTAGAAAAAGAAGACAAGGAAAAAAACACGTTACCCTGTGTTTTTATTCTTCAAACTGCGAGCTTTCGTTCTTCAAGCTGCAAGCTGCTTAATCCAAACAAAGAGTTTCTCAAAAAATGAATAGTCATTTAGTTTATCAAGCGAAGAATTACAAACAGAGTCTCTTAAATCCCTCTAATACAAAAGAGAAGTAAAAAAAAAAATGCAGACGTTTCATTATGTTGCAAATATAGAGTCCATCAAACTTCCACCAGAATCAGTTATAGCAAAGAAAGCACAAAGTTAGCCAACATTTTCAACAAAGTCCAAAAAATAGATCTTAGATTTCAAAAATATTTTAATCTAAAAAAAACATTCCTAAAGTGATCTAAAAGTGGCTGGGCGCTCTTGTGTCTCTTCAAAGAGACTTGTTTCCCCTGCGAGAGCCTGATATATCTCGGCCATTGCCTTGCACTTACCCTGTTCCTTCCGCGGTGGAAAACTACAGAAAAAACAAGGGTAGGCAATCCCAATGGCCCCACGAGTAATCTTCTGGTCTCCCCCTCTCCAGGGGAAAAAAAACTTCAGTGGACCACAACTTCTGCAATCCACGCAAGCAAGGGAAATTCAGTCAGTTCTCAGCTTCTCTGAGAAATCTGACTGGTCGAGCTGGCAGCCAAGCCTGGAGTCCTATACCTGTACATTTGATTTCCTTTTCTTAAATGAAGAATTTGGCATTTGCTATTTTACATTCCATTCTGTAATTTTCAGATATTTTTAAATTATATCTCTGTCTTTTAGAGTGTGAATTATTCCACCCTAATTGGTCATGTAAATTTAATAATCATACCCTCTACCTCTTAATCCAAGTATTTAGTAAATTTGCTGAAGAACCAGGGGCTCAGGAGTAAACCTTGTACTCTCCCAATCAATACCTCTCTAGTTTGATGGAGGAACATGTCTTGATAATTGGGATGTTCTACAACCAACTTCCAGATGTGTCAGATTTCAGTACTCATAACTCAATGTGAGTTGAAGGCCACAACATCTGTAAAATAATTGACACTGGTTGGCTTTCTAAGCCAACAATTATTTAATGTTAATGTTTTTCTTAGTCTATGAATCTATGCAACATTTTAGAAACATGTAAGATTGTCTACACTGTCAGCAATCTTAATTCAGAATTATTTGTCTGTAAAGCCTTAGATAGGTGTCCTTCTCAGCTCTTCTTTTTGAGATGTTTTAAGCAAAATTAACTCAGGAACGTTCCACATGTGTACAAAACATGTATGCTACTGCGTATTATTACTCTACCTTCTATTTTTCATATATAAGAGAAAACAGTCATTAAGATTACAATTATATGCCACTGTATGTTGAAGAAAGTTCCATTAAACTGAACATTGAATGCTGGATAAGTATGCATAGATTTGCACTAAAAGATCAAATTCAGATAAATTTATGGAGATTGCGAACACAGACCAATCTAATATCTCAGAATGAAAACGAACAATCTAATATCTCAGAATATCCTTTTACATTTATTTTGAAATGTGAATTGATTTATAAGGAATGCAAGGCAAATAAACTCTCTTGCTTTGACAAAGCACTTTGCACTGCACAAGCAAGGTGATTCACCTCAGGATATGGAGGTGACACGATTTGCCTCATCAAGGAGTTCTGCATTGTGAAACCTTATTTGGCAGTTGTAGTAGGTGAAAGAGGCTTCTGCACATGTGTTACACAGAAGGAGCTGGAAGTGTTGAATAAGGTGATCGGAGCTTCCAGATGAGGCCTCACAATACATAGTAGTTTTTAGAAGGGGGAGTGCACAATGTTTTGCAAAGCAGCTTCAAGGAGATGTTTTGCATAAATCATCAAAGTAAAGCATCCATTTAGCTTTGTGGAACCCTACTGATTGTTAGTACATCAAAAAAAGAGAGAACAGAAGAAGGACTATTATCTTAGAAGACAGTCATCTAATTTTATAAAGATTCTATTGTTTTATAGAAAAAGGAATTGGCAACTAAGGTCAATTGTTCCATTGATCAAATCTATGTGGAAAGCCTCATCGATGCCTGCTGTCTCAGCTATTGCAGTAGATTAAATATCAAAATATGGGACTTTCTGGTATTTGGGAATGTAACATTGGGCATTGTCTTCTTTGCTCATTGGCTTTTGAGTGTCTTAATTGCCTGTTGTAGCCATATAATGTGATTTGTAATTAGTCTCTTGAGTTGAATACAACTACCTCTCAGTTTTTGAAACCACCACTCAAACAGTTCTCCAAACAGAATGAGTTAGTTCTCCATAGAAACAGCACAACCAATCACTAAAGTGTGTTGAATACCCAGGCTTTCACTGTGAAGATGACAGCATACCCACAGCTAGTTATTTCACACACATTGAAACAAAGATTAATCAAAAATAAAGAACGCTTTTGCTAAAAATCCCTGAATCGCAACAGTCAACTAGCAATGAATTTATGACATAATGCTAGTTATAAATATGTTTATCTCTCTGGTGTTTAATTTTCCACACAAAGATTCCTGGGCTCTAGAGGACCATTTTCTAATTTAAGATAGATACTTTGTAGGGTTTAGAAGCTGTTTTATGCACGTTCTTCTTCTTTATTTTATTTGATTCAGGGCTGACCTCTAGTACAGGATGTGGGATCCCTAGCTTTGTAATAATATTTATGGAAAAGACACTGGAATAGTGGCTGATTACAAACTGAGTATGAGTCATCAATCTGATGTGACTGCCAAAGGCAAATGCAATTTTAGGCTGCATCAACAGAATAGAGTTTTGAAATCATGGGATGTGATGTTTCCATTATGCTGATCAGTTGACACCTGAATATTGTGTTAAGTTCTGAAAGTTACTCTTTAAGAAGGGTTCAGATTAAGAGAGGGGTAACGAAGATGGTCAGGGGAGTAGTAATGAGAGTTTGTAATGAAAGACTGAAAGAACTGGGCATGTTCATGCCAGAGAAGACCAAAGGTAGGATATGATATACTGCAGTCTTCAAATATTTGAAAGGAGAAGAACATTGAGACCTGTTCTCTGACAGCTCAGAGTGTAGGACATGTTATAATGGGTTTAACTTACAGAAAAGTAGTTTCTGATTGATTGTTAGAAAAATAACACTTCCTAACAGTGACAGCAGTTTAAAAGTGGAACCAAATATTCAGAGAGACCATGGTCTCCTCTTTTTCACTGGATATACCCAAACACAAATTTAACCTGTTGCCTATTGGGAATGCTTTAATTTGGATTCCTGCACTGAGTAAGGGATGGGACCTAGTGGCTAAATGACTCTCCCCAAATCTACGATTCTATAATTATATTTAAAGGAGGTCTTGGATTTCCACTCTCATGTTGACTCTCATGTTAAGCCTCAGTATTTTATTTTATTTTTTTAAAAAATATCTTCAATTTACATGTACACCTGGACACCGGGTTGCAACACCCACTAATGACTAATGCATTTAGTCTGCAATCTCCATCTTGAGTTAGATTCTAAACTATAAATCTCATGATTAAAACAATTTTTTTCCATTTTAGGTATTGCTTTCTTTAGACTATTTAGTGCCATGCAATTTTTTTCCTACTGGTACTCATTCTCAAGGAAGAAAAAATTGTCCTAGCTCTCTGAAGTAAGAGAACATGGAAGCTGGGATTCAGGGGCCAGTGTGTGTGTGAGTAAAAGTGGCTAGAAGGGGTGATTTACGGCCATTCTGTTGAAGTAGCTTCCAGGTAGACAGAGGGACCCCTTGGGGCCTCCTGGGAAGAATGTTAGGAATGAAAGTTGGGGGAGGCCGGGGGAATAACAGGGAGCGGACTATTGTAGGGAGAGGACTATTGTAGTGATGGACAAAGGGAGGCATAATGAGAATTGGGGGAGACCATTAAAGGGAATGGGGATAGGAAATTGGGCTCCAATCCTGTCTTCCAGCCCCCACTCCCAGCCTCAATCCTGGATGCTAGATTGTGGAGGCGTTCAGCTCAGGTTGCTTCTATTGAATGCCAGCTCCACTTGTAATAAGACACTGCTCTTCCATGACTTAGTGGTAGAGGAGAGAATGGACTTGGCCTGTATCCTTAAGACCTGACAAGGCAAGGACAACTGTTTCAGTTGGACCCAGCTGGGTTTGGGGTGATTCAGTACCCTCAACACTAAGGGTGTTAGTGGGCGGTAATGATATTCTGTGAGAAGTTGATGGTTGCCGGATGTATTATCCTACAGAAAGCCAGCTCTGGGGTGTTATGTGAAGTTAGGTGCTAGGGACGAACTGGGGATATTGCTGTACATCAATTCACTGCTGTACCAACCTGTAGAGAGTAAAGATGACCCTGACAGAGATAAGCCAGATCCGTTCCCAGAGAGATGAGGCAAGAAGCATGGCTCAAGCCCAAAACAATCTGAGGGGAGGAGGAAATGGCTGAGACAGACTCCTTAGTTTCACAGGAGTATTAAGTGGGGGGAGGGGAGAGTAAAACACAGTCAGACTTGCAGAATTCTGTTAATATAGCCAATATAATAAAGTAGTTTTAAGCTTCCAGTGGCGTTACTTTCTTGGTCTGGGTATACATAGAGGGGCTGACATCAGTCTTCCAAGTCTGATTGTGCTTTACCCCCCACCCACCCTTCCTGTGCAGCTCATATCTGCTTGGACTTGGACACTGGATCGTAGGGATTCATAAGACGGCAGAGATAATATCTTGCAAGGTCATTGGGGACTCTTTAGAGCCTGTGACACATAGAGAGTGCCCTCTGTGGGAGGAGATCTGTCTCTTCTAGGTTAGATTTGTGCTCCTCCTGGCTTGTGCATATGGCCAGAGAGGGAATGACAGGGTGGATGCAATGGTGTACCTCCACCTCAACCATCACTTGACCTGGTTGCTTTAGATTACTGTTCCTGTCTCTTTTTAGGCAAGGTAGTAGGGAAGGGGGGGCGAGGGATAACTACAGAAGTCTCTGGATGAAATGGACTATCTCTTCCAATTGGGGTTCAGGCCTGGGTGTGGGCAGAAATGGCATTGATGGTGCTTGTGGATGACCTGTGGTGGTGCACCCTTTTGTTTCTTTCATGTCTCTAATGGCATTTGATACCATGCCGTGAAAGCCTTCGACAAGGCATTTGATACCATTGACCTTAGTATCCTTTTGGATCATGTGTGCAGTTGGAGATTAAGGAAAATGTTCTATAGTAATTCTACTCCTTCCTGATTGAGTGGTTCTCCTTCCCCATCTGTGTTGATGGGGGAGTAGACTTTGACCCCATGGATCTTTCAGTGTGTGGTGTCAAGTCTTGGCCTTCTTACCTATTTTATTTAACATCTACAGGGAGCCACTGGGAGAAATCACTCATTGGTTTGGGATGAGATGTCACCCATATGCTGATGATACCAAATTATATATCTCTACACCAGGCTATCAGAAAATATGGTAGAAGACTTGATGTAGTGCCTGGAGGCTGTGAGGGACTGTACAGGGTAGAACAAACTCAAAATGAATGCCAACAAGGCAGATGCTGTAAGTACAGAGGCTCTCAAACACCATGGATGTTCAATATATTGCTCTTGACTTGATTACGCTTTTCCGGAAGGAACAGGTGGCACAATCTTGGGTTGTCCCAAATATTTGGCACCTGATAGATAAGCAGGTGGTGGCCGTGGCCTGGACAGCCTTCAGCCAGCTTTGCCTGGTTTACTAGTTGCAATCTCTCCTAGACCAGGAGCATTGAAGAAAGTGAATAATGCTCTTTTATCTTCTGGTTTGACTACTGTAATTTCCTGTACATGGAGCAGCCTTGAAGATGACCTAGAAGCTATAAATGGCACAGAATGTGGCTGCCTGCTGGTTTAGCAGAGTAACATCTGTACTGTAGGACCTATGCTGGTTGCTGTTGGGTTTCTGGGCTCAGTTCAAGGAGCTGGTTGTTACATAAAGGTCTGGGTGCTCATTATCTGTGGGACTATCTTCAGGTAGAATCTGCCCAGCCAAGAGAATTGCAGAGACCTATCACACACACACACACACACAATACATTTCAGCCAGGGGGGAGAATTGTGCATACCCACCCTCCAGGAGATGTTGGGTGCAAGATAGCAGCTGCCTTCTTGGTAGGAGTCTCCTCACTTTGTAGCACCTTGTCTCCCCAAAACTAGAATTGCCCACTTTAGGTAGTGGAGCTCTCCTGCAGTCTTTGGTGTGGAGAACCCCATTTAGGCATACAGTACAGGTGGAATTTTAATTGTTAAAATTAAACAGTGTTTAATTTTAATTGAGATGATGATGATGATGATGATGATGATGATGATGATGATAATAATAATAATAATACCACCTTTAACACCATCAAACAACATCTGCCTATCCCAGGTCCTTGGGAAGGACTTGATAGGTGGATAAAAATGCCAATCCAGTCTAAACATCTGGCTGACTGTGCCACCAACCATAATAATAATAATGTGCCTAGATTCTTGTGTGTAGGTGACATATATCTCACTGTATGAATAAGTATCAAAGACAACATCAGGTGAATCCATAGTCAGAAAAGGCCTTTTCCAGCAGCTATGTCCCTAATCCTTAAAGTTAGAGATTCCTGGAGAAAACATTCAGAGGAAAGTTTGTACTGATGGGAAAATTCATGTGGAAGAAGGACAGGCAGGCCTTCAGACTCTTAGATTCCAGGTCACTAGGGCTAATTTCTATGAACTAATATTTTATGGTCTTGGCAGTCAACTCCATTTAATGAATTAAATGAGCATCCCATGCTATATTACTGCTATACTTTTTGCATGCCCCATAGAAATGGCCCAGTAGTAAACTTTGCAGAGGCAAGGAGACACCCCCCTGCTATTTATATACAGTACACTATATACCATGCACATTATTATTGGCATTAGACAGTTTTCTACCAAGAACTGGTGTGTGTGTGTGTGTGTGTGTGTGTGTGTGAGAGTTTGTGTGCACATGTACACAGGTATATGTGAATGGGTGTATTACTGCTAATAAATTACAGCCTTTATAGCTTGTACATTCCCTGTGCTTAAATAACTGCCAGAAGTAATATTTGATTATTTCAGGATATAAATGCAATTAATTAATTAATTAATTAATTAATTTCAGGCTTGATCTGGCCTCAGAGAACGAAGAAGGAACATTATCCATGAAAAATGGATTAAAGTTTTTAGCAAAAAATTTTGAGCAGAAAACTGCTTCAGATTTTTCTTTAAAATAACCAGATGAAATTGTCTCCTAGGGGTTTCAAATTTCAAATTGTTTGAGATCACACCATTCAAGCTCAGAATAGTTGGGTTTTTTTAATTTGAATTTTTTGAAAATCAACCTAGAAATGCTTTAAGCTTAAAATAGTTCTGTTTCAAAAGAAATAGGTTTTTGAGCTTGAAAGTTTGAAGCTCGGAATACTTTCAGAACAGTTGAACAACCTATTTAAAATCTGAAACAATTGTTCTGAATTTAAAATGTTTTGCACATCCCTACTGGTTCGGAATTCACCTGATAATTAATTGTGAATAAAAGTCTTAAATTCATCAAGCAGTCAAGAGCTGCAGTGCTTAACATTTGGAAGCAAAAGCCAAGACAGTAGTATTTTTGTTTAGATCCTTCCTTTTCAGTGAGACATATAAACTATGTACATGTAAACACAAACACATATAACATACAGACTTTCATACATAGGGAGAAAGAGAATTTGGGCAGAAACATTTTGTCATGGCTATATGGGGGATAACTGAGCGATTATCCGGTTTAGGAGACTATAATAGAACACATGATTGAGAGCAGACTCCAATCATTTCAATCACCCTGATCCAGAAATTAGTCGTCTTAAATCACTAATCACTCATTAAATCACTCTACACTTTTACTTCATTGCCAAAGAATTTGCTAAGTTACACTGCTAAATTACAGTGTTGCTTAATGAATTGCTGTGAATAAGGGGTTGACCCTGACTAGCATCCACTAGTCATGAAATATGCAAAACTGAACAGAGTATATAATAATCAAAGATAGTACAGGATGAATGAGATTTGCCAACACAACAAACTACATTTTCTTAGAAAGACAAAAATACAGTAAAAATGGATTTGTTTGATTTTTTAAATATATTCATGAGCTGTCATAGAAAGCCAAGCCTGCAGTGAAATCTATGTTCATTTACTTAAAAGTTGGGATGTGCGTATTCTCAAAAATCTGCTTTGATCTACCACATACTTTAGCAGGGCAATTTTGGGGTGTAGCTTTTTTAAAAGTTTAAATAAGATTTAAAGAGATTCCTCAGCCATGTTGTACATTTTCAAAATCCCCTAGCCCCTCTAGGTAATTGCTAGTCAAATTTTGTTTGGAGCTTTGATTGCATCTCCCTCTTGACTTTTTGATCATATCCTGCAGACACCCCAAACTTGTAGTATTTGCTTTGCTTTATCACATTATCATCATGAGTATTTTTACTACTGGGTTACTTTGCCAAGTCTGAATTGATAAGAGAAAAGAGAATGCATTACTTTACATTTTAATAACAATCACAGAATGGCTGTAAATTATTTTACAGAAGTCAAAAACAAAATCTGGATAATATACCTAATATACATACTATAGCATATAGTTAAGAACAGAGAGATCCTGCTCAGAAGCAAGCAGTATTTGACCTTGAAAATAACACCAGAAATAATACCTCTAAATATACAGAAATTTGGCTAAATTCGTTCTTGACAGAGGGAAATTAAAACCTACATGTAGCCCCAGCTGGAATAATGATATTCTGTTACTGTTTATGTACTTAAAATATAGCAGGGCTTCAACTATTGTCCTAGACCATAAAAATATCAAATGTGCTTTTCTTCTCATTACAGTTTTTGCTTTGTGGAGTATGTGGAATATTCTGTGCCAAAAAAAAGACAGGACTTATCGTAAGTGTTTTGCTAAACTTTTCCTAAGTCTTCATAAATGATATGTAAGCTGTGCATATCTTGGACTCTTTATGATATGTTCTTTCTTCATTTCTGCCATCAGGCTCAAAAAGAATCCTCACGAAAGTTAGATATGTTTTCATCTAATGAAATGTTCACAGTGATTACAGCCATTGGATAAAACAAATTACTCAGTCTGTACTGTTCTTGACATGACTTTGTTACAGCCTTGGACTGATAGGAAACACTGTGGACTGAATCATTCAGTGTTTCTGGATTGTGAGGTACACAGATACACTTACCTAGTTCTAATGAATTACTTAGGGGCAAAGACAGACTTATTGAAGCTATTAATTTTCCCAAGTAAGTAAAACTGTGTCAGGATGGACATCCTGGCAGTGTAGTAATAGGTGTTGTAGTAATTGTAGTAATAGTATCTGAGCATGGGAAAAGCATGATTGCTGAGAGGCCTGAGCACCTCCAAGGTCAGCGTGGATTGTTTATCAGCGTTCAGTAGAAAGGAATGTGGGAAAGGGAGTAGAGAACCATTAGAACAGAGCTTTCCAAACTGTGTGTCGCGACACAAAAGTGTGTCGCCACACACAGCGTGGTGTGTCGCCACACCACCCGGAAGCGGCGGCGCGCACGTGCACGGCAGCCGCCATGCACGCGTGTGCTACCGCATGCCCCCTACGCCGCCGCACGTCCCCCGCGCCGCCACACGCCCCCCACGCCACCGCACGCCCCCCGCGCCGCCGCATGCCCCCTGTGCCGCTGCACGCCCCCACGCCGCCACCGTGCGCACACGCACTGCCGCACGCCCCCACGCCGCCACCGTGCACGCGCGCTGCCGCACACACACCCGCGCCGTCACCGCCGCCGCCGCTGCTGGCGTGTCACCAGCGGCGGCACTTTGGAAAGCCCTGCATTAGAAGGAAAAATAGAATTTTACTGGTAGCTAGGCTTAGTGAAAGGGGGGGAATTTTGCTTTTAGACGTTGAGAAGGAAATGCAGCCTTGAGGGAGGGGTTAGAGATTCTGGGCGATTTTATCTTAGTGTTTTCGCACCTTTTCCTTCAGACTGATCTTTGAATGGAATTGAGCATCTGTATTAATAAATTACTCTTCTACTTCACTTGATGGTGTGTAATTGAGAGTTCTTGGATTAATAACTCTGTGCCAGTTCGTCACAGAAAGATCAGTCTGAAAATAGCTACCTTACTCGGAGACACCATGTCTACTGAAGAAGGTCAGTAGCTGGAGTACCCAGAAGCTGAAGATGCCTCCCTTGGAGGGAAAGAGGGAGAGAGTAGAGTGGGGCTAGAGAGAGCCTCCAAACAGACTGCAACAGCCTTGGTAACTAGGAGGAAGATTTTCCCCTCACTCACAGTAGTGGAGGAGCCCAGGCGTATGTGGCCCCTGGATGTGGGGTACAACGCAGCAAAGGACCCCACCCGGTGGGGAGCGGCACGAGGAAGTGACTCTTTCCCCTCTGCCTCAGCGCTAGGAAGGCAACTAGCAAAAGTGGAGATGGAGTTGAACTCCTTGAGAAGTCAGATTGCAGACTGCAGATTGCAGACTTCAAATTTCAGATTGCAGATTGCAGAGTGAAGATGCAGGAAGCAGTCAAGCAGCTGCTTCAAAATATGAGCCTGGAAAAGGCTAAAGGTGCTGAAGCGGCAAGTTCCAGCATGGATGCCCCACAACCTATAGAGGAGGGGGGCAGGGATGCCAAGATAGATGGAGAACGCCAGGCAGCCGAGGCAGTGGCCGCTCGCCCTCCTTATGGCAGAGCTACAGTGAGGTCGAGAGGGCCCCTTGGATGCAGTGAGCCCTTCGGGAGAAGAGACTTAAAGGTAAAGTTCACTGGGGACCCCAAGAACCTAGCTTGCTTCCTGACCCATGTGAAGGAGTTTATGGACGAGTTTGAGACATTTTTCCGCACAGAAGATGCCAAAGTGCGGCACATTTCAGCTCAGCTTGAAAGGGAGGCAGCAGACTGGCTTGTGGAATTGCATGATGCTGAGTCGCCAGAATTAGCAGACTTTGAAAGTTTCATGAACACATTGAGGGAGAGGTTCGAAGACCCACTCTCTAGAACGAGAGCCAAGACAAGCTTGCAGCATATTAAGCAGGGAAACAGGTCGGTTTCCGAATATGCTATGGAGTTCAGGAGACTGGCCAGGAAGTTGACAGACTGACTGGAATCGCTGAAGATTGAATACTTCCAAGAGGGCTTGCACCCAGGGATTTTTGAGTGGTCTCTAGCCAGAGGGGACCCTAGAACCCTGAGGGGGTGGATTTGCCTTGCTGGCAAAGTGGAAGTTATGAGAATTCATGTTAAGCGAAACCAGAGAACCCAAGCAGCAGAAAAGAGACAGGCAGCGCCGGTCATTCCCCCAGCAAGAAGGGCAGCACGTAAATTGTGGGACGAAGGAAAGGAACACTGGATGGAAAAAGGGTTGTGTTTCAAATGCAGCAGAGGAGCAGCAGCTGCTGTGATGGAGAAAGAAGTTTGCCATCTCCCTTTCAGAAGGGGGGATGTGGCTGAGAAGGAAGCTGAGCCATCAGAAAATGATGAGAGCCTGTTCTAAGCGGTGCCAAAGGGCAGGCTATAGTAGATAGGCACATAGATCCGATGGTGAGTGGAAATTGCCCAGCGATGCTCATGGGATTACAATTAGAGACGTTGGGGGGTCATGGTAGTGTGAACCTGGTGGGGATGCTGGATTCAGGGTGCACCAGATGCCTCATGCATCCTGCCCTAGTAACTGGACTGAGATTGAAGGTGGGGAAGCTGAGGGACCCCATAAATTTACCCAACTTGATGGATCAGAGATACGGGGAGGTCCAGTGGAATATTACACTGAAGCAATTCAAATGTGAATAGGGAACCATGAAGAGACTTTGAGGTTTGTGGTGGCTCCTATTTCCAATCAATCCATAGTTTTGAGATTGGCTTGGCTATGGGACTGGAACCCCCAAGTGAATTGGGCCACTGGGCAATTGACTTTTGCTGATGGAACTTATAAGGGCTTAACCCCTAGAGAATCTAGAATTGAAACTGAACAGCTAGGTGCAGTGTCTGAGATGTTGGGAGGGGAGGCAACAGAGGAGGACACTCTCATTCCTATACAGTACAGAGATTTAAAAGAAGTGTTTGGGGAGGTGGAATCGAATCAACTCCCACCTCATAGAAAATTGGACTGTGCTATAGAGTTGGAGCCAGGAGCAGAGTTGCCCAAGACTAAGTTGTATTCTATGACTCCTAAAGAGTTGGAGGTGCTACGGGAGTTTATTGACAAGAATTTAGAGTGGGGTTTTATTTGCCCTGCCACCTCATCGATGGCTGCGCCTGTTCTATTCAAAACCAAAAAGGATGGGTCACTGAGGTTGTGCACAGACTATTGGGGACTGAATGCTATTTGTAATTCCAACAAGTACCCCTTGCTGTTGATGAAGGACATGCTGGCCCACCTACCGAAGGGGAAGATTTTTGCCAAGTTGGATCTAAGGGAGGCATACTTCCAGGTTTGAATCTGGGAAGGAGATGAATGGAAAACAGTATTCAATTGCCAATTGGGGTCTTTTGAATATTTAGGGATGCCTTTTGGACTAAAGGGGGCCCCTGGGGTCTTCATGCATTTGATAAATGAAGTATTACATGACTTTTTGTACAGGGGGGTGTTGGTCTACCTGGATGATATTTTGATTTATTCTGAAACAATGAAAGAACATGTGTTCTTGGTCAGAGAAGTACTGAACCATTTATTGCAAAATAAGTTGTATGCCAAATTGTCAAAATGTGAATTCCATAAAGAGCAATTAGATTACCTGGGGTATCAGGTGTCAAGTAAAGGAATAGAAATGGATCCAGCAAAAGAGCGGGATGTGGTGGCTTGGGAACCCCCAAGAACTAGGAGACAGCTACAAAGTTTCTTGGGGGTTGCAAATTTTTACCGGCAGTTCATACCCAATTTTGCACAGGTGGCTTTACCCCTCACTGATCTGTTAAAAACCAAGGGGAAAGGGGACCCTAAGGTAGTGAAAAGGCCAGGGGCGAACCTTCAATGGATTACAGAGTGCCAAGAGGCTTTTGAACAGTTAAAATTACTGTTCACCTCAGAGCCTGTATTAAAGCATTCCGATCCCATGAAGCCCCTAATAGTGCAAGTAGATGCTTCAGACATGGCAATTGGTGTGATTTTATTACAAGAGGATGACAAAGGGAAACTGAGGCCCTGCGCTTACTTTTCCCGCAAGTTCACCGACACGGAACACCGCTGGCATGTGTGGGAAAAGGAAGCTTTTGCAGTGTGATGGGCTTTGGTGACCTGAAGACACTTACTAGAGGGGGTATCTCAGCCATTCGAAGTTTGGACAGATCATAAGAATTTAGAAGCTTTATGCACCCTGAGGAAGCTGAATCCTAAACAGGTTAGGTGGGCTCAGTTCTTTAGTAGATTCAACTTCACACTTAAGTACTTGCCTGGGGGAAAGAACTTTTTGGCTGATGCTTTGTCCCGTTTGCCCCAACACAACAGTCAGAGGGAAGAGGTAGTAGATTCGATCATTCCAACCCAGCAGCTAGGGATGACAGCAGTCACAAGAAGTAAAAAATCCGCACCTACCTTAAAAGTAGAAGAGGACCTACAAAGTGAACTACTTTCTGAATTAAAGAATGATGTGTGGTTGCAGGCTAATAAGGCAAAGCTCACAGAGAAGCAGGACTTCTGGTGGAGTGGGGATAGACTGTATATTCCAGAGCCCTTGCAAAGGAAAATACTTGAGAGATGTCATGATGCCAAGTCAGCTGGCCATTTTGGATTTTTGAAAACTTTGCATCTTTTAAGGCAGCAGTTTTGGTGGCCATCTCTACATAAGGATGTGGAGGAGTATGTGGCCAGTTGCCCAACATGTGCTATGGCGAAAAGAGTGGGGGGAAAGCCCAGGGGACTGTTGCAGAATGTGGCAAGCCCCACCCAACCTTGGAAGCAGATATCTATGGACTTTATAGTGGACTTACCAGAAAGCCAGAAGAAAACAGTGATTTGAGTGGTGACTGATTTATTTTCAAAACAATCCCATTTCATTCCTTGTAATAGTATACCTAATGCTGGACAGTTGGCCAAGTTGTTTGTTCAGCACATTTATGGACTGCATGGGACCCCTGAATGGATTATAAGCAATCGGGAGGTACAGTTCACCTCCATGTTTTCGAGGGCATTCCTGAAGCTGATTGGCGTGGATCAGGGGTTAAGCTCCTCCCACCACCCTGAGACTGACGGAGCCACTGAACGGACTAACCAGGTGTTGGAGCAATACCTCAGGTGTTACATCAGTTATCAGCAGGATGATTGGGTGGATTTACTCCCGTTTGCAGAAGTGGTATATAACAATTCGGTGCATCAAAGTACTGGATTTTCTCCATTCCAGGTGGTGAATGGGCAAGAGTTTGTGGCCTTCCCAGAATTGCCCAAAGATCAAACTAAAATCATTCCATTGGATGAGTGGATAAAACACATAACTGATAATTGGCCAGTGATAGAGAAAGCGCTGGAATACGCTAAGGAAACTTACAAGAAATATGCTGACCACAAGAGGGCACCAGAATGGCAACTGAAAGTGGGGGAGAAAGTGTATTTGTCTACAAAGTTTCTAAAGACTTCGCAACCCTCGAAAAAAGCTGGGTCCAAAGTATGTGGGACCTTTTCCTATCACCAAAGTGATCAATGATGCAACAGTACAATTGCAGTTACCGAAAAATATGAGGAAAATCCATCTGGTTTTTCATTGCAGCTTGTTGAAGTCAGTGAGGGACTCAGAGCATTGGCATCCAGAACAACCTACACCAGCCCCAGTGATGATTGATGGGGAACAGCATTTTGAGGTACAAGACATACTGGATTCCAGGCATCATCATGGAGTGTTGCAATATTTGATACTGTGGAAACATTTCCCCAAGGCTCATAGTGAATGGGTAAACAAACACCATGTGCAAGCACCCCAATTAGTGAAAAAATTCCATGACAAGTTCCCAGCAAAACCAAAATGAGATGGCTTTAGAAGGAAGGGAAGAAAGTATGGGATGATCAAAACTGTGAGATGTGATGTGTATTTCAACTGTGTATCTGCATTCCCTCAGTCTTAGGGTGGAGAATTTGTTTTAAGGGGGGGCAGTATGTCAGGATGGACATCCTGGCAGTGTAGTAATAGGTGTTGTAGTAATTGTAGTAATAGTATCTGAGCATGGGAAAAGCATGATTGCTGAGAGGCCTGAGCACCTCCAAGGTCAGCGTGGATTGTTTATCAGCGTTCAGTAGAAAGGAATGTGGGAAAGGGAGTAGAGCTATTAGAAGGAAGAATGGAATTTTACTGCTAGCTAGGATTAGCGAAAGGGGGGGGGGAGGAATTTCACTTTTAGACGTTGAGAAGGAAATGCAGCCTTGAGGGAGGGGTTAGAGATTCTGGGCGATTTTATCTTAATGTTTTCGCGCATTTTCCTTCAGACTGATCTTTGAATGGATTTGAGCATCTGTATTAATAAATTACTCTTCTACTTCACCTGATGGCGTGTAATTGAGAGTTAACTGTGTGCCAGTTTGTTACAAACTGCTTATATTATCCACTCACGTCAACTAGATAGTAGTTGAAATAGGAAATAAACAGTATGTGAGAAGGAAACACAATAATTCAATGTTTGACTGAGGAAGAAGTAGAAAAGGGAATTCCTACCCTCCTTTGTCCTTATTCATCATCCTGCAGGTCTCCACTGCTAGCTCATAAAACAGCAGATCTTTCAGTTTGGTTGTTAATGAAACAGGCCTATTCAAGAGATTTTAGTAAGCCTAACAAGCGTCTAATGGTGGTAGATTTATTCAGCTTCTCTGATTAATCTCTAATCACTACAATTCCATATGGCCAGCCAATGTTAGTGATAGGATTTAAGCAAACAATGAAAAAAGAATAAGACACTGCAGTGGGTAGAAGGGCCAGATAAAAGGAAAGGTATATTCCCCACTTTCACTTTTCTTATCTTCTTCCTCTTCAGGCAGTTGAGAACAGAAAATATTCCAATTATGGTTGGTTTTTGGTTGCTTTGGTGTGGTGTGTGATCTTCTCCAAATTGCTGTTCAGTTAAATAGTCCAATATATTATTTGCCTGAGATTTACTGGTATTGAACAGCACAGTTCCTGGCATGGGATAAGTTTGACTAAAAATACTCTCCTTTCACTACCATGGCGCATGTAAAAAATGTATACATATTTTTCACACTATGATGTTTCCAAATAACAATTCTTGTCTACCAATAAAATATTGAATGGAATATGGAAACAATGCCATAATGGGAAGGGCATGCTTTAATCAGCCCATGTTTCGTAAGCCAGGGTTAAAACAGTGTCACTCAATTTTCATTTCTTTAGCTGAAACAAGAGAAATATAGTAAACTGAGGTAAAGTAGAGCATTTATCGAAAGGTTTACAGCTACTACACTCATTGTCCATATGTATTTTTATCAACATGTTTAGTTAAGTGATTTTTTGGGTGCATGTGGAATTCAAATGAGTACACATCTCAGTTGCTTCATCCATCTGATCATCTCACAGTAATGTGAGTTTTTGTCTCCTATCAGATGATACTTTTCTCCGCTTGCTGTATCTGTGGGCTAATTGGAGGAATACTAAACTTCCAGTTTCTTCGAGCTCTAACAAAGAAATCCTCAGCTCTCTATCCATTACATCTTACCTCCATGTCTCTTGCATGCATTGGAATTGGTGGCTGTACTCTTTCTTCATGGCTAACTTGCCGACTAGCCAGCTACGAACAAAGAAGAATGTTTTCAGAAAGAGAACATTCGTTACATCACTCTCATGAGATGGCAGAGAAAGTAAGTTGGCATGCTTTCTGATTTGTTATGCTGTTGTTTTTTTTAAAAAAACAATACAAAAAAATCTCTGATTGGTTTTATAGGTCACTGGGAAATGATATATGTCTATGTAGTATCAGCTATGTTCCAATATAGAAAGTTATGTTTAGATATCCCAGCCTTTCCAGTGCTCTCATTTCAATAAAATGCATCCATTAACTACATTGTTCCATTGTATAACTTATACAATGCTTTGCACTAAATATAGAACTCCTTGGCCTAAATAAACTAATGGCTGCATAATTGTATATCTGTTCCCCTTCCTGCATGAAAATATATTTTGTAGTCTGTAAAGGTGGGGCTTACCAAAGATTAATATCATGTAGGAGGACAAGCAACACAATTTGCAGCTACATACAATGAACACATTGTTGGATTGTACCACTTTAGATTGCTGATCGAATGAAAGCAAATTATTATGTGTCTCCTGATTAGTCCTGGGGCAGGATTGGGCAATCTACCTTTAGTGTAGCTAAGGGTAAAGAGCTACTTTGTAAAAAATGTGACAGGGTGGGACCAAACTTTTCAACCCTTAAGCTTAGCAGAGATTTCAGATACCTATTTCCCCCCCCCCCCTGTTTTTATTGGGAAGTTGGATATGTATGAGACCTGAAGACACTCATGCTACTAAATGCCTGCATTTTGCTGCTGAATCTTAGCAGAATTATCTGGGGATGTTCTGAGGCTGCCTGCAAATTGTGTGCTGCCCATCTTTGTCCTACCTATCTGGGAAAAGAGTTTAACCAAGCCTTTTTTCCTGGCATGTTACTTTGGAAGGTGCAAGGTACCCTTTTCAAGACAGACTATTCAAGCATGAGATATTCAGAAAAAGGGGTAGAGGATCTGAAGTGCCAGTAGGAAATATTGTATTGTACAGGAAGTACAGCTTTGTCTCTCTAGTACTGATATGCACCAATATACTGTATATGCAAATGATTGTGCTTTATTTATAATTGTTATTTTGTATTAGAGATTGAGGGGTATTGAAATAACCGAACTGCCCAGCTACCCAGTGATACCCCCAACACCAGAGTTACCTCCAAGGTATGCTGAATTCTAGGGAATTATGATGCATTTATTTGAAATCTTGCTTTTAAGAGAAACACATAAACCAATTTTTTTTAATCCATTCAATCGTGTCCAATTCTCAAAGACTGCCTGGACAAGTCCCTGCAGTTTTCTTGGCAAGGTTTTTCGGAAGTAGTTTGCCATTGACTCCTTCCTAGGGCTGAGAGAGAGTGATTGGCCCAAGGTCACCCAGCTGGCTTTTTGCCCAAGGTGGGATTAGAACTCACGGTTCATAAATAGGAAAAAATGTTAAGGAATTGGTTGTCAGTTGTCAGTAATAATAATGATTTAGGAGTAAATTTACATAATTAAATACAGGTAAGCAGTCAAGTCAAAAAGTTGGGACTTGATTGCTAGTAGATAAAAATTACAAAACTACCACTATGAGGTATACGTAGGTTACTAGGAGCTTATTTACATAGTTATTATCCTGCTTCAATTATCCCATTTTACACTTAGGCTATATAACTACTGTCTGTCTGTCTGTCTGTCTGTCTGTCTGTCTGTCTGTCTGTCTGTCTGTCTGTCTGTCTATCTATCTATCTATCTATCTATCTATCTATCTATCTATCTATGCCTTCGAGTCATTGTTGACTCCTGGCAACTGCTTGGACTAGTACCTGCAGTTTCAAGATTTCAGAAGTGGCTTGCCATTTCCTTCTTCCTAGGGCTGAGAGAGAATGATTGGCCCAAGGTCACCCAGCTTTTACACACACGCGCACACGTGTGTGTGTGCGCGCGCACACACACACACACACACACACACAGATATTTCAGAGAGAAGACAATCATAAAAGGAGACAGCATTCTCAAATACCTGGGGCATTTTTCTTGTGGTTCACTTTGAAGGTTACAGTTTTCACAACTCTCAGCAAAAATTCTGTAATTGGGAAGCGACCGAAGTACATGTCCAGAGAAATAGAACTAAAATTCTGTAATGCTTTACAAATGGCAATGGAAATGAGACCAATAACCCCACATTCCTAGCCACTGATTCTCTCTCCTGTAGAGGGAAGAGGGAATGGCCTTGAAGGACAGCAGGAAGAGCCGCTACCAAGGTAACAGATAAAAGGGGCCTGAGCCTGGATCAAGAAAGTAACATGAGAAAATGTCTCAGACAGGCCCCTCCCTAGTTCACACAAAGATAAAGGGAGGGAGGGGGAAGCACATTCAGACTTGTAAGTTTCTGTTACTACAGTTGTTACAATTAAAGTAGTCCTGACCTACAAGCCATTGGTTTCTTAGTCTGGGCTACCTTGTAGGGTTGACACTCCTCAAGTAAACAAACTCCACGATTCCCCATTTTATCAGTTGAGACAGTGACTTGAGTGAGTCCTGAACTCTTGTTCAAGGCTCAATTTATTTTATGAGACTGACTTGCATTACCCTCATCCATTGGCTGCTTCAAAGCTAAAGGAATGTGAATTTATGCATCTCACTCTGTTTCCCAGCAGACAGGTGTCTACATCACCACACACCCACTTCAGTCAACATTATCTGGCACCCTATCTGAAAATCCCAGCTGAGTCCAAGGTATGGGCTGTGGAGAATGTTCTGTCATCATCTCTTTTGTCAATGAACATGTGGTCCATATCTTCCTTAGGTTAAAGTAAAGGTGAAGATGGGATAAACATGTAGGAAAAATGGCTTATGGCAACCATTTTAGATGCTGCTTCTCACAGAAAAAAGATTTTCCTATATTTGCTGCTACCTAGGAATATTGGTCGGTGTATGAAGAACAAGGGCCCTATTGTTGTGGGGAAGTGTAATACAGCAAGAAAAGGGATCCCACCAGGAAGGATTCAAGATCCAGGTCTGGTTGGGCCCACTTTGAAAAGAAGATGAAAGACAAATAAAAGCTGAAGTGGGAGGTAACACAGGAATACAAGGAAAAACCACAAATGCCACAATGGATGGATGAGCTCGAAGATTAAGCCTATTTTACTTCAATGTCTTTTGCAGGCTATCAAGGATGGCTTCATTGTAATATTTTGTGTATGTGCTAGATGGGTAAGATCAGTTGTGAAAAAGATTCTTCTCCGCCTGTGCATACTTTATAATTTTCTGGCTGAAGCATGTCTGTCACTAATCTCTCATACTTTCGTTACATCACATCTTATTATGGAGATATATGCTATAGCTAATTCAACATTGGCCAGTCGGAGACCTTCGGGCTGAATAGTGCCAAAGCTTTCCCCATAATATGATTAAGCCCAATTTATCTCATTGTGCATCAATTTACTTATAGTGCAATATACTTTACAATTATTTTGTGGGAAATGATCCTTGAAAGGGGTGCTAACATGGACCAGATGTAAGCTACAAAAGGTGGACTGCTTAAATCTGTGCTAGGTTATTGCAATGTAACTGATTCTGACTACCCGTTTCAATTCTCACAGGAAATGACAGATCACATGTGTAACGGAGGACCACACCTAATTTATAATGGAAGAGCATACTGAAAGATTTACGGCGTTTAAAGAACAACTACATGTAGGATTTTCTTCAAAGGAAAATAAAGAAGACAACAACTTGGAGAGAATATGTTGATGAAGGTTCTCAGTCATCCAGGTGGAACAGTCTGTGGCTTGAATCATGTCAACTGGATTTCTATTTTTTTCAGTAGAAACGTTTCACTCCTTATCCAAGGAGCTTCTTCAGTCAGACTGAAGAAGCTCCTTGGATAAGGAGTGAAACGTTTCTACTGAAAAAATAGAAATCCAGTTGACATGATTCAAGCCACAAACTTGGAGAGAAGGTCCTAAAAAACCATTATGGCTCTTGCTTGCAATAATTTCACAACTTCAAAACAACAACAGCACAGTCACATTTTCTTTCAGAGGTTTGCTTTGATTCCTATTAACTGAAGATATATAATTGCACATTTTGAAGATAAGTATTATCACATCTATTTTTTTTTGGTCGGAGTAATTTTTAATGGCTGTGATAATATATGAAACAGACTTTTCGGACTTGGCTCAGATTTTCTTTAGGAATGACTTTCTGATTTGAAAAAGGTCCCACTGCTATAAAAAAATAAGAGGGTTGAAATAATGGATTGCACACTAACAGGAATAGAATTTGGACTTGAAAACGTTGTCTTTCCTATGCAGAGTCTAATGAACGAATTGCGAGCATGCTGCACCTGCACTGGTGTCTGTGTTTTGAAAGACAGGATGTTTTAAGAATGCTATGAGCTCAAACAATGCCTTGCTGTAAAGAAACTGTAAATATTTCCAATTTATGAAATAGATTTCATAATTTGTTCATAAAAGATGTGAAATAAAATGAAACATAAGAATGGGATTTTTTTTTAATCATCCTAGAATAATTTTTACAATGATCTACAAATCTGAGACACAAGACCAAGGGTGAGCTGGAACTCTCAAGCAAGTTTAAGGCAAGTGCTCAGAAAACATTCAGACCCTCTTTATTTAATCACAGTTCATATATTGTTGTTACTTTACTGTATTTGCATCCCTTAGCAGATGAAAGTTTGTCACCAATATAATGCATTAGAAATAAACATAATATATTCCATCCTGTACAGTACTATTCCCTCTTATAGTCAATGGAGGTACCCACCACTCACCATAGTCATACAAACAGCAGATACAAACAGAAGCATGGAACTTCTTATAAGTTACAGATATCCTCGTGCAAGCAAATATATATGGTTCAAATAGTTTTTCTTCTTTTAAAATCTAATATACATACATTGCATTAATAAACAATGTAAGCAGCAGAGATGCCTTTATTTAAATTATTTAGATATATTTATTCTAAAAACACTGATGATACAAATATGCAAAAGAAGGATGATTTAAAGTTTTCCTCTGAACCCAGACCCATTGGTAAAGCTGTCCAAGATGCCAACTAGCAAAACTAGGGTCAAGAAAGTTGCTTTCTGTTTTGTTCCCTGAAGTAAAGCTTCCTACTGGAATGGTGATCAATATACCCTGGGTATGGAAAGGGCTTCTATAGGATGTGGTATATTTATGTTGTTCCTAATATATAATGGAGTGCCCCATGTCCTGCTTCCAGTAATATGTGTATGATGAATTTGTGAAATCCACATTTGCACTGTACAGTTCCAGAGAGAGCTAACAGTAATATGGTTAACCCCATGTTTCTCAACCTGGGCAACTTTAAGCTGTGTGGACTTCAACTCCCAGAATTCCCCAGCCAGCATGGCTGGCTGGGGAATTCTGGGAGTTGAAGTCCACACAGCTTAAAGTTGCTAAGGTTGAGAAACACTGGGTTAACATAACAAGGATCTAGCAAGGCTGGTCTTCAATAACCAGCCTTGTAGGTTTGGTAAGTAGAAATTAGAATTTCATTTTTTGTTCCTTATGTGGCCATATCTTGTTTCATCCCCCGTAACCCAAGCCATAGTATATCTATTTCCTACAGTGAGCACCCTGATGCTTACAGAAAGCCCATAAACAAAATATGAACCCAGAACCCTTTATCCAGCAAATAAGGAAGAACAAAGATGTATACCTCATGCTTCAAGGATGCATGCTCCCTCACAAAGCTGTAGAGGCCCCAGGGACCCACAAACATAGTTACCAAATTGGTAATGTTTATAATAATAGAATGAGATAATCACCGAGTGCATGATGGTAGAGAGCCAGTTTGGTGTAGTGGTTAAGGCAACAGGCTAGAAACCAGGACACTGTGAGTTCTAGTCCCGTCTTAGGCATGAAGCCAGCTGGGTGACCTTGGGCCAGTCCCTCTCTCTCAGCCCTAGGAAGCAGGCAAAGGCAAATCATTCCTGAAAAACCTTGCCAAGAAAACTGCAAGGACTTATCCAGGCAGTCGCCAGGAGTCAACACTGACTCAGAGGCACAAAACACACACACACAACACATATTATCTACATTTAGTTTCAATAGATGAACAGGAGAATTATGTAAATGAAATGAAAACAATTTTCTCCTGGCTCTCATTTATATAATTCCCAACCACCACCACCTCGCAAGTCATCAGTCTAGGAGCCTGGGATACCTGTGTCTCCCACTCCTCTTTTTCAAATTTCCCTTTAAAGCCATGGAAATCTGACTGCCATAGCACATCTTGTGTTAGTAAATGCCAGTGTTGAACAATGGACATTGTGAACTTTAGTTCTCCTGAATCTTCCACTGCTCAGCTTTACTCAATGTCTCAGGGTTTTAATATCATGAGAAAGAGATATAGTTTTCACGCACATATTCATTTACTATATTTGCCTCTTCTGATTTTTTTCTAAATTAAAAAAAAAGTCCTCCATATTTCTCATAGGGTGATTGCCCCGGAATCCAA
Source organism: Charina bottae (assembly GCA_023362775.1). Classification (NCBI taxonomy): domain Eukaryota; kingdom Metazoa; phylum Chordata; class Lepidosauria; order Squamata; family Charinaidae; genus Charina; species Charina bottae. Next base: position 34,750,876 of record JALMGJ010000007.1, read on the forward strand.
ACCCTGGCATCCATGCCACAAGTTGCAAAGACCCATGATGTCTCTTCCATATCTCTGCTAGTTGGGTCTGAAGTCACCCATGTTTATGGACTTCTATCATATTTCCAGCTTAGTTACTGCAGAGGCTTCCTATCCCAGCACCACTGCTGCTACATTGGGGAACAACTGTCCTTTGAACAATACTTGGAATGGTTAAAATTGCTTATGGAGAAAAGATGATCTGGCCTACACCCAAACTGTGCATTGCAATGGCACAAATGCTATTACTTTTCAGGACACACAAATCTTACTATGTATATATTTGTAGAAGCAGGATATGGGCCAAGGACAATAAACTCTGAGTATAATTAAATTACTCTTGCAGACATTGCTGCCAAGTTCATAGAATATAGACAAGTAGGCAAAGGACTTGGTAATACATCTGGGCTTAGCATGGAGACCTTTGGAAATGCCAAACTAGAAGCTGCCAAAAATAATGTTCACGTGACACCCTTTCATTAAATTTAGAAGCATCAATGTTTGATAAGTATATTGTTGGAATTTTATTGAATATCTTCCCCATTTCTAGAAATGTAATATTATCCTCTCCTTTATTAGAAATAATAAGCATATTTTATTGGCATGGCAAGCATAATCTATGCTGAGAAGGGAAAGGGAGGCATGGAAACTAACTAACTGAGTTCCTTGCTTTCATTTCCTCTCCTATGGTCTCTATTTCAGCTATCAAGTGAACATCTTTTTTTCCAACTTGCCTCAACTAAAATAAGCCCCTTATCATTTGTTGGCATCTTCCATAGAATTTCTCCACTTCTGATCAGACAGTAAGGCATGAAGTGAAGAAAGGAATGGGTCTCAGGCAACTTCTTGTCAGTCATGCAATAATGAGAGAGGAAGGGAGGGAGGGGGGAATCTCTGCTGCAGAACAATTTGCATCTATTTCTATATACAGCTTTTCCTGATGTATGCCTTTTCATATGCAACCTAACGTACACAACTTTATACATCTTTGGAGCTGACTACATTGTGCACTTATCTGGATTTTGCAAACTGATAAATACAAATTAAAGTCAATTTACTTAAAAATATTGATCAAATAAATTCCCTCTCCCACTCTTAGGTAAAAAAAACAAAATCAAAATATTAGGTTAAACCACAAATGTAATGCTTATATACTTTCAGTATAGCTCCTCAAAGCTATTCTAAAAATTGTGGCTGACATTAATTTAACTTAAATGAAATGACATATGTTTCTTAGCTCTCCCCCTTCCTCCACTTTTTGTTTTGGTCTCCAGCAAACTGCAGAGATGGCACAAACTTTTTCACACCTTTGATCTAACTCTTATCTAGATTCTTCCCTACTTTGGTCAAGTCCTAGTCAGAATAATAAAATTATTTCAGTCCATCTAGTCCTTTGTGTAACTTTTTGCATTCAGCTCAGTTCCTTTTCTCCCTGGAATCTGATTTTTCTGCCACAGACTGTCCTGTCCGTTCTTTTCCAATTCTTGAACTGGCTAATTGCTTGACAGCCTCACTTTAATGCAGTATTCCAGCTCTCCCTCCTGGAATTTGGGCAATCAGAAGGAAGTGGAATAGAACTAGTTATTTTTAAATGCTGGACTTAATTGTCTTAGGTACTGTCTCTGTACAGATGCTGTTTTGTTGCAGAAATAAAAAAAATGTGTTTAAGCAAAAATAATTAAATGAGCATCTATAATTGTGAACATGCTCAGCAATTTATAATGATGAATATGCCCAGCACACATTCCTAATTAGAGGTTTACCAAGAAGCAAGGATGTTGCACCAACCATTGTCAGCCTGTGAACTTTGACACTGGCCTCTCTGGGTAATCATCTGAGATCTTCTTGGTTGCAGAGCCCTAGACTTTAACCCTGAGGTCCAGCCCTAAATGCACCACTGCTAGAATGACCCATATAATAGCTATCACCCTATTTAGGTTTCCTGGGATGCTTATAAAGCAATGGTGAATTTGCCCTCAAGAGCTGGAAAATCTTATTATTTTGCATGAGTCAGAAATTCCCACACATTTTTTAAAACTATGCTTATAAAAACAAGGTCCTTAGTAACACATCAATAAGTTTGAGTTTTAAATGTTTTATGTAATACTTATCAATTACTTTATTTGTTAAACTGTTTTATCTAGTGCCAAATTTAGATTTCATTTGTACTTTGCGTATTTGGGTCTTTTGGTCGCAAATAAAATTAATAGGAAGATCTTTAGTCATCCAAATTATTTTGCACATGAGTCAGAAATTCCCACAAATATCTCCCATTCCGGAAGCAAAGATGATAAGAAAGTAAATAATTCATCTTTAGCTGACTCTTTCATAGTACCCAAAACTTGCTCTTCTTAACTGCAGGGCCACACATGTGAGGTACCCTGATTGCCCCATTGGAAGACAAGTTATTGAAGAAGATAGGCTTTCAGCACGATCTGGCATGATTCTTATGTTTTATGACTGCTTCATTTTAATGACATATGATATTTGACGATTTTGTGAAGCACTCAAACCCAGAAGAAGCTGGATAGAAAGGCTCTATCTAAATAAAAAAAGGCCAGCAGGTACACTTTTCAGCATTGTGTGAATTGGTCCTAAACTGCTGATTACCATTCTAATCAAAGCTAATCTACCAAAAGGTTAATCAAATAAGTTTCAATGTGTCAGAATGATCTGAAAATTTTTTTCCTCCTGGTGTATATTAACATTTAGACAGACTGTAGAATATTTATGCCAGATGACTGATGGAAAGTGAGTTACTGTATGTATTTTCATGAGGCAAGATGGTTTAAATTTTAACAATCAGAAGAGAAACTTCCAGATTATGTGGAGCAAATTGGTGTGTGTGATTTATGGCTAACATTTTTACATTGTCCTGTCCTGAGTACATATTTATGGCATTAAGATGAATTAGCAGAATCTAGCTCATCACCAGGCTTTCACGAAGCAATTCATTATTTTACATGACTAGTATGCACATCCAGAGGCCTGGATTTTTTCTTACAATGTTATTTCTGGGCTGTCAAACTATCAAGAATTGAAACGCAATTGGATTCTGAGTAATACATTTTAAAGTATCCCAGTTGGGCAAGTTTTCCATTTTTAGATGATACAGTTTAACTATAGTTTCCCTAATAGCTACATCATCACATGACAGATGGGACTTTGAAGATAATTTATGTTTGGGACTGAAAGGACAGAGAATTTAATATGTTGCCACCCCCACTTACCTTTTAAGATGTTTCCAATGGATCCCAGCTAAAGGGAAATTCCATAGTTTTGCTTTGAACACAGTGCAAAATGAAGCTTTGTACCAATTTCAGTCCCAGTCCCAATTTGACCATCTTCACTTTTCTTCAGCTCCTGTTCTGAGAAAGGACTTCTTCCTGTTTATGGAATGGAAGAAACCTATTAGAGGCCTATGTTGGAGTTCAGATCCATAAGTGCTTTCAGATCAGACCTTCTTTACAGATACAGATAACTGGATAATAGTGGCATGAAGTTAAGAAAAATGATAGATTTATTTTATCAATGCGTTGTTTGTTGATTTTTCCATTTCTAAAGTTTAGCTGTATAACCAGCAACCCTATGTACTTACTTATTTTACATGTGTATCCTTTTTCATCACAGCAATACCTACACTGGTAAAGGTTCACATTTAACGTGGTTTGTTTGGCTAGCATTTGAAATAAACCAGTTGCAATTTATTTAACAAATCATGGCTTAGCATTATGCATAAATCCAAAGTGACAAGATGGTGGGTTTTTAACAAAAATTAAAATAATAGAGGGATATGTCGTTGATGAAGATAACTTCTACAGATGGGAAGTGGGAGTGATAATAGATAGCCAAACTCAAAATGGGTAGCTCTGTCTGTAACTGCTTATCATGGCCACTAAATGGAATATGGGCTTTCCAAGGCATTAAGCCTGAGAATAACATTAATTTTGGGGAGAAAGGAATTAAAAATTGATAGTCACATTATACATGGGGAAGTATTTGGATGACCACTGTAGGAAGCAGTTAGCTTTATCTTCAGGTTTTCAGATGTTATTGAGATGTTATTGGCCATTGTGACTAAGGATAAAAACAACCAATACAAGGGCAAATTGTTTTTCAAAGGGATGAACTGGCAACAAAAAACAGCCTTCTTATACCTTGTTCTGAGGAGCCATTCCACCAAGGGAGGCATTATGGGTGAGTGACATTGCATACCAGCACTGTAGACAAACAAGAAATTGTACCAGGTGGCAGTAGGCAGTACTTTTGTAGGGGAAGGTAACCCAACCAATGCTTGAACCTATGGTTTCATCCTGCCTCAAGAAGGGCTTGACCTTCATGTGGCTTGACTTCTATGAGACAGGATGAAATCACAGCTGCTACCCACAAGTGATGTAGATGACATTGACCCATTGCCTCTATTGAAAGGATATTTAGGAGCTAGTCTAGTCAGTTTCCCCTTCATGGATCACTGCCTTGTCGTGGCGAAGGGGCTTGCGTAACTCAATGAAGTCAGGTCAAGAAAAACAGGTCATGATGGAGAGTTCTGACAAAACGTGGTCCAAAACTGGAGGAGGGAATGGCAAACCACTCCAGTATCCTTGCCAAGAAAACCCATGGACAGTATCAAAAGGCTAAAAGATATGATGCCGGAAGATGAGCCCCTCAGGTCGGAAGGTGTCCAAAATGCTACTGGGGAAGAGCGGAGGGCAATTCCGAGTAGCTCCAGAAAGAATGAAACGGCTGGGGCAAAGCCGAAAGGACGCTCAGTTGTGGATGTGTCTGGAAGTGGAAGGAAAGTCCGATGCTGTAAAGAACAATATTGCATAGGAACCTGGAATGTAAGATCTATGAATCAAGGTAAGCTGGATGTGGTCAAACATGAGATGACAAGATTGAACATCAACATCCTGGGAATCAGCAAACTAAAATGGACAGGAATGGGCGAATTTAATTCAGGAGACCATTATATATACTACTGTGGGGAAGAATCCCTTAGAAGAAATGGAGTAGCTCTCATAGTCAATAAAAGATTGGGAAAGGCAGTACTGGGGCACAACCTCAAAAACGACAGAATGCTTTCAGTTCGAATCCAAGGCAAACCATTCAACATCACAGTGATCCAAGTCTATGCCCCAACCACTGATGCCGAAGAAGCTGAAATTGACCGGTTCTATGAAGACCTACAACACCTTATAGAACTAACACCAAAAAAAGATGTCCTTTTCATCATAGGGGACTGGAATGCTAAAGTAGGAAGTCAAAAAATAACCGGACTAACAGGCAAGTTCGGCCTTGGAGTACAAAATGAAGCAGGGCAAAGGCTAATAGAGTTTTGTCAAGAGAACACGCTGGTCATAGCAAACACTCTTTTACAACAACACAAGAGACGACTCTACACATGGACATCACCAGATGGTGAATACCGAAATCAGATTGATTATATACTTTGCAGCCAAAGATGGAGAAGCTTTATACAATCAGCAAAAACAAGACCTGGAGCTGACTGTGGCTCAGATCATGAGCTTCTTATCGCAAAATTTAGGCTTAAATTGAAGAACGTAGAGAAAACCACTAGACCAATCAGGTATGACCTAAATCATATCCCTTATGAATATACAGTGGAGGTGAGGAATAGATTTAAAGGATTAGATCTGGTAGACAGAGTGCCTGAAGAACTATGGATGGAGGTTCGTAACATTGTACAGGAGGCAGCAACTAAAACCATCCCAAAGAAAAAGAAATGCAAGAAAGCAAAGTGGCTGACTGATGAGGCTTTACAAATAGCTGAGGAAAGAAGGGAAGCAAAAGGCAAGGGAGAAAGGGAAAGATATAACCAACTGAATGCAGATTTCCAGAGAATAGCAAGGAGAGATAAGAAGGCCTTCTTAAATGAACAATGCAAAGAAATCGAGGAAAACAATAGAATGGGGAAGACTAGAGATCTCTTCAAGAAAATCGGAGATATCAAGGGAACGTTTTGTGCAAAATGGGCATGATAAAGGACAAAAAAGGCAGGGACCTAACAGAAGCAGAAGAGAGTAAGAAGAGGTGGCAAGAATACACAGAAGAACTATACAAGAAAGATCTTAATGTCCCTGATAAATACGATGGTGTGGTCACTGACCTTGAGCTGGATATCCTAGGGAGTGAAGTCAAGTGGGCCTTAGTGGGCATTACTGCCCACTAATGCAAGTGGGCATTACTAACAACAAAGCTAGCGGAGAAGACAGTATCCCAGCTGAGCTATTTAAAATCCTAAAAGATGATGCTGTTAAAGTGCTGCACTCAATATGCCAACAAATTTGGAAAACTCAACAGTGGCCACAGGATTGGAAAAGGTCAGTTTACGTTCCAATTCCAAAGAAGGGCAATGCCAAAGAATGTTCAAACTACCGTACAATTGCGCTCATTTCACATGCTAGCAAGGTTATGCTCAAAATCCTACAAGCTAGGCTTCAGCAGTATGTGAACCGAGAACTACCAGAAGTGCAAGCTGGGCTTCAAAGAGGCAGAGGAACTAGAGATCAGATTGCCAACATTCGCTGGATCATGGAAAAAGCAAGAGAGTTCCAGAAAAACATCTACTTCTGCTTCATTGACTACACTAAAGCCTTTGATTGTGTGGATCACAACAAACTGTGGCAAATTCTTAAAGAGATGGGAGTACCAGACCACCTTACCTGTCTCCTGAGAAACCTGTATGCGGGTCAAGAAGCAACAGTTAGAACCGGACATGGAACAACCGACTGGTTCAAAATTGGGAAAGGAGTATGACAAGGCTGTATATTATCACCCTGCTTATTTAACTTATATGCAGAGTACATCATGAGAAATGCCGGGCTGGATGAATCACAAGCCGGAGTTAAGATTCCCGGGAGAAATATCAACAACCTCAGATATGCAGATGATACCACCCTAATGGCAGAAAGTGAAGAGGAACTAAAGAGCCTCTTGATGAGGGTGAAAGAGGAGAGTGCAAAAGCTGGCTTGAAACTCAACATTAAAAAAACCCAGATCATGGCATCTGGTCCCATCACTTCCTGGCAAATAGAAGGGGAAGAAATGGAAGCAGTGACAGATTTTATTTTCTTGGGCTCCAAGATCACCGCAGATGGTGACTGCAGCCATGAAATTAAAAGACGCTTGCTCCTTGGGAGGAAAGCTATGGCAAACCTAGACAGCATATTAAAAAGCAGAGACATCACCTTGCCGACAAAGGTCTGTATAGTTAAAGCTATGGTTTTTCCAGTAGTAATGTATGGCTGCGAGAGCTGGACCATAAGGAAGGCTGAGCGAAGGAAGATAGATGCTTTTGAACTGTGGTGTTGGAGGAAAATTCTGAGAGTGCCTTGGACTGCAAGAAGATCAAACCAGTCCATACTCCAGGAAATAAAGCCAGACTGCTCACTTGAGGGAATGATATTAAAGGCAAAACTGAAGTACTTTGGCCACATAATGAGAAGACAGGATACCCTGGAGAAGATGCTGATGCTGGGGAAAGTGGAAGGCAAAAGGAAGAGGGGCCGACCAAGGGCAAGATGGATGGATGATATTCTGGTTGTGACGGACTCAACCATGGGGGAGCTGGGGATGGTGACGGCCGACAGGAAGCTCTGGCGTGGGCTGGTCCATAAAGTCACGAAGAGTCGGAAGCGACTGAACGAATAAACAACAAAATGTATGGCTGTGAGAGTTGGACCATAAGGAAGGGTGAGCGCCGAAGAATTGATGCTTTCGAACTGTGGTGCTGGAGAAGACTCTTGAGAGTCCCTTGGACTGCAAGGAGGTCAAAGCAATCAATCCTAAAGGAAATCAACCCTGACTGCTCATTGGAAGGACAGATGCTGAAGCTGAAGCTCAAATACTTTGGCCACCTAATGCAAAGAGAGGACTCACTGGAAAAGACCCTGATGCTGGGAAAGACTGAAGGCAAAAGGAGAAGGGGACGGAAGAGGATGAGATGGTTAGATAGCATCACCGATGTAATGAACATGAATTTGAGTAAACTCCGGGAGACAGTGGAGGACAGGAAGGCCTGGCGTGCTATGGTCCATGAGGTCACGAAGAGTCGGACACGACTAAACGACTGAACAACAACAACTAGTCAGTTTGCTCAAGAAATGAAGAAGAAAAGGGAGGTTAATCATTATTCCCTCACCCAGGTGCAAAATGGCTTGGTTTATGGAAATATGCTGAAATACATTCAAAGCTAACGAAATAACACTTACATATTCAATGTATACTTGACTACACTTTTCCTTATTTCTAGTTCTTTTAAAAATGAAGCATTTTACCAGATACATCAAATGACTAAATTTATTTGCTGGCAATGGAGAATGTGGGCAGTGGTGTGGAGGTGGGAAGATGTGGAATACCTCCAGCTTACTTCATTGCAATTTGTTTTAAGCTTTCATTAATTCTTCTAACCAACTATTAGTCCTCTATTATTAGTTAATAATGAACTCAAAAAGCCATATACTATTACTCTATTGCTAATCTCAGCATGCTCTGAATAACTATAGCCCACAGGGAAACTCATTTTTGGAGGTTTCACATGCAGAATGTTGAACTGTATGTTTTGGCAATGTATTCCAGGAAATAGGATATTATTTCAATATATTTGAGCCTTTTTGCTCACAGATACATACCCACACGCATCTGTTAATTCAAAAGAAAAAATTAACATTTTTAAACTGAAGAAATACTAACACTTAGAATAGCAATATTTTTGATTCCTAGGAGTGTCTTGGTGGCTGGGTCAGGCTGTGGGACAAGACATGTACATACCCATACATACATCTCAATATAACCATGACCTAGCCCCAGGTGTAAGGTCACACAGCTACCTAGGAACATATTTAGGATTCCCTTACCAACTTTGCTCAGACTGAAGAAGCTCCTTGGATAAGGAGCGAAACGTTTCCACTGAGAAAATAGAAATCCAGTTGACATGATTCAAGCCACAGACAATTCCACCTGGATGACTGAGAACCTTCATAGACATACCCATACATACTGTATGCACCTAGTCATGCATACATACAACTACAGTAGAGCAGCACTCCCAGCCATCTGCTGCAGACCTTTTTCTACAGCTTATGGGAAACTAGCATTGTTCAGCTGGGATATGGGACGGAAGAAGAAAACAGTGAAGCTTCTTGCATCCACCCAGTGATCCTGCTGGAAATCACTGGATTAGAGATCAGCTGGATCAGCTGGAAGGCAGGAAAAATAGGTGAATAATCCAGTCTTGAATTGGTGACAGCAGCTGACCAATTTTGTCTGAACTCAGGAGCTAAGTACAGTTTAGACCTGTTTATTACTTGGATGGGAGATCAAGGAATATGAGGGCTGGGAAGCTGAAAAATATCCCAGAAGGCAGTGGCAAACCATTCCATCCATATTGTTGCCAAGAAAGCATCATGGATATGCCTATATAGTCACCAGGAGCTGAGTTCAATTTGAGAGAGATTTTAGACTAAGAGCTTTAAGCGACACTTTAAACTGATCTTGTAATTAGAGTAATAACTAATGAAGAAAATTATATTGGCATATGTATATTACTTTTGTGTATACTACTTTTGTGCATGTGTGTGTGTGTGTGTGTGTCTGTGTCTGTGTGTGCCTTGAGTCAGTCTTGACTCTTGGTTACTGCCTGGACTAGTCCCTGCAGTTTTCTTGGCAAGGTTTTTTGGAAGTGGTTTGCCATTGCATCCTCCCTAGGGCTGAGAGAGAATGACTGGCCCAAGGTCACCTAATTGGCTTTGTGCCTAAGGTGGGACTAGAACTCACAGTCCCCCAGTTTCTTGCCTGATGCCTTAACCATTACACCAGACTGGCTCTCTCATGTATAAGTACTACTATCAGCAACCTAAAATTGTATTATGTAGCAAATACAAGTTCTAAGATGCTTTAAAGAGACTGTTAAATAAGGATAACTGCAAGAGTCCAATCTGGATGTACCTTGTATATTCAAGTAAATCCACTGTCATTGATTCATAGGTTCATTACAGCTAATGAACCCGCCAAAATTGATAAAATATATTCCTAATTACAATGTCATTTGAGCATCCACGGAGAATGCATTTCTACCCAAATGGGCAACCGTCTCATCTAACAACATCCCCATTTTATCTTAAGTTTTAGCATTTTGTTTGTTCATGTTGCAAGTGATTTGATTTTGTCTGAGCTCCAAGGCCAAGCTGGGTTGCATCTGGTTAGTACTTAGATGGAAAATTGCCACGGGGCTATAGGCTAGGGTGGGAAGCCACAGATTATCCAAGAAGGCAACTGAGACAAGTTATTTCTGTACTGAGTCTGTGACGTCACCAGGAGTCAAACCTGAGTAAAAGGAAACTACTTTTTATCTTTGTTCTGTACAACACTAGAATAAACTTCATGTGGGGAGGCTACCAACTGATGAAATGTTAGGTAGAGCTGACTATCATTCATGTATGACTGACTTGAGCCCAGATTCCTGTATTACTTTTTCCAGAGGTTTCATCTAAGTGTAGAGAGGACCCATTTGGGGAATATCCATTTTTCCCTCCTTCCCAGTTACAGAAATCAATGGAGTGTATTTATTTATTTATTTGTCTGGATCATGCTGCTGTTTTGCACCCATTAGGATGTAATCTGTCAGGATTCACTTGTCATTTGGATACCCATGAAAATTATCTATGATTGACTGCATATTCAAGAAAGATTGCAGCCACAAGTGTGCATTATCCCAGCAAAAAATATGTTTCCTTGCAAATCTGTGGACTCACATTAATGTTTTTGCCACTGTTCTCAGATACTCCATGTTTCTCATGTATTGTTTTTCTTAAAAAAAAATAACACTGACTTTTGACATCTTGGGATTTGAATTGATTTCGTGCATGTGGGTGGATGAAGGAGACGGTAAACAGTCAAACCAGTTACATGGAGAACCCAAACAGCTGCCAAGTCAAATCTTTAGAGGAAGATCAGATGTTCTCCAAACAACACATAGCTTAATGCAGCAGTAAACAGCACATCATTGGATCCTCAGCTGCCTGGGAGCAAGGAAACAGCTTCTACTAATTCTCCTTAGCCACAACTAGATGAACACAGTATTCATTTCAGAGTCTTTTAGGGCCCTGGGAAATGAACCCTTAAAAGGTTCAAAGAAAACAAGTTTTTTTTTTTAAGGAAAAAAGGTATACAGTACCTTGATAAAGGTATTGACAGTTGTAAAAGTAAATAAGTTCCTATACTAGAAAATCAGTCTAGAAAGATCAATATACTGAGGAAAAACTACTCTAATGCAATAAACCGAATCCAGGTTTCTGGTTTGTTTATTTGTTTATTTATTTATTTTTATCCCGCCTTTATTATTTTTTATAAATAACTCATGGCGGCGAACATACCTGATACTCCTTCTTCCTCCTATTTTCAAGGATTCAAGGATTCAAGGGTATTTCTTTTTAATATAATTTTTATTAATACTTTTGATTACAGTAGTAAAAGCTAATACAAACTAAACTTAGAGAAAGAGAAGAGAAAAAAATGAAAAGGGCAGAAAAAAGGAAAAAGAAAGAAGAAAAAGAAAAGAAAGAATACAATAAAGAAAAAGAAGAAATATATAAAGAAATGACTTCCAACCTTTATCACAAGTATAAACAAATTTAGTAACTCTTCACCCCATGTAAGGTTACAAACAGATATCTCTTCATCCCATATCCCATCCCTTATCTATAAGCAAATCCATAAAACATCAACCTTTCAATCCTGGTGTTAGCAAAAAGTCCATAAAGGGTAGCCAGAACTTGCAAAAAATGTCTTATTTTAACCTTGATCAAATAAACCAACTTTATATTCCTTCCTATTACTTCTAACAGTCCTAATCTTTAATTCAATCAAATAATGTTGTAGGATCTGATTTCTCTTCAATTCTTCTTTATCCCATCACACAGATTTCTTCAAGGCTTTAACAAGCCTCATCTCTCCTTTCTGTAGCCTGATAGCCTGATCCTTTAATCATTCCTTGTACAGTTTGATCTTCAGCCCCTTCACCATCTTGGTAGCCCTCATTTGAACTCACTCCTATTCATATTTTCTAGTTTAGCTTTAATGTAATATTTTGACTTAAGAGACTATTCTTTAATCTGCTTTTGAGTGTCATCCTAATTGAGCTTCACAAATATTGCGAATTTCTGATTCCTGACATTCCCCAGTGCATAAGTCTTATGTTAAGCTGAAATCCTATTGGGGTTTAATTTGGTGTCCTGATTGACATAATTAAAAAAAAACAGAGGCAAAAGACCCATAATTTATTAACTGACTGATTGAGGCCTCTCCTATGTTAAATAAAGACCAATTTATATGCTCTTAAGCCAGAATGACAGGAAAGGCAGCCAACAATGCCCCCTCTATCACAGGGGTAGATGGCTCTGGATGTGGAACGTGGTAAAAAAAGTCAAAATGGCAGCCATAATGGTATAATCAAAACTCCATCTGTATTCTTTTGCAATGCACATAAAAATGGGTGGAGCTTTAATCATGTCCACTACCTCCACTTTTTGATCACACACTGCAGACACCCGTTTTACCAAGTATTATTCTAGACTCCTGGTGTTCATGTCAGGGTGACCTGGTTTACACATCTCAGTAAGCCAACAGAGGGATTGTGTGATTTTGGTTGTATATGTTGTGCGAAGTCAGCCACTACAATTTGTAAAACATGACTTATAGTTTGAAGCTATGCAAATCCAGATGTGATTTATTTTCAGTAAGCCATAATTTGCTTTAACCATGATTTAGCCTGGGATGAGCACTCAGTCTGTGATTCTTCTCCTCTGCTAGAGTAAAATGCATTGTTTCCACAAAGTGCATGCAGTTTCTTTCTCTGAAGACATGAGAAATACTGACATGGATAGGATGTTGTGTCACAAGCTGATTTGGAAAAAACTTCTCTTTATCTGAAAGTTTACCCAAACTTCCTTTATTTCATTAAATTGGATAGAATTCCCATGAGATTTCTTACACTGGAAATGCAATGGAACAATCTCATTTACTGTGTCACAGTAAATTTATTTTAGCTCAGAACAAAGCCATAAGTAAATGATGTTTGCCAAGAGAAATAAAACTAATTGAAATGTTTTGATACATAGGAGAGAAAGAAAGATTATTGATGTATTCACTTTGTGGATTACATTATGGGCTTTCAGTGATACGATCTGTCTTTCTCTGCAGCAGGCTTCTTCATTTGTTGTTCTCTTGATGTGTTCCACTACAATTCCCATCACACCCAATCAGCATTTACCCACTCTGGCTAGGGATGATTAGAATAAAGGTAGTGTAAGTGCTCTAGGAAAGGATAAAAAAGGAATTTTCTCACTGGATCTTGCTGGAAGCAAATTTAGGTGTTTTATTTATTATTTATTATTCAAATTTATCATCGCCCATCTCTACAGCAGTAGACAATTATTAGAATAGACTGACTGCAGCACAATTGCTAGATGGACTTTGTGTTTACACTTCAGCAGGAAAAATCTATGATGGAGGAAGGCAGGTCACACTTTCTAAACAATCGTATTAAAGGATTGTTTCTATTTCTTAATAAATAAACCTTTAAAAAAGAAAACAAAACTTCATTGGTGCTTCTGGGATTGGTTATGTGACAACACCACTTCTAATTTGGGCAATACCCATTCACAGCGCATTCCAGTTAGCCCTTCAGTCCAGCTGCTAGTCAGATCAGCTTCAGCTCAGAAATTATTTATGATATAGTCCATCACAAAACTTAAATCAAGAAGTAGTTCTTAGTATAGGTAGTCCTCATTTAGCAACTGCCTCGTTTAATGACATTTTGCAGTTATGACAGTGATGAAAAAGTAACTTTACAACCAATCCTTGCTTTTCCAACCCCTGCAGGTCTGTAAAGCAAAGGAAAGCTGAAATAAGATCATAAGCACAGACATGGTTTCACTTAGCAACCACTTCACTTAATGGCCAAATTACCAGTACCAGTTGTGGTTGCTAAACGAGGACTACCTGTAAATACACATGGAATCAATGTGCCCTTGCCCTATGTTTTGCTTTAATGTGTCCTCTTCCAGGCTCTTCGACCTTTCTTCTTGTTCTTGGATAACATCTCTTCATATGATTAGGTTCTAGTCCAGAGCTTTCCAAACTTTTCATTTTGGTGATACACCTTTTAGGCATCCATCATTTCGCGACACAGTAATAACAGGGCTCCCCGCCCCCGGCCCACGCAATTGGCTCCTGCCTACAAACCGCGCCCCCCGACCCACACGATTGGCTCCCGCCTGCAAACCCCACCCCTGCCCCCGTGATTGGCTCCCGCCTGCAAACCCCGCCCCCTGGCCCATGCGATTGGCTCCCGCCTGCAATAAAGTAACTGCATTGAATAACCATGGTTTCCTGAATACACTCTAGTTGACTTTGCACGTGTTCAGCCATGTTAAGAAATTTACACACCCAGGGGCTGGATTCGCCCAACAAGCTGAAGCAAAATCAAACCAACCACCTCATGGCTTAGCTTAGGGAAGCGGATAAGCCACTTTCCCTTCCTGCCCCAGGAAAGCCCAGCTTTACAGACCCTTCCTCCACACCCTTCCAGGTTCGCAGGAGGGGCGGCTGCGCACCCTGCTCCGGCTTACGGCGGCCGCCCCTGGGACTAGCAGGAGTGGCTCCGCAACGGCTCCCCTCAGTCCCACTGGGTTGCGGTTGCTATAGCACCCTCCACTGCTGCGCCGTCTCCCTCCTCAGCCTCAACTTTCCCCCGTTTCTGTAACAGCAAATTAAGGTGGCTTCAAAAGAACACAAGTAGGCAGGTGGACCAGAGCGCATGTGCAAGGGTGCAGGACAACTCGAGCCACCTTTCTCCTGTCCACCAGGCCAATTTACGTAGCGGGGCTGGAATTCAGATTTAGCTCTCCTCCCGCCTCCCTTCTCCTTCCAGCGCGCTTAGCGAAGCGGCGGGATTGGCAGTTCCCAGACTCTCCCCCTTGAGTCTGGTGGTCGCAGAGGAAGCCATTTTTCCACGACCTCCGAGCCGCCCTCCAACGTGGAGGCGCCTTCTGTGTGGAGTCCACGGCGTGCGCAACCCTTCTCTCCCATTTTCCACGAGTGCCGCTGACTCCCCCTCACTCTTGCCCCCAAGCAATTTTGGGAAATCGAAAGTGCAGCCGAGATGTCCATTGCCCACTTGCTGGAACTATGGAAAAAAAATAGAGGTGGAAGTGGAGCCCATGGAAACGGAGGTGAGCCCCCCGCCTCACTTCTACGAGGCGGAAGGCACTGCGCAAGCCCGGGATTTGGCCTCCGTGACGCAGCGGGGTGGGGGAGCGCCGTCCGTGCGCGGGGGAGGGAGAGGCACGGCAGCGGTGCTTACTAGCGGCAGGGCAGGGCAGGTTCACCCCAAATCAGCGTTTACAGGTCATCTCGCGACACATCGCGACATTGCTGGCGACACAATAGTGTGTCGCGACACAGACTTTGGAAAGCTATGTTCTAGTCATTACTGCAATTTACATTATAATTTATACAATTATAATTTGACAGTTTAAAGATTGTGAATTTCTTATGGATGTTATGTATTGATTTCAACTATATAATTATATTATTATGAGATAATTATATACTATAATTACAGAAGACTTATTAGAGGGAATATTTAAGATTTGCAAGGGTCACCTACTTTTCATCTGTTGTGGATACAGATATGTTCTCTGGAATACAAGAGATCTTCTTCATAACCATATCCAACATAGAAAACTTCTTGCTACAGAAGATTCATTTAGCTTTTCTCTTTCTTGGCTTTCCATTGCGCATAAGCATTTCTTTTATTTCAGGAAGAAAATGTGGTAATTTGATGATGATTATTTTTACTAGTAAGTTATTTATAAGGTAAAAGGTTTTCCCCTGCACAGTCGTGTCTGACTCTAGGGGGCGGTGCTCATCTCTGTTTCTTAGCCGAAGAGCCAGCGTTGTCCGAAGATGCTTCCGCGGTCATGTGGCCGCATGACGCACACAGAACGCTGTTACCTACCCACCGAAGTGGTACCTATTTATCTACTTGCATTTGCATGCTTTCGGATTGCTAGGTTGGCAAGAGCTGGGGCGAGTACGGGAGCTCACTCCGTCACACAGCGTTCGGGTCTCGAACCCCCGACCTTCCGATCAACAAGCCTGGCATCTTAAACACTGCGCCATTGTGCCCCTGTCAAGTTATTTATACCAACTTTAAAACTTTCTCTGGTTTTTAACGTTTAGTGGATTTTTTGTTGTTCAAATTCTTGTTCACATATTGTTAACTGTTATAATCCACACTGAATAATACCATGGTGATAGGAATGAAGTATACAAATCTTCTGAACAAACAAATAAATATTTACTTGAAGAACAGTTAGAATCAGTGGGTTTTCCTTCTGGGCACATGAAGATTGTGAATCAAGCAAGTATAAATACATTGAGAGAGTTGATGAAAGGACAAGTATGAATCAGTTTCAAAGTAGAAAAACAAATTTGGGTATTATGAACTATATCTATGGGTAAGCTACATAAAATTTTAGTGGCTGTTTTAGGATGTCAACATTGCCATACCATATGCTGTTATTAACAAGAAGACAGAATAAAGTGAAGGTGATGCAATTTTCATAAGAAATCTTTGTTCTCTCAAAGTTAGATTACAAACCCTGATTAGAATCATTGGAATCCATTTAGGTCCAGAATTTAGTAGACATTCTGCAGAACACTGGACTGAGCAATTCGATATTACGGTGTAGAATGTTTCACTGATTTTAATGGGTTAAGAACTCAATATCCATCCAAGGCTCAAGTGTGCCGCCCAGTGACACCTTCTTAAATAACAGTTGTTTACTTAGACAGGTTTTATTGCATCTAACTATCCCCAAAGGGTTAGAGAAGTTTGAATTAAGAAAAAGAGATGAACAATTCAAATGTTCCAATCTTGCATTTATTACAAAAAGGAAACACAGAATAATTTATTACATCCATAGAGTCAAATGTCTTGGACTTTTGCCCAAATGTTGAGGGATGGAAGCTTCAGAACAGTGGAAAGAATATTTAATTGGAAGAGGAGCAAAAAAAAAAAAAGTAAGCAATGAGGCAAATGCCTACTTTGGAAATAAGTGAGGCTCTAATATTTTGATATTAAATCTAGGCAAAAGTTTACATAAACAGATCTGAAGCAGAGCTTGCGCATCTGTCTGAATCTAGTCATTTCCACCTTCTAGTACCTGAAATCTGGGTGATAGCATAATTTATTTAAAAGGCAATTCTAGTTTAAATAGTTAATGTAAACATTGTCCCTTAAAAAGTATCTATATTTATATCCATTCCCATATGTCCTTGTAAGCCCTGTAACTTTAAGTCTAAAACACTGATATGCTTTTTGTTTGTAGATCTTTTTAACCCCAGTATTTTGCTATAGCTTCTGGTTGTTTGAGAATGCTAATAGTTAAGGTCAGAAAGTTCGGGAAATACAGGATATCCCTTTCCCTGGATATCTGAAATGGGCTTATAACAAGCTGAATGAAATGGCGCCTCAAGTAGATTTTGATGACATAAAAGGCAGCAAATTTGAAATATTTGAATTATTACTGTAGCCAAAGGGACTCTCGTAAAATTTTGTACCTTTGTCATCATTCCCCATCTCCCCATCCCGCCGGCAAATTATGTTGGATTGAACTCTTGAAGGAAATAGAACCACAAATGTAAATATTTTTATTGTATTCTATTTCAAAGCATCTGAAAAAGCAAAAGGTGAGTAGAATTAGGACAGTGATTTATCAAGTTCAGTCTGAGATTCTTTATTTGCAAGGTGAGTCCATGACTCATCTACAACTACAGCATTTTTATTTATTTTGTTTGATGTATCCTGCCTTCTCTCCAGGAGTTCAGAGTGGCCTATAAACTTTCCCACAACAAAAGCCAGGTAGAGTATGCTGGGTTTAAGAGAGGATGGCTAGCCAAAGTCACTCATTGAGCACAATGGTATAGTTGTAAAGCTGGGTTGACCAGTTTTAGTCCAACAACTTATGCATTATTTATTTATTTATTTTATTTATTTAATTTATATGCCGCCCATCTCCCCCCATGGGGAACTCTGGGCGGTTCACAATAAATAAGTTAAAATAAAATCTAAAATATATAAAACCTCAGTATCAAATACAGTAAATAATTATGAAATCCAGATGGTGATGGAATAATTAAAAGAAGGACATTATAAAATTAGGGGATTAGCCACCCCCACGAGGAACTATCCCTTCCTCCTTCCCATGCCAGGCAGCAGAACCAGGTCTTCAGCAATTTCCTAAAGGTCGGGAGGGAGGAGATCTGTCTCAACTCTGGGGGCAAGATGTTCCATAGAGTGGGCGCTACCGCAGAGAAGGCCCGCATCCTAGACCCCATCAGATGGCATTCTCTAATTGATGGGGTTCGTAGCAGGCCCTCTCTGAATGACCGGGTGGGGCAGGTCGAAAATATGGGGATAAGACGGTCCCTCAGGTAATACACTGGCACTGTAATTATAATACAACTGTACTGTTTATTATCAAAGAAAAACACGTAACAGCACAGAGTCATGTTTCTTCTTACTTTTGCAACTGTAATAGGAAAATTCATTCAAAAGGTTCTGAAAGAATTCATTTGAAAAACGAATGAACTAGAAACTATGATACAAGTTACCATTTGTGGTCATTACAGGCCAAAAAAAAAGGGGGGGGTACTTTATTTGCAGCACTACCTCCTTCTAGTCTTAAAATTAACTTTGGTTGGATTATTCCCATGTTCATTTTTTAAAATGTATTGTGCCCATAACATTTTCTGCTTACAAAAAGGGTCCTGTTCTGCTTACAATAAGTGTCCTGCAGAATCTGCAACACTAAGTATGGAGAGGAAGAGTAGCATGACTGGATTTGGAGGGTGTAATATCACTCTGAGGGAGGGTAAGGTTCAAAGAAGTAGTGCTGCACTCTCACTTTACAAAGCACTCTCTTTATTCAGTCATATTATTGCTGATCCACACCTGATAATTGAGAAAGCCAAAGAATATCAAAAAGAAGTCATATGTGCTTCATTGATTATAAATGCCTTTGATTGTGTCAATCACATCAAGCTGTAGAAAGTGGTCAGAAAAATTGGAATCCCAGAACATCTCACTGTCCTCTTAAGAAAATTACATACAGGTCAAAAAGTCACGGTGCGGACAGAACATGGTGAAATGGACTGGCTCCAGCTTGGCAAAGGAGTGAGACAAGGCTGTATACAAATCCTATTTATTCAACCTATATGCTGAATATATATTAAGGGAAGCTGGATTGGAATATGAGCGTGGTTTTAAAACTGGGGGAAGAAATATCAATTACTTGTGCTATGCTGACGACACTACCTTGCTAGATGAAAATCCAGAGGATCTGCAAGCCCTAGTAATAAAAGTCAAGGAGCACAGTGAAAAAAATGGGACTAAAATTAAATATAAATTTAATTAAAATTTAATTAAATATAAATTAAATATAAATTTAATTAAATATAAATTTAATTTTAAAATTAAAAGACCAAACTAATGACAACAGGCAGAACAACCAGCCTTAGAATTGACAATTAAGATATCTAAGGGGTGGACAGTTTCTGCCTTTTAGGATCAACCATCAGCAGTGAAGGAATAAGCAGTCAAGGAATATGACTCAGACTAGCACTTGGTAGAACGGCCACGAAGGCCTTGGAAAAGATATTCAAATGCCGTGATGTCTCTATATCTACAAAGATCAGAATCATGCAAGCCATGGTATTCCCTGTGACACTCTATGAAGCAAAAGTTGACTTTGAAGAAGCAGGATAGGAAGAGTATTGACACTTTTGAACTTTGGTATTGGAGAAGATGGCTGAGAATACCATGAACAGCCAAGAAAACAAACCAATGGATCATTGAACAAATCAACCCAAAGTTCTCACTCAAGGCACAAATGGCCAGGCTCAAATTATCCTACTTCAGACACATTATGTGAAGACCCAGCTCTCTGGAAAAGGTTCTAATGCTGGGAAAGGTGGAGGGAAAGAGAAGATGGACTTAGTTACAGTTGCAATGGGTGCACAATTGGAAGACCAGGTTAGGGACAGATGATGGGGAAAAAAATCTATGTGGTTGCTAAGAGTCGAAAAGCACTCGATGACACATAATCGATTGTTAACCATCCAAAATTGATTGAGACGCTTTAAGTATCCGGTAAAGAAATCAGTGCACCAGACTGCCAATCCCTCTACAAAGAATCTTGATCTCATTATAATGAAAACAAGAAAAAGGCACTGATAGGTTCTCATATAAAATTTTATAACTTCTCATATACAATTCTATTTTTATATGTAATACTTAGAGTAAGCTTTAAAACCTTAATTAAAATCCCAGTGACTCATTCTATGCGCCATCTAGATTACTGGTTCGCGTACCACTGGTTGAGGACGGCGGTCTCAGGGACTTTCCCACCCCTCCGCCTTAAGCTTAAACTCCATCTGGGGAGGAATCCATCCGGGCGAGTACCGCAGTGCGCATGTTCGAGCACCACCTCTCGGCTTAGGAAACTTGCGTCGGCTTCAGGAACCGGATGAGGAAGTCCCCACTCACACTCGGGCAGAGTGATGGTAGGTAAGCAAAGCCACACAAAAGATGGCCGCTACACCATATCCGGAAAGGGAAGAGCTTCCTTTCCTGTCTCCAGGCGTTCGATAGGTTGGCCCGAGCAGAATGTTCTACCTTATCGTGTTAACGTCATCGCTGAGCGACCGCAAGGAAAGAGGGCGCCTTGGGACGTAGAGCGGCGGGTTCTTCTCGGGGTGCCATGGCGGAGATGGAGGCCGGTTCGGCTGTTGGGGTGGCGGAGGCTGAAGCGGCTGCTGCAACCTCAACAGCGGCCCCGGCGCCCCTTCCCAACTGTGTCGAGCTGCCTTCTTTCGAGACTGCGCGAGCGCTGACGGAGAACCGCTACTCTTGCCTTGTGGTGACGTCGCACCGGAGGCATATAGCGCTCCCGCCGCGCTTCCTGAATCGTAAGCGAACCGGGATTTGCGCGCAGTTGGATGCGGAACTGCGCCGTTATTCAGAGAGGTACGTCCTATCGGTGCGTGTAAAAATACTCCGTTTAAATACTTCGGACTCTTAAAGATCAACTGGTGAGAAAGCGAGCAATTCCGACGAACTTTCGAGAAGCTGTCCAATATTTTTTCCCCATCGCCTTACTGTTTTCCAGTTCCAACTTTGAATACAAGTTCCGGGAATCCTGGTTCAACGGATCTTTCGGGAAGCATGAGCTACCTATTTCCCTCACAAAAGGCGGTTAACAAATTACGCCCCCCCCCCCATGGCCATTATATAATAGAGACCTTTGTAGCCCGTCTTTCAAAACAGGTGCCGTGAGCTGCTGTCCCACCCCTTTCAGTAAAATCACCTTTAATAAAAACGCATGCATATAGACTTACCCATCGTGCTGTTCCTTTTCAGGGTAGGTAATGTTATAAAGAGTAACAGAAAAAAAATCAGAAATACTCCCCCTAAGAAATAAAAGGGCTGACTTACATAAACACCATTCACTGTATTTCCATATCTTTCTGTCCTTGTAAACCATGTTTGCTCCCATTACATCCAAACAATGCATTGCTTTAGAACATACAGAAACCATACTGCAAATATAATTTCAAGAAGTTTAAAACCATGATCTGAGAATTAGTGGATTAATTGAATTAAACATTTTTGAAAGAGTGAAAATTTGTAGCTAGTAGGTGAGTCTCCTTGGGCAGAACATTCCAACTGAAGGCATCACTAAGAAGGTCCTTCTTCCAGTAATGCCCACCAAACCTCCATTGGCAGGAGCATCTATTGGATATCTCGGTTTATGCTTTAAGGAGCTTCAAAGATTAAGGTCTGGGTAGCCTGCATGAGGTAAAGAGGAAGAAAACATGGCCATTTATTTAAGATTGCACTTCACTGTATAAAGATGGAACAAAAGAAGGAAAGCTTTCCATCCAAGTTTATTTTGTAGGGAGCAGAGGAGATGATGAACACACATTTTGTTCACCCAAGTATGTTTTGCACTCTTTCCTAAATTAATCCTGTGGCTTTAATTTAAGCAGCTACCTCAACTGTACCCTCCTTGATGTTTTCCAATGGTGCATTGACTTGTAGTTAACATATTTTAATTATGGGATTTGCATAGTTGCTTAAGAATTATGTGAAGAACTTGCAGAGCAAATTTAATTTCAATCAGTACATCTTTAAGTAATCCATATGAGAATTGTGTGGGTGATTATCTGTTACATTGCAAACTACTAGGGGTCTTGTGACTATGGCATATTTCTCACATTTGTGTAGCTCTTTCATCCATTTGAATTGCTTGTAACTGCTCTGTTATGACAAGGATCATAATTGCAGTGTTTCCTGTAGGCCTTAGGTGTACTTATGCTGATTATATTGGTAAGTGATTTATTTTATCTTGTAGTTTTCAAGGTGTTCCTGTGGCTTATGATGATATTAAAATAACCAATGAACTAGGTGATATAATTGATGACATTGGGGCCATCCATCTGGACATAGAAGCTACTTTTATTGTCTTTCAGCCTAAGCCAGGGAAAAAACTTGTGGTATGTATATAAATAACCCAGTACCTTTGTTTGTACAGTTCCTCTCACCTCAAACTTATGTAGTAAGATCACCTGCTTATTTACTTATTTATTGGATTTATCCTGCCATAATAATAACAACAAGAGTGGTTTACAATACAGCCAAGAAAAATACAATAAAGCATCCACGGTATAATTAAAAATATAAAAAACAGTCTACCAACCCTTAGTATATTATTATTATTATTATTATTCCCACCTTTTATATATACCATATATATGTGTACATGTGTATATATAAAAACTCAAGGCTGTGAACATATCTAATTCTCCTGCCTCCTATTTCCCTGCAACAACAAGCCTATGAGGTGGGTTGGGCTGAGAGAAAGTGACTGGCCCAAGGTCACCTAGCTGGCTTTCATGCCTAAGGCGGGACTAGAACTCTCAGTCTCCTGGTTTCTAGCCCAGCACCTTAATCACTAGACCAAACTGGCTCTTTATATTATACATCTAAATTGTGTGTATTGTGTTAGATTTTTTTACAACATACAGTCTTTAAGGATTTTTTTATTGTAGTTGATTACCTTTAGGCATGCTTAAGTTTTACAATTTGTGATTTATTATCTTATGATGTTAATATTTACAGTCTTTGTTGCAAATGACAATCCTTTTCAAGTATGGTTCTTTAGTTGCTCATAGGAGTAGCTGGCTAAAACCAGCACTGTAATTATTTTATATGAACTATCTCTTAAAACATTTTAGAAAAAAAAATCAAATGGTCATATTCACAACTCTTGCAACATACTCTGGCTGCTATTTGTTAAAGTCAATTCCACAAGCTGTTATCTGTTATGGAAAAACTAGAGTTTCTGCAATATCAGTCAACGGAGCAAAAACAGAACTAGATTTTGACCAACTCGGGATAAAAGGATATTGGATCAGCTGTCTCCAAAAAAATTAAAAATGTCTATATATATTTAGCATTCAAAAAATGTAAGAATACACCATAGTTCCATATACTTTCTATGTACCTGTGCTACACATTGACAGAAACTACAGTATACTTTCACCAAACACATTATATGATGTGCTGCTAACATTTCTCTTTTTCCTTCCCCAGGGTATAATTAATAAAGTGGCACCTAGCCACATTGGCTGTCTGGTTCATGAATGTTTCAATGCTTCTATCCCCAAACCTGATCACATATCAACAGATGAATGGAAAAACCTTGGTTTTCAAATAGGTAATAGACTGGTATTTAAGGTGTTGCATTTTGATTCAGATGCTGCTGGAGTATTCTGCATCCGAGGAAGACTATGTAAAAACAGGTAATACATGCTTTTTACAAAGTACTTGATAAGAATACTTGATTTATCGAATGTAAGGCTGGAGAACAAAGGTACTTTTATTGCATAGCATGTCACAGGAATCTTAAGATCTCATTTATTTCTCAGACTGACAGAACATTTCACGGAGAAGTATGTGAGATCTATCAGAATTTGAAAAAAATGTGGAAAAATTACTTCCAATAATATTGAAACAAATGGTTTGTGCCCCAAAATGTCTGCTTGTGTTAACACTTCTGTCTTCCATTTAAAGGATATGTCAGGATAATCCATTTAAAGGATAAAGGATAATCTAGATATGATGGTAGTATTACAATTAAAAGTAGTCCAGTATGAACCAATTTAGATAAACTGTACAGTGTTCTGCTTCCATATAACTGCAGGGTTTTTGAATTACAAATGTTAATATTAAAAAACAAGATTTCTGCCAGCTATGTAAGAGACATGAATGAATGAATGAGTGAGTGAGTGAGTGAGTGAGTGAGTGTGTGTGTGTGTGTGTATGACAAAAAGTCATGTTAAATCAAAGCAAAGTAAGTACCTTTAGGTTTGTAGGTGACTAATGAGCACACCTTTTGCATTAATATGATACTGGTCTTGGAAAAGTTGTTTTCTTAGTTTTTTTTTCTTTTTAGTCTTGGAGAAGAGATGCTGAAGGAAAAATGCAAGAAAAAACATGAAAAACATTGTGATGTACATATTGGCTCAGAGGAGATGGAAGTTGATACATCAAGTGTTGGGATAGAAGACAGAGAAATGCAAAATGGTGATGAGGATGATAGTGGTACATATGATAAGCCCGAGAGAGAGAATGAGCAAGACGGGGCAGAGTTGGGAATTCATGCGAGTGACTCAAGTGGTTACCATAGTGATCATGGTAAATCTAAGAAAAAGAAAAGAAAACTTTGTGAGGAGGAAAATGGACTCCCTGGTTTGTCAAAATCCAAAGCTAAAAAGAAGAGAAAAGAGTGAAGAAGTCTGAATAATACCAATGTGCCTTACCTGTATTTGGAACTCTTCTATCAGAAATATTTTGACATTTTACATTGCATTTAGCATCACTAGTTGATGGGCTGGAGGAATACCATTGTAGATGCTGTACATATGGACTTCAAAAATGTATAAAAGATAATAAATAATATGAGAGAAGGCATTCATGTTTTTTATAGCGTTTAACCAGCCACTGTTAGTGTTTTTAAACGTTTTAGGAAAAAAGGTCCAAGCCCTAAATTCAGTTCTTCCTCTATAGCTATATATTTAATTTTAAGAAATTGTTTCCAGAGTGATACTAAAGGATCTGCCTGAAAAATTACCATATGGAAACTTCTTTGTGATCTGTGTTAGGGTCCCGGTAGCTTCCAAGGCTGCTTTTATACCAACATTGTAAAGGAGAAATTGATCTCTTATATTTTAGATGTATATATATATTAGGAGTATTTAGGACTTGGGGTTTCTAATTTGCTGCTTTGAACTTCAGCATAAAAAAAAGGGTAAAGGTTTTCCCCTGCACAGTCGTGTCCGACTCTAGGGGCCGGTGCTCATCTCTGTTTCTTAGCCAAAGAGCCAGAGCTGTCCGAAGACGCTTCTGCGGTCATGTGGCCAGCATGACGCGTGCGGAATGCTGTTACCATCCCACGGAAGTGGTACCTATTCATTTACTTGCATTCGCATGCTTTCAAATTGCTAGGTTGGCAGGAGCTGGGGCGAGTGCAGGAGCAAACTCCGTCACACAGGTCTTGGGTCTCGAACCGCCGACCTTCCGATCGACAAGCCTGCATACCTTCAGCATACCTGCAGGCATTTGGATGGCACTAGGTTCTCTGTGCCACCTAACTTTATAAATAAGCAAGCAAACTGGCATATTGGAAACAAAGTTCCAGATCCCAGGATCATCTTTATATTCAAGAATGATTCTGGGCTCAAATAGACCCCATCAGCTTTATTTAAAAATAGAGTGGAAGGCTATATTCCTGGGTCTTGTTTAAAAGTACCCATTATTACAGGAAAATGACAAAGATAAATCGGTGTAATAGGAAGGGTCCTTGGGTGGTTCTGTATTCTGTCGAAAGGAGGCAAGTAGCACTTTGTTAAATCCATGTTTTGTAATTGGTCATGTTCATTGGGAGTCATGTCATTTCAGCTGCTATTCTGTGAAAATGCCCACAACAACTTCTCAAAATTCTGAGTATGGCCACCAGTTTGAAAAGAAATAATAATTAATAGTCTTTCTTGATTCACTTCTGAAAAGTATTCATAATATTAACAGGAAAGGTGAATGGAAGCTACATGTTCCATTGTTAATTTTGAATATGGTGTTACATACTGTGATACAGAGAAAAAGCTAACTGGCTAAATCAGCATTCTGAAGTCAATTTGAGTGCCTTTTGCTTATGCTGGATAGAGAAAGTGAGGCAATTAACTTGTCAATGTGGAGTCCATGGTGCTCTCTGAGCCTTGTTGTTTTCTTGCAGATGTTTCATTGCTAGGCTAGGCAACATCTTCAGTGGGAAAAGGGAGTAGAACTTGCTCTCTGTTTATATACCCTGGCTTGTCCTGCCTGTGTTGGTGGGGGTGTTGTACTCTCCTTGGTAGCACCTTGTTGGGTTGTTGTTTGCAGCAAACAGTTTAGGCTACTTTGCTGTCAACATCGCACAGGTTTTACAGGCTACAAATACAGACTTCATGATCATGGTATCTCCCCTGCCAGGTAAGTATACAAATACAGACTTTGCAGCAGCAAGAGTTAACTTGGGATCTTTATCTGACAAAACAAGCAGCCCATAGAATTCTGTCTGACCTGGAAATGGGCTAAGAAGAGATGTTAGTAATGCATTTGGTGTGTTTCAGTTAAAATTACAGTAAAGCAGGACATCCTATAATCCAGTGCTGCCATTCCCATCTTTACAATGGCAAAGCCTTTCAGTGTAGGGGATTTTGTGTTATTTACCAACATTGCTGACAGTAAGATATTCAACTGCAATAGTGTAAAGGCCCTCTGAAATTCAGAGTTTATACATTTAGCCAGAAATGGTTTAAAATAAAATCATCTGTGCCCTAATTGAGCTCTAAGTAATATCTTGCTTTATTCTATTTGTAATTTTATATCAAGAATCCTTTGTTTAGGAGCCACAATTGTCTGATCTTGTTCCAGGTGCATAAGCATCTCACTTGAGAATCCCAACTTTTGTAAAATTTGTCATTTATCTGGAATTTCATCTAAAAGGATAAGATGTATCGGACCTTGAGGCTGAAATAGGTAGCATCATGAAAGTACAATGAGAAATAATGGTATCAAGAAAGTCAAAATTTAGGTTCTATTACTTTCAATAAGAAGCTTGTTCTGTTAGTTTACTCTGGATTTACACCTGGTTTTTTTTAATGAAAGATTAAAGGAATTGAGTTTGTCTGGTTCTGAGGAAAGTTAATTGACAGTGACAAGATAATTTTAAAGGTTTGATGAATTGTCACACAGATGACTACATACATTTTCTGCAACTCTCAAGGACAGGACCCCAAACAATGGGTTTAAATAACAAAAGATATTTCTCTTAAATATTGGGTAATCTTTCCTGCAGTATAAAGTGTTTGACAGTAGAATGTGATATCTTGGAAGACAGTGGACATCCCTTCATTAAATGTTGAAAGACTGGATGGCCACTTAAGAGTTCTTGCACCAAAAAATTAAAATACCATGACCTGTAAAACCTCTTCCAATTTGATGCTATATTATCATTTGATTGATGAAGCAGATATAGGAATACTTGCACTGTGGGTATTGTGCTTTTGAATAATTTTAATACAAAAATGTAAAGAGAAAGGCCCAATTCCTTCAGGTAGTGGTTTCCATAGGTGTTTTTACTTATATTGACTTCTAGGAGGCAGTATGCAACCAGTTTTGTCCTGTTTGGGACTCATCAAGTATACACAGCAACAGATTTTCTGTATAGTCCAAACCCTTTACCAGGAGTTGAACTCATAGGCCATTTCACCTTGATGATGATTATGTACCATATCAGAATTGTGCAGGCAGTGGTTTTTCCCTGTAACACACTATGGAAATGAAAGTTGGATTTTGAAGAAGCAGGATAGAAAGAATATTGATGCTTTTGAAATTTAATGTTGGAGAAGACTCCTGAGAATACCATGGGCAGCCAAGAAAACAAACAAATGGGTTATAGAACAAACCAGGGTCACAAATTACTGTATGTTGGACACATACTGCTTCCTGGTGGTCAATATAAATAAAAATACCAAGTAAGACATACACTGTGTAAATACAGGGAAATTCCCCTCCCTCCAACCTGTGTGTGTGTGTGTGTGTGTGTGTGTGTGTGTGTGTAAGTCATGTAAAACCTTGCATATGA
This sequence comes from Charina bottae, assembly GCA_023362775.1. Classification (NCBI taxonomy): domain Eukaryota; kingdom Metazoa; phylum Chordata; class Lepidosauria; order Squamata; family Charinaidae; genus Charina; species Charina bottae. The sequence continues at coordinate 34,779,225 of JALMGJ010000007.1, forward strand.
GTGTATGATGTAATGTAACATCCATAACTCTTGTTGGAAAGCTAAGAAAAAGAAGACAGTCTCTCTCCCATCCATCCATCCATCCATCCATCCATCTATCTATCATCTATCTATCTATCTATCTATCTATCTATCTATCTATCTATCTATCTATCTATCTATCTATCTTATTCTAAAGATACTGCTTTCTATAGGATAAATATTGAATGTTCTCTTTTTCATAAGAAAAAGAGACGCTCTGCTGGATCAGGCCAACACCCATTTTAGTCTGTTATTGTTCATAGTGGTCAACGTGGGGTGATCACAAGCAGGAGTTGGAGATTTGATTTGTGGTTTGTGCATTAAAATGCTAAATATGCAATGTATACATTTTCCTGCCAAAGGAGTGCTGTTGGCTGCCATCTGAAATGATTCAGAGTTTAGATTTTTATTGTCACCATGGGTTTAAGACTTCAGAATGAGCAGAATCCCAGTTTTTTTATCCTTTCAATCATGTCCAATTCTCGGAGACTGCCTGGACAAGTCCCTGTGGTTTTCTTGGCAAGGTTTTTCAGAAGTGGTTTGCCATTGCCTTCTTCCTAGGGCTGAGAGAGAGTGACTGGCCCAAGGTCACCCAGCTGGCTTTGTACCTAAGGCAGGACTAGAACTCCCGTTCTCCTGGCTTCTAGCCCAGTGCCTTAACCATTACACCAAACTGGCTCTCTAGTAGTAGTACTAGTATTTAAATGCAAGTCCAAAACATGAATAAAAGAAGAAACTTGAGAAATTTGGGAATGATCATTTTCCAGATGGAACAGTTAGACCTCAGACCTTTATTTAATAATAACCTTTCATTTGACATGAAGTATCACTTATTTACATACAGGTAAGACTGAATAAATTCAGTGGGATTACTCTGGTGTGGGAAAGCTTTTACTATAAAGATCAGTACACCACCCCCTTAGAGCCTGGGCTGAAGAACATTATTATTTTTAAAATAATTGGGCTTCTTTAATTATGGCTAATCAGTTCTGATTACATTAATTTACAATGCATTTCTCCAACATATCTGGGAGTAAATCCATTGAAGTCTATAGAGCTTATTTCTGAGCAGACAATAAGACTGTTTTATATTTTCAATTTAATTAAACTCAACTGCCCCAGTTAAACAAACTCATATATTTTAAACCTCAGAAATAAATGTTCTTCCTTTACTGTCCCTAACTAAGTTACCCATGTTTCTACTCACTACAGAAAAAGCATATATAGTTCTGCTCATCTTTATCAAGAAGTAAGTCCCAATAAGTAAAATGAGACGTATACTTAATCTCGGGTAAGTGTTCTTAGTCTTCCAGACTTAATCTAAATATTCTTTGCATCTATGAAATGTTTTTTAAAAATTAGCAAAAATATCTACTGTACCAGATAATTCTCAAATAAGAGGGAATTATAGAACATGTATCTAAGATCTGATGGTCAGCAGTTCAAATCCCCGCATGGCGAAGTGAGCTCTCGTCACTTGCCCCAGCTCCTGTCAACCCAGCAATTCGAAAGCTAAATGCAAGTAGATAAATGGGTACCACTTAAAAGTGGGAGAATTTGCCGGTGTCCTGTCGGGGGTCACCCTTGGAGCGGAAGAAGATCCCGGGAATGGCGGCGGAGGACGACGGAACCCGATCTGCAACATCCAGGACGTCAGCAGCTGATTCAGAAAGCGAGGTATTCTGGGACATGTAGTCCAATACCTATGGAAGAAGAGTTGGTTCCCTTACCCCTCCCCCTTAGCGCGCGGTAATAATATATATATGAATGTATAATATATGAATTTGAAATGTTGTAAGCCGCCTAGAGTCCTCCGATAGGGAGGGGATAGGCGGGGTATAAATATAATTAATAAATAAAATAAATAAGTAATGTTTTATATAGGATAAGACCAGAAGTAGAGAAACATTTTGAATTTTGGGAGCATGTTCTGGGGATTCTTCTAGAATTACTCACAAAATGGCTGTTGTTCATGAGAGAATGTTCTATGCTGCTCCAGCTTACTATTGCCCTGGAGTGGGGAGACAGATGTGCACACTTCTAAAGTACTGGGAGGCAGCTACTAAGACTTTTTTAAAAAATAGGAATATCTGTGCCAGCTAAATATTATTCTGCAGAAAGAACTTCAAAAAAATCAGGTGCAGCAGAGAACATGACGGGCCCTAGCTGCCTGTTCACAGGCCCCATGTGATGTTTGAATGTTTGTCCACCCATCTCACAATTTCTGTTTAGTTTTATAGTGCCTCTTTCAGATTTTTTTTTTGATTCTTTGAACTTGAAATGCCAGGTATCTCCAAGTGGGACATTCTGATGGAGAATGGTCCCTCCCCAAGAACTAGGTATGCTCCTTGGATTTACTTATATTTTTTCTGGCTGAGATTTATAAAATGCTTTTAAGATTTATTTCATTTTGAAACTTTCTCAAAACATTTTTGTAGAGGGGAAAAAAACCCAAAACTATTTCTACTTATTACCTAGTATCTCTAAGAAAGTCAAACCATGTATCTTATTAGTTATTGAAATCTTCTAAAACATTGCTTTGTTTTGCTTTCACATAATGCCACATGGTGGAGTATTGTTTTATATATCGATAATAGATTCCATGCTAACATAATAAAAATTGTGGGATAAGTCACCAGGAGTTTTTCATTTACAAGCCACATAGAAAGGATTTTTTCTGTACATGTAGCATGTAGAGGAGGTGTAAGAAATAGTAAGCCAACTAAATTAAACTTTTCTAAGAAAAAGAAACAGCTAAAATAATTTATACCACCATGATTTATTCTGAGGTTACAGAAGAATGGCCTGCCACAAGGGAGCGTACTGTCCCCAATATTATATAATATATATACAAATGATCAACCAGTTCCTGACAACACAGGACTATTTATCTATGCAGATGACACAGCAGTGGCTACACAAGGATCAAGTTTTGATGAGATAGCTGGAAGACTCACTGTAGCACTGGAAAAATTAGGACAATATTATACTATTAATCATCTGAGGCCTAATCTAAGTAAGACTCAAGTGTGCGCTTTCCATCTTCGAAACCGAGACGCCGGGGCTAAACTGTTATATGGCAAGGGAACCGATTACAGAATTGCCCTACACCGAAGTATCTTGGTGTGACACTTGATTGAACGCTTTCCTTTAAAAAAACACTGCCTGAATATTAAGGCTAAGGTTAGTGCGAGGAATAATATTATTAGAAAACTGACAAATTATACATGGGGAGCCCGGCCATCCACATTATGAACATCAGTTTTGGCCTTGAGTATCGCTGCAGCAGAGTACGCCACTCCAGTGTGGAACACGTCTGAACATGTGAAACAAGTTGATATCGCCATAAATGAAGCAGTACGAATAGTGACAGGATGTCTTAAACCTACACCAATTGAGAAAATGTACCCGCTTGTCAGTATTGCACCACCTAAGATCAGGAGAGAAGTAGCAGATGTTGAGAGAACAAAACAAGAGAATGATGCCTGGCACCATCTGTATGGGTATGAGCCTCAAACCCGTCGATTAAAGTCTAGGAAGAGTTTTATGGTAACAACAAACATCCTTGAGGGTACGCAATAACAAAACCAAATTGGCAGATGGAGGAGAGAAATCACTGACCAAGGAATAGTTCCAGAGGAGAATATGGTTGAGGGATCTGATCTCCCTTATGTCATTTGGAGCAGCGGTCCCCAACATTTTTGGCACCAGGGACCGGTTTCATGGAAGACAATTTTTCCACGGACCGGGGGTGGTGGTGGTGGTTTTAGGATGATTTAAGCGCATTACATTACTTCTCATGAGCGTGCAACCTAGATCCCTCGCATGCGCAGTTTACAGTAGGGTTCGCGCTCCTATGAGAATCTAATGACACCGCTGATCTGACAGGAGGCGGAGCTCAGGCGGTAATGCGAGTGATGGGGAGCGGCTGTAAATACAGATGAAGCTTTGCTAGCTCGCCCACCACTCACCTCCTGCTGTGCAGCCCGGTTCCTAGCAGGCCATGGACCGGTACCGGTCTGTGGCCCAGGGGTTGGGGACCCCTGATTTGGAGGACTTTGAATAGGTTGAGGGTTGGAGTGCCTAAGCGCAGAACTAATATGCTCAAATGGGGATAGTTGACGGATAATAATATGCAGTGTGAGTGTGGAGAGAGACAGAATTCAGCCCACCTGCTGACCTGCCGATTATTACCAATAGCATGCACTGAAAATGATTTGTTTCTGGCCAATGATAAAGCTAAGAAGGTGGTGTCATATTGGCAGCTTAAGGTTTGATCTGGATACGATTGAAGAAGAATTTATACCTCTCTTTCTGTTCTTGCAAATTATCCTTATTTCCACTACTGTATATTTCATAGCTTTCCAAACTGTGTGTCGCAACACTTTAGTGTGTCGCAACACACAGTTTAGTGTGTTGTGAAGCGGCGGCGCAGGGGCACGCGTGGCGGCGGTGTGTATGGCAGCAGCGGCGCTCCAGCGCTTCTGTGTTCTAGCGAGGCCTCCACCGCCGCCACATGCCCCCGCCACACGCCCCCGCACTGCTGCTGTGCACACGCATGCCACTGCGCGCTCCGCTGTGCGCGCCCCCGTGCTGCTGCTGCTGCCGCTGCTGCCGCCATTGGTGTGTCGCCAACGGCAGCAGTTTGGAAATCACTGGTATATTTATTGTTTCATACATTGTCTTTTGTTCTTGAAACTTCTCACTTCACAATTTCTGAAGATCTCAGCTTCATCTAACCACAGTGCTATTGGTCTTCTCTTACTTTTGAACACTCATTCAAAAATATATGAAATATAAAAATATGTGAAATATATTCATATAAAAATATATGAAATATATATTTTCATATATTTGTTTTGCACTTTGATCCTCATTCATTTTTTATTTGACCAAATCACCTACGCATATTCTTTTGTACTCTTCACTCACTTTTATAGTCAATTCACATTTATTCAGCATCTATTCATTCTGGATCCTGCCTCTTTTTTTTTAATCACCTATACTTCTTAAGTACCCCATTTTCCCTGCATTCAACTTAATTTTTATGTTTCTCTGAACATATCCAACTCTTATTCCCATACAGCAAAACAGGCAGTAACATGCTCTTATGCATTTCCATTTTAGATTCTTTCAACAAATTCCTTACAACAGCAACTCACTATCTTTTTACAAGCTTTCTCCATCCATTTCCTCAACTTTAGTAAACATTCTACCAAGGTACAATAATTCTTCTACTTGATGTAGGGTTTTTTGCTATGTATTTACTGTATAACATGCAATGGTTCACTCCACTTTCTTTTTCAACCTTGGTCTTGGATACATTGATTTTCAGAGTCATACTATATCATTGCATACAATCTAACATTTGTGGAAAGTAATTTGCATTCTCTGACAATAACATAGTATCATTGCCATATAAAAACATGTGTACATTTGTTTCCAACTAATATACTTCTGATATCATCACAATAATTTTTTTTATCCATTAATACATTAAACTACTAAGGGGACACATGCATCCTTATCTCACACCTACTAAATGTTAAATCATTTGCTAAACATTCCATTTCATCTCACACATGCTTTATTTCTATCATACTGCTCTTATTGCATCTAGCAACCAAGCTTTCAACTGCATACTCATTATAGCAAAAATTCTGTAATTCAAGCCAATTCACTTTGTCATATGCTTTCTCTAAATCAAAAAATGTATAGTAAACTTTCTTTCTCACATTCATATGTTTGTAAATGACCTGAAGAGCAAAATCTGTTCTGCACATCCTGTGCCTGGTATAAAAGAACACTGCTTTTGCCAAATTTTACTCATTGATACTTCTTCTGACAAACACCTTTCCAGCAGCCTTAACCAATTAATCCCCCTGTAGTTTTGCTACCTTCTTCCTATCATCAGGCATGGATATAGTCTTGACACACACATTAAACAAGTGGTATAGCAACTCCATAGGTGGTAACCATATTTTAACATTTACATTAGATACCTATTTCCTTTTTTTTCTTTTTTTCCCCTCATCCACAGCATGCTTCTGTTCATCATTCCACCAGGCATTCTTTTTCGTGTTTCCCATTGGCATTATTCTCACAGTTCTATGACATTCTGCACCAAAAGTCTTTTCAACTTGTTCCAAGTAGGTTTATATTCATGGTGTTGAGATATTAACCTAATACTTAGATTAAGTTCTTGCTGTTCTCTGAGCTTGGTTGCTTTCTCTTCTCTTCTCTTCTCTTCTCTTCTCTTCTCTTCTCTTCTCTTCTCTTCTCTTCTCTTCTCTTCTCTCCTCTCCTCTCCTCTCCTCTCCTCTCCTCTCCTCTCCTCTCCTCTCCTCTCCTCTCCTCTCCTCTCCTCTTCTCTTTTCAGACATGTCATTACCAGGCTAGGTAACTTCATCAGTGCATGGGAAAGGAAATTTGCCAGTTGTTTTTATACAGTATATAGTAGATTGCCTTGCCAGTCTTGGTTGTGGTGTAGTTTCTTCCTTGATGGTTCCTTTATTAGAGTATTATTTCCTCCCTGATTGTTTATCTGGTACTGTTTCCTGCTCATCTGGATGTTTATCTGCTAGGGAGGATGTTATTTGTTTCCTTACTTGACTTTTGGTTGTATATTTTAAATGGTATGCAGATGGAGTTTATCTCTATGTGTCTGTTGATGGCAGAATTATTGGAATGCCAAGCTTCCAGGAATTCCCTAGCATTTTATGGATTTGGCTTGGTCAAAAATGCCAAGAGTGTCCCAGCTAAAATGGGCTGAATTTATCTGCGTGGTGAGAGATTAAGGAATTTCTATCATGTTTTCTGTCTGCCAGCTGGTGTTTATGGATGTCATGTTGTTAATAGTATGAAAGGGCAGAACTTAGATTGTGACATCATGATGCATGTTGTATCATTCTGATGTTATCATAGTTAGAAACAGACACCTACAGAGGAAACAAATATACATAATGTATTACATGTAGACATGTACCCTGAGATGCAGAGTTTCTTTATGAACTGTTGGAGAAGCTACCAAAGAAGAAACTGCAGATGACAAAAACTGGAAAAACTGAATGAATTAAAAATATACTTTGTGGTCTAAAAGGGCTAAAGTTAAATAGGAACTAACTTTATATTAATTAAGAAGTTCCAATTTTCCATATTGCAATGCAGCTGTAGGTGCTTGGCATCTTAAGCATCTTTTACTTAACTGCCAATATCTCAGCACACAGATTTAGCAGCTTGTCTTTGATCAAATGCTCTTTTCTGCTCTGGTTCTTCTCATGACCTTTTGAACATGATAGGCTCTTCCTTTGCTTCCCTCCCCCACTTTGCACATCTTTTCCCCTATGGAAAATCAATCATCCTGTCTAGAGTATTTTAAAATGATGCCAAGCTTTTCAAGTGCACCTTCCATCTTTCCTGTGTTGATTTATAATTTTGCATGCCACTCTGTTCCCTACACTTCCCCACTGTCTGTTATTTCTTACGAATGACTAAGGACAAATTCTGTGTTAAATTAATTCACACTTTCAGTAGCCTTTCCTGCAGTTGTAGGAGGTTACAGTTTGCAAATTCCCTTGATACACTCCTTTAAAAAGTTCCATATGATTCCCTTAGCTTAACACATTTTTTAAAGTATTTCTGCCTCCTTCAGTTGACTTTTACAAGTTTGGAGATTGATGGCAGCTAGTCTTGATTAATGACTTCCCCAAACATTTAAACAAACATTAAGATGTTTAAGAAGAAGAAAAAAACCCAACCACAAACATTTTTTCTGAAGGAAATTATACCTGTACATATACTGTATGTACATGCATACATACATTCTATTTGTTTTCCAAAACATTAATGAAGGGTGCTGGAAGATCCATTTCAACCTGGAATGGGGCCTGATCCTGGAGATCACAATTTTTATGCAGAATCTTCCCAGATTAATTATTAGTCCCATGTTCGTAAAATACGAAAGGGGAGATGGTTTCCTATAGTAAATAAAAGTTGTCAGAATGGGATATCATTTCACAGCCGGTGGGAATTAGCACTTGTAGGAGGTTTCTGCATTCAGAAGTAGAAAAGAGACAGTCTCATGGGACTTCGGAAGTTAAGCTTGTTCTCATGATAGCAAATTTTGAAACTTGATTGAGGTCATAGATTTCATAGACGTGTGTGTGTTTGTATGCAAACTTGGCAGAGCAAAGAACATGGTGGGACCAGGGCTTTCACTGCTACCAGGTCATCATGTTCTAAGCAATTATGAAATGGAGCATTTTGAATTCTCCTTGAGCTAGACAAGAATCACCCACCCCTTTCCCCCTTTTTTTCCTCTATATTGAAATATATTTTAGGATTTGGTATAATAATAAAAGGGCATGAATGCTGTGCCAATGGGATTTTGACATTTGAGGATGCTGAACTGAAAACAAAATGAAAGAACCCTGAAATGCTTTGAAATGCTCCTGGCCATTGCTACTGATCGTAGACCCGGACATATCCAGTCCTGGATATATCTGTTTATCTGATCTAGATGGGAAAGAGACAGAAGAGACCTAATATTGCACTTCATAAAATTGCAGCCAGACTGATAAATCTGTGTTTATTTGTCTCAAAATGCGTCCTGGTTTCTTTAACAGAGACATCTTGCATTTGTGCTGATGGCAACGTTGCTCTCTTCCCCCTCCCCTTCCTAACCCCTTTGGGACACTTTGCTGAGAATTCTTTAACCTCAACCACTCACCCCCACTCCTCATTCCTCCAAAGCTCCTGAAAACTTGCAACTGGTTTGGTTTGAAGTCTGTCTTGGTGATTTCAGTACAGCGTTTGCTTTGGTGGCGAATTATGATCTTGGGGAGTGATTGATACTGTGTGGGAGTTGATGACATAAATCTGCTAAAGTGTGCCTGATGTACAGCTTCCCAGACTTGAGCTTTGGAGCCATGTTGCTGTTCTTAACATCGTGACACTGAACAGATTGTAGCAAATAAAAAAGGGAGGAAAAAAAATCTCCCAAGTCTTAAAGAACCCATCTCTGTGCAATGGGTACGAATAAAGTTTATTGCCTTGAAACCAGCAAAACATTCAAGTAGTAGTAAATGATTTATGATTTGGGGGGTTAGAAAGGATAGATGAAGAATGCTAAGGTTATTTTCTTAACAGGCACTGAAAAAAAAAACACCAGGACGTTAAGGCATACATAGAACAAATTAAATAAACTCATCTTTTTGTGGTAATGGATCAGTGTTGCAACCTTGCACCTGCCTAATCCATTTCATTTTTAATCTCAGATTAAATGAGTTTAGGATTGCCTCCTAAATTTGCAATGCTCACAAATTTGGAAAGAAGCCTCACTGCTCTGCATTCATATGCAAAGGATCAGCACTGAGTCAAATATTGCAGATAATATTTGTAAGTCGTGTTGAACTCTAAACTATTAACGAACACTTTTGGATAAAGTTCACTATATAAACAGATTGCATGGGATTTCACCAGCACAACAGTATGATATATTATGTAATAATACCTTACTGTACTATAATGTACTAGCAATATGGTTACAAACTTATTCACACAAGCAATGTAAATGCATTAATGTATGTAAAGGTAGGTTTATGATTGCTTTAGCCTTGCAGCTCAGCTCTTATTTAGCAGCCAATACAAAGATACTGGAAGTTATTGTTAAAGTTATTGCATATAATAATAATAACCACCCTCTCTAGGTGCCTGGGGGCTGTGGGGGCCTGGATGGGGAACAACAGGCTTCAGCTGAACCCTGGTAAGACGGAGTGGCTGTGGGTTAATGGCCCCTCGGTATCCAGGAATTTGTCATCTTTAGTTCTGGATGGGGTGGCACTGCCCCAGACAGACCTGGTGCAGAACCTGGGGGTCCTCCTGGACTCACGACTCCTGCTCAAAGAGCAGGTGGCAGTCGTGGCCAGAAGGGCCTTTGCTCAACTTCGTATTGTGCACCAGTTACGCCCTTTCCTGGATCGAGAGGCCCTTTGAACGGTCACTCACACCCTGGTCATCTCCCATATAGACTATTGTAATGCGCTGTACATGGGGCTACCCTTGAAGAGTATCTGGAAGCTTCAACTGGTCCAGAATGTGGCCGCGCGGGCAATTCTATGTGCCCCAAGATCAGCACACGTAACACCTTTGTTGTGCAAGCTGCATTGGGTCCCGGTTTGCTTCTGGGTTCAATTCAAGGTGTTGGTTATTACCTTTAAAGGCCTACATGGCATGGGTCCAGGCTATCTGAGGGACCATCTCAGATTAACAATCTGGTCAGTAATCAATTTATTGCACTGAATTAGTTTTTGTGTCATTTAGTACCATTTAATGCTAAAATAAGACTTGGTTAAAACATGCCTTTAACTTCAGATAAATAGATATGAGTGGATATTTGGCGACACTTCTTATCTAGTGTGTTTTAAAGAAAGCCATCTCTGTTTCAAGATAGAAACAGTGTCAAACAAAATGTAGAAAGACTTTCCTTCTGAAATTTGTTTAACTCCAAAATCCTAAAAAAACTATTGTTCTATCTTGGATGATTGGGACTAAGGGGCAAGCAAGGGAATGGTCCTACCGTTTTATCCAGACACTTTTGTGAGTGCAGAAGATGTACTTATCCAATATTCTGTGTAATTCAAAGAGCTGGACTATAAATATTTTTCAGTCTTGGCAAATTTAAGATGTGTGGACTTCAACTCCCAGAATTCCCCAGCCAGCATGCCAAAAGTCCGCACATCATAGATTACAGTTCAAGCATGATTTCTTAAGACAATATTATGTTCCAGTAACTACTTTAAAAAGGTTGCTATTAATATTCTTAAAAGGATCCCTGTTATTCTCAACTGATAATCAGCATTAATATTTCAATGAATGTGCAGATTATTACAGAGTTAGATCAAGTTAGGGATTCTTCTTTGATTTCAGTGGAAGATTTGTGCTTAAGGTAAATTGTAGAGATTTTTTTTAATCCGTTCAATCGTGTTTGATTCTTGGAGACTGCCTGGACAAATCCTTGCAGTTTTCTTGGCAAGATTTTGGAAGTGGTTTGCCATTGCCTCCTTCCTAGGGCTGAGAGAACGTGACTGGCCCAAGGTCACCCAGCTGGCTTTGTGCCTAAGGCGGGGCTAGAACTCACAGTCTCCCAGTTTCTAGCCTGATGCCTTAACCACTACACCAAACTGGCTCTCTTAGAAATTTTAACATTTATTTATTTATTTATTTATTTATTTATTTATTTATTTATTTATTTAAAAGATTTGTATGGCCGCCCATCTTAAACAACTCTGGGTGGCTTACAACAGCAGTAAAACTCAATAACTATAAAACATAACCATAAAACAATAAAACAAACAAAAACGGCACCATAATCATTTTTTATTTATTTATTTATTAGTCAAATTTATCACCGCCCATCTCTACAGCAGTAGAATCATTTATTTATTTATTATTTATTATTTAAATTTATATGACCACCCAACTCCCCCTACGGGGGACTCTAGACGGTTTACAATAAAATTAAGGTTAAAATATAACTATAAAATTACAAATTATTAACATGATATAAATAAATAAAAAATCCAATCTGAATCATCCCCTTGGGATGCCCCGCAGCTAGCTCCAACGTTCCACTCCATTCCATCCCAGCACCTGGGTGAAAAGCCAGGTCTTGATGGCCTTCCGAAAGGCTAAAAGGGTGAGGGCCTGCTGAATCGCCGGGGAAGAGGATGTTCCATAAGGTAGGGGCAGCCACGGATAAGGCACGCTTCTCAGGTCCAACTAGGTGGCAGGATTTCAGGGAAGGGACCTGACGTGTTCTTACCCTATCTGATCTGGTGGGGCAGGCAGATATTCTAAGGAAGAAGCAGTCTCACAAATATCCAGGTCCCGTGCCATGTAGGGCTTTAAAGGTAATAACCAGCACCTTGAATTGCATCCGGAAGGAAACTGGGAGCCAGTGCAGCTCATGCAACAGAGGTGTAACATGGGCAAACCTATGAACACCCAATACTGTGTGTGTCGCTGTATTCTGGGCCAGTTGTAGCTTCCGAGTGGTCTTCAAGGGCAGCCCCATTTAGAGTGTATTGCAGTAATCCAAACAGGAAGTGAGTGACCATGAACAATGGCTCCTGGTCCAGGAAAGGGCACAATTGGCACACAAGATGGATCTGTGCAAAGGCCCCCCAGCCATGGCTGCCACCTGCTCATTGAGCAGGAGCTGTGAGTCTAGGAGGACCCCCAAATTGCGCACCAGCTCAGTCCGGGGGAGTGCAACCTTGTCCAGAGTCAAAGATGACAAATCAACAGACCCTGTGGGGCCAAAAACCCAGAGCCACTCCATCTTGCAACGGTTGAGCCGAAGTCAGTTCCTCCCCATCCAGAACCTAACAGCCTCCCGGCACTTGGTCACCACCACAACAGCATCACCTGCCCAGCCGGGGTGGGGATGTATAACTGGGTATCATCAGCATACTGATGATATTACACCCCATGCCATTGGATGATCTCATCCAGCTGTTTCATGAAATGTTAAAAAGGAGAGGGGAGAGACCCAAGCCCTGAGGCGCCCCACAGTGCAGGGGCCTAGGGCTCGACCTCTCCCCACCCAACACTGACTGGAACCAGCCATGGGGAAAGGAGAACCACTGCAAAACGTTGCCTCCCCCTCCCATCCCCCAGGGCCAGTCCAGAAGGATACCATGGTTGATGGTATCGAAAGCCACTGAGAGACCAGGAGAGCCAGGCCAGTTGCACCACCCCCATCCTGAGCCCTCCAAAGTGTGACCAATGCCATCTCAGTGGCTTTTTAAAATGGCAACATTTATCAGTGGCTCATCTAATGTCCCATATGAACCTGTACTTAATGTTTTCAAATAAAATAAGCTGGGGGGGGGTGTCTTCAAAATCAAGATTGGCTATATAAGTCGTTATAGATGGCCTAACCATCATTCCAACAAAACACATTATATATGAGCATGTTTTATGGCAGAGATTTCCCTCTGAGCCCAATCTCCCTTTACAGTGAAAAGGTCTTCTCTATTGTAGCGCTGAGATTGTGGAACTCCTTCTCTAGCCATTTGAGATGAGGAGAATGGTGATGATTTCAGTACATTTTTAATCAGCAAATAATTTTATTTTGGTATATTGTGTTGCTTTCGATTCTTTCATATTTTATTGTAATTGCATTTTAAACTGTTTTTTATTACTGTATTCCTCCTCCATCCACATTTTTGTGTCCTACTACCAGGACACTAAATAGGACAGAAGAATTCACATAAATGTGGCCAAATAAATAAGCAAATACATGAAAGAAAATGTTCCCCAACAGTTGCAGTAGCTGATTATGTGTTCGAGTTCCTAGGAGCTTTCCCAGCTAAGGAACCAAGAATCAACTGTGATATTATTTCAATGGTTGGTTTCTTTCCGATAATAAAATAAAATAGCATATAAAGGGAAGAGAATAACAAGCAGATTTGAGATGATAGTGGAAGTTTAAGCATTATTACAGTCTTAATCAATAGAAGTTTTGTTCCCACTGCAAGGAGAGAGGCATATTTTCATCCAAGGGCTACTAACAATAGTTTGCCTCTGATTTTTTACATTTAACAGCATGGGTCATGGGATGTTTCTTAAAAAAGACATGATTTTGCCAAAAATCTAGTTCCAGTTTTTTTAATATATATATATATATATATATATATATATATATATATATATATCAACATCTGTATCTGTAGCATCATCTGTCTAGTATTATTGCCTACTTTAAAGGAAGAAGGAGAAAAAATGAAGCCCATTATTTTGTATCTAGAATAATACTGCGTTCACGATGGCTAAAACATATGTAGTTTCCCAGGTCTCTGATCAATGCCATTGACAAAAAGGCTGATGAATAGGCATATAACAAAGTCATCACCTTTTAAGGAAGGATAAAGTGGGAAAAACTAATTGACTGAAGGGAATATCAGGGAATGTTTAAGCTGATTCCACCATAAACCAAGAAAAATGAGAATGTGATATATAATAAATTGTTATTGTTTTTATACAACTGACCAGGTTTTGCAATTTGATTAACTGCAATATCTTAATCACTGAAAATAAATGGCAATTAATTATCTGTAATACCTCTGCGGGAACTGACTGGGGAGTTAACACACTGTAGCCGGTGTTAAATGTATCACTGCAGCACAAAATTTAATATACTTGTAATTCAAATTTAGGTTGAACAAAATGAATGGCTTTTAATACCAAAATACTTTCATGTGATCCATCCCATATTTTATGCATGCTGACTTTTATGGATGCCTATTTTGAAATAATGCTTGCTTCTAGAAACTGGTTTTGAAGTTTGCATTTCAGGCTATTATTCTTAAAACAGAATTTAACATGGGAGGGGTCTGTGTTTATCCTGATAGTTTGGGTGACTTTTTGCTCTCTCTTTTATTTGGCTATGTTGCTTATAGCCAGCTCTGCAAAATGTTAGAGGACATAATTTCTAACCAAACCATTCTTGATGGAGGCCATAAAAAAGCTTTCTACTCTAACAGGGGTCCTCAGATACGTGGCCCAAAATTGTATCTGCACTAGATATAATCAGAGACATTTGTGATCCAAGATCTGTCCACACCCATACTTGGCACTTTCTCACAGTTTTCAAGTTGTTTCCCTGCCCCATCTAACAACAGTTTTGTTGTGATTCCTAATCTCCTTCTAGATCATCTACATAGTTTTGTAACTTTCCTAGAGATAAATGTTTATTTATTGTATTAGTATCCTGCCTTCTCTCTCTCTCTCTCTCTCTCTCTCTCTCTCTCTCTCTCTCTCTCTCTCTCTCTCTCTGTGTGTGTGTATGCCTCTCTGTCACACACACACACAGAGTACTTCAGGTATCTAACAAAATGACAAAACAAATAGCTAGATTAAAAAAATATAACTATGCTTATCAACAATGTCTATAATAGGGAAATAAAACTACTGTATGTAATAAAACATGATCAAACAATGTCAACAGTTGGATTGAAAAGATGCATCCTGACTCTGTTCAAAAGGAAGCACAATGTTGGGACTAATTGGAAATCCAACAATAGTGGATTAGCACAGTCTTGGAGTGACACAGGAGAAGACTCTTTCCTGCATTCCTGAAAAGTAGGTCTCTGGTGGTATTACAATTACTTCTGCAAATCAGGTAGGAGAAAGGCACTTCCTTAGATAGCCAAGCTCTGAGCCATTAAGACTTCCTCCTCCTCTTATTCTTCTTCTTGGAGGCATATTGGAGAGAGAGTAGAATGCAGTTGGCAAACAAAGCAAATTTTCTTTAGTATGGGTGTGATCTGATCAGATTTGTTAGAAGCTATAAGTTTCTGGATGCTTTTTGAAGATGGTTTCAGGCATAAGGCACTGAAGTTGTATTATCATAATGGAATAATGGCCAGAAACAACTGGCTTAGGGGATAGGTAAGTCCAGCAAGCGTGGCTTTATCCCCAGTTTTAGTTTTCATGAATTCAGGACAATTGCATGGACTGGAAAAGTGGTAAAGGACCATGGGACCTGTAATCTAAAATAGCTGGAAGTGTGAGGTTACCTGTTCCTGTTCATGAGAGCAGAATCCTTGTTAATATATTAAAGGCTAGGTTGTGCATTACATGGGATTAGGGACAATGCAGTATAAAAATTGAGGACTTAAAGGGATACAAATTGGCATAAACGTTTATGGGAAGGCACACATTTAAAAGTAGTTACTGTAATAGAAATAGAAATGCAGGACACTTCAGCATAGCTGTGACAACACTTACTGTATGCCTGCTCAGTCTGCTTTCCAGGTATTAAATGCTTCTGTGAAACATCAAGGTCCTTCTCTCTCTAGTTATGTCCCCCCACCCCCCACTGTAAGACAGACTTGAGCTGGAAGCCATTCAGAAATAGAGGATTGTTCCTTGACACACCATCGAACAGAAAGATAATCTTTCTAGGGATAAATTACATATAATGTCCAAATATGACATAGTTATGTTGAACTATGCTCTAATGAATAAACCACCACATGCTAAGCCATAAATTATGGTTAACACAACATACTAAAATGAAGCCAAACCAAACACATTATGGCTTAGCCTGATATGTGAGCCAGATCAATCTTAAGATGCATGGAAGCTGGACATCTCACGGAAGAATCTTATACATTAATTAGAAGTGTGTCCCATTGAGTTCAATGAGGCTCACCACCTATGAAGTATGTTTAGAGCTGCCCCTTTAATTTAGTAGAATTTCCATTCTCTTCTGTTTGATGAATGCACATTTCTGTGCAGTTCAACACTTGCTCATATCAATACTAGACAACATAATATATATTTTAAGAATTCTTATAGGATCAACACATAATTTACCAAACACAAAAAATGGGTAGCTCTGTATCTACAGAGCAGCTTCGTATCTACGGAGCTATCTTGTTGCTGAACATTTGCACATACTTTTAAAATAAAGCCCATATGTACAGATACCCAATTCAAGTGAGCCAGTGATGAGATGTGTTTTTCCACGACTGCTTCAGCTTTTCCTTATTAAAATATTTATTTGTAATGCAGTAGCAATTACAGTGTATTTTGTGGTAAAACACAATATAATCCCTTCTTTTCAGATGTCATGGGATTTCTTTCACCATGCATGCACCAATGCCATGCTAAAAACAATAAACCAATAAAATAAATCCATGTTTATACAAAAGTATCAGAGATCATAGATAGATTCTTTTAGGAGATGGATAATGGATAAAGTATCCAGATCACAGTATTTCTGTCTTTAATCATCTGAAGTAGTTTTTTATCCAATTTATTTTTAAGCAAGAAGTGTCAAAAAGATGTATAGGATTTTTAGATGACATACTTCAAATATTGTTGCCCTGTGATCTCACTCTCTGACCATAAATATTAGGTTAGCAATTTGGGGAAATACAGAAAATATCCCTTCCTCCCCCTGGATTTCTCAGTAATGGATATTTTGCTGAATTTGCCCTTTACTACTCACCCTTTATCAATACTCAATGCTGAAAATATGGCAACGTGTAATGGCATCCAAGTATTAGGAAATTGATGTATCATCTAAACGTAACTGCAGCATGATTCCCTAGGCCAGGGGTGGACAACCTCTTGGTGGCTGGAACCACAATTCTGGAGTGAAGTGAGGATTCTGGTGGGCAGACAAGCCTACAGATGGACCAGGCCAAGATTTTCCACTTTCCCAGGTCTTTTGATGTGGGGGTGAGGAAGAATGAAAGACAGAAGAGGACTATATCTTTATTTTAAAACCTGTGCTGCATTGATCTAAGTAGAGCTTACACTACAATGAGATCCCCATGGCAAAATGGTAGGAAACTATTGTCAGGAATTGAGATCAGAAAAGCTCTGTAAGCCACAAAAAAGGAACTCAGGGTCCACGTGTGGCCCTAGGGTCATAGATTACCTATCACTGCTTTAGGTGGTGGACTGAATATAGAGTAATTTTAACCAATACTTAGAATACACCTCTTGAAAGCAAGGGGACCTAAATTACCCATGATTCTGTTAAGTAGATCCAACTAAGGGGGTCTACTGTTCCACTAAATTCAATAAGTAGTTCAGCAACACCTGGCAGGACATACTGTATGTTCTTCATCTTAGGTTACAGTGTGAGCATTAGTAGATAGCTTTATTTTACTGACTGAATCCTGACCTGACATGCATTGATATAGGATGTAGTGACCTAAATAAACACATAATAATTCACTTTTAAAGCAATGCATTGTATCAGAAGGTCTCCCTGTTAATATTTAGTTCCTCCTTTTAAAGTGGTGGAACAGTCTCTACCAATAGCCATAATAGTCAGAATTGGGCTACATGGATCAATGATCTGATTTAACAGTTTGTATTTTTCATGTGTCCGAAGCTCTGAATCATGCATCTTTCATTTTATAAATGGAATGCAATAACAGAATGCTTTAAGCAGGCTATAATTTTCTAACCACTACTCACACATAACTTTTAAAGCCACAGTTCTGAGCACACCTGCACTTCAGTTCAAGCATGGAACACCCTATCAATACCACCCCTCTCACACACACACACATTTATTTTGATGGCCTTTTTACTTCTGAGTCTTTGTTTTGATTTGTTCGCTGCATTAAAAAAAAGTCCCATGGAACTCTGGAGTTCTTACTCCTGAGTAAACATGTTAAGCAATGAGCTGTAGATCTATTTGATTTTTTTTATTCTTTTATTTGCCTTGTCTTTGACATTTCCACTTCAGTGAGCCTTTGCTACTTTGCTTCTCTGCTCAAGATGAACCAGAAGGTTTGGGGCTGCAACGGGCTCCCTTCTACAGCTCTACAAAAACAACACAAAGGAGCAGTTGGTAAAGCCATCAGTGCCTCTCACTCAAGCATACAGCAAACAGGGACTGTGACCTTAGCCCTTCCCCTGTGATTTACAGCTGCATTGGAAGGCAACTTAACAAGGTGGCAGGGAGCTTCAAGAGCAGTTGAAGTCAATTTATTGTCTAAGTGTTATGGATGTTAATTAGATTAGGAATATGCTGAGGCTATTACAGTTCTTTTAGGGGAAGAGAGAGAGAAGAAAACTTTTTGAGACACCCTTTTTGTGGCATGAAAACACAGGAAGAGGAGAAACTCTACACCGAAGGAAATTGTAGGGTTCCTTTGGAGTCCACAGAATTGTAAAAGGTCCAATAATAATAACATTTAAGAAGGAGCCAAGAAAATACCACACATGTTTTTAAAAATAAAAGACCTCTATTATTGTTGCATTGTTTTTGCTATAATCGTGATAACCAACATAAAACTAATGGAAAAACAAGTTAAAGCAGATTTTCTATATATGAGGAAACATATTGAAAAAAGGGAGCAGTATGGAAGATAAATGGGAGCAGGAAAGAGGAGTTAGTATCTTAGATGTACCAGTCTAAAAATAAACCAGTTAAAACATGCATACACTGTGTGTGTGTGTGTGTGTGTGTGTGTGTGTGTGTGTGAGAGAGAGAGAGAGAGAGAGAGAGATAATGTGTAATATCACTGACACAGGAATCCACTTCACACTCACCAGCAGCTTTATGTATCTATTTTTAAAGGTTGCAAGAAAATATGCTTGAATTGTTCATTAACTGTGGCTACATTAACAGTGCTTTAGGATATGTAAGTGTAGCTTTAAGGCAAGAGATGGTTGGTCTGAACTGATTGTTTGCAGAGATCCGGTTGCTCACAGTCTGCAGGTTGTATCCACTACTGTCCTAAGCAACAAGACATAAGTCCTTTTTAACAAAATCAAGATTGTTTTAGAGAAGGAGGAAGAAGAGGAAGCAGCAGCAGTAGCTTTTCATTTTTCCTGATTAGAAAGATAGTAGACGGTAGGGTTCATCCACCAGAAGGATGGACGTTTCTGGCAGATATGATTTCATTTCCCCTGTTCCAGCTTTCTATGGAGGATTGGAGAAAGCACCACAGAGGAAACAATTTGCATGATGTAGGATGATATTAAAGGTAAAGGTTCCCCTGCACAGTCATGTCCGACTCTAGGGGCTGGTGCTCATCTCTGTTATTTAGCCAAAGAGCCAGTGTTGTCCGAAGACGCTTCCATGGTCATGTGGCCAGCATGACACGTGCAGAACGCTGTTTCCATCCCACCGAAGTGCTACCTATTTATCTACTTGCATTTGCATGCTTTCGGATTGCTAGGTTGGCAAGAGCTGGGGCGAGTGCGGGAGCTCACTCTGCCATGCGGGGCTAGGGTCTCGAACCTGCGACCTTCCGATTGACAAGCCTGATGTTTTAACTGCTGAGCCATCACTCATTTAGGAGATGATATTACAATCTCCTAAAATACCGTAATCCAGTCTAATATCTCTGGTGTCTGGGATTTTTGTATGGTTACTATATGTTAATTGTATACTGCTAAGGATTTTTTTTTAAAAAGAATTAAACATATTCCACTCTTTGTGACTTGAAAACAGGGTGGGCAACATTTGAATGGTTGGGGATATAACTCAGCCTTCCAACCTTCTTTGTCTCATATTTACAGTGAGAGTGACATTGCAGACTAATGGAGAAAAATAAGTGCCTATACAACAAAGATCTTGCTTGAATCATAGTATTAAACAATGGTATTGTACTTAGATGATTTCCAGGTTTACTAGCACCTAGGAAAACCTCTTTGGGGGGGTAACTAAGGAGCAGAGGAGTGGTGATTTTGATGCACATCTCAACATTACATCTAACCTATATTATATTTGTTCCTGGATTTAAAAAAGTTTTAATTGTGTTTTCTATTACTTCAGAGCAGAGAGTTCCTAGCAATACTAATAAAAAAAGTTTTATGGAATGATTCTGTCTTTTTTTTTTTTTTGGAAGCAATCTCAGGACAACTGCACTAAGAAAGATTGCAGGTTCTAATAGCAATTGCTGCATGCTGTTTATCCAATCGAAATCTGTCACTGTCAGTAGAAGGAGTTTAATTATGTCCAGGATGGAAGAGAAGGTTTTTCGGTGCTAGTCAATAATTGGAACATTGGATACTGCAGATATTTTTATCCATAGGAAGGTCCCTGAAATTAGGAGCATTCTGGACTACTCAATTGGGGATTGCCAACCAAAAAAAAAAAAAAAAAAAAAGCATTTGTGAAGCTGTCATTCTCCAGATGAGTTGGGACTTCAACTCCAAAAATTCTCAGCCATCAAAGCGCTCTCAAAATTATGGGATTAATAGTCCCATATCTCTGGAATGTACCAGAGGCTGCCTTCTCCCTTTGTTCTAAAATGATGGGATTATGTGAGTTGCAGTCCAGACTTTTGGAGTGTACCAGACTGTTCCAGTTAATAGTTTTGCACCTTGCTGCTCTTTGATTTGCATTTTCCATAGCCTTGCTATGGACTTCAGTGCATATTTACTACTTGTGTGGCATTTAACATACAAAAGATCCCATAGTTTGAAATAATTGTAAACCCTTTTCAAAACCTCTTTTGTTACCGTTTTGTTTCATTTGTTTAGAAAAGTTAATACATTCCCTATTTCACCAAGTTTGCTGGCTTAAGGGAAAAATAAAGATTAGTGGAACATTAAAAAAAAAACCCCAAACTAAGCAAGTTTGATTACCAGTCTTATATATCAGTTGCATCTGTGTGGTTACCAAATGTCATTTGTGACTCTAGGGAGAAAATCAACAGGGAAGTAGTTGCCTTTGTTTTGAGCTTTTAAAGCCATGTGTGTGGGAAATGATCCCTGCATTTTTTTAATCTCATTTTCTGAAGGCTGGTTCCTTAACAGCAACAAGATTTAATCAGCAAAACTCTAGCTGTAAGTTAACCACTCAAATATCAGGCAAGAAATGCAGACATTTCTTTTATAGCACCTTCACAGTATCAATATCTAAAGTGGCAATGAGTTGTGAGGTTCTTGCTTCAGCAGGATAATGGTTGCTTTTTTGGAACTTCGCAGGCAAAAAAAGGATACCTGCTTTTGACTCAGATACACAATGGATTCCATACACAATTCCAGTGTTTCTCAACCTTGGCAACTTTAAGGTACGTGGACTTCAACTCCCAGAATTCCCCAGCCAGCCATGCTGGCTGGGGAATTCTGGGAGTTGAAGTCCACGTACCTTAAAGTTGCCAAGGTTGAGAAACACTGCTCTATTCACTTCAAACTATCCATCATGGATATAGAAGAAATCTCCTAAATGAGGGCTGAGATCCTGCAGGTATTACTGAATAACAGTTGATAGCCTCTGTCACCACCAGCAGCATCAAGAAGGCTGCTGTTCCCTCCCTTGTCTTAAAGGATGAGAAAGACGAGCATTTTTTCTATATGAGCTGTTGAAGGTGCAAAAGTCGCATTCTTTATTTATGCTGACGCCTCCTGGACTTCTTTTGGACAAACCTATCTTAGAACAGTATATTTCCAAGTCATGTGGGGGATGCAACTCTTTACGTCTGATTCTTAGTAAAACTTAGGAAAATTGATTCATGAGAAGATTAAGAAGCATGCCTCCACTTAATTTCAGCAGAAATTTAACTTTGAGTTTTTGATCGTATGTTTCATATGAATTAAAGTGATCACAAATAGCATATTGGGTATTATCTCCATTAAGTAAATGTAAAGGTTTTCCCCTGCACAGTTGTGTCTGACTCTAGGGGGCGGTGCGCATCTCTGTTTCTTAGCCGAAGAGCCAGCGCTGTCCGAAGATGCTTCCGCGGTCATGTGGCCAGCATGATGCACACGAAACGCTGTTACCTACCCACCAAAGTGGTCCTATTTATCTACTTGCATTTGCATGCTTTCGAATTGCTAGGTTGGCAAGAGCTGGGGCAAGTGCGGGAGCTCACTCCATCATGTGGTGCCCGGGTCTTGAACCGCCGACCTTCCAATCGACAAGCCTGGCGTCTTAACCACTGAGCCATTGCGCCCCTTTATTTTATCTATGGCAGCACATATACCAGTTGTCATAGGGCCAGGCTGTTTCTGGGACCGCCTTTTGCTCACTGTTTCTGCTCAACCCATGAGATCTAGCAGAGAGGGCATGCTCCAGGTTCCCTCTATTAGACAATGTCACAGTCATCTTGTTGGACCCAGGAGTCGTGCCTTCTCTGGGGCAGCGCCTGCCATGTGGAACAGCATCCCCCCAAAGTTCTGAATGGCCTTGACGCTGAACACCTGGCTGTTTCCCGCAGCCAGCCGGAAAGAGGAATGTTCACCTACAATAGATGAATGGTTGTTAAAAACGATGGATTTAGCACAGATGGCTAAGTTAACGGATTTATTAAATGATAAGAATATGGAAGAATTTAATTTATGTTGGGATCCATTTTACAGATTTATAGAAAAAACTCAAAAAATATAAATTATAAATTATTGTATATAAGATTTGTGAATGTTAAAAAAATTAATTATATATACTAAATCTATATAGAAAAAGTTCTAGAGAATAGTGGTGAGAAAGTAGGAAGTCCATTTTGTTTGTCTGGTTAGGTGTTTTTTTTTTTTTTTGTAAAGGAAAGTAGAGAAGGTAAGAGTAGGTAGAGGAAGGAAAGAAGGACGTGGTTAGAGTGTTTAAGAAGGTGCCGAAAAGAAGAGGGAAGAAGAAGGAAGAAGGATAAGGAAGTTAGGGAAAGAGGGTAAAGATGTATTTTAATGAAACAAGAAATGTAATTATGCAATGGATTGTGTTATGTAATGTATTGTGTTCTGTTTTATGTTTGTAGAATTTTTTCCTTTTTTTTTCTGTGTTCTTTTTCTTGTATGTGTATTTTAACGGTGTAAAGAATAAAGATTAAAAAAAAAACAAAAAAAAAAAACCTGGCTGTTTCCCCAGGTGTTTGATCCCTGTCAATTTACGATTAGAAGGTGTCATTTACCTGGAGTTCTATGGATTATTGTTTTAATTGTTGGATTTTAATATTTGTTTACTGCCCAGAGTCACTGCTGTGAGATAGGCAGCCATGTAAATTATTTATTTATACACACACACACACACACACACTTATATACATTTTACATTGGAATGCAATGAAACACAAATCTATTAGAGGTGAGACTATCCTCCTGGAAGCCTTCTCCACACTCTAAATTTTGCCAAGCAGAGACTGGGGGGATTTCCAGTAAATATGTTTAACAAACTCATAAAAAGTTCCAAATAGCATGACGACTTAAGTCATAATATCAAAATACAGAACCACGTAGCCTGTCTTTGCAAAAGCTGTTGGCTCATGAACCACAAATCAAAACTCAGTAGAACTGCTGCTTTTTTTTTGCAAAGATTCAGCCTTCAGAGAGAGAGAGAGAAGGGAGGAAGGGAGGAAGGAAGGAAGGAAGGAAGGAAGGAAGGAAGGAAGGGAGGGAGGGAGGGAGGGAGGGAGGGAGGGAGGGATTTTGAAGTTTATCTTTACGGAAGAAAAAAATGCAAATAATCCATCCTGGAATCAAATGAACCAAGATAACACTTAAAAAGAATTATTCTTTGGGTAATTAGATTAATGGGACAGCATCTTCTGTGTACTAAGCCAGGACTTTGGATCTCCCTGTCTTAGCATTTCCCTTCCCTGATCCTGTATTTCATCAAGCCCTTCTGTTTACAAAGCAAAGGGCCTCACTTAAGCTATGTTTGCTGAAAAAGAGTGCTGTGCCGAGGAAATGTGAGTGGGTTGAAGCGGGGATCCCTGTAGAGCTCACTTGGCAGGACTAGAGATCCTGGCTCTGCCTGATATTAAAAGTGAGTCATCAGTTTACCCACCCAGCAGGGTTCTCTCTGGCCTTCTCACAGCAAGCAACTTGACAGCGATCCAGAAGTTTATTGTGTAATTAATTTAAAAAAAACTATCTGAAAGAAGCTCCTTGTTAAGAAATGTCTGCCTTCAATGCGTGGCTGCTCTCGAGAGCAACCCATTGATAAATAACCAGAAGTATAAATCCAATTGACCACTTAAAAAGAGAGTTTAGATTACAGTAGTACACACTCTTATGGAATTGGACTTACTGTACTTCTATAATGACACATCTGAACTTCCACTGCATGATTACCAGTCTGTTTCCTATAAAGGGTTAAGGCTGTACAAATACTTCACAATTCGAAACAGCTATAGGTTGGTTAGTTTTTTAAACCGGGCCATCTAGGGGGGTCAGAAAAGTCAACACAGCAGCTGTGGCTGCACAATCGAAGCCGCACCCCTTTTTTTGCATGCAGGCAGCTCTGGTTTTAAAGCAGGATTTAGATAAACATTTGAGACAATAATCTGGGAATGGGAAATTCTCAGTGCTCCTGTTGCTGCGAAGGAAAATCCCTGCATCAAGACCACTATTTCTGTGACATCTGTGGGATATATGTCTAAATACAGGGCATTTATATTTTGAAAAGGAACACAAGAAAAAAATCATTTAGACATTTTAATGTATTTATTTTATTCTTATGCCCTTTTTCCTTTAAACTACCAAAGAAGTGTAAGGGCGGAATTCAATACTATTCATTTTTACTGTGGTGGATATGGTTGCTAGACTGAGGATCTTATTATTGAACTTTTTATTTCTACCAGATTCTTAGTATATGTAGAGAGGTAGAGGTCCCCCCCACACACACACACATTTGTGCAGTCATGTCCGACTCTAGGGGCCGGTGCTCATCTCCGTTTCTTAGCCGAAGAGCCAGCGTTGTCCGAAGACGCTTCCACAGTCATGTGGCTGGCATGACGCACACGGAACGCTGTTACCATCCCACGGAAGTGGTACCTATTTATCTACTTGCATTTGCATGCTTTCAAATTACTAGGTTGGCAAGAGCTGGGGCTGGTGCGGGAGCTCACTCCGTCACGCGGGGCTAGGGATTCAAACCTCCGAACTTGCGATCTTCCAATCGACAAGCCTGGCTTCTTACCCACTGAGCCACCACGCCCCACCGTGTGTATGTATGTAGTATATGTAGAGGAGCCTAAATCCATTCAAAAGATTCAGAAGGCTCCAGATTTTAGCTGTAGGTTTTGTACATATTTTGTGACAATGTGCAATCTATGAATTAGGTCCTATGTTTCGTATCTGCTCTTACATATTTTTAGTTCATGCCTTGTGGTGATGGTCCATAATACCTGCCTGGATTATTATAGATGATGATGATGAGGAGGATGATTTTAGCACACTATTCATCATTCTCTTGCCTCCCAACAACCCTGTCAAACAATTGAAATACTAATTACTTAACACATCTTCTGGTTTTTTAAAAAGATTAACTAGTTAAAATTTCACATTTTGGTCTATTACCAAAACCTTTTTCCGAATGCTGATAAAAGTTTGGGTAACTTATAACTGATAAACACAGAGAGGAACTATATACAGTACAGTATATATTTATAACAGCATTTTCATTTTTCTTTTGTTACATTGATAGCCTGTAATTAATGAAGTTGAACTAATGTATTAGTATGATTTGAATTTGCAGCCCTTAAATTAAAACTTTTGTTTAGGGGTATGCAAAATGTTCCAAGCTCCTGAGATAGTGTTCAGAATAAAAGACTTCTATTTTAAATATTTTAAAAATCCCAATAAAAACAATAGAAGCAGTTGTTGGGCAGGATTTTTGCACACACGCACACACACACACACACACACACACACTGTCCGAAGTTTCCGTAGGATTGTTACTCGGTAACCGTATTACTCAACACGGACTTCTACCCCATCTCTTTTTGTGGCTTATAGATGAAAACAAGTTTGCATGAGCTTGTTCTGTTCCCGTTGTTCTTGATGGCAGAACATTTGAAATGTGTTGACTTTTGTCCCGATGGAACATACCCAATGGAACATATCACATGAGGCTGTTTTGTTCCAAGCATGGAACAAAATGTTTTGTGTTGTCATTGTGCACACCCTGGATCATGTTTTAGTGTAGCTCTCTGGTAGCTTAGTCTTAATGCGTATTTAGACAATATTTTCCTACCCACTTATCTGGGTACAAAATTCATTGAACTTAATAGAACTTACTCCTAAATAGATATTCTATAGGATTGTACTGTTAATTTCAATGATGAGAAGAGGAATCTTTTTCAAGGAACTTCAGTTTTGTGTCTTTTGCAAGACAGAGAACATTTTAGCTAAATGAGAAAGGACTTACAAGTCTTTTGTTTTGAAATAACTACTGAATAATATATAACACAAAAATGGTAAAAAAAATCAATTTCTTTTCCAAGTCTTCTCTCCTTCTTAATTTAAGCAAGTTAGGAGAAAATGCTAAATAAGCAGATTTTCATTTAAGATGGAACCCAGAGAAACAGAATGAACTTTGGGAATCTTGTAACTTTAATGCATATGTGTGTTTTTAGGGGGCATTATGTCTATAAGATATATTTTCAAAGTATAGTTGGGTGAAGGGCATGATTAATTCTTCTCCTGCTCACAGCACATACGTAACCTCTATACCATTTTATTCAGCTTTTATTTCAGATGGTTCAAATCAGTGGTTTCAAAACAATTTTCCACCTAATGATTCTTCCTTATTCTTTTCTCACATCCCAGCCCAAACTTGTTAACACCAATCCTCTTTTCAAGATCTCTAGTCTACTGAAGACAAACAAATAAGCATAGATAATTGTGTCCTTTGGCTTGAGGTTCTATTTGATTAATGTCCTTTGAATTTCAGTTTGCCTGGTCTATATTCAGCAATGGCGATATATTAATGAATTTTTCATATTAAAATGACAGAAGCCCTTTAATGATTGTTTCGCCCCCTTATGATATTAGCTTTCTCCACAGTAAGAGCTAAAATGTATTCAGAAGACAATGTGTGTATAGGCACATCCCTCCACATCCCATATGCATGTTGAACGCATATCTTCAAATCTTCAGTCTTCAAGTATTGAGCCAGGCAGCCTGAAGGATGCTGCATTCAACAACAGGCACATAACTCTTTTCAGGAGAGCTGAGAAAGCAAGATCCCCCATCAAGTTGTATGGAGAGTTATACTTGAATATAAATGAATGCAAACACAAATACAATTCTTATTCAAACTTATAAGTTTAATGAAAGAAGACTGGCACCTGAGGGCATGGTAGATATTGGTAATAGAAGGGGGGAACAAGCATATCCTGGATTCCTAAATATTTTGCTCTCAAAAATCTATGGAATATCTGAAGTTGGCTTCAGTGTAAGTTTTTCTTTGCATTATAGACAGCAAAGGCCTAATTCATTCCCTTGCATTTGTCCTGAGGATTATACATTATACATTTGATCACCACACCATGATTCTGTCTCTCATACTCCCTTGCAATTTGAACATAATGTCCGTAATGATTGTGGGACCTTGACACTCCTGACAGTTATCATGACTGACTGACTGACTGTTGCCATACCCACAGCTTCTTCAGCCCAAAAGAAGGACCAAGAGGCAGATGCAGGACTTTCAGACCCTAACAACTTTGCTGTGCTAGCAGTTACATCCACTAGATTTGCCCTGGATCCAGAAAACTCTGACCAAATCAGGAGAATTGTTCATCAGTTACTACAGTGCTGTTGTCAGTGGCAGAAACAATCGAACCATGCAGAGCTACTTGAGACTAATCTGGAGGGAATTCAGATTTGATCAGGGCCAGTTGTGCTCAGGTAGAGTCAAAGTTTGGTCAATATGGGGCCCAGAGGCATTCTTAGAAATCAAGATGAAAATCCTAACTACTGTACCTGTTTAATTTTTCAAGGTATGGCAAGAAGTCTGGCAGATACCAAAGGAAGTGATTTTGGGTACACTGATGTACGCGGGTCTCTAGAGGTTTTCTTTTACATGTGATCTCTCTCACTCTGTCTCTCTCTGTTCTAGAGGAAGGTCTATATTAGCATCTTACCATTTGAAAATAACAAGTCCCATTTTTAAAATGTTTCTGGTTTGCTTAATTAAATCTTACAAGGCACAGACGAGTAGTTCGCCTTACAGATATAGGGAGATGCATTTGTATGTCAAACATAATCTGCAAAAGCCATGATATTTCCTAGCAGAGATTTTGGGGAACTGCTGACCAAATATATCTGATTCAATTCATGCTGGTTTGGAATTCTGGGAGTTGTTGTCTTAAGATGTCTAAAGAGACTGGGGTAGTTACAACTTTGCTTCCATGTTTTTTTCCAGGATAATTGGGTTTCCATCCCACTTTTCCTTTTTCAGCAGTTCTATATTCCTAAACCAGTGAAATATATACACCCATGGATCCTGTTTGCATTAACCCTATGTCTTTCTTTACTAAAATAAACTGATTTCTGATGTACTTAGTTCCTTTCATTTCCACTTTAAAATCAATTAACATTACTATGCTTGTCTACTCAAGCAACTCCTATTTAATTGGAAAGGATTTATTCCCAGGCAACTATATATAGGCTGCAAGTCAGAGGAACTTACTTCTGCATACGTATTTATTTATTTATTTATTTATTTATTTTATTTATTTGTCAAATTTCTTTGCTGCCCATCTCGTGTACAACGACTCTGTGTGCATCGGTTTATGGGTGCAAATTAACTTTAAACAAGCTGCCAGACACTGGCTTCCAGAAGTAGAAATGGCAGAGAAAATAAAATAGGTTGAAGGAATATAAAAATGACCCTGTACATTTCAGTGGGAAAAATCTTTAAGAAATCTGTCCTGCACAAGCTACTAACATGAGTGTCCTTAAATTACTCTCTAATTTAAATGAATAAAACTTGGATGAGTCTGTTTTAGAAAACATGAGCAGATTGCAAGTCAAGTGCCTCTTGACTCTTTAAGTGTGCTCTGAAACATAATCACTTTAAATGGATTTGTCTTTCTACACTCCCTTCCTAACAGCAACAGTTCTGGACTTAGACATCCTATTAACCCTCCAGCACATACTGTATATCAAAAGGAACTTGCAGCTCCTAATGCACAACGTAGCCCCATGTCCACTACCGGCACATTCCAGTCTTGCAAGTCAGAACTCAAAACATTTGATTTCAGTTTTCTCGTTAATATTTCAAGAAACCTGGATTGTGATATGCAATTCAAATAAATGAACAAAAATTATTTTCTAAAGCTTAGGAACGTACGTGAGATAGTGTAATGCAGCAACAACAAAAGAGCATCTTTGACATGATAATGTCCTGATCCTGAGTTTAAGTTAAATGTGCATTCAGATGTAGAATCCATCCATCGGTTCTACAACATTATCTTCCCATACTTACCCAGGCAGATTTTCAAATGACCACTGGCACCCTTTGCCCCCACTGTTCAGCAGCCCTTCCAATCTCATCCAATGTAAGTCAAGTATAGGTACCTTGCTCTCACCTTCATCACCCCCACTCTGACTTTATTCTAACCCTTCCATATCCATTTATTGTATTTCCATATATTCATGTATTTCCATCTTGCAAACATACAGTATGCAAAGGTCTTCTTAATTACCAGGTTACCACCAGCTAACCATGAGAGTACCAAATTAATAAATATATGATGTGACAATTCACACTAACCTGAAGTATTTACTCTTCCGCATACCCCATATCATGCCTTTTCTTTGTCTACCAATACCTACATGTCCCTTGTAGAATGACTTTGGTAATTCTGGTTTACATTATTCAAGCCACCGAGAAAGACTCTAAAGTTTATGTTATCAGATTATCCTAGTCATCATTCTGTCCAGCTCAGTCCTGAGTACAGTCCCAAATTGTTCTCCTTATTTAAATCATATACTGTAACTGTTCTGAATCTTGGTATCAATTGTCCTGGCTCCTTCTTGCTTTCTGGTAGACCAAGACAGGTTTCTTTGGTTTCCAAGATTATTCCTTATGATCCTTTTCGAGCATCATCTCTGCTCTACTCAATCTATTTCTAGAATTAGAATCTCTTCTTTTTCCATTGACCACCTTGTTATCCTATCTAGAGAGATCCATTTGCCTCTTATGTCTCATCTTACTTTCTGTACTTATGGTACCCAAAGCCTAGTTTCATATATGATTGCAGTCATTTGCAGGCAAGTTGTGTAAAAGTTCTTGAACCAAGTACAGCCATTTAGTCACCTTCTTAAGCTTTTTTTTAGTGGTTCCTGTTTTCATTTCTGCAGAAATCAGTTATTCAGAACAACATTTGGCTATATTTCTGTATAATACAGGTCTTGGGAGTTAGCTACTTATTTTATGTATCAATTAAGTTCATTAGTCAAAAGTGGAAGGTTAGAGGTTGCCCTTGACTGCAATGTTGTTTTAGCTATCCATGACCAATCCATGACCAAGTGAAGATGTTTATATTCTATTTTTCACTCTGGAAACTCTTATTTTTCTTCATTTCCCTTTCTATTGTTTCAGTTTCACTTCCCAAAGCCAACATTTGCACCAGCACAGGAACTTTCACACCTTATAGAGCAGAGCTTTCCAAACTGTGTGTCGTGACACAAAAGTGTGTCGCCACACACAGTCTGGTGTGTCGCCACACAACCCGGAAGCGCTGATCATCATCCCGCAGTGACACACCAACTGCAGCGCGCAAAACCTGAAAGCGGCAGCAGCGCTTCCGGGTTTTTGCGCGCTGCCGCAAGGACAGCACTTCTGGGTTTTCCCGCGGCGACACACCAACGCCGGTTGGGGTGTCGCCGCAGGAAAAACTTTGGAAAGCCCTGTTATAGAGATTCAGACCTGTCATATCTATGATACTGTTTCCATTCTTTATTTGGTAACATGTGGCAACATAAATGACCTTCACTGAACCCAAAATACTTCAGCAAGGACAGGTATGGTTAGTATTTGGGAGGGAGACCATGAGAAAAGCCCAGAGCTGTATATTAGGCTGGCAGTTAGAAAAAAATTCCCAGAAGAGAACAACAAATCTTTTCCATAGAGTTGCCAAGAAAACTACAGGAATATGTCTGTGTAATCACCAGGAGTTTTTCCCTTTATTTTTTAACTTTCCAAATTCTGTTTCACTCTGTTTCTTTTTTAGGACTATTAGAAAGTACTGTATCTATGCATGTACTCTATCCATCCATCCAATTTTACAAACCAAATGGCTATTATATTTTATAATCTGTGTCTCTTGAATATATTAATGTGAATTAATATAAATGGGCTAATGATTCTATATTTAGAAAGCATTCCCTAGGAAGACACCCATGAGAGGACAATATGCCTATGGACCCTCAAATTGGAAGTTGGTCCTAACAAGCAGCCATCATGCTGGTCCTCTGCCATACATCAATCGATACCTCAAAATGAAAGTGAGCAGAGAACTTGACTGGAGAAATGGACATTCTTGGTACAAATGTCATCTTAGTGGTTGTGGACATTCTTTCACCTCTTAACTTCAGTTACTTTCCTCAGTAGTAGTTGTAGTAAGTAACTATTAATACTGTTTAATCACAGGTCATATGCAAATGTGCTTGTCCTAAGTTTGTCACTGGATATGCAACTTTAGGTCAAGTGACATGGGGTATTTGTTTCCTTAGGGTTTCTGAACTCATAACTCCATAAGATCATACTGAGCTTCATTTTACAGTCATAATTAAGGCATGAGAGAAGGAAAAAACAAGAGAAAGGAAGCCACCAGGCAAACTAACCTAAATGTCACAACATATTAAGACAAAAACCAGAGCCATCCTTCCACTTCTGAACTGGCATTTCTGTTCCGTGCACAGAACAAAATGAAGTCACTAAATTTTCTGAGTGAGAGTATAAACAGATGGATAAACCACTTTAACAGCCAAGATATATTTCCTGAAAGCCATACAAGACAATTATATTTTCCTCCTGTGTGTTCAAAATAGTTTATGCATTTTAACAAGCCCCTGTTATACAAAGACCAGAAATTTATAGGTTTTCTTTAAAGGAGTTTTAGAAAAGAATCAGAATGCATCTTTTCCCCCAGTGTTTTTACATGCCAACAAAATGTGAATTACATATATGTCTATTTTTCCCCATCAAACTATTCCTCCATTCCTAGGATTTATCACATTGGACATTGTTGTTTGCAGTTTTACACAGTTTAAACTCACATTCAACATTCTTTTAATGATATTAACTTCTCTTTACTTTTTACTTATGAACATATATTTGATTTGATTATGTGCCATCAAAGAGTTGGTGCCAACTCTTAAAAGTCAAAAATTCATTCCTGTCTGGAATATAAATGAAGAATAAATTCTCCAATGAATAAGAGCCTGTTAATTATATTTTGATATCCCTTTAGCTTTCTTCACTGCTAACATGGTTTTCAATGAACCCTGCGGTATATACATGGACATAACCAGATGGAATACACAGAAATGAAATTGACTATATTACTGGCATTAGGAGGTGGAACAGCAAAGATGTGGCCAGGGGCTGTCTGTGCAACAGATTATGAACTGCTTATGCGTAAGTTCCAAGTTGAACAAAAGTGGAAGAAAAAGTTAACCAGTTTCCACACTATGATCTTGAGCATATAGCTATCATTTTCAAGGAAAAGAAGAAGAACTGCTTTCAAGTTCTGCATCTCATTGATAGGGAACCAGAGGAACCATGGGATGAACTCAGAGTTGTTATTAAGGCTGAATGTGAAAAGATACTGTCAAAGACTATGATATGGAAGAAAGAAAACTGGATGTCAGAGAAATTGTTGCAATTGCCAAGAAAAGAAGCCAAAGCCTAGAAAGACAAACATCTCAGGAGGGAACTTTATGATGAATTTCAGAGAGCTGTTAAGAGAGGCAAGAAACAGCATTACAAGGACATCTATAAAGTCATTAAAGATGGAAACAGACATGGAAAAACAAGGAAGGACTTCCAAAAGATCTCTGATCTCAGAAAGAGGTTCCAGCCTTTGACTGGTATGCTGAAGGATACCATTGGACAGATAGCAACTGATACAAAAAAGATCAAACAAAGATTGAAAGAGCTTGTTAATAGGTATGCCCTATTAACAAGAACCTCTAGTACTAGAAGATGAAGTTATATCAGTACTCTGGTCATTACAAAGCTGGAAGGCTACAGGAATTTATGGAATATATTCAGAAATGTAACAAGCAACTGGAGAAGAATCAGTAAAGATTCTAGCCAAACTATAGATAAGGACACAGTGGCCAACAGGTTGGAAAAGGTCAGCCTAATAACAAAGAAGGGAGACATAACAGCGTGTACAACTATCATACAATGTCCTTAATCTCACATGCAGCAAAATAATGCTTAGGTAATTCAGTGCATGTTAGAACCTTTCATAGAAAGAAAGATGCCAGATGTTTAAAGGTAAAGGTTGCCCCCGCACAGTTGTGCAGTCGTGTCCGACTCTAGGGGCCGGTGCTCATCTCCGTTTGTTAGCCGAAGAGCCCGCGTTGTCTGAAGACGCTTCCACGGTCATGTGGCCGCATGACGCGTGCGGAACGCTGTTACCTACCCACCAAAGTGGTACCTATTCATCTACTGGCATTTGCATGCTTTCGAATTGCTAGGTTGGCAAGAGCTGGAGCTAGTGCGGGAGCTCACTCTGTCATGGGGCTAGGGATTTGAACCTCCAAACTTGCGATCTTCCGATCGACAAGCCTGGCATCTTACCCGCTGAGCCACCACGCCCAAAGCCAGATGTTTAAGCTGGCTTTAATAAAGGCCAAGGAACAAGAGGCATTATTGCTGATGCATGCTGGATAATTGAGAAAGCCAAAAGCTACAAAAAAGAAGTCAATATGTGCTTCATTTATTATACTCATAGAAAGCCATTTGGTTGTGTTGACGATGTCAAGCTGTGGACTGTCCTTAGGAAAATGGGAATCCCAGAACATCTCATTGTCTTCATGAGAAACCTGTACACAGGTCAGGAAGCCACAGTCTGGATGGAACACGGTCTAAAACTGGCAAAGGAGTGAGACAGGAATGTATGCTCTCTCATTTATTAAATCTATATACATATAATATATATTGAGGGAGGCTTGGATTGGAAGATGAGCATAGTTTTAAAATTAGAAAAAGAAACATTAATAATCAGCACTTAGCTGATGATATTACTCTGGTAGCTGAAAATGCAAATTATCTAGAATTGACAGTGAAAATATTGAAGAGGTGGATAGCTTCTGCCTTTTAGGATTGACTGTCAACAGTTAAGGAACTAGCAGTCAAGAAATACACTGCAATCTAGCACTTGATAGGGTAACAATGAAGGCTTTGGTAAAGATATTCAGGTGCTGTGACATGTCTACAAAGATCAGAACCATGCAGGAAATAGTTTTTCCCATGATATTCAATGGAAGTAAAAGTTGGACTTTGAAGAAGCAGGATAGAAAGAGTATTGATGCTTTTGAATGTTGATGTGGGAGAAGACTCCTTTTTTATAGTAATTTTATTAAAGATTATAATTACAGTAGGAGAAACTAATACAAACTAAAATAGGATAAAAGAATAGAAAGGGTAAAAGGTG
Source organism: Charina bottae (assembly GCA_023362775.1). Lineage (NCBI taxonomy): Eukaryota > Metazoa > Chordata > Lepidosauria > Squamata > Charinaidae > Charina > Charina bottae. The sequence goes on from JALMGJ010000007.1 coordinate 34,814,129, forward strand.
CAGAAAAGAAAAGAAAAAAGAAAAAAGAGAAAGAAAAATAGAAAAAAAAGAAAAGTAAGAATATAGTAAAGAAAAAGAAAAAAAATATATAAAGAAGTGACTTCCAATCTTCATCACAAGTATAAACAATTTCAGTAACTTATCACCTCCTCTTAAAATACAAGAAATGATCTCTTCTTCCCATATTTCATTTCTTATCTATAAACACATCCACAAAGCATAGTGATTTCAGTCCTGGTGTCAGCAAAAGTCCATTAAGAGTTATCAAAAATAACATGTCTATGTTAACCTTGATCAAATAAACCAACTTTATATTCCTTCTTTTTACTTCTAACAATCTTAATCTTTAGTCCATTCAAATAATGTAGAACTTGATTTCTTTTCATTTTTCTTTGTCCCTTTTCATGAGATTCTTCAAAACTTTAACAAACCTCTTTTGTAAATCCAATATAGGAAAATTATCCAGGTCAATCTCTTGGCTTCTTATTTGTATATCCCTTTTAATTATTAAGACACCAGCCAGCTTCTCTTGTATGTCCAGCGTAGCATCTTTTTCCACATCATCCTTGTAGCCTGTCATTTTTAAATCCACTTTCAGTTCAGTCTTGATTTTGTCAGGTAAAACTTCTTCCTCTTCCATAACATCTTTTAAGCACAGTCTCTTCATAGAGGCAGATGTCTCTGTTGACACTATTAATATTAACTTCTGAGTCCATTTTTCAAAAATATCCTTCAATATGTCCAATGTTAGAATATTTTGCTCCATTTTGTAATTGTAAGTCAAGTTTATGTGTCCTTCTCCTTTAATTGTAATCTTTAGTTCCCTCTAGTGTCCAATTTTTAAATCTTATCTTATTATGTTTTTTTTAAAAAAATCAAAACAGAAGTATTTTCCCATGGGAAGGATTCTTTATAATTAATTCCAAAATCTTATTTCAAATTTATCTGGACCCTTAGTCCATTTGTAACTTTCTAAAATCAAAGTTTTAATCACCCTTTTGCTGTTTATTCCCCCGTCAGTTTTTTTTAAAGTTCTTAAACTTGTAGTTAAAACTTCCTTTCACTAAGGATTGAAGGGAAACTCAGCCAGTGCTGTCAGCTTTGTTGATACAAAGGTTTCTAATAGCTGAAAAGCAGTTAACAAGCATTTTCTATAAGTGATTAGAAAAGGAAGTATGTGAACCCAGTGTCCTTTCAAGGGCGCCAACTGCAGTTTGAGCAAGATGGCTATTCCTTTGTCTCCCAGAGTTCTAAACCTGCCAAAGACACTATATTGTGGTCTTCTCATGAGGAGCAGCTGTCTGGAGCACTTTTGGGTGATCTCAAGTTCTTGTCTGGAGAGGTTCAAAGAGCCAGTCTACTCACTGGCTCTGTTCTTTGCCATGGTTGTCAGCTCCACTTTTCATGGAGCAGTCTTTAGTCCACCATGTCTTCCTCCGGAAGTTGTCAGAGTGATGTGGGAGAAGACTCCTTAGAATATCATGGATAGCCAAGAAAACAAACAAGAGAATCATAGAATAAATCAATCCAGAGTTCTAATTCAAGGAAGAAATGACCAGGCTAAAATTATTATATTTTGCATGCATTATGCAAAGACTTAGCTGTCTTGAAAATTTATAAACCTGGGAAAGGTGGAAGGATAGAGTAGAAGAGATTGACCAGCAGCAAGATGGATGGACCCAGTTGCAATGGCAATGGATGTACCATTGCAAGACCAGAAGGATTAGGTTGGGAAAAGATTATCTGAAGGTCTATTCATGTGGTCCCTAGGAGCTGACATTGACTTGCAATGATCACATAATCAAATCCCTTTGGATATGAAAAATATTTGCACTTTCTTTTTTTCTCCCTTCCTCAGCTTTTAAGGGTTGGTTGTTATTGTACCATAACTCATTATGATTATTTGCCCAATAATGGCAGAGCATAATCTTACCGTATTAAAACACTAAACAGTTCTAAAAACATTTGAAAAATGAAATAGTGAAATGCAATTAATTAGGCTGACCATATTTCCTTGAGACAAAAACGGGACATTGGGATGGCAAAACAGGATGGGGTCTTATGTAATATTCTGTATTCATGAAAAAGACAGGGGTCCCCGCCCCCCGGTCCACATGAATGGCTCCCACCTGCAAACCCCACCCCCGGTCCATGCAATTGGCTCCCGCCTGCAAACCCTGCCCCCGGTCCATGTGATTAGCTCCTGCCTGCAAACCCTGCCCCCGGTCCGTGTGATTGGCTCCTGCCTGCAAACCCTGCCCCCCAGTCCGCACAATTGGCTCCCACCTGCAATCCCCACCCCCGGTCCGCCCTCCTTTGTCGTGCGCTGATAGGTGGGACGGCTTCCTCTTCTGGGCTGCCTCCAGTCGGCAGCTCCGGCTCGGATCCTCCTTCTGCGCCATTCCCGCCGGGTTTAAAAAACGGGACAAAATTGAGATTTTTATCAAAATGACGGGACAGTTGAAAAATGCTAAAAAAACGGGACTGTCCCATTCAAAACGGGACGTATGGTCAGCCTACAATTAATAAAAGGCACAAGAAACATAACATCCATCAATCCAATATAGACTTGGACTAAATCACTTATTGGGTGTGGTGCTGTCTACATGTAGAAATATAAAGTTGCGTATGAATTTCTTTTTCTTCAGTTATTAGGGCCCCAATGGATGCCACAGATGACAACTGAATTTGCTACTCTGTATCAGTCTCTGAGAGAAGGACAATTCTCCAAGCCACCTTATTAGGTTGGCATACAGTTAAATCTTTGTTTGCAGACTTTGCACAGTAAAATTATTATCTTCTGCAGAGTTCTGAATACATAGTTTACAAGCCATGGGCTAAGATGTGTTTTAATTAATTGAACCTGGCTTGCCTCAGTTCTCCATCAAGCTTTCCAGACCTGCAAAGCTTTGAACCCTGAACATGAAAGCAAGAAGTATTTATTGCAATCTGTAGCAGGCACACTTTGTTGCTCATCTAAACGTATCGCTGGTATTTCACTCCATAAAATAATGAACATTGAAGCTGTCTTTTCTAAACGAGGCAGGCAGACTTATCTAATTTTAATGGAAAGGGTAATAAAAGTCAAGAGTTCCAGCAGTGAAAGTAGCTCTATGGTTGCCTTAAAAGGTTTGCTTCAGTCTTGGCCTCTGCACTAGGATATAAGAATGTCAAAGGCCTAACATGGAACAAGGACTCATTCTAACAATATTATAACAGTGTAGAGAATAAGTTCTCCAAGAGTTACGGAATATTTGTTTCTGTTCTTTACATTTTGTTATTAGACATTTTCCTTTTGTGGTTTCCTGCCCAACAATCTATCTATATCTATATCTATATCTATATCTATATCTATATCTATATCTATATCTATATCTATATCTATATCTATATCTATATCTATATCTATATCTATATCTATATATCATCTATATCTATATATCATCTATATCTATATCTATATCTATATCTATATCTATATCTATATCTATATCTATATCTATATCTATATCTATATCTATATCTATCTAATTTTTATTAAGGATTTTTAAAAAGGAAGATAAAATCTAATACAAACTAATCCAAGGTAAGAAAAAGAAAGAAAAAGAAAGAAATCAAAGAGAAAGCTAAAAGTGCAAGAAAGGGAAAAAGAGTAAAAGAAAAATAGAAAATAATCTTTTTAACAATCTATTATCAAACATACGCGCACATGCACGCACACACACACACATATAACACAATGTTGTTGTTTTTAACATGATAGTGCTACAGGGAAGCAAGATGATAAAAATACATTGCCTCATCATATCTAACAGAAAGGACAGAATTTGGGGCACTTCTATCAAACAGTGCTACCTTCTTGGACCCCAGAGTTGTGGAGCCATGTCTTCTCAGTGGTTGTGCCTGCCCTGTGGAACAGCATCCCTCCAGAGATTCTGATGGCCCCAATGCTATTAGTCTTGTGCAAGTCATTGAAGACCTGGCTTTTTCCCAAGGCATTTGCATCAGATGGGTAGATGAACTTGGGGGGGGGGGGGTTGTGAGTGGGGTTTTTGCTTATCCTTGGGCATGGAGGGGGAGTTATATGTGGTGGGTTTTCTGTGTTCTAATCTTTGTAAGCCACCAGAATCACTTGCATAAGATGGGTTGTTATATAAATCATATAAATACAGACAGAAGTGGTTGTTCAGATCACTTTTTGTCACTTGTGAGAGCATGCCATGGCAGAGATGGGCGGGGATAAATCTAAATAATAAATAAATAAATAAATAAATAAATAAATAAATAAATGCAATTATTTATTTGTGGGTTTGGTTTTTTTAACTTTCTTTCATTGTTGGATCTGCTTGTGGGGCTCTTGGAAACAAAGATGATCTTCTTGACAAGTTTAATAAATTATTATTATTATTATTATTATTATTAACATTATTATTAATATTAAAAAAGTTCTTCAGAAAAATTTGGAACAAGCATGTGTTCACACACTTGACACTGTGCATCATTTATTTTATTATTTATTTATTTATTTATTTATTAAATTTATATTACCGCCCATCTCCCCCATCGGGGACCCTGGGCGGTTCACAATAGAAACAGTTAAAACATAAATGGAAAATTTACAATATAATAAATAATATAAAATCCAAATAAAATCCAAGATGTTAAAATGGTGATACTAGGAGGCTTCATGGGACCAGCCATCCCCAAGAGGAGCTGTTAACATTTCCCTCCCAGGCAAGCCGGCAGAACAAGGTCTTTAGATCTTTTCAAAAGGTTGGGCACGAGGAGACCCACCTCAGCTCTGGGGGTAAAATATTCCAAAGGGCGGGCACAACTGCAGAGAAGGCCCGCCTCCTGGACCCCGCTAGATGGAACTCTTTAGTCGATGGGGTCCGCAGCAAGCCCTCTCTGACTGATCGGGTGGGATGGGTCGATGTTCTGGGGATGAGACGGTCCCTCAGGTAACCTGGCCTATGCCATGTAGGGCTTTAAAGGTGATAACCAACACCTTGAATTGGACCCGGAAGCAAACTGGTACCCAATGCAGCTCGCGCAGCAGAGGTGTCACATGTGCCAATCTTCTGGCCCCAATAACTGTCCGCGCGGCCACATTCTGGACTAGTTGAAACTTCCGGATACTCCTCAAGGGTAGCCCCATGTAGAGTGCATTACAATAGTCTATATGGGAGATGACAAGGGCATGAGTGACTGTTCGGAGGGCATCTCGGTCCAGGAATGGGCATAACTGGTGCACAATCCGAAGTTGTGCAAAGGCCCTCCTGGCCATGGCTGCCATCTGCTCTTCAAGCAGGAGTCGTGACTCCAGGAGAACCCCCAAATTCTGCACTGGTTCCGAATGGGGCAGTGCCACCCAATCCAGAACCAAAGATGACAACTTCCTAGACCCCGAGCAGCCATCAATCCACAGCCACTCCGTCTTACTAGGGTTCAGCCGAAGCCTGTTGTTCCCCATCCAGACACCCACGGCCTCCAGGCACTGAAATAGGGTGGAAACCGCATCACTTACCTCACCCGGGATGGAAATAATAACCACCCAGAGTCCCTCCTTGAGGGGGAGATGGGCGGTCATAGAAATTTAATAAATAAATAAATAAACAAATAAATAAATAAATAATTGTGCAGCTGAGTATCATCAGCATATAGATGGTACTTCATCCCGTGGTGATGGATGATCTCACCCAGCGACTTCATATAGATGTTAAACAGGATTGGAGAGAGCACTGAACCCTGCGGCACCCCACACAAGAGGGGCTGTGGGTCAGATCTCTCCTCCACTATCACCACTGATTGGGAATGGCCCTGGAGGAAGGAGGTGAACCAGTGCAAAACTACACCACCCACCCCCAACTCCCTGAGCTGTCCCAAAAGGATACCATGGTCGATGGTATCAAAAGTAATCAAAAAGGTATCAAGAGATCTAAGAGAGCAAGGATGGATGCACTCCCTCCATCCCGCCCTCGCCATAGATCATCCATAAGTCCATCATGGATGGAGACTTGATTATTAGCTGGAAGATCATATTTTATTTATTTATTTATTTATTAAATTTCTCTGCCGACCATCTTGCGTACAACGACTCTTATTTATATAATACTTCTCAATGTATATGGGACAATACTTCCCAAATCGTTCATAGCTAAGGAATGTTTTTGATTCGTAAACTACAAGGGAGTTTTATTTTTACAAGCTTTATTTTTAAAGTGTGCATATTAGTGAAGAATATCTGCCTCCATAGAAGTCTACTGTTGCAATTTAAGCACCATCAACAACACTTTATGGCTGCATACACTTCTGAGTTGAAGCATGTTAATGCATTTTTATAGCTTTTTCAGATAAAAACTCTTTTCAGGTAGTAACCCATTGCCTGAAAAGGTGCATGATAACTTTGGTCTGGAGATGTGTTATGATTAGCATTTTCTGTTTTTCTTTCCACATTGAATCATTTTAAGGCCAACATTTGCACCAGCACTATTCTTACAGTGACTGCTTTGTTTCTGAGAGTCTCCTGGGCAAATCTCCTCTTTTGCAGGAATCTAGGTCTTAACAGAAGCTCTACCAGAACAAGAACCAATTCTGCAAGCAGGTAATTCTGCTGCATAAACATGATATTATGCACATATCCCAAGCCTGGAAGAACTATTGTGTTTACAGAGAAACTGGCTGGAAAGATACAGAATAGATCAGTAAACTGTGCAATCCCAGTTGCAAATATGCACTCTGGGGCGCGGTGGCTCAGCGGGTTAAACCACTGAGCCGTTAGACTGCCGACCATAAGGTTGGCAGTTCGAAACCGCGTGACGAGGTGAGCTCTCGTCACTTGCCCTAGCTCTCTGCCAACCCAGCGATTCGAAAGCTAATATAGCAAGTAGATTAATGGGTACCACTCACGTGGGGCAATTTGCGGGCGTCCAGCGGAGAGTCGTCCTCGATTCCAAAAAGACCTGGAAGAGCGGTGATGTCGGCGGAGGACGACGGAGGACGACGGATCCGGAGACACCAACTTCCTGGACGTCAGCAGCCGGCGCGGAGCGAGGCATTCTGGGACTTGCAGTCCAATGCCTTCAGCGGAAGAGCCGGTTCCCTCCCTCTCTCCCTGTCGCGCGGGTATAATATATGATGTATAATTTGATGTATAAATTAATGTATACGGATGTTGTAAGCCGCCTAGAGCCCTCCAGTAGGGAGGGGATAGGCGGGGTATAAATAAGATTAAATAAAAAATAAATTAAATAAATAAATAGTCCTTTGGCATCACAAGAGCCTTCAGTTGATATAGCTCCAGCTCCAGCTCCAGCTCCAGCTCCAGCTCCAGCTCCAGCTCCAGCTCCAGCTCCAGCTCCAGCTCCAGCTCCAGATATTTAATTTCTATAACCGCCCATCTCAACAAGTGACTCTGGGTGGCTTACAGTCATAAAAACCATAAAACAGTTAAAATAATTAAAAACAATTAAAACTACAAAATAAATATATATGGTCCCAAAGTAAACAATGCATGGATGTTAATATAGCCAAGAAATGGGGCCCTTAACACACACGGGGTCCCAGGCACCTAACCAGGTCTTCACGGCCTTACAGAAGGCCAGCAGGGTCGGGGACATCCTGATCTCTGAAGGGAGAATATTCCAGAGGGCAGGCGCTATGGCAGAGAAGGCACGCCTTCTAGCCCCCGCTAACCGACATTCCTTGGCTGACAGGGCCTGTAGCATGCCCAACCTACCAGACCAAACTGGATGGGTAGAAACAACTGGGAGAAGACGGTCTATATAGATATAGATATAAATGATATAGATATAAAAAATCTATTATCCAGATTTTAATTCTGGATGAAAAGCACTGGCCTGACACATACCACGGAGAACTTGCTGAAAGAAAAAAGGAGTTTATTTTCCAGCTCTGTCTGCCAGGCTACTACTATATACAGTATATATACAGTATATTAGACTAGACTAGACAGGACCCGAGGTGTAGACTGTGCAGAGAGACAGTCCAGCACATAGTAGCAGGGTGTAAGATGCAGGCAGGAACAGCAGACTCTGAACAGCACAACCAAGTAGCTGGCATTGTGTACATTGTGTACATTGTGTACAGGAACATCTGCACATAGACCCTCCCAAGTCCAGATGGGAGATTCCACAGAAGGTCGTGGAGAATAACAGGGCTAAGATCCTGTGGGACTTCCAGATCCAGACGGACAGGCAGGTACTGGCCAATCAACCAGACATTGTGGTAGTAGACAAGGACCAGAAGACAGCAGTGGTGATAGATGTTGTGGTGCCAAGTGACAGCAACATCAGGAAGAAGGAGTATGAGAAGCTGGAGAAGAACCAGGATCTGAAAGAGGAATTAGAGAGGATGTGGAAAGTGAAGGCCAAAGTTGTCCCAGTGGTGGTAGGAGCACTCGGGGCTGTGACTCCTAAGGTGGGAGAGTGGCTCCAACAGGAACAACATCAGAGCTCTCTGTCCAGAAGAGTGCAGTGCTAGGAACACCTAAGACACTTCACAGAACCCTCAAACTCCCAGGCCTCTGGTAGTGGACCCAAAGCTAATGAGGGATTTTTTTATAGCAAAGGCCACTCTGTCCAGGATATTTATTATCAGACTAGAGTTCCATAATGCTGAAGTCATTATAACTTTGATGGCTCAGAAACATACATGTTTCTTCCTGAATCAAGGTTTTCTTGGTAGCTAATTAAATGTTGCTTCTGCTTTCTGGCCAGGAGTGAATGAGCCACCTGCAAAATCTTCCGCATCAAGCAGCCCACAGCTCAAAAATGTTGGGTCTTTAGCCTTGGTGTGGCTAGAGCAGCTGAGCTAGGCAAACTGGATAAAAAGTTGGCAGCCAAGTTATGAATGCTGTGGGTTGGATATAAGCTCTGAATGAACATTTCCCCCCAAACTTCATCAGAGGATTTGACTATAACTTTGGGACAGAAAACTCCTAGAGAACTCTGGAAGCTACATATAACCAATCCTAGTTTCAGTTCTGTGAAGGCTGCGCTATAATTGTGTTTCCAGATGTCAGATTTCCCCAGTGATGATAGCCACAAACCCAGAAGCTGAACAGGAAGTGCCTCATCACAGTTAGACATAGTATCACTGAATTAGAATTCAGTGAATTCTATTTTAGCACTATGGCCGTTCTGCTCTACCATCATTGCTGCAGCACATCTCTGCAGGTACAGTTTGGACCAAAGACAAACACTCAACATGAAGATTGGCACACTGGATGTTGCAGTGTGAGGTTCTGACCATGTCCCATGATCCATTAATATCTTGAGATCACTGCAAAAATAAAGTAACTGCAAGCCATCAAATTAAACATTAATTGATTTGTAATAAAATGTAGATGCCTTTCTCATGATAGTTGATTGAGATTAGAAGTACTATCTGGTATCTAACATATCAGAGATATGTCTATGAAGGTTCTCAGTCATCCAGGTGGAACAGTCTGTGGCTTGAATCATGTCAACTGGATTTCTATTTTCTTAGTGGAAACGTTTCACTCCTTATCCAAGGAGCTTCTTCAGTCTGAGTAAAGTTAGTAAGGGAATCCTTAAATATGTTTCTAGGCTGGCTGTGTGACCTTGCACCTGGGGCTAGGTCATGGTTATTTATTCTTCCGTTTACGGAAGAACCTGGTCATTCCTTACATGGCTGGCGTGTCTGAAAAGATCAAACGGATATTTGGCAAACACCACATACCTGTATATTTCAAACCCACCAACACACTGAGACAGAGGCTTGTACACCCCAAAGATCAAACTCCAAAACACAAGGAAAGCAATGTAGTGTATGCAATCCAGTGCAGTGAGGAGTGCTCTGAACTCTACATTGGAGAAACCAAACAACCTTTGTACAGGAGGATGGCCCAACACAGGAGAAGTAACACCACAGGACCAGAGTCAGCAGTTTATCTTCATCTAAAGGAAAAAGGACACTCATTTGAGGACATTAATGTTCACATTTTAGACAGAGAAGATAGGTGGTTTGAGAGAAGGGTCAAGGAATCCATTCATGCCAACTTGGAAAATCCTTCCTTGAATAGAGGTGGGGGCCTCAGGCATAACCTTTCCCCTATCTTCCTTCCTGCTTTGTCTTCTGTGCCTAGGAAGATTAAGACCATTTCACAAGCTCAACAGCAGCAAGGTAATCTTAACGATCCTCCTTTAGATGATAAAGGGACTTAGAAACAAACATCTCAAAAATAACCATGACCTAGCCCCAGGTGCAAGGTCACACAGCCAGCCTAGAAACATATTTAAGGATTCCCTTACTAACTTTACTCAGACTGAAGAAGCTCCTTGGATAAGGAGTGAAACGTTTCCACTAAGAAAATAGAAATCCAGTTGACATGATTCAAGCCACAAACATATCAGAGAGTATGTTAAAGATGCACATGTTTATTTAATAGAAGGCCTAACTGTTGCCAGGATGTGGGGAGGTATTAGATTGGATGTGAATGATCAAACTGAAGCTCAGTCTAGAGAAGATGGTGCTCCTCCTGAATCAATAGAGAAACAACCCAAGCTGGAAAGAGGAATCTGGGTGGGATAACAACCCTCTGAAAAATCAGTACTTGGGTGTGCCATCTAGTTCCTCCTACAAAGTATGCCATCAAATTAAACATTAATTAATTAAACATTAATTGATTTGCAATTAATGAAATTAATTAATTAGGGGCGTGGTGGCTCAGCGGGTAAGATGCCAGGCTTGTTGATCTGAAGATCGCAAGTTCGGAGGTTCGAATCCCTAGCCCCGCATGATGGAGTGAGCTCCCGCACTCGCCCCAGCTCTTGCCAACCTAGCAATTTGAAAGCATGCAAATGCAAGTAGATGAATAGGTAACACTTTGGTGGGATGGTAACAGCGTTCCGTGTGCGTCATGCCGGCCACATGGCCATGGAAGCGTCTTTGGACAACGCTGGCTCTTCGGCTAACAAACGGAGATGAGCACCGGCCCCTAGAGTCGGACACGACTGCACAAATGTACGGGGGGAACCTTTAAAAAAACAAAGTATGCAGGAATCTGGTAGCACCTTTTTTGGCATAAGCTTTCGTAAGCTGACTTTTTGCCACCATAGACTAACACAGCTCTCCTCCTACAGTGCCTACATAATATGTATCTGTGTGATTATTTTTCTTTTTGTAAGTCAACCCTCTATGCCACAGCCAACATACTCATCTACGTCCCTCAACAATTATTATTTTTAGAAAGCTCAGTGCCTGGCAAGAAGATAAATTTCATCATTATTCAACCCATATTAAAATAGTGACTCTCATCCCATCCCAATTTCCTGTGAATACCCTATGATAAAAATTGATCTGTAACTGATGAATTGTAAGGTGCCTAGTTAAAATTATTTATACCTTGGAAGAGCATTTGGTTCAGCATAGCTACCTCCATATTGGGGTATCATTTTAAAAATCTGGAATGTAGTTTTCCTTATGTTATTTTTCTCTCTGGCTGTTAAAGAGGACATACCAGTTTGGTTATTAGATCCATTAGTTTATCAGATGCTAAAAGACTGATTTCAGAAAATATTCAGAAATATTATTTTAGACAAAGGAAAATGGACTTTAACAGCACAAGTGAATACTTTGAAATACAGTACATATAACCAACAATTATAATATATAAAGATTTTTCACTTCAACATTTCACTTCAAGAGTATTCCTATACTTTAAAATGTTGTTATGTGTGTTATTTGTTGCTTTAATTTCAGAGCTATCAAGTGCAGAAATTTTAGATCAATTGTGAACAAAATAATATTTCTGTGCCAAAATTGAATCTGCTCATCTGGTCTGGCTCCTAGAGAGGATCTGTTTCACATCTTCATTCCTCATTATGTGTGTGGGCCATGGGCCAAGCATCAGGTCTCCTCAGTGCCATTTTATGGAACATTTTCCCTCTGGAAATATAATGACCCCTACGCTATATTTCCAAACCTAGCCAAAGTAGGTTTGTTCCAGTAGATGTTTGGTGCTTAGATTTGTTGTTTATTCGTTCAGTCGTTTCCGACTCTTCGTGACTTCATGGACCAGTTCACGCCAGAGCTTTCTGTCGGCCGTCACCATCCCCAGCTCCCCAATGGTTGAGTCCGTCACCTCCAGAATACCATCCATCCATCTTGCCCTTGGTCAGCCCCTCTTCCTTTTGCCTTCCACTTTTCCTAGCATCAGCATCTTCTCCAGGGTATCCTGTCTTCTCATTATGTGGCCAAAGTACTTCAGTTTTGCCTTTAATATCATTCCTTCAAGTGAGCAGTCTGGCTTTATTTCCTGGAGTATGGACTGGTTTGATCTTCTTGCAGTCCAAGGCACTCTCAGAATTTTCCTCCAACACCACAGTTCAAAAGCATCTATCTTCCTTTGCTCAGCCTTCCTTATGGTCCAGCTCTCGCAGCCATAGGTTACTACAGGGAATACCATTGCTTTAACTATGCGGACCTTTGTTGTCAGTGTGATATCTCTGCTCTTAACTATTTTATCAAGATTTGCGATTGCTCTCCTCCCAAGAAGTAGACGTCTTCTGATTTCCTGGCTGCAGTCAGCGTCTGCAGTAATCTTTGCGCCTAGAAATACAAAGTCTGTCACTGCCTCCACTTTTTCTCCCTCTATTTGCCAGTCATCAATCAAGCTCGTTGCCATAATCTTGGTTTTTTTGAGGTTTAACTGCAACCCAGCTTTTGCACTTTCTTCTTTCACCTTCGTCATAAGGCTCCTCAACTCCTCCTCGCTTTCAGCCATCAAAGTGGTATCATCTTCATATCTGAGATTGTTAATGTTTCTTCCAGCAATTTTAACTCCAGCCTTGGATTCCTCAAGCCCAGCATGTCGCATGATGTGTTCTGCGTACAGGTTGAATAGGTAGGGTGAGAGTATACAACCCTGCCGTACTCCTTTCCCAATCTTAAACCAGTCCGTTGTTCCCTGCTCTGTTCTTACCGTTGCTACTTGGTCGTTATACAGATTCCTCAGGAGGCAGACAAGATGACTTGGTATCCCCATACCACCAAGAACTTGCCACAATTTGTTATGATCCACACAGTCAAAGGCTTTAGAATAGTCAATAAAACAGAAATAGATGTTTTTCTGAAACTCCCTGGCTTTCTCCATTATCCAGCGGATATTGGCAATTTGGTCTCTAGTTCCTCTGCCTTTTCTAAACCCAGCTTGTACATCTGGCAATTCTCGCTCCATGAATTGCTGGAGTCTACCTTGCAAGATCTTGAGCATTACCTTACTGGCATGTGAAATAAGTGCCACTGTTCGATAGTTTGAACATTCTTTAGTGCTTCCCTTTTTTGGTATGGGGATATAAGTTGATTTTTTCCAATCTGATGGCCATTC